>CM062646.1:25173021-25773021 GCA_025617555.3 Puccinia polysora | reverse complement strand
GAATGACATGACAAGCTTACCCATTGATCTGGACCCAGTCACACTTTGCAAAGTGATTGATTACAAGCTCAAAGGCCATTGAAAAATTCCAAGCCTAAGAACCCATTTGAGAGATGAGTTTGTTCAAAGATCATTTAAAGTGCTTAATGCAAGTTGATAAGAGTGGGGAGGATGATTATTGAGAGGATTGTTTGACTTTATGGGATTAGATGATGATGAAGGTTGTGGGTTGTGATGAAAATGGTGGATTTCATGTTTGAAACCCACCATTTTTAAACACACCAGTCAGGGGGTATGTGTATTTCAGAAACCCCCCATTTTTAATGGCGGGTTTGGAAAATAGAAATGGCAGGTTTCAATCCAAATATTCCATTTAAAAACCACCATTAACAATCAAAAAACCCCACTTATTCCACATCAGACATGTCAGAGTTACCTGAAAATATACAGGTTTTTTCAGATAAATTATTTAAAGGCTTTCACCACCTCAACCACACATGAGTCCATGTCATACACCCCTGGTTTCAAACTCACCTCCTTCTACCTCCAACCCCATTGGAAAAATTTGATTCATTTCTCTCATGTCTTTGCTATCCTAATTGCTTCATCTCTCATCTTTTTGTAACTTGATCAATCTAATCACATTATCTCTTGCATAAATTCATCACTCATCTTTGCTATCCTCATTGCTTCATCTCTCATCCCCTTTTCACTTAATCACTCTCATCAATTTATTTCTCTTTTCACTTCATCACGTTCATTAATTTAAAGCTCTCATCACTTCATCACTCTCATCACTTTATCACTATGATCAATTTCTAAATCTCATTGCTTTATTTCTCTCATTTCTTTGTCCCTCCATCCCTCTTACTCTTTTGAAATGGCCCCTCAGAACATCTCCCCTTGCAAGTCCACGCAAAAATCCAATGCACCAAAGCAAACATCCCCAAGGAACTCTACATAAAACAATCCTCCCCCATAAGCTTCCAAGGGCTCAAGTCAGCTCAAGAGAGCTGATCAAATCATCCTGGTAAACTGGCTCAAAATTCTCTCCAACTATGAAACTTTCTTTGGATCCAACCATGAAACATGAGTTGGCCAACATCCATCCCCTAAGGTTAATGGTTATCTCCTGATGGCCAATGAACTCAAGAATAAAACAAAATTTAGGCTGGATCTTTCATCCAAACAAATGAGGGAGGAATTCAAGAACTTTCATGCCAAGTACAAAAAGGCCAACTCAATGTTGATCTCCACTGGCTTTGGTATCACCAACTCCAATAGAGCCAAGTGAATCAACTTGGTGGTTGATAAGTTGGACTCTGTTTTTCCTTTTTATATTAAAATGGATGAAATATTTGGTAAAAAGGCCAACATCACCCCCTTAGCTGATTTTGATGCCCAACAATCCAATTCCATTGATGCTGAGGAATTGGCTGCAGATGCTCAGCCAAGCAACCATGAACCTGATGAAACCTTGGAGTGTCCCCAATCAGATATGTAGGAGGGTATTCCAGCTCAAAAGCCCCCAATCATGTCCACATTGGCATTGATCAACCCTAAAAACCCTTCCTTGGACCCCTCACTTACATCTTTTGATTGTTCCATTCCTGGGGTGGAAGAATTGGAAAACTTGGCCAATGGGGAGCCATATATTCCAGTATTGCCATTGCAATCAACATCTGTTCAAGTAAGGAAGAAATTTCTTGTATTTTCTGGCTAATTCTGACTGATTTATAATGTAAAACAATAGCCATCCTTTCTTGAATGGCCAAACACTCAATCCAATGGGGCTTCCCACATCAACTGCAAATAACAGTGAAAACATTCCCAAAAAAAAATCCTTGGAAAAGGGAAAGGAAAGGGCCTCCAATTCAATCAACATCAAACCCAATAGATTTCAAAAGAGGAGAAATGATTTGAATTTTTTGGGCTTTGAAGATATCATGGAGAAGCAAGACTCAAGTAAGTGCATTGATTAAATCTCCTTGATTTCAAAATCAAGCTCATTCCTATTCCCCTCCAAAAAAACAGTGAAATCACAAATTGAATCTGAAAAAATTCAATCTGAAAAGGAGAAGTGGGACCATAAACTGGCTATTGATTGTCAAAATCAAAAAGCCAAGAGTTTGGCTTATCAACAAAATTTTGATGCTGAGTGGAAATTGAAACAGGAAGAGCTAGAGTTTCTAAAAGATGAAAAGGAGGAGGATTGAGTGGAACAGCCACTGGAAAATGAGAGGCAAGAACTGGCCATGGAAAAAAAAGATAGGTTATCAGTAGCCATGGAATGTATTTGTAGCAGTCAAACAGTTGATGAAATACAGCAGATTACTCAATTGCTAGTCTTGTAAATCTATTTAATTTGATAAAAATTTCACAAAGAAAAAGAAAAAAAATATTTTTGATTAAAAAAATGTTTAAGACTATTTTTGACTCCACAAATAAATAAATCTTCTTAATTTTTATTTAATTTTTTTTTCTAGCATATATTTTCCCACTTTTTAAGTCCATGCAAGTGTTCTGAGTTGTTTTGTTTATTTGCCATGGCCATCCTTGTATGAGTGGCAGTTGCCAAAGCAAGAAAAGTGCAGTGCTTGTACTTGTTTCCTGCCCAAATTCTTTTAACAATACCTTTTTCATTGAAATCAATGCCAAAAACCAATTCAGGACAAATAAATTTGCCATCAGATACTTGATATTTTTACTTTTTGTTGATAATTTGTCCATTCAATTTTTTGGTTGGAACAACAAGTAAAAAGGAATAGGAAGGTATGTCACCTTTGTCAATATGAGGAGATTTTTAGAAGGAATCAGAAGTAAAGGTGATGTGGGGGGAAAAGTCAAAAGTAGTAAGGCTGGATAAAAATTCCAATGACAAGAAGCAGGGAATATTGTTGTCCCTCATTGTTTCATGGTTGGATTCAAATGCAAGTCTGCCTAATTTTTGAAAAATTTGGCATAACATTTGAGAAACATTGTTGGAACTAAGGTCAAAAAAAAAAATTCTTGAGGGGAAGATTTGACAGCAGCTTTCTTCAAATATGTTAAATAGTTCAGAAGAGTGCATCAATTTTTGCCATCCAATTGCCCACATTTTGCCAGCCCAAGATCTTGAGGGACCAACAGTGTTGACAAACTTTTTGGATTGGTGAGGGCATGTTGTGACTGAGTTTATGTCCTTCTTCTCTTGCTCAGAGTTTAGTCAAAGGGAAAAATTTGATTATTGCAACCATAGCCTCACAGTTAGATTGATCTTGAACATATAATTTTCCAGAGCTAAAGAAATGGAACTGTTTGATCTTTTGGTTGGCCTTTTCAAACTCTTCAGGTGAGGTTTTTTGACTGTTCTTGAAAATCAAAGGATACAGATCCAAAGGATGCAGTGTTTTCAAAGACCACAAAAACTTTTTGTTAATCCCTTCCTGGGCTACTTCCAATGAGATTTCAGAATACTTCATTTGAGCCCTCCTTTTCTGGAAAGCACTTTTCTTCCAAGCTCTCTGTATGTTTTTCAAACCATCTCCTTCCATCTTTTTCCCCCCAAACGGTATGATTTGATTGGGGTGAGGATCAAGATGGGACTCAATTTGTTGTGTAATATTTTTAGTTTGGTGGTAGAAGAACTGGAAGGCCAGAACAAGCCAGGCGTGGAATAATTGGTTGCATTGCATGGAATAAAAAAAATTATTAGTCAGTTATAATCAACATAGATGATCAACAAACATAAAAAATAAAAAAAAGTTCAATTATCCTACCTCAAAAAAATGCAAATAAAAAATAACAATGGTTTAATAACAATTGGGGAGGAGGAGGAGGAGAGTAAGGGGGGGAAGCCATTCACAAACAGCAACTGATCAATCTTGTGATTACTGTTCAATTGACTGATCAAACAAAACCCAAGCAAATGATTTATTTTTTAATCAATGGATGGCTTGCGGTTTGTTTGAATGATTTTTTGTGGTTCAATTGATTGAACAAGCCGCAAGCAAACAATTGATTGCTTGAAATTTGATTGATTGATTGATTGATTGATTGATTGATTTCTTTAATTTTAATTGATCAATTGAACGTCAAGAAATCAATTGATTTATTGAATGGGCCAGTCAAGGGATCAATCAACTGGGCCGGTTGAGGGATGAGGAAGAGGAGGAGGAAAAGGAGGAGGAGGGGGGTGCCAAGAAAATGACTAGCAAGGAGGGGGGTAGGTTCTGAAAGGAGGAGGAGGAGGGAGGAATTCAGCTATTGATGTGTTCAAGGAGAAGGGGGGAAACTGAACTTGGGTTCCAAGAAGAGAAAAAGGGAAATTGGGAGCTGAAGAAGGAGGAGGATGACTGGGGGGAATTTCAGGTGGAGGTGTATGGTGAGGTGGAGGAGGTGGGTGAGGTGATTTGGTGAGGAGGAGGAAGGAGTGGACCAGTGGTAGGCAAGGTGGAGGGGGTTTGGTGAGGAGGAGGAAGGAGTGGACTGGTTGTTTTGTGGGGTGAGGTATGAGGTGGAGGATTTGTGTTGTTTTATCTAAGTCCACCAAAAAATAAAAATAATAAGAATAATAAAACCAAGTCAGCCTTGGATTGTTGGTTTTACAAAAAAAAATTACTTTCATGTTATCTTTTAACTAATTTAAAACCATATGCTACTAATAAAAATGAGCAAGTGTGAGGGGTATAATACAGTCTCTCATGGCAGAAGATGAGGGACAAGATGAGACAAGGATGACTTGAGGAGGATTGGGAATATTGTGTTCGAATATTTTTTCCAATTCATCTTTGATGTTTTCCAGAAGGTTGTGAAGGATTACACAACTGATAATCCAGTTGATGACAATCTTCATATCTTTGGAATTTTGAAGCTGGTTTTACATTTCCCTTAAGCTGGCCAATCTTCCTTTAAGGACTCCTTTTGAATGTTCAATAAAAACTTTTGTTTGGGAAAGATGTTAGTTGCAATAAGCTTTGGCTTGATCTTTGGATGAAACATTGTGGTATTCTGGAACCATATATTTCCCGCTAGCATAAGCTGGTGTCACATGACCATCCCACGTACTATAGAGAAAGCTTAGATGATTGTGAGCGCAAAGGATACTGAGTGCAAGGGCAAGTGCAAGGTAGGAAAGCTAACTGCAAAGTTCAAACTTATTTTTGGGTAACTTGACACACAGTGAGAGGGATGAGTTGTTCCAATGGGAAGGAAACTAAAGCCAAGCCTGATGTGATGACTGAATTTAGCAAAATGCAAGAACTTATTAAATTAACTAACTTAGAAGAAAATCTTCTGGAATGCAGCATAGCCTTTATAAGGTAATCTTTTGATTCTATTTTCAATCCTATGCAAAATCACAACTCCTTTGTTGCGCGTGCTCCTCTCACCCTGTTACCATGAATGTCACAACTCCCAATCTACCATACTCACATGCTCCCATGGAATTTTTAACCATCTTACTTCTGAACCTTCCCTCAAGCTCTTGCCATCAACCCTTTCACCTAATCTTCCTCTTTATATTTTCATCCCTAGTTTACCACCAACTTCCTAGCACTAAATTCTATCAATCTCAATCAACAATCCTCAACACAAGACTAATCAAATTTCCTCCTTGTACCACTGAATTCAGATCCTTTTTCTATTTGGTGAGAAAGAGCAACTCAGGAATTTAATACCCCTGCTTCAAACATCTCCATCAGCCATGCTCTCCTTCTTCATGTCTCAGCTCAATTACTCACCACATCTTCATGGCTTCCTTTCATTCTTTCTTTGAAATCAGAACTATTTCTGGCCAGTTCTCAAATTTTCCTCCTTTATCCATCCATCTAATCATCTTCTAAGAAAGCTCCTGGTCTGGTTCTACTTCCAACTCTCATAACAAGAAAGCCTACCAGTTCTATCAGAATTAACAATTGAATAGCTTAGAACCAGGTCACTATGGACTTTATCAACCCCATGATTCTCAAGAAAACTATTGAGGTTATTCCCCTACTCACCCAGGAAAAATTTAAAATTTGGAGAACTTGTATGCAATCTCTGATTAATCTGGCTAAAATTAAGGAAATAAGGACCCTCTCTGGTAATCTGGAGCCAGATGACAACACTATGCTTACCTCAATCATTATATCAAAGCTGTCTCCTAGTATTCACTCCAATATCATCACCGCAGCAAATGAAGAGGATGATAAATCCATATTGACCAATCTTCTGAATCATTTTCTCTTGTCCAAACCTGCCAATCAAGCTTGAGTCTACAAAAACTTTGCCACCATAACTTTTGATGAGGCTAATATTCAGCTATTTATAACCAAAATTAAAAAGGGGATTACTCAACTCCACAAGATAGGAATTATACTTCCCTCAGATATTCTTGCTTAAATGATACTTGAAAAATTACTATCCACTCCTGCTTTGAAAGCCATCCAAAAATCAATTAGGCACTTGGCTGTAGAATCAGAAATCACTCCCAATTCTGTTCTTGACCCCCTAAGGATCCACCTTAACAAAAAAAATGGCCAATGGAGTGTCACCTGAAAGCTCCTCTCTCTCTCTCTACACTGATGCAAAAAGGAAATCCAAGCAAAAGAAGCATAATCCCCTAGAAAACCATCCTAAACACAAATGTTGGATGCTTTACCCTCACCTGTGTCCCCAATCTTTGAGTCAAGATGGAAGCAATACCATCAGCCTTCTGTCATACACCTCCAATTCTAATCCGCTTCACTTTTTTCTTGACTCTGGCTCTTCCCACCATATGGTGGCTAATTGAGATCTTTTTGAATTCCTAGATGACAAGTACCAAAGATCAGGAAATAAGAGTTGCGGGCTTGGTAGGCTGGAGATAAAAGGGATTGAATCTGTCAAACTTACCTCCCTCACCTCATCTATCCATCTAAAAAATGTTCTGCTTGTTCCAAAAATCTCAGCAAACTTGCTCTTGCTCCATTTTCTTATCCTTGATGAGTTTGACGTGTCATTTCACCCTCACCACTTCTTGATTAAGAAAGACTCCAAAATACTTTGCATTGGATTCTATTCCAACCACATTCCCTATCTGAACCTTGAGCCTTCTTTGTCTTGTTTGTCTCATCTTTCATTGGCAGAGATTCTCCATAAATCTCTTGGTCATGTGAGTTATCATCAAATCCAACATAAGCTGAAATTACCTGTCAAAGAGGAAGCTCAATGTGAATCCTGCTCTCTTTCAAAAATTACTTGTGCCTCCTTCAAGGATTTTTCTTCAAGAGCTAGCAGAGTTTTCAAGGAGGTTCACCTCAACACTGTTGGTCCCCTTCCCACTTCCTCCTCTGGACACAGGTACTTCCTCACTGTGGTGGATTCCTTTTCAAGGTTCTGTGCCGTTGTGCCTATGAAGGGAAAGGATGAGATCCCTGGTAAACTAATAAGCTTTCTGGAACTGGAAGCCAAACAATTTGGCTACTACCCCTCCATCATTCACTCCCACTGCGGCACCAAATTTTTCAACTGCCAAATGACCAACTTCTGCAACAAGAATCATGTCAAACAAACCTTCTCTGATCCCTATACCCCTCAGCAGAATGGCTTAGCCAAACAATTCAACAGGAATATTCTTGAATCACTGAGAACAATCATCCACAACTCTGGGTTTCCCTCCAATCTCTGGCAAAAACTGCTTTTTGCATCTACTCTGACACTCAATCAGATTCCCTCTTTCAAGGCCAAAAAGTTGCCACATGAGTTATTCAATAACAGGTCCCTTCCTCTTTCCTATTTTAATCCCATAGGCAATCCCATATTGTATCTCATACAGCCCAAATCCTCCAGAGGGAAATTAGATCCTCCTGGAAAAAAAGGACGGCTCTTAGGATACAACCCTGATATAATGTCATTCAGAATCATCAAATTGGCTGGAAAGATCATCAATAAAAAGAGCATAGCCTTTCTGGATTTCTCTTGGCAATCTCACTCTTCCGCTGCAACCAATGGATCTGATGAACTAGTATCTTTCATCCCTCCTTTTTCTAAAACTCCTGAACATGTTGAACCATCTGATGACAGTTCATCCGTCTATGAGTTTGAAACTGCTGAAGAACTGTATGTTAGTGAATTTCCTCCTGAATCTACAATCAAAACTTTGCCACTCACCACTCTTGCACCAGGTGGCAGGTCACTTTGTGAATGGACCCTCAACATCAAACCCAAAAAATACAGCTAACTTTCATCCGTTTCTGGTCCTCAAAATATTCTTGCCGCTAAGCTTGTTGAGCTAAAAAACATCAAATACCATGAAGTCTGCAAAGACTAAAAAGGGGTACCTGATTGATTTCTGAGAACCACCTGGGCTTTCCATGAAAAAACTGCCTCAAAATTGGCCCCTGATAAGACCAAGGCTTGGATTTGCATTCAGGGATTCCTTCAAACACCAGGCATTGACTTTGGAAACAAATTTGCTCCTACCAGTAAATTCCCCTCCCTCCTTATACTTCTCTGCTTTTCTTTAGAAAGAAAACTTCCTATCAGGCAGTTTGAAGTCAAGAGCGCCTTCCTCTATGCTCTGTTGAAGGAGGACATTTTTATGAAAAATCCTGCCAAATCCTGCAGGACAATCCAGTTCCTCAAACTACACAAGTCTCTGTATGGCCTTGGTCAAGCTCCTCTGAACTGGAATAACACTCTGACTAAGTGGCTGAAGTCTATAAACTACCTCCAATTGCAGTCTGACGCGTGCTTATTTCTCAATCACAAGTCACTATTTCTCCATGTAGACAACCTGGTTGTTGTTGGCAATGTGGATACTTTTCAAGAGCTTTTCTTAGCTTAATTTCCTGACTCCTCTGCTCTGTCACGCTTTGATATTAAGGATTATTTTCCTCCCACTTTGACATACCCTTTTCCTCAGTACCATCTACCTCAGTCCATAAGTGTGACAAACTAGAAGCACAACATCAATGGTGCCTTCTGCTTATCAACTCTGGCTTGCATAACAACCTTCCATCCTTGACTACTGCCTCAGCACCCACTTGAAAACCTTGCAGTCAACTCTACCTCAGTCAACCATCCATTTGGGCTCCACCTTTTCACCCTGGGTATCAATAACCATTGGGTTCCCATTTCTGGTCACATGCTCTCACTAGTTTGCACCCATGCTAGTCAAGGCACCTCAACGGTATAGTTCACAAATAGACTAGTCCCTTACCCTGCATAAACTACACCTTCATATTTGCATTTCTTCTGACTTCACTCCCTCATGTCTCAACCGTTAAAATCCAATACATTTGTCCCCTATTTTCTTGAACTTATCCTAAGACCTTGGAAACATTCATACTGTTATTTCATTTTTTACTCTGTTTGTGTCATTCATTTCCTCATTGCTCAAAACTGTAGTCGACCATCCATCAGGTTGTATCTAGTCATTTTTGATAACCTTATAAAGGCTATGCCGCTTGCCAGGTGATTGTTTCCTCAGTTAGTTAATTTCATATGTTCTTGCATTTGCTAAATCCAGTAATCACATTGGGATTGGGTTTGGTTCCCTTCCATTGGAACATTCATCCCTCTTGCTGTGTGTTAATTTAATCCACCATAGGTTTGCACTTTGCAGTTAGCCCTTGCTGCCTTGCACTTGCCCTTGCACTCAGCTTTCCTTTCACACTCACAATCATCTAAGATTGCCCTATAGTATGTGGGGTGGTTTTTTGACAGTAAATTAACTAACTCAACTCATCTATCATAGCTTGCCAAGCTATGATAGATTTCTTTCACAATGTCATGTACTTGCTCAACCAGGAACGCTTCCCTCACCCCTTACAATGATGATATCCATTGAGTTGCAAGATACAGCGTTTCTGGGGCCAGACAACCTTTGGATCCTGTCCCTTCTTCTAAATCTCCTTTGGTTGAACCTCTTGATGATCCCCTCACTCCCTCTTGGGATGAAGTGGACCCTCTTGAAGAAATAAAAGACCCTTCCAATGAAAACTTGACTTGTGGTAGATTGCTTGCTTGCACTGATGCACCCAAACCTGGCGCTTTGACATTACTCACAACTCTGATCCAGGCGCTTAATCAAACTGCCTTGCAATCTGGTCTGAGTGGTCCTACTTTTTGTACCCCGCAAATGAAGCAGCCTGATCATTTTACTGGGGAACACCCTCATAAGCTTAGATCCTACCTACAGTCATGCAAAATCATCTTTGCAAAAGATCCTCACAATTTCCCCACTGATAGACCTAGAGTTATGTATGCATCTTCCTTTATTGGTGGAAGAGCCTTGCAGTGGTTTTAAGCCTACCTCAAACTATTAGATAACACTAGTCCCACTTGTATTCTCAACAATTGGGACAAGTTTGAGCAACAGCTGTTCACCCTGTTTGGCAACCCTAATGAAGTTCAAAATGCTGAATAAAAACTCAATGATCTAGTCATGAAGGAAAATAGTAGAGACTCCATTTATATTTCCAATTTTTGAACTCTGCAGTCTTGCATCCAATGGAACAAGGAAGCCCTTCTTCTTCATTTTCAAAAAGGTTTAAGGGCACACCTAATTGAAAAACTTGCAGTTGGGGGAAATAAGACAACCTCCCTTCAACAGTTGATCAACCGGGTGATTGAGCTTGATAATGGTTATCACAACAAGAGCCACTCTTGAAAAAACAACCATGGACCATCAACTTTGGCACCAAAGGCGGACAACTCCTTGAAACAATCTTTGAAGAATCCAAAGCAATCCAGAAAATTGCAACCTTGCATTCCAACCCAAAAGGAAAGCCCATCACCAAAACTCCAAAGTTCCTGGAAAAGAAACTGGGATGCTCCGTAATGAGGAATGGTTAAGGAGGGAAAAGAATGCGTTATGTATGTATTGTGCAGGTAAACATGATTTTGATAGTTTTGCAAAGTGGCCAGCGCGTGAAGCAGCTAAACAGTCAAAAAATTAGCTTGTAGTTTTCATGAAACTTGCAAGGAAGGCTACACATTATCTAAATTATAGCCAGTCAATCTTTGAACTTGCGAGTCACTAGTTGCTCCAAGTTCAAGATTTTTCCTTTTCTATTCTGACAAATCCCCTTATTGAGTTTTTCTTGATCCTGGTGTTAATGTTTCTTTTATAAGTGAATCTTTTTCCACTTCCAAAAATCTTATGCCTTCCATGATAGATAGATTCCCTATCTATTTAGTAAGTAGTGCAACTGGGCTGTCTCATTGGGTTTTGCAAAAGGAAAAATTGACCTTTGCATTTCCTCATTTCCCCAGCTTTGAATGGGATTTATTTGTCTTGTATATTCCTGGAATGAATGATACCATTCTAGGCCAAAATTTTCTAGTCCACTGGAATCCAGATGCGAATTGGAAAGTAGGCGTAATTAACCTTTGAACCTTGCAACCCCAGGAAACTAACCCTTCTGTCAAACAGGAATTAAACAGCCTACCTCACACTGTCATTGAGTTGGATGACACTTTTCCGCCAGGAGATTTGAAATATCCTGACCTTCATTCCCAACTTCCCTCCTCATATTGAGGAGTTGTTGCTTATTTGCCTGACTTACCTCTTCCTTGTTTCTTCAAAGAAAAATAGGCACCAAAAAAACGGTGTATTTTGAGCTCCCTAATCCTCTTGCATCATGCAAGCACTTCAAAACCCATGCTCAAAGATGAAAAGATTGAAGATTTAGAAATCATTTGAGAATCTTTAGCTTTTGTTTATCATGACTTTGCTGATATCTTTTCAGCTGTAAAGGCAGATAAACTTCCTCCATCCCGTTCTTGCAATCATAAGATCAAACTTACTGGCCCACCCTGGGAACCCAGACCAGTATACTCTCCCTTGAAGCTGGAATCAACCACAATTCAAGAATACATTTCAGAAAATGTATCAAAAGGGTTTCTTTGAACAAGAAATTCAAACACCAGTTCACCTGTCTTATTTGCTCCAAAAAAAGATGGTTGACTTTGCCTTTGTGTCAACTATAGGAAACTGAACAAGGTAACCCAGAAGAATACCTACCCAGTACTGCCTATGTCACACCTCCTCACTCTCTTCCAAGGAGCTGCTTATTTCTCAAAGTTAGACCTACAAGGCACCTATAACCTAGTTTTCATTGCAAAAGGTCATGAGTATTTGACTGCAATGAGAACAAAGTTTGGAAGTTATGAGTATAACTTGATGCCTTTTGGCCTCTGCAATCCTCCTTCCACTTTTCAAAATTTTGTCAATGAATTTTTTTCTGACCTCATAGAGAAATATCTTGTGGTGTATCTTGAAAATATACCAGAATACTTGAAGACTCTTGAGGATCACATTGCACATGTGCAAGAGGTGCTGCAGAAAATTTTCAAGAATGAACTGTCTGAAAAATCCTCTAAGTGAAAATTTCATACTCCTTCTGTTTAATTTTTAAGTGTCATAATCTTGAAGCAAGGACTATTGATGGATCCAGCCAGAAGCCAGCGCATATTGGACTGGCCCCCACCTTATATCTCTGTTAAATCTCTTCAAGTTTTCCTTGGTTTCAGTAATTTTTACAGAAGGTTTATTAAGAATTATGCCAAGAAAACCATGAATCTTACTAACCTTCTTTCAAAAGAAACTCATTTTGTTTTCACAGAACAAGCTGCTTTGGAGTTTGAAGCTCTGAAAAAAGAATTTACCACTGGTCCAATACTTGCTCACTTCAATGAGCTAGCAAGCACTATTGTACAAACAGATGCAAGCAACTATGCAATTGCAGGAGTAATCTTGCAGTTTTCCTCCTCTTCTTCTCTTTTTAATCCCATAGCTTTTGAGTCTTGAAAATTTCTTTCTGAAGTGCTCAATTACATGATTCATGAAAAGGAACTTCTTGCAATTGTTTATTGCTTGAAAAAATGGCATTCATACCTTTTGAGTCTTATGGAACCTTTTGGGGTCTTAACTGATCACAATTCTTTGAAATATTTCATGAGCTCAAAAGTCCTTACACGCAGACAGGCACGTTGGGCCAAATATCTCTCCAAAATTTACTTTAAAATAATGTACCATCCTGGGAAAAAAGCGGTATTCCCTTATGCTTTGTCATGTTGGGACAACATTTACCCAGGAGGGGGGAGCACCTTTGCCAACAACAACCCTGAAAATGTTAGGAAAATTTTCTCAACCCAGTCTGCCAAACTCAGTTCAATCATCACTCACCTTCAATATCTAGCTTCAAAACTACAACAAGCTACTCTTGACAACCCAAGTGTAGCAAAATTTGCAAGAATGCAAACTTATTAGATAGTGATTATAGTATTGAAGAAAATGATTATTCAGTTTATAAAAATTGTATAGGAGTACCATTTAATCCTTGCATTAAGTTGGATATCTTTGATTCAAGGCATGATCCTCTGCTTGCTTTTCATCATGGAAAGGATAAAACCTGCCAATCAATTGCACAAGACTTCTATTGGCATGTTATGACCATTGAAGTAAGGGACTATGACAATGCGTGCTATGATTGCAATCAGAAAAAGTCCTCAAAACATTTGAAGTATGGGCTGCTCCAGCCACTTCCAATTCTGCCAATTCCTTGGAAATTGCTTTCTATGGATTTCATTTTTAAATTACCTATTTCTAGTGGTTATGATGCTATTTTAGTAGCAGTAGATTGCTTCTCAAAGATGGCTTTATTTATTTGCAGTAATGTGATGGCCTCTTCTGAATACTTAGCTAATTTATTTATAGAATATGTATTCTCAAAGCATGGTCTCCCTGATAACATAATTAGTGATTGTGGATCTTTGTTTGTCTCTAGCTTCTGGACCTTTCTGTGCCAAAATTTGAAGATCACTTGCAATCTATCAAAGGATCACCCCTGGAAACGGATGGGAAAACCATGCAAGTAAATCAGATCCTCAAACAGTATCTCCTAGTGTGCGTATCCTACCAACATGACAACTGGTTGCAATTGCTCCCATTAGCCAAATTTGCCTACAACAACTCCACTCATTCCTCCACCAAACAATTTCCCTTCCAGACTCTTTATGGTGGAAATCCAACTTTCTCTTCTATTCAAGCAGCACCTTCTCAAACTGCTACCAATTACCTTAACCACATCCAATCCCTTCAAACACAACTTTGAACCAACCTCAAAGCAGCAAACCAGCGCTACAAGGAACAAGCAGATCAACTTTTCACTTTGGCCCTAACCTTTGCAGTAGGAGATTGGGTATGGCTCAATGCTTGCAATATTTTCAGTACTTGCCCAACTTGTAAACTCTCTGAAAGAAAGCTTGGCCCCTTCAAAGTCAAATCAATTGTCTCCCCTAACGCCTTTAAACTCACATTACCTGCAAAATGGAAAGGTATCCACCCGGTCTTTCATGTGTCCCTCCTAGAGCCAGCTCAAGTCCTATACCTGGGCAAGACTCATCCTCCTCCTGAACTGGTCAGCTTCCACAATCAGTTAGAGCAGGAAGTAAGCCGTATCCTGGATTCCAGGCTAGGCAAAGGAAAGCTTCAATAACTTGTCAAATGGACTGGCTTCCAGTCTGACAAAGATTCCACCATGTGGGAACCACCCCATCACCTTTGCAAATCCCCCAATTTGGTTTGAGACTTCCATGCCAATTAACCTTGCAAACCTTGCCAACTGTAGCTCCCATTCCATTCCATTTCTTCCATCCCATTCTACATTTACATCCCATTCCTTCCCATTAATCTCATCCCATTTCATAATTTCATTTCCTTTCCCTTTCTCAGAACAATCCCCTCTTTCTTTTTTGACAATTTTGTATCTTTGCTTTTTATTTCAAAATCAGAATCCTATTTTCCTTAAAAAAGAAAAATAATAAAATTAAAAATAATATATATGATTAAAAAATACATTTCTAAAAATTATCCTTTATTTCTCTCTCTGCTTCCTCCCAATTCTCGTTCAATTCTTCTACCATAAACTTAAACTCTTCCAAATCTTTGCTTTACACCAAAGAAGACAGCCTTTGAAAGATCATCAATTGCCTCACCAGATGTCTCTCAAAGATCTCCTTGTACTTTGCAGTCCAAACTCTCTTTGGTTGGGTATTCCATCCACCTTCCTCCATGAGTTCCTTGTGAGCTCTCTTCCTTTGGGCCCCTTGAAAAACCTTCCACAACATTGCCAGTAAATTGCCTCTCATCAGTTTTTATTGGCCCTTTTACTCAAACCCTCTTCTCCTAATCTTGGCCCTCTTCACCATCTCTTTCCATACAATTCTGTTCCTCCACCTCCCGTTCCATTCCACTCCTTCCTTCTATGCTGTTTCCTCCCTTTGCTCAGGTTCCATCTCCCTTTCAGTCATTTTCCCTTCTTCTATTGCCTCTTTGACGGTCTGCGTTTCCTCTGCTTGCACTTCACTTTGCACTTCAAACCCAATTGACCCAGTATATGGCGGCAGAGGCAGAGGTGTATTGGTGGTATTTGCCAAAATTGTGGCAGTACTACAGCAACAAAGATGATATTAGTTCCATTTTTTTTTATTTTTTTTACTTATTATTATTCTTTAAGCCTCAACTTACCAGGGTTCCAAATACCTAAGAACTTGATCTCTGGCACTGGAAGTATATGGTAGTTGACTCACGGCGCAGACCTTTGACTTTGCACCTTGCTTCCAGACGCTGCTGGGACATCTACAACCAGCTTGCTACTTATAGGGAATGTGAAAGCAAACTTGTGCAAACGGCATTGTTTGCACTTGTCTTGGATACCTTGCGTGGCTGTACTAGGGATGCATTTTTTGTTTTTGTTGAATGCAGTGTTTGCAACGGCGGAATAACAATGATGACATAATTAATTATAAATCTATTTAAAGCAAAGAAATAATGTTAATGGGTATACAGTATTTGTAACAACTTTGGACTCAATGAGAAAATGTTCTGAATGCTTTCAGGAGCTTGCTACTTTATACCAGGGCAACTTTCACGCTTTGAGATTAAGGATTATTGTCCTCCCACTTCAACATACCCTTTTCATCAGTACCATCTACCTCAGTCAATAAGCGTGACAAACTAGAAGCACAACATCAATGGTGCCTTCTGATTATCAACTCTGGCTTGCATAACAACCTTCCATCCTTGGCAACTGACTCAGAACCCACTTGAAAACCTTGCAGTCTCCCTCATGTCTCAACCGTTACACTCCAATAAATTTTTCCCCTATTGTCTTGCACTTACGCTAAGACCTTGGAAATGTTCATACTGTTATTTCATTTTGTACTCCATTCATGTCATTCATTGCCTCATTGCTCAAAACTGTAGTTGACCGTCCATCAGGTTGTATCTAGTCATTTTGGATTAACTTATAAAGGCTAGGCTGCTTTCCTGGTGATTGTTTCAACAGTCAGTTAATTTCTTACGTTCTTGCATTTGCTAAATCCAGTCATCACATTGGGCTTGGGTTTGGTTCCCTTCCATTGGAAGATTCATCCCTGTTGCTGTGTGTTAAGTTACTCCACCATAAGTTTACACTTTGCAGTTAGCCCTTACTACCTCACACTTGGCCTTGCAACCTTGCACTTGCACTTGCACTCAGCTTTCCTTTTGTGCTCACAATCATCTAAGATTGCCCTATAGTACTTGGGGTGGTTGTGTGACATGCTCATCCTCCCAAACTCCTCCTAGGCATGGATATCATAGTGACGAGCACCTCCTGTCATCTCTCTCAAAAAAGCCTGATCAAAAAGGGATTAGATATTCTCAATCTTCAAAACTGCCACCCTGTAATTACTACTCTGACTCCTAACTTACAGCTCAGGCCAGCATCTGAAGACAACTTTAAAGCCTTTGAAATACTCAATATTAACTACCAAAAATTCATTGGCATGCTAAATTATCTATCTTGTGGGAAACTTCTGGATCTAGCTGCTGCAGTGTCCATTCTATCCGGATTCAACCATCTACTGGGATTGACTCACTGGAAGGAAGTAATCCACTGCTGGAAATACTTCAAAGGAGAGGCCTCTTTGTCTCTTGCAATCTTGCCCAACCTCTCCCTGCCAAATCAACTTCAGTTCTTTACCAACGCTATCTGGGGAAGATATCTGCACATTTTCTCTTCCCAGAGTGGTTCAATTTGCTTGTGGAAAGGCTGTGCCATAATCTGGAATAGCAAAAAGCAACACAATATCACCTTATCATCAAACAAATCAGAAATGAATGCTCTCTCTGTTGGGCTTCAAGAAAATCAGTGGTTGTGTCACTTTGTCAGTGAACTCTAGGGCTCCTCTCCCAATACATCAATCTTCCATATTGAAAAAAAAGGTTTGCTAGACAAAATAAAAAATTTTGGCTCAAACGCAAAGACCAAGCATCTAGATATCAAGATCAAGTTCATCCAAAAATAATACAGTAACAAAAACATTCTTGTAGAGCTCATAAGCTCTGAAGACATGATTGCTGATCTGCTATCCAAGGCTGCCTCTTTCAACTCTCTCTCCAAATTAGTGAAAGCATGCTTTGAAGATCAACTCTCCTGCTCTTAACTCACCAAATATCCTGGCGTGTTGATTCTATTGTTGATCCTATGCAAAATCCTAACTCCTTTGTTGCGCCCACTCTTCTCACCCTGTTACCTGACTTTCAAAACTCCCAATCTACCATACTCACGCGCTTCCATGGACTTTTTAACCATCTTACCGCTGAACTTTCCCTCAAGCTCTTGCCATAAACCCTTTCATCTATTCTTCCTCTTTATATTTTCAGCCCTACTTTAACATCAACTTCCTAGCACTAGATGCTATTGATCTCAATCAACAATCCTCAAATCAAGACTAATCAAATGTCCCTCTTCTACCACTGACTTCAGGTCCTTGTTCTATTTAGTGAGAAAGAGAAACTTGGGAATTTCATACCCCTTCTTCAAACATCTCCATCAGCCATTTTCTCCTTCTTCATGTCTCAGATCAATTACTCAAAACATCTTCTTGGTGTCCTTCCATTCTTTCTTTGACATCAGAACTATTTCTATCCAGTTCTCCAATTTTCATCCTTTATCTGTCCATCTAATCATCTTCTAAGCAAGCTCCTGGTCTGGTTCTACTTCCAACTCTCATACCAAGAAAGCCTACCAGTTTTATCATAATCCTAAGTGACTAGATACAACCTGATGGACGGAAAACTACAGTTTAGAGGCAATGAGGCAATGAATGACATGAAAAGGATTGGGAAATGAATTAACGGTAAAGACGTTTCCAAGATCATAACATAGATGCAAGGCAATAGAACGTGAGCATGCAAGGGCGTAACAGATTAGATAGGAAGGAGTGAAATGAGAGAGAATGCAAATATGAGGATGTAGATTATGCAGGGTAAGGGACTAGTCCAATTGTGAACTATAAAGTTGGTGTGGCTAATGAGAATGGGTGCAAGCTAGTGAGAGTGCATGACTGGGAATGGGAACCCAAGGGCTATTGATACCAAGGGTGAAAGATTTGAGCTCAAATGGATGGTTTACTCTTGCAGAGTTAACTGCAAGGTTTGCAAGTAGGTGCTGAGTCAGTTGCCAAGAATGGAAGGTTGTTATGTGGGCCAGAGTTGATAAGCCAAAGGCATCATTGATGTTGTGCTTCTATTTGTTTCATGCGCATGGACTGAGATAGATGGTACTGAGGAAAGAATATGTCAAAGTGAGAGAGACAATAATCCTTAAGCTTGAAGCGTGACAGTTGCCTGGGTATAAAGAACCAAGCTCCTGCAACCGTTCAGCTGATTTTCTCATCAATTCCCAAGTTTATTGGGAGTACTGTATACCACTAGTTGTAATACTACTTCTTTGCCTTTTGAATAAATTTATAATTAAATATGTCTTCATTATCATCCTGTCATTGTGAAAAATGTATTTGTCAAAATGGACAATGTTTTCCTAGTACTGCCACAAGAGGTCTCCAAGGCAAATGCAAGCAATGTCATCTTTGCAAGGTTTCTTGTAATTTCCCTATAAATATCAAAAAAATAGTGGATACCCCCGTAGCGTCTTGGAGTGAGGTTCAAAGCCAAATGTCTTCACCGCAAGTGAAATACCATATACTGCCACTGCTGGAGATCAAATTCTTAGGCATAAAAAACCCTGGTAAGTTTAAAAATTAGGAACTAACAAACAATAAACATAAATGGAACTAATATGATTTTTTTTCTTGATAGTACTGCAACAATTCCAAGGTACACTACTAATAGGCCTCTGCCGCCACCACCGTATATTGGACCGTTGTCCAAATTTGGGGTGAACCCAATGAATCCCCAGGTGCAAGGAAAAGTGCAAGTTGAGGAATTGGTGGTAGTTGAAGAAGCAAGGGAGGAAGGCAGAATGGCTAAAGGAGAGGGTGATATGGAATGGAGGGAAGGGAATGAAGAAGAAGGAAACGGGACAGCAGGAAGAGATGGAAAGGAACAAGAGGTAGAGGAACAGGGTGGAATGGAAGGGAGTGAAATTGAAGGCCAAGATGGAGGGAACCAAGTGCAAGTCAAAGTGCCCATCAAAACTGATGCAAGGCTATTAACTGGCAATGTTGGAGAAGGTTCATCAAGGGGTCTAAGGAAGAGAGCCTATGCAGAGCTCTTGGAGGAAGGTGGATGGAATGCCTGGCCAAAGAGGGCTTGGACTGCAAGGTTCAAAGAGATCTTTGAAAGGCACCTGGTGACGCAAGCAATGGTGTTGCAGCGGATGTCTTCTTTGATAAATGACAAGGATTTGGATGAATTTAGGTCAATGGTAGAGGAATTGAACAAAAATTGGGAGGAAGCAGAAAGAGAAATAAAGGAAAATTTGTAAAAAATGTATTTTATTTGTAATCTTATTTTATTATAATATATGTTATTTCATTATTATTATTATTATATATATTATATATTATTTTAAATAAGGAAATGTGAAAGAATAAAAGATTGTGAAAAGGAAATGGATAATTTTTAGAAATTGAGAAGGAGGTAAAGTAAGGAAATGGGATGAGATTGATGGGATGGAATGAGATGGAAGTGAGGAATGGGATTGGATTCATGATTTGCAAGGTTTGCAAGGGTAACTTGCATGAAAGTCTCAAACCAAATTGGGAGAGTTGCAAAGGTGATGGGCTGGTTCCCACAAGGTGGAAACATTGTTGGACTGGAAGCCAGTCCATTCAACAAGGTATTAAAGTTTTCCTTTGCGTAACCTGGAATCCAGAATACAAATTACTTCCCAATCTAACTGATCTTGGATGTTGACCGGTTCAGGAGGAAGATTAGTCTTTCCCAGGTATAAGAATGGAGCTGACTCTAGGAGAGACACATGAAAGACCGGGTGGATACCTTTCCATTCTGCAGGCAAGGTGAGTTTAAAAGCATTAGGGGAAATGACTGATTTAACTTTGAAGGGGCCAAGTTTTCTTTCAGATAGTTTTCGGGTTGGGCAAGTACTCCAAATATTGCAAGCATTTAGCCAAGTACTGCAAATATTGCAAGCATTGACCCATACCTGATCTCCTACTGCAAAGCTTGGGGAAAAATTGCAAATTAAATCTGCTTGTTCCTTGTAGCGCTGGTTTGCCACTTCAAGGTTGACAAAAAGTTGCGTTTGAAGAGAATGAAAGAGATTAAGATAATTGGTAGCAGTTTGAGAAGGTGCTTTGTGAATAGAAGAGAAAGTTGGGCTTCTACCATATAGAGTCTGGAAGGGAAACTGTTTGGTGAAGGAATGAGTGGAGCTGTTGTAGGAAAACTTGGCTAATGGGAGCCATTGCAAGCAGTCATCTTGTTGGTAGGCAACATAAATTAAAAGATACTGTTTGAGAATCTGATTGAATTGCTTGGTTTTCCCATACGTTTTCGGGTGGTAAGCTTTTGATAAATTGCAAGTGATCTTCAAATGTTGGCAAAGCAAGGTCCAGAAGCTAGAGAAAAACAAAGATCCACAATCACTAATTATTTTATCAGGCAGACCATGTTTAAAGAATAAATTTTCTATGAATAAATTAGCTAAGTCTTCTGAGGAGGCAGTCACATCACTGCGAAGGAATAAAGCTATCTCTGAGAAGTGATCTAATACTACTAAAATAGCATCATAACCACTAGAAATAGGTAATTCCAAAATGAAATCTATAGACAGCAAGTGCCAAGGAATAGGCCAAATTGAAAGTGGCTGGAGCAGCCCATACTTCCGGTTTTTTGAGGACTTGTTATGATTACAATCATAGCACGCATTAACATAGTCTTTTACTTCCTTGGTCATACTGGGCCAGTAGAATTATTGTGCAATTAATTGGTAGGTTTTATCCTCCCCATGATGAACAGCAATTAGAGAATCATGCCTTAACTCAAATATATCTAACTTAATGCAAGGCTTATCTGGTACTACTATATGGTCCTTATAAACTAAATAACCATTTTTGTAAATACCGTAACCACTATCTAGTAGATTTGTACTTTTTCAAAGTTTGGTACACTTGTGATCATTGAGTTCAGCTTGTTGTAGTTTGGAGGCTGTATCTCAAACGTGAGGGATGATTGAACTGAGTTGGGCAGATTGGGTTGAGAAAAGTGTCCTAACATTTTCAGGGTTTTTGTTGGTGAAGGTGCTCACCCCAGGGTAAAAATTGTCCCAAAGTAATAAAGCATCAGGGCATACCACTTGTTTCCCAGGAAGGTATGTGATTGTAAAGTTGAACTTGGAGAGGTATTTTGCCCATTGCAACTGTCTGCGTGTAAGGACTTTTAAGCTCATGAAATATTTTGAAGAATTGTGATCAGTTGGAACTTAAAAGTTTCCATAAGACTCAAAAGGTATGAACAAAATTTTTTCAAGCAAAAAAAAATTGCCAGAATTTCCTTTTCATGGATGTTTTAATTAAGCTCTGCAGCAAGAAATTGGCAAGACTTGAAAGCTACAGGATGAAAGAGGGAAGAAGAGGAAGAAAAATGCAAGATTACTCCTGCAACCACATAGTCTCTTGCATCCATTTCTACAATAGTGCAAGCTAGCTTGTTGAAGTGAGCAAGTATTGGAGCAGTAGTGAATGCTTTCTTCAGAGCTTTGAAATCTAAAGCAGCTTGCTCTGTAAAATCAAAATGAGTGTCTTTTTGAAGAATTTTAATAAGTTTTGATGTTTTATTGGCATAATAATCAATAAAACTCCTGTAAAAATTACTGAAACCAAGGAAAAATTGAAGGGATTTGACAGAGGAAGGTGGGGGCCAGTCCAATATGCGCTGGCTCTTGGATGGATCCATTTATAGTCCTTGCTGCAAGACTATGAAACCTAGAAACTGAAGTGAAGG
Source organism: Puccinia polysora (assembly GCA_025617555.3). NCBI lineage: Eukaryota > Fungi > Basidiomycota > Pucciniomycetes > Pucciniales > Pucciniaceae > Puccinia > Puccinia polysora. Next base: position 25,750,820 of record CM062646.1, on the reverse strand, counting down.
AGTATGGAATTCAAACTTAGAGGCTTTTGCAAACAGGTCATTCTTGCAAAGTCTCTGTAGCACCTCTTGCACATGTGTGATGTGATCCTCAAGAATTTCCAAGTAGAATAGTATCTTTTCAAGATAAACCACAAGATATTTTTCTACAAGGTCAGAAAAAATGTTGTTGACAAAGTTTTGAAAAGTGGAGGGAGCATTGCAGAGGCCAAAAGGCACAATGGTATACTCCTAACTGCAAAACCGTGTTCTCATCACAGTCAAATATTCATGACCTCTTGCAATGCAAACTAGGTTATAGGCGCCTCAAAGGTCTAACTTTGAGAAATAAGCAGCTCCATGGAAGAGAGTGAGGAGGTGCAACATAGGCATTACTGGAAAGGCATTATTCCGGGTTACCTGGTTCATTTTCCTGTAGTAAACACACAGGTGAAGTCTTCCATCTTTCTTTGGAACAAATAGGACAGGTGAACCGGTATTTAAATCACTTGGTTGAAGAAATAATTTTGATAAATTATCTGCAATTTATTCTTGAAGCACAGCTTATTCTTTCTTTGAGAGAGAGTAGGCTGGTCCAGGTGCTGGAGGTGGGCCAGTAAATTTGATCCTGTGATCATAAGAACAGGATGGGTAAGTTTATCTGCCTTTACAGCTGAGAAGACTTCAGCAAAGTCATGATAAAACAAAGGTAAAGAAGGTGAAAATGATATATCCAACTCTGCATTTGCTTTATTCATACCACAGAAGAAAGCATGTGGATCACTTGCTACTCCCTTGAAGGGCTATAATGTTCATGATGGGCATTTTTTCATACCTGACTATGGGGTTGGGATCAATTTTTCTACTCAAAAAGGAATTGTTAAGTTACTTTGGAAATCAAAAATTTTTTGGCACTGTACACTTCCTCCTGTAGAAAATGTTTTTTATACACGCCTTGCCATCTCTTTAAAAATCAATTTTAGAACCCTAAAAACTTTTAGAAGCATTCAGGATGGTACTATACATTATACCATCTCTAAAAAATATAAATTACTCCATATTTCTGATAATAATTATTATTTGCATAGAAATTAAACTTTTTCTTTTGACTCTTTGATCTTGAAACTTGTTGGTCTTGCAAATAATTTATAATTAATTTATGAATGAAAATTCATTCCAATGCTTTGGATGCTTTTCAAAGGGAGATCCTGAGATAATATTTGTTTTTTTATGACTTGATTCTGAAATTTTGCTAATTTTGATTTGCATGATAATTCATAATCAAATGTTTAAAAATAGTGATTGTCCAATTGTTTTCAATACTGGAAGATCCAGTTGAAATAATTTTCCCTGAGCAGTGAGATTGGATTCCTCAAGGTTAACTTTTGGATTTTGACTTTCTAAAGCCCTAACCCACAACTCAGCACTTTTAGATCAATTGCATATTCAAAATGCCACAGATTGTTTGCCCTAAACCACTACTAAACCACCTGGCTGAAGCATCCATAAAGAACTACTTCAACAGGTCCTCTTTCTCCCCTCAAGCTGTTTCCCCCATCCCCCCCCATCCCTTTCAGCAATATGGCACATTTTACATTGCAGAAAAACCAAAAACTCATAAAATAGTATCACATCTCATCTTTCTATAACTTATTGTTGGATAATCCGCTTGGAACCAGCTCTGATAACATACATGCAAATCACATCCACATATTTCTTGGCTGCAATGCAACAGTACCTGGGCATAATGCACCAAATTGGATTGTCTTTGCAGCTTCCAGGGCACCAAAGTAGTTTCTCATCAAGTCTTTGACAGGACATTTGTGTGATTTTGTCATCATGAATCTCACAAGCTTCCAAAAACATCTGCTTTTATTGTAGCCCAACGTATTCATACATTTGTTCAAAGAAGTAAATTACCAGCAAAGCAGGATAGATTTTTTTGGGGTTTTCCTTGGTCAAACTTTGATGTAGATGCCTGTAATTGGGATCAATTTTTCATTCAGATCAATGGTGGACCAAGGAAAATTCAAAAAAAATCTGTCCCCCTTTGCTTGTAGTTTACTTCTGGGAACAAATGTCTGACTAAATTGGGCTACAAGAAAAGCAGATGCTTTTGGAAACTTGAGAGATCCATGATGATGAAATGACACCAATGATCTGTTGCAAAGACTTGATGAGGGACTACTTATGTGCCCTGACAGCTGCAGATGCATTCCAATTTGGTCAATTCTGGCCAGGCACTGTCACATTGCAGCAAAGCAATATGTGGACAGAATTTTCATGTATGTTATCAGAGCTGGTTCCAAGAAGATCATCAAATGATACGCTAGAGGCAGACAAGATGTGATACTTTTGCATGAGGGTTTGTTTTTTCTGAAATGGAACATGTTCCAATCTCAATTTGAAGAAGTCATGATGCAATGAATTGGTGTTTACAGACTCCCAGATCATTGAATAAAGTCTCTCTATAAAAAAATTATGAAAAATGAATATTTTTAGTCATGAAATCTGTTGTTTTGGGGAAGCAAAAAAACTTTTTGCATGGGATATTTCCTTGCTCAATGTAGTGTTCTAAAATTTCCTGATGTAAAAATATCAATTCAAATCATGGGTTTTCATTAATATCATTAATTTTCAAATGAAATACATGATTTTCCATCAAGAAATTTTATTTTGAATTCAAAACCAAAGATATTAGTATTGCCAATGTATTTTACATGAGTCAATCATGTGCATCCAATATGATCTATTTATTAGGGAAATTTTTCAAAATATCAAATGTAACTTTCCCTTAAAATCCCACTGAAGGTAATATGCATATTCAAAATGGAACCAATAAGCTTTTGAGTTGTTTTTTTGAATGATTAAGCTCATCAGCAGATTTAAGATTGAATTCAAAATTCAATCAATCTTTTTATCTATTTCCCTGTAAGCCTTTCAATTTCTGGAAACTGAAAAAATTTGACTTAACACCCAATCCAATTCAACAAAAACAATGAGAACACCACCAGAGTTGGAAACATTTGTATATTCCAGTGCACCATATTTTCTCAAGGGAAATTTTAATATGGGGGTAATATATATAATGGTGTTGGAAGGTTAAAAAAATCACATCAAGTACATATATTACAATCAAATTTTTCTACAAAGGGGTGGGGCTCGCAGTGGGGGGGGGGACTTCATCACCCCCCTGCCCGGAAAGCAAGCAAGAGGGGAGGAGCCAGCAGGGCTATCAGTGGGGGGGGGACTTCATAACCCCCCCCCCCCCCCCTGGCAAGCAAGAAAGGAGGGGAGGAGCCAGTGGGGCTTGCGGTGGGGGGGACTTCATCAACCCCCTGCCCGGTCAGAAAGGGAGGGGGAAGGAGCTGGTGGGGCTTGCGGTGGGGGGGATTTCATCACCCACCTGCCCAGAAAGCAAGCAAGGGGGAGCAGCCAGTGGGGAGTACTTCATCACCCCCCTTCCCAGCAAGCAAGCAAGCAAGAAGGGAGGAGCTGGTGGGGCTCACGGTGGCGGCAAATTCATCACCCCCCACTGCCCAGCAAGCAAGCAAGGGGGGAGAAAGCCACCAGCTTGCGGTGGGGGGGAATTTGCACCCCCCCCCTGGAAAGCAAGCAAGGGGTGAGGAGCCGGTTGGGCTACCGGTGTGGCAGAATTAATCATCCCCCTGCCCAGTGAGCAAGCAAGAGGGGTGTCATACTGACACCAAACTCAGTCTAACCTCAGTCTTACCCTCAGGCCTGATCTAATTTCTTAGGAACTTCAACCTCAGGGCTCAGGAGACTTACATCAATATGTCTCCAGTAACTATATACCTCAGGATCTTCATGCAGTACATATCTACATATAGTCTAACCTCATACTATACACAGATAGACTCCATAGGCTTGCACATACTCAATCTCCCAGGCTCTACTCTACCTCTCTGTCTAACCCATACCTCTTTGGGTTATCTCTCTGTCTAACCCATACCTCCTCTGTGTGCTTTATCCTTTGGGAATCTTTATGTACATCCTCCTGCAGATTGTATTGCATACTCTCTCTACTTAGTACATAGTGTCATGACTCCCATGTACACTGTACATCCTTCAACTGTACTCTCCCAACTTAGACAGCTCAGACCTGGAACCTTGTACCAATGTAGAAGCAGCCTAACCTAATGTAGTAGCATCCCTGATCAGCCCTCTCTGTTACTTAGACTGTTCCCATGACATCATGTGTGTAGTCTGAGCCCCAATCACTTGTACCTCTGTTGTAGTTCAAACCTCTTGTCTATTTAATAAGCCTACTCTTTCCTCTTCCTGATGCTTCCCCCAAGAAATCAGTTTACTACTTCTTACTAGGAGATCTTTCCCAGCAAGTGTCATTCAGCACCATTCAACCCAATCCTCCTCTACTCCTGTTAGCCTCCTTCAGTAACCTTGCCCCCAAGCCTACTGTGGGTAGAGACCCCTCTGTGCCAAGCCCTGCTTGCATGTCAGCAGCCCTTGTGACATTAAACTGATTTCTTCCCCAATAACCCCTTCTTCACCAACCACCCTCCCTATCCTTTTAGACAGCATCAAATTTTGCTATTGAGTTGTGGCAATTTTTGTTTGCTTTATTTCTGTCCCTACCTTGAACTTGGCTATTTGATTTGTGGCCATTTTCATTTCTTTCCTTACCTTACTGTCAAACCTACTCAGAGCTCCAGCTCTCCACCCTCTAAGTATCACTTTGACGCTTTGACGCTTTGAGGCTTCAACGCTTTGACACTTTGACACTTCAACGCTTTGACGCTTTGACGCTTCAACACTTTGACACTTCGACGCTTTGACGCTTCAAAACTTCAACACTTAGACAAGGTATAGTAACCAGTATTTGACTGTCCCATAAAGGTAATCAGAGGAAGAAAAAATCCCTTTTTAATCATTTTATTCTTGCTCCAAGGTGAAGAACAACTTTTGGGTAACTAATTATTCTTAGAAGTAAGAATGCCCCCACAATGTGCTCTTTTTTCTCATATTTCTAGCCCAGCAGTCACCCGCAGCTCTAGGGGGAGAGGTACCACTGAACCTACTGACCATTCTACCCCTAGATCTCGTGGAACAGGTAGGACCTTTTCTAACCTGATTGCACCAGTGGCTACCACTTCCACTCCTATGGATACAGGTTTATTGGAACCTATTCCCCAAGTATCCCTTTCTACTATTCCTTCTTCTGACAATGCTAGCCTCCACAGGATCACAGGTCAGTTTCCAAGCCCAGGTTACCATGGTTTGGACTCTCCTGCCTATGATGCAAGCATGGTCCCAATCCCAGGAGAAGGTGAGGAAGATGAAGAGGATGAAGACTCAGGATTCAATTCCAGAATCTTGAGTGGCCTGGGTTCACCATCCCCAGAGGGTAATCCTAGTCAAACTTCTAATGCAAAAGCAGTCCCTTCACCTTCCCCACACACCAACCTTCCTTCCACCACTCAGACTCCTTCAACAGACCCTGCCCTGCTGGCCATTCTTCAGCAAATGACCACTGCAATGACTCAACTTTCTAAACCTGCTGACCATGGACCCTCTGCTAACTTTAAATCTCCATCTATCAATGCCCCAGATAAATTTTATCGAACTAACCCAACCAAGCTTAGACCTTTCCTTCAAGCTTTTGAGCTCATTTTTGCAAATGATGAGAGAGCTTTTGCTAATGACAGAAAGAAAGTATTTTTTACAGTCTCTTACCTTTCAGGAAATGCCAGTCAATGGATGTAACCCTATCTTGCTCACATTGGTAATCTTGAGCCAGACTTCATACTTAACTCCTGGCTTCTATTCACTCAACAGCTTCATACCCTTTTTGGGGATTGCCTAGAAATCCAGCGTGCTGAGAAGGAGTTAACCCTCCTTAGGATGAAAGACAGTGGTTATGCTACTAACTATATCACTGAATTCAGGACACTTATGACCAAGGTCTCTGGGTGGGGTGATAAAGCCTTTTTCTTTCATTTTAGACAGGGTCTCCCATCCAGATTACTGGACCAACTAGCTGGTTATGATTGACCTCAAGAAACCTTGCAAGAACTAATGGATATTGTTCTTAAGTATGACACTTGTTACCATGAAAGGATCCGGGAGAAGTCCTTAACTCTCCCTCAGACCTCAAGGCCTGGACCCAGTCTTCCAAATCCTCAGAAATCTCAACAGACCAGCCAACCAGGTAGGTTTAAGGGGAAGACCAAGCCAACCCCTACTAATTCTACTCCAACCTATGTCCCTAATCTGAACGTAGGAGAGGATGGACACCTCAAGGCCGAAGAAAAAGCTAGACAAGAAAGAGAGGGTTTGTGTAACTACTGTGGAGGAACTCACAAAATTAGCCTCTGCAGGAAATGTCCAGATTTTCAACCTGGCCAGAAACCCAATCCTATGAAGCCAAAAAAGGGAAAAGACTAGGTGATGGGAATGTGGTACTCCTTGACCATCACTCTCCTAATATTCGAGTAAAAACTTTGAAAAGAAAAGACGCTAACCCTCCTTCCAAAGACTTACGTTTTGTTTGCTTGACCAATAACCAGGCTTACAGTGTACTTGTTGACTCTGGAGCAACTCAATAGTGTACTTGTTGACTCTGGAGCAACTCAATCTCTACCACTCGAACCCCTGACCACTCCTATTTTCCTATTTACCTTCAGTCCTTCTGACTCACCTTCCCAGGAAATCACCCATAAGGTTTCCTTCAAATTCTCTTTGCCCTCTTTTCCCAACTTAGAATGGGATTTCTTGGTTGTTGATACTCCAACCAAAGAAGACATTATTCTAGGTATTGAATTCCTCCATTTCTGGAACCAAGAGGTAAATTGGCAACTGGGATTGATCACCCCAAGACACCAACCAACTTTGGATCATTCCTCTTCCGTTTAACTCTCCTTGGCCACTACTTCCTTTCCGCCAGTGAACCTGCAGGTCACTGCTCCTGTCCCCTTTTCAGAATCTATGCACTCACAACACTTCCTTTTGAGTTCAACAGCTACTTCTGTGAACAGGATATTCTTTGGACATTCTCTGAAATTCTTGGAGGATATGGAGAATGATCTATCCATTCAAGTTTTGCGTATGATTATTTCCACTTCTGACTCTAACCCAAAGCAGGCTACTGCAGAAGGTTTGGATGAAGATGAGGAAACTGATGAAATTGAAACTGTGATGGAGAGAGTTCCTGATGCTTATCATACCTTTTTAGATGTTTTTTCCAAGGTCAAAGCTGATAAACTCCCTCCTCATCGCGCTTACAACCATCATATTGAACTTGAAGGCCCTATGCCTCCAGTTGGGCCTATCTACTCCCTTAGTCACCATGAGAAGGAGGCCCTACAAGCCTATATAGCGGAAAATATAGAGAAAGGTTTCATTTGCACCAGCACTTCCAGCACTGGAGCACCTGTCCTCTTTGTAAGAAAGAAGGATGGTGGTTTGCAATTGTGTGTTGACTATTGCAAACTCAACGCTGTGACTCAAAAGAACCGGTATCCCATTCCTCCCATGACTCACTTATTAACAGTCTTTTCTGGTTCTACCATTTTTTCCAAAATTGACCTCAGGGGTGCTTATAATCTCCTTTGAATTAAGGAAGGGGATGAACATCTTACAGCATTCAGAACTCAGTTTGGGAGTTTTGAATATTTGGTAATGCCTTTTGGACTCACCAATGCTCCTGCCTCTTTTCAATGTCTTGTTAATGACATTTTTGCAGACCTTCTGACCATCTGTGTGGTGGTATACCTTGATGACATTCTTATTTTTTCCAAAAACTTAACAGAACATACAGCTCATGTGTGTGAAGTCTTGAACAGACTTTGGAAGAACAACTTATATGCAAAAGATTCTAGGTGTGAATTTCATGCCTCCTCAGTGGACTATTGAGGATATGTCATTTCCCAAAGTGGCATTGAAATGGACAACTCCAAGGTCCAGAAGATCTTGGACTGGCCACCACCAACAAACAAAAAGGCCTTGCAACAGTTTTTGGGTTTTTCTAATTTTGATCGCAGGTTTATCATTAACTATTCCAGAAAGGTGCACCTCCTCACTGCTCTAACTGGAGCAGAACCCATCTTTCCTTTATCCCCAGGGGCTCTGCAGCAGTTTGAGGACCTCAAGGTAGCCTTTACTAAAGCTCCTATACTCAGACATTTTGATTTTTCCTTACAAACCTTTTTGGAGACTGATGCCAGTGACTATGCCCTAGGGGCTGTCCTCACCCAAGTCTCTCTTGATGGATCCAAACACCCAATTGCTTTTGACAGCAGGAAATTGGGTAGTGCTGAACTGAACTATGAAATTCACAATAAGGAACTCCTGGCCATTGTATGGGCCATCAAGATCTGGAGAGCTTACCTCCTCAGTCTTTCTTCTCCCTTTGAAGTTCTCACTGATCACTTATCTCTTAAATATTTCATGACCTCCAAAGTCTTGACTCGTTGACAAGCCCGTTGGGCTGAATTTCTGTCTGAATTTGACTTCACTATAGTCTATAGACCTGGAAAGCAATCGATAGTGCCTGATGTCTTGTCACGTCAAGGCAATGTTTATCCCAAAGGGGGGATGCCCTATGCAGAAAAGAATCCAGCAAATGTCAAACAACTCTTGAAAAAGAATGACTTTGAAACTTCTAGAATTTTGTTTATCTCTGCAAAACAGGTTGACAAACAATTGGAAACCTTAATTCAGTCCCAGATCTCCAACAAATCAACCCAGCAGATTATTCAGAAACTACATAAAAAGGAACAAGTAAAGAGTTACCTTATAGACCCAGACACTGGACTCCTTATTTTTCAAAACAGAATAGCAATCCCCAAGGAGGATGGACAACTCCAACTTGAAATACTTTGACAAAGACATGACTCTCCCCTCTCTGGCCACCCTGGACAAGACAAAACAGCTGATCTAGTCAAAAGAGTTTTCCATTGGGAAAATATGACTTCCTTTATCAAAGATTATGTTTCTTCTTGTTACCTTTGCAGCAGAAACAAAGCCAGTCACCACAAAAAGTTTGGACTCCTCCAACCCTTACCAATTCCAGATTCTCCCTGGACTTCACTCTCTATGGACTTCATCTTACCAACTGCCCTACTTTACTTCAAGACTTCCATACACTCTATCCTTCAAAACCAAAGTCATCCTTAAAATAAAAACAATAAAAACCTTACTCTCCTTTTCAAATATATATATATATATATATATATACCAATAACATGATAAAAAAAAAGAAAAAAAATAAAAGAAAAGATCAATTACTCCCCTCTAAGAAAATATAAATAAAAACAAAAAAATAAAATAATAATAAAATAAAACAAATTTTATATAAACAAATTTTTAGATAGCTTCACACATCAATTCTTCCAACTCTTTTACTCTAGACATCCAAGTATTTACTAATTTTAACTTGGAAACTTGATAAGAATTTGGCCCCCTTATAGTAGTCCCTACTTCAAAAGTATGCCCAGCTAAAGCCAAAATATCAGCTAGTCTTTTCTTTATCTCTAAAAATTTTTTCTTTCTAGCTTCTAAAAAACCATACTTCTCTTTTCTTATCTCACTACCCCAACACTTCTTTAAAACTTCCTGAAAAGTTGAATTTAAAGTTCTAGAATTCCTACTATAAATCTCAAAAGATTGATTAACTTGATCTTCATTTAAAACAGAATCTTCTCTGAATCTTCTTCCTTCCATAATCTCCAATAACCTTTCCCCACTTTCCAATTCCCCCAACCAGACCTTGGTTTCACCTCTTCTTTCAATTCCTTTCCTTCTATTCCTTCTGTCTTCCACCACCTTCATCTTTACCTCCAAATCCTTCATCTTGTTCCTCAAATCTTCTAACTCCAAAGAGTCATCTGATCTGCCCCCTTCTTCAACAATGATCTCTCTTCCTTTTCCTTTAACAATCTCTTTGGTGGTTCCTCTATCTTCCTCCATATCACTTAATTCCATCTCCAAACTCCCTTTGGCGTCTTCATCATCATCCCCTCTTTGACAATCCGCTTTGGCGCTTCAATGGTTTGCTTTGACGCTTTGAAGGTGGGCTTCAACGCTTTGACAAATTGCTTCGACGCTTCGGCGTTTGACAATTTGACAATTTTCTTCGACGCTTTGACGGTGAGCTTCGACGCTTCTACGGTGAGCTTTGACGCTTTGACTATTTGCTTCGACGACTTGCTTTGACGGTTCGACGAACCCCTTCGACGCTTTGACAAATCCCTTCGACGCTTTGACCAACCCCTTTGACGCTTCAACGACTTCCTTCGACGGGTTCGACGGATTCCAAAATACCTTTGTTTTGTACCCTTTTTGGGGGGACCTCGACCACCCCCTCGTCCGAATCTACGTGAGGGGTTCCCCATTGTATAAATGCCTCACCGCACTCCTCCTGCGGACGCCTCAATGTACCATCTATGGCCAAATTACCGGTTCAACGCAGTGCCTCCCTCTTTTCTTGCGTTTTCTTCAATCTCTCCTGCATCAAAAGGACTATTGAAAAACTTTATCAGCAATCCAGCACCTCCAATACTAAATCCAGAAGCACTTACCCAAAGATTCATCAAGTCTGGATGAGTAACCCAAGGTCATGGCATCATCATCTGGAGCCTCTTTTACTTCAAAAGTTTGACTCTTCTCCAGGACCCATAAGGTTGGCCCCAAGGACTTTCTGCCTTGCTTATCCATATCACACATTCTTCCATACTGCCTACAACTTTCACATTTGGCAGAATTGTGCTTGATACTTGTGGTGCAGATTCTTCCAAGCTTGACGCACCTATCACAACTTGGGTAGTATTGCTGGAATGGATGATAATTGTTGGTCTTCTCCATTGGATAGGTTGGTGTAGGTGATCTGGTGTAAGGAGATAAAGGTGGTAATGGGGTGGATGGTGGTGATGGTTGTGGGTAAGGGGAATGAAAACTCAAGTTAGACATGGCTGAAGGACAACCTGGATGGCCTCTTCAACCTCTCCTTTTATGGTCATCAGGAGATGCCCTCTTCTTCACCAGGGGGTACTGTCATACTGACACCAAACTCAGTCTAATCTCAGTCTTACCCTCAGGCCTGATCTACTTTCTTAGGAACTTCAACCTCAGGGCTCAGGAGACTTACATCAATATGTCTCCAGTAACTATATAACTCAGGATCTTTATGCAGTAAATATCTACATATAGTCTAACCTCATACCATACACAGATAGACTCCATAGGCTTGCACATACTCAATCTCCCAGGCTCTACTCTACCTCTCTTTCTAACCCATACCTCTTTGGGTTACCTCTCTGTCTAACCCATACCTCTTTGGGTTATCTCTCTGTCTAACCCATACCTCCTCTGTGCGGTTTATCCTTTGGGAATCTTTATGTACATCCTCCTGCAGATTGTATTACATACTCTCTCTACTTAGTACATAGTGTCATGAATCCCATGTACACTGTACATCCTTCAACTGTACTCTTTCAACTTAGACAGCTCAGACCTGGAACCTTGTACCAATGTAGAAGCAGCCTAACCTAATGTAGTAGCATCCCTGATCAGCCCTCTCTGTTACTTAGACTGTTCCCATGACATCATGTGTGTAGTCTGAGCCCAAATCACTTGTACCTCTGTTGTAGTTCCAACCTCTTGTATATTTAATAAGCCTCCTCTTTCCTCTTCCTGATGCTTCCCCCAAGAAATCAGTTTACTACTTCTTACTAGGAGATCTTTCCCAGCAAGTGTCATTCAGAACCATTCAACCCAATCCTCCTCTACTCCTGTTAGCCTCCTTCAGTAACCTTTCCCCCAAGCCTACTGTGGGTAGAGACCCCTCTGTGCCAAGCCCTGCTTGCATGTCAGCAGCCCTTGTGACAAGGGGGAGGAGCCTGTGGGGCTTGTGGTGGGGGGGAATTCATCACCGCCCTGCCCGGCAAGCAAGCAAGGGGGAGCAGACAGTGGGGCTTGTGGTGGGGGTGAATTCATCAACCCTCTGCCCGGCAAGCAAGCAAGGGGGGAGAAGCCGGTGGGGCTTGCGGTGGGGGGGAATTCATCACCCCCATTCCCAGAAAGCAAGCAAGGGGGAGCAGCCAGTGGGGCTTGCAGTTGGGGGGACTTCATCATCCCCCCCGCCAGGCAAGCAAGCAAGGGGGGAGGAGCCGGTGGGGCTCATGGTGGGGGGGACTTCAACACCCCCCCCCCCCTGCCTGGCAAGCAATCTAGGGGGGAGGATCTGGTGGGGCTTGCAGTGGGGGGGAATTCATCACCATCCCCCTCCTGGAAAGAAAGCAAGGGGGGAGGAGCTGGTGGGGCTTGTGGTGGGGGGGACTTCATCACCCCCCCCGCCCGGCAAGTGAGCAAGCGGGGAGGAGCCAGTGGGGCTTGTGGTGGGGGGGACTTCATCACCCCCTGCCCAGAAAGCAGAAAAGGGGGTGGGGACAGCTTGGTGTGGGATTTCATCACCCCCACCAAGCAAGAGGCAAAGGAGGGGTTTCCTGGCTGGGTGGGGGGATTTCATCACCCCCTGACAAAGCAAGTGGCAAAGGGGGGGGGTGGCATGGCTTGGTGGGGGGATCTCATCACCCCCCAACCAAGCCAGGGAGCAACCCAATTGGTGGGGCAATTTTATCACCCCCTGAATGCGTGAGCACATGAGGGGGGCAGGACCAGCTGGGTGGGAGGATTTGAAATCCCCTCCCCACCTAGAGAGCAAGTGAGGGGAGATTTCAAATCCCCTCCCCATCTAGAGAGCAATAGAGGGGAGAGGGAGGGGGGGGATTTCAAATCTGCTCCCCACCTAGCAAGTGATCAAGGGGGAAGATTGAGAGGAGAGGGAGGGGGGTTATTTCAAATCAACTCTCCACCTAGCAAGCAAGCAAGGAGGGAGATTGAGGGGGGTGGGAGGGTGGTGGGGATTTCAAATCCACTCTCCACCTAGCAAGCAAGCAAGGGGGGAGGGACTGGCTTGGTGGGGGGGGATTTCAAATCCCATCCCCACCTAGATAGCAATTTAGTCACCTGGAACAAACTTGGGGTTTTTCAGCTCCAATTTGGGGGTCTTTTCTACTATGAGGTGAGCCACTTCACCCACCCATAGCAACCAGCACCACCCACCACCACCCACCACCACCCACCACCACCCACCACCCACCACCACCCACCATCACCCCCCACCACCCACCACCACCCACCATCACCCCCCACCACCCACCACCACCCCCACCACCCACCACCACCCCCACCACCCACCACCACCCCCCACCCCCCACGACCACCCACCACCCCCCACCACCCACCACTACCCACCAACACCCACCACCACCCACCACCACCCACCACCACCCACCAATACCCACCACCACCCACCACCACCCACCACCACCCACCACCACCCACCACCACCCACCACCACCCACCACCACCCACCACCACCCCCCACCCCCCACCACCACCCACCACCACCCACCACCACCCCCCACCCCCCACCACCACCCACAACCACCCACCTCACCCACCCCATCCACCACAATCACCACCCCATTGGTAAGTAACCTTTTTTTTTTAAAAAAAAGGAATTGTTGTTTGTAGATATCAATCTTTATGGAATTGAATGATGGCAGGTCTGGTAAAAATAGTTATGGGATTGAAACTTTATTCCTCAATATCCTTTGAAAATAAAATTACTAATTGAACTTTTGATTCTGCATTATTTTTCTTTTGGTTTTCAATTCACATTGTGATTCCTGGGTGTAATCATGAAACATGGTTTTTAGTTTCAATGATATTGGCGTTTCAGGGGATGCCAAGGAGACACAAAATTCATCAAAACCCCTTGTAATACAAAAGAGACACAGGAAACCAAACTCTAATGTTACTTCTATGTCCAAAAGTAACAAAAAGATCAACCGTTCAAGAAGAAAATCATGGGATGAGCCAACATACTTTGTGACTCTGCGGTGTAGAGACTCCTGTGGGATTATATAAATAAAGTAGCAAACAGCTTTCTGGAAGTCCTTGAAGTGGAATTTAGTATTACTCCCACTCCTTTAGAGTATTGGTAAATACTAAGGGTGGTTTTGGATTGCCTGCCCTTCTAGTACTATAGTAAGTCTGCACAATAATTTATTTAAATTAATGGCTTGTTTCTTTGAGAATTAAAATAGGTTCCAGATCAGACCTATATTAGTTATTAATTGTTATTGGTAAGGTTTGTTGAAGAATAGACCAGATGTATTTGATTATTGGCTGATTATTGATGAGTTATATGTGATCTAAAACAATATCCCAATATTGAAGGGTTCAAGTTTTTATCAAAGGGGTAGTTCAGGAGAGGAACCAAGGGTGGTTTACCCACAGGGGGCTGGGTAGAGGATAGGTTGGTAGTTCCTTTGTTTTGTGGTCTCTTTCTTTGTAAGGGTTATTGATTGATTTAGGGGTGGTTTTTCTTTAATCTGGTGCTGAATATTTAGGTCAAAGAAGAACCCTTATTCAAGCACCTGTTGGGTGGTTTCAATTGTTTAAAGTTGTTTTATAAATTGGTTTCTGATTTCTTGTTTACTTATAATTGGTTCACTGATAATATTTATCTTGGTAGTTACCACAGATAGTTAGGATGGATTGCGGTAGGTGAGTGATTGGTAGGCCAGATGGCATCTGAGGGCATGATGATACAACCTGGATAGGGAAGAGAGGCCCTCCTTAAATAAAAAAATATGGTCCTCAGGGGATGCTCAGGGCTGCCCCTGAGGGTGCCCTTGGGCTTCCTCTGTTACAGTGGGATACAGGTACATGAGAAATTTTAGCTGGTTGGAAAAACATACTGCATTAAACTGAGGCAATTCTGCTGGTTGGAAAAAAGACACTGCATGAAACTGAGGAAATTCTTTTGGTTGGGAAAAAGTTTTACAGGGTTTTCATTCCAACACAGCCTTGCATAAATTGCTGTGAGGTGCTGATAAGGTTGGTCTGGGGCTGGTTGCTTATTTGGTACTGACTGTTCTTCCTGCATGTATTGCTGTGCATTCACTGGTGGTTTGTTTGGTTTTACTTGCTTCTGTCTTCATGTATTTCTGTGAATTACTGGTGGTTTGTTTGGTGCTGCATGGTCTTGAATGCCTGCATATATTTCTGGGTAGTACTGGGGGTTGTTGTTACTGGTGCCTTGTTTGGTATCACATGCTTCTGACTGCATAGATTGCTGTGTGGTGCTGGAGGTTGTTGGTACCAGTAGTTTGTTTGGCATCACATGCTACTGGCTGCATAAATTTCTGTTTGGTGCTGAGGGTTGTCGGTACTGGTAGTTCTGGCTGCCTGAATGTATTGCTGGGTAGCCCTTTATAATTCTGCAAGCCTTGTTTAGTTGTATTTGCTTGTTTTTTTGGATCTGGTTGATACTGGTTCCACTTCCTCTTGCCTACACTGTCCTGTACAATTCTGCATAGTATTGTGTATGTGTATTTGCTTTTTTGTTTGGAACTGGTTGATACTGGTTCCACTTCCTCCCGTCTACACTGTGCTGTAAACTTCTGCATAGCCTTGTGTATGTGTATTTGCTTGTTTGTTTGAAACTGGTTGAGACTGGTTCTACATCCTCTTGCCTATAATGTACTGTATAATTCTACATAGCATTGTGTAAATATATTTGAATGCATCCTGGCTGAGGTTACAGGAGCTGAACTTGTTGCACTACCTCCTGTATTTGTATTGCTGTATTCTGGCTGAGGTGACAGGGTTGGTTTATGGTTCTGGTGTTTGAGGGTAAGCTGTTACTGGTATGTACTTGAGGGTTTTCAAGGTCTGTCTTATGTCTTCTAAAGAGATGTGACACCTGTTTTGGTATGAGTTTGCCACAGTTGGAGGTTTGTTGAACTGTATCTTTTAATCCATGAGGGATGGAGGGGTACTTTAGCTGAGTGACTATAGATTATTTGTGATGTAGAATCCATTTCTGAGGTTACTTAAAGGGTTTGAGCCGTTTTTACAACAGAATAGTGAGTCTGATGGCTATAGGGCAGGTTTGGACTACCACAGAGGGACAATATTGCCACCAATCATGTTTTCTTACCACGCATGTGCCCTCACATGATGGTCAATGCTTTCACAAACCACCATTTTCAGCACTACTTCAATCCTAAATACCACAGTTTGAAGGTTCCAAAAAGCACTCCAAAAATAAATACTTTGTGAAAAATCATCTATGACTTGTACCAGATGGCAAAGAACAACAATTAAATCAGAAAGACAAGCACAGCAGCCTTAACTGGCTGCATGCATGCCAGTGGATTTTGTGCTGGAAGTGATAAAGGTGCTTCTGCATGTCTTTCCAATTGCTTAATTCAGATTTTTTCAGAAAAATCAAAGAATTGATCCATGTTGTCTTCAAATAAAAAATAGAAGTGTATTCTGGCAAAACAGAATTGGATGAAGAGACCATCAAGAAGGATGATGAAATGTCGGAGCCTCTTCCTGCACACAACAAATTTGTCTTTGAAAGAATCCAATCACTGTTTACTTCAGCTCATGCTCAAAACAAGAAATTTTTTGGATCAATATCTAATCCCAAACTGGTCATCATCTGAGTGGATGGAAAAGGAGAAAGATTTCAGCATGTTTTCAAATTTGGTTGTGACATTTGATGAATTCTCAAACAAGATCCATACTGATAAGAATGAATTAAATGGTTTTACATATGGGATATTTTTGTACATCAAAAGATATACAGGACAGCCTATTCTACCTCCCTGAAATGATTTGGGTCATTGTTTATATTTTACAAAAATTTGTTGTATTGTTGACTTTGCAAAAGCTGAATGCATCATTGAAATTCTTTGGCAGACTCAATTTTTTTATCATCAGACTAAATTTCCTCCTCCTAGTTTAAAAACCTCTTCAACCCACACTCACTTTGTCTGCTCATTCCAAGTTAATAAAAAACTAGCCAATGTTTTTTTAAAAATCCAAGATTGTAGTCCTTCAAAAATTGATGAAATAATTTTGGGAAAGAAGGCCCAATATGGTTGATGTTGTTGTTTCTATTGTATTTTTTTCATTTTTGAATGTTTTATCTAAACAATAAATCAAAAATATTTACAAGCCCAGTAATTGAGCAATCTGCTTGAGTGACTCCACTGTTAGGAAGCAATGAAGTGATGAAGGGATGTGATGAAAGTGTTTATATTTTACAAAAATTTGTTGTATTGTTGACTTTGCAAAAGCTGAATGCATCATTGAAATTCTTTGGCAGACTCAATTTTTTTATCATCAGACTAAATTTCATCCTCCTAGTTTAAAAACCTCTTCAACCCACACTCACTCTGTCTGCTCATTCCAAGTTAATAAAAAACTAGCCAATGTTTTTTTAAAAATCCAAGATTGTAGTCCTTCAAAAATTGATGAAATAATTTTGGGAAAGAAGGCCCAATATGGTTGATGTTGTTGTTTCTATTGTATTTTTTTTCATTTTTGAATGTTTTATCTAACCAATAAATCAAAAATATTTACAAGCCCAGTAATTGAGCAATCTGCTTGAGTGACTCCACTGTTAGGAAGCAATGAAGTGATGAAGGGATGTGATGAAAGTGGGGATGAAGTGATGAGAGCATGGATGTGATGAAAGCAATAATGTGATGAGGGTGATGCAGCTATGAGAGCATTAAAGTAGATTGATGAAGCAAAAAGGATAGGAATGGATGTTGACACCAGGGGTGATGATGTGAAATGATTGGTTGAGTTGGTGAAACCCTTTAAATAATTTATTTCAAAAAAAACCCATTTATTTTCTGGTAACTCTGACAGGTCTGATGTGAAACAAGTGGGTTTTTTTGATTTTTAATGATGGATTTGAAATGGTGGATTTGGGTTGAAACCCACCATTAAAAAATGGCAGGTTTGCTTAACTCTGATATTCCCTAATTTGACCTTTTTCCTGTGGTAAAGACTCCTCTCATGGCTTAATTTTCATAAATGAATTTGTGATTGAGTGACACTTTGTTCTGTAACCAGGGCTCATAGTCAACACATCTGAGGTTGTTTATTTCATTCCTTGGTGAATGGCCCTATTCCCACACAATTTAATGTCTTTTTTTTCTTCCTGCTCAGGCCAGAACTAATTGAATGCATTTTTACATTTTTATAAACTTCACCTACTCTTGCTTTGCTACATTGCAAAAAGAAGCCTACCCCTGCCTTGGTTTCAAAATTCTCCCTCAAAAGAAAAAAGAACCTTCCCTTTTGTGCAGACCAGGGATGGTGATTAACATATCTAAGTGAGGATATTGAATTTTTTTTCTCCCTTCTTTTTTTCTTTTTCCTTTCTTTCCTCTCTTTGGTCTTTTGTCATCTTCAATTTCAAATATTCTTCATTTTTTGAAATTTGAACAAACAATTTTGGCTTGGATTTTTGTATTTTCCCTGATGGAAATTAGAAGTATAAAACATTAAATTACACAAAAATAGGTGATTGAATAAGATATCAACATAAAAAAAGCCATCAATGCTGATTTATATAAGGAAAGATTTGTACAGCTTATGATCATGGTGTGTTATTATTATCCTAAATACATGTTTATTCATTTCATTTTGGGGATTGAATAAGATGACTTGACCTGTTTTTGACCAGTGAATGGAAATCCCATTCTGGAAACAATCAGCCTGTTCTGGAATTTTAGAATTTCACTTTGAAGGAATTCAAAAACACCAACTGCAGTAGTTTGTGGATGATATGTGGGCTGCTTGTGAAGAAACAGCTTTTCTTATATCTAGCTTTCCCTTGATAATCTATTATGAAATAATATGCCAGAATTTCAGCAAATGCTGATCTCTGGTCACAATATTTCTCCACCTACTGAAAGTTAATTATGAGGTACAGCATCACATAACCCTGTGATATCAATGGGATACAGAAATGTCATGTGCATACAGGTGGCAGAAATTTTTCTGTGGTGAAGACCCTTGTGATCAGAATTATTGAGAACAATTGTTTTCCATGGCTGAAGGAATGGAATCCCTTGATTGTCTGCTTTTCAGGCTCAAACTCAGCAGGTGAGGGGTTTTGATTGTTCTTTTTGTTTTCAGAAGTGATGGCGGGATACAGATCCAAAGGTTGTAGTTTTCATTCAGACCATACAACCTTTTGTTTTGATGCCCCCCTCTGAATGTTCAAAAGAGATTTATGATGACCTAATTTGATCCCTCTTTTGCTTCAAAGTCCTCTGCTTGCCACCTCTCTTTATATTTGTCACCTCATCTCCTTCAATCTTGTTCCCTCCCAGGAAAATGCTCCAATTGGGGTGAGGATCTAGAAGGAATTAAATTTAGAGTATAAAATTGTGAGTGCAGTGGAAGAAGCAATGTAATTGAAGGGAAAGCCATCAAAAAATGATTACCAAAAAAAAAATGTCAGGTACATGATCACAAAAAAAAACGTGATTTACGTGATCACAAAAAAAACATACTGGGTGTGAGCAAATTGGGCCGGGCTTATTACCAAAAAAAAAATCAGTCACATCCTCAAAAAAAAAAAACCAAAAAAAAATTAGCTGGGTGTGAACAAATTGGGCTGGGCTTTGGGCCGGGCTATGGGGGCCAGGGAGGATGGGGCCCAGAAGTGAGGGAGGGGGCGTGGCTTTTTCAGCCAGGCAATAGGCTTTGGGGGTGGCTCAGTGGAGACCAAGAGGTAGGGAGGGGGCCAGTGGCGACTGGGGGGGCGGTGCAGAAAGCCGGCCGCGGGGGCGGCAAGAGAAAACAAAGGGGGTGGGCGGGGATGGAGCAAAGGGGGTCGGGGGCGAGGCCAGAGCAGCAAAGGGGGCCAAGAAAGCAAGAAAAAAAGGGGGGGAGGCGGCGAGGGGGCCTGAAACCAAGCAAGCAAGAGGGGGGATGGCAAGCAGGCCACCAACCAAGCACGCAAGAGGCGGGGCGCTGGCAAGTGGGCCAGCAACCAAGCAAGCAAGAGGGAGAGGAGGTGAGGGAGTGGTAAAGAGGGAGAGGAGGTCAGCAAGGATGGAGGGAAGAGGAGGATCAGGAGGAGGAAAGAAGAAGTAAGGAGGTGGGGAGCCTAAGTTGGATGGTTCAAAGGATCAGTATTTGTTGATGAGGATGGATGAGGATGAGGATGAGGATGAGCAAGTGGAGCTTACCAGGGGTGCCAACCAAAGAAGGAGGGGAGGTGGTGGGTGGTGGGGAGGTGGAGGGTGAGGTGGTGAAGGTGGGTGCTGGGGAGGTGGTGGGTGAGGTGGTGGGGGTGGGTGCTGGGGAGGTGGTGGGTTAGGCAGAGGTGGTGGGTGAGGAGGAGGGGTGAGGTGGAGGTGGTGTGAGGTGCAGGTGGCTGGTGAGGAGGAGGAAGGAGTGGACCAAACAGTAGTTTGGTGGGGTGAGGTGGGTGGTTTGGAAGTTTTGAGTCTGTTTTGTCTAAGTCCACACCACTAAAAGAGAAAAAAAAACCTACTCAGCCTTGGAATCTTGAGTGAACAATCAAAACCAAAAAAACATGGTGAAGGGATTTTTGACCTAATTTGAAATAAAACATTACTCATCAAAGAAAGCAAGGGTGAGAGGAAGAATCTGTTCTATCATGAAAGAAGATGAGGGACAAGACAAGAGATGGATGACTTGAGGCGGATCCAGAATATCATCTTCAAATATTTTGTCCCATTCATCTTTGATGTTGGCCAAAAGATTGTGAAGGATTAGACACGTGATAATCCAGTTGATGAGGAACTTCATGTATTTGGGGTTTTGAAGCTAGTTTTGAATTTCCCTTAAGCTGGCCCATCTTCCTTTCAGGAATCCTATGGCATGCTCAATTGGAACTTGTGATTGGGCAAGATGATAGTTGAAATTGGTTTTTCATTGATTTTTGGATGAAACATTCTGGTATTCTGGAACCATATATTTCCCACTAGCATAAGCTGAATCAGAAAGAAGGTATTGATCTTGGTCAAATTAGTTCTCTGGTTGTTGGGCAATCTGCATCCAATTTAAAAAATATGAATCATGACAAGAACCCGCAAGGCCAGCATGGAGGGATTTAAAGTTCTTGTTGTTATCAAAAACAAAATTTAGGGCCACAGAGTATCTAAATAAATGGATGCAACTTATTTGGTCAGTTTGTGATCAAAAGTTTCATCAAAGTTTTTGGAAAAGATATGAATCAAGTGCATCTTTTTACAATCAAAATCTTGAGATATCTCCTTGCTTTCTTCTGTGGTTGGCCAAGAAAGGACTGAGTGACAGAACGTAGGATAGAAATCATGGATCTTTTGGTTTATGAGTTAATGGTTTCATAACCAACTGAAAATAGATTTTCTAATCAATAAATTGCTGCTCCATTTCCATTTGATACTAATCTAAAAAGAAAAATTGCCAGTTGGATAGTTGGATTGCGTTCAGGATTCCAAGAATTGTTCTGGAAGATGTGGTGGTCTTCAATCATCTCCAAAAAATTTATGAATGAAGGCAACAGAGTTTGTAACAGTTGCTGGAAGCTTAAGTCAGGGAGGAGATGAAGCTTTTGCCTTTCAGAAATATTTTTGTGGAGAGTTTTTCTTCTTGGAACCATGTATTGATTTTGGAATAGAGCATTCAAAGCCAAACAAGTTCATTATAAATCCAAGTCTGAATTGGAGTCTGAATGGAAGTCAAATACTAGCAAAAGTTCAGTCAGCTGTTTTCTGTTAGAATTTAATGTTTGTATCTCAATATTACGGTGTTCTGTTATCTCTTTCAGATGTTCTCTGACCTGATTTCAACTCATTGTCATTGGCTTGGTGGTTTTTGTTGTTGTTTGCATACTGTTGGTGCGCCCTATTTGTGTTTTTCATTCTGCCTGTTGTGTTTTGTTCCTTCTACTTCTCAAATGTCACCAATGTTCCTCAGTATCACGCGGGAAATCCTCAACCACTAAAATCAATCCAAAAAAACAAGAAAATGTCAAGGATAACCAGATCATCCACAAATCAATCCAACTAAACTTCCAATTCCTCTCCAATTCCTCCAACTACTCTTGAACTAACCTTGTCCACAACACGCAGGCAGCCAGTCTGATAACTGTAAGAATGTATCCTTCAACTCATCAATCTCTTACACAGATTGTTCAAGGCGCCTAGCAGAAACCATTGACAATTTCTATTTTAGCTTGTCTCCACCTACTCTGGCTGATCTCTCCCTCCTCAATTCAATCACTGACGCTTCAAAATCAGCCAGATTAGCCCTCTGTTTGTTGTCCTTGTTTCATTCCTTTATCTTGTTGTCACTAAGTCTCATACTCATTTCCATTCATTTGAAATCAAATTCAGTCTGGTCTTGGTGAACAATCCTATTTTAATCACGGTTAAAAGCCTATCTGCTCTCAATGGATCAACCGGGATCATCAACAACACCAGGACCAGGGGGGGAAGCCATGAACTACAAGTCCCTCGCAATCAAACTGCTCATTGAATCCACTCCTCTGCTCACAGCCAACAATTACAGCATGTGGAGGAAGAAATTTGAGAAGCTATTCAAGATATGGGGCATCTTCACAATCATGGAAAATCCTGATGAGTCAATACATCTGGGTGAGGATATCAATTAGGAGTTTGTGGCACACATCATGGCCAAATTGGAATCCAAAACCCACAATAATGTAATCACCAACGCAAACAAAGACAATGCCAAGCTCATCTGGATCTATACTCAAAACCATTTTGCCTCATCCCAGTCTGCAAATAGGGCCACAGTCTTCAAGGGGTTCCTTCACCTGACCATGGAATCAGACATAGACACTTTTGTTACGTCAGTGAAGGTTTTGTTGAGACTGTGAAAATGAAGATGTGTCTGGTGGGATTTGAACCCACAACCTCAGATAGACTGAGACACATACTAGAGTGCTGCCTTTACCAACTAGGCTACAGACGCTTGTGGCTGCCAGGGTTGTTTGGTATTACTGGTCTAGGTTCAACTGCACAGCCTCCATAATGTGGTGATACATCATGTTAGCAGGTTTAACCTCAACAGGTTTATCTTAAGAAAATGACCAAAGTTGGCATTGAACTTCCTACCAAAATAATTGCCTACCTAGTTCTCTTCAAGTTCCCCTCTTTGATGCAAAATATGAAATCTCAGATAATGCATGTGACAACGGAAATGAATATCAATCTTGTGCTCAACCACCTTATTCAGCATAAGAATGAAGTTATTGCCCAAGATAACCAGGCCAAACCTGTCAACTTAGCTCTGTACTGTGGTCCTAGGTGCAAGAATGGGAAACACAATCCAGCTGTTACCAGCAACTCAGCCAGCTCCTGTTGGTTTGAGTTTCCCAAGCTCAAACCATCAAATCATCACAGTTGCGGGAAGAAATCAAAACAGAAAAAGCAGTCAGATGAGGCCCATTTTTACTCCTTCTTCTGCAGCATGAATGTCAATACAGAAGACCTTCCCAATCGGTACATTCTTGACTCTGGTTGCTTGGTGCACATGATAACCAACAGAGACAACTTCAACAGGATCCAACTCAGTGATGGACATGACAAGATCTTGACAGGCAAGAAGGACGCTGCCATCACCATACAAGGGACTGGAGAGGCTGCAATATCCACCAAGGAATTGTTCCTTGTCTTATCTGAAGCCGTCTGGGTTCCTGAATCAACAGTAAACCTCATTTCCCTAGGAGCTCTCATGATCAAAGGTGCGATGCTCAATGTGAACTCCAAATGCAAACCAAGCACCTTCAAACTGCACAAAGGGGGGCAAATTCTATTTTCATGTTCTATCACCAATAACCTCTTAATCATAGAAATGCTGTCCAAAGCCAGAAAGTGTTACTACTCTTCAGCCAAGCTTAAGAAAGTTCATCGGTTGTTGGGACACGCAAGTTGAGGGAGGATGGAAAAATTCTTAAAATATACCATTCCCTTGGCTGATAAAGACGCATTTTAGTGCTTGAGCTGTGAAAAGGCCAAGATCACTCAAAAGCCATTCTCTTCCCAGCAGACCACTGCCTCAAGATGTTTTGACAAAATAAACTTTGGCCTGATTGGACCAATCAATCCCACTGCAAAGGGTGGATTCAAATAAGTCTTAAATCCAATCAAATCCCACTCTGGATACATTTCAAACTTTCCTCTCAAAGAAAAAAGTGACATGGCCAATAAAATCATCTTCATTGTCAAAAGTCAACATAAAAAGACAAATCCCTACCCCAATGAGGTCTGCTCCAACGGAGGTGGGGGGTATGTGAATTCCAAACTCCAAACTTACTATTGAGCACATCAGATCAACCAAATAATCAGCAAACCCCATCACTCACAACACAATGGCAGAGTCAAGCAAGCAAACAGAACTGCAATCCACCATCTTGGACTTGGGACTGCCAAAATCATGTTGGCACAAGGTGATCAAAGGATGTTGTCTTATGCTGAATCAGATTCCAAAACAAGATAATGAAGACTTGCCCTGGTTGAAAATGCACGGGAAAGAGCCACCTAAAGACTAAATCAAACCCATAGGCTCTTCTCTCACTTACAAGCTCAACCACACCAATATAAAATCAAAACTAGACAAAAAAGGAGCATTGAGGATCCTTGTTGGTTTCAACCCACAACTCCTTTCCTAAAAAATACTCAATTCAAATGGAAAAATCATTGAAAAAAAATGTCATCTTCAACAATCAAAAGCCCATCAAAATCTACAACAAACACAATCTGAAAGAACCTCCAAAACCCATCTCAGTCACTCCATCCAATACTTCTCCCTCTCAAGAGATTTGCAAAATCAAAGAAGAAGCACAAAGTGAGACTTCAGATATTGAAAGAAACAATAGCTCAGTCAGTGAATTTTTGGTCAAGCGTGATCTGCAACTGACATTACAAAATCAAGACAAAATCTCAAAGCCGGATCGGTACGGATTTTTCTTGAATCAGACACCTAAAACTCTCAAAGAAGCCATGGAAATTCCCCACTGGCGAGAATCCGCAGCAAAAGAATTTGCAACAATTGAAGATAAAGAAGTTTGGGAGGAAGTAGACAAGAATGAGGTCACTAACCCCCTCAACAAAGGTGCTGTTTTCAAGATCAAACTTAATTCACACGGCAAACCAGAAACATCCAAGACCCAAATATGCGTTCAAGGATTCAGTCAAAGGTACGGTCTCAATTACCTTGAAACGTATGCACCCACCGGCAAAGTGGCTTCTTTGCTTGCAGTCCTAAAATATGCTGCTGACAGAGGCCTAAGGCTCCTGCAACTCAATGTCAAGGGTCATTTTTGCACTCTGAACTGGATGAGAAAGTCTACATCAAGGCTCCATACGGTTGCAACCGCAAGTCCAAATATCTTCAACTCAAGAAGTCCCTGTATGGAATCAAACAAGCTCCTCAAAATTGGTAAGGCATGTTGAGTGACTGGATCAAATCTCAAGGATTCACCAAATTGGATTGTGAACCATGATTGTGCATTGGGAATGACGGGAACTCTGCTGTTTTTTTTCATGTCAACAACTTGTTGGTAGCCGGTGATGTTGACCGTTTCAAAGAAGCTTTTCTAACCAAATTCAAGAATTCATCAGCTCACAAACCAAACACTTTACTGGGGATGAAGTTTGTTTGCGAGGATGGAATCATTCAACTTTCCTTACCTCTCCACATTCAGAAGGGTCTTAGAAAGATGGATATGATTAACTTCAGAGCCGTATCCACTCTTCTCACTCCCGGACTCCATCTACCACCAGCGGACAACAATGACCACCAAAAATTCTTGGGCTTGAACTTCAGCTATTGCTCTCCAATTGGCCGGTTAAATTTCATAGCTGGCCTTGCTTGCCCAGGCATCATCTTTGCTGTGTCCAGCCTAGCAAAACACTGTGAAAAGCCAGGTTTAAGTCATTGGAACAAGGTCTGTCATGTGTGGAAGTACCTATCTCACACCAAGGATCTGAGCCTGACTCTGGGACGTTGATTGATCTCAGACCAACTCATCTGCTTTAGAAAAGCCACCTAAGGTGATGAACCTGTTTCAAGGGTCTCTCAAAGCGGTTTTATTTTCTACTTCAAGGGAAGCCCATCATACTGGAAGAGCAGAAGACAGCAAAATATCACACACTCATCTAGCAAGTCCAAATGTGTGGCTCTATCCAGATGCCACCTAGAAGCTTGCTGGTTGCAACTACTCATTGAAGAGATCTATCAAACCCAATTCAAATGCCCTCTCCATCCTATCAACAATAAAGGACTAGATGACAAAATAAAAAAATTTGGATCCATCTCAAAATCTAAACACATTGATCTCAAAACCAAAAGCCTTTGGAACAACTATGAGAATGGCCTGATTGAACTCAAGCTGATTCCTTCACTCTCAATGACAGCAGACGCTTTGAAAAAAGCCACAAATAAAATTTCCAATAATCAACATGTAAATGCTTTTAGCTCTTTGTTTCATTGATTAATGAGTTGAGCGGGGCTGGTAGAATTTAATTTTTGAATCTCAATCTTACGGTGTTCTGTTATATCTTTCAGATGCTCTCTGACCTGATTTCAACTCATGGTCATTGGCTCACCGGTTGTTGTTGTTGTTTGCACACTGTTGGTGCGCCCTATTTGTGTTTTTCATTCTGAATGTGCTGTCTTGTTCCTTCTACTTCTCACATTTCACCAATGTTCCTCAGTATCACACGGGAACTCCTCTACCACTAAAATCAATCCAAACCAACAAGAAAATTTTGAGGACAACCAGATCATCCACAAATCACTCCAACTCAACTTCCAATTCCTCTCCAATTCCTCCAAAAACTCTTGAGCTAACCTTTTCAACAACACGCAGGCAGCCAGTCTGATCACCGTAAGAAAGTATCCTTCAACTCATCAATCAACTGAACCTAATCAATCTCTTACCCAGATTGTTCAAGGCGCCTAGCAGAAACTTTTGACAATTTCTATTTTAGCTTGTCTCCACCTACTCTGGCTGATCTCTCCTACCTCAATTCAATCACTGAAGCTTTGACCTCAGCCAGATTAGCACTCTGTTTGTTGTCCTCATTTCATTCCTTTATCTTGTTTTCACTAAGTCTTGTACTCATTGCTCTTCATTTGAAATCAAATGCAGTCTGGTCTAGGTGACCAATCCTATTTTCATCATTTTCCATTTTCAACTTGCTACCAGGAAGTTTTATGGGACAAGTTGAGAAATATGGTGATTTGATGTGGGGTGATGAGATGATGATGGGATTTGTGTGAAGGTGGAGATGTGAAGCAATAGAGATGTGAAGCAATGGAGATGTGAAGCAATGGAGATGAGATTTGTGTGATGCAATGGAGATGGGATTGGTATGGATTTACTGAGGTGGAGGGGTGGATTAGTGTTTTGGATGTGATTGATGGTGGATGGATGATAATGCATAAATGGTTGGTTTAATGGTGGTTTTGATGTTTGAAATCCACCATTTTCATGCAAAATTCCATTTTGAAATACGCCACTTAGGGGGTATGTGTATTTCAGAAACCTACCATTAAAAATGGCAGGATGGTCAAAAAAATGGCAGGGTTTAAAATGGTGTGTTTGCTAACTCTGATACACCCTAATATGTTGATCAAATTTCCATTCCAAGGTTTCCTTCTGGCTGAAACATACAATTTTCCAGTGGTTATGTTTTCTTCTTTAATTCCTTGCCTTTATCTTCCTCTGAATTCCCCTCCCACTGCAAATTTCAAAACTTCTGCTATATGCTTCATTCTTTTAGAAGAATCCAAAAATTTAGCCTCATTCAAGTTCAATTCTGATTATGGCCAGCTCCCAGGTTAGATCCAATTTGGAAAAACTTTGTGAAAAATCATTCCAAATCATGGAAAACCATTGTTCAGAGGAATTTGTATCTTGTTAATGAGGTTTTTTTCCCTCCACAATGATCAAGTAGAAAAGAAAATCAATCATAGTTTAATGAATTTTAATATTTGTATCCATGTTCTTTATTTTTAATTTTTTGAATGAAGCTTGTAAGGTGTATGCAAGAATGCAGATGATCTTCAAAAATGATTAATCATCTTTTTTTTAAAAAAAAATTAAAAATTCTGAAATCTTGAATCACCCCCAAAAGAAATTATACAGGCCAACTAAAGGATTCAAGAATCCAATGAGAGAAGTGAGTTTTTTGAATTTTTGGGTTTTTTGATGCAATTTTTAAAGGTAAAAACTGACATCCAAAAATGCTGAAAAAAAAATTAAAAGCTATAGAATAGTTGCTTTAAAATTCTCAAAGCTTCAAAAACCAAAAAAAAGAAGTCAAAACGGCAAGCATAAGGATCCAAAAGTCAAATGAGAAAATTGAATTTTTTGAATTTTTTGCTCTTTACAAGGAATTTTTTAAGGTAAAATGATACATCCAAAAAATCTGAAAAAAAAATTTTAATGATCTTTGAATGTTTTTGCAACTTTTTAATAGCTTGAATCAACCCAAAAAATGAAATAAAAAGGACAATAGAAGGATTTGAATGTCCAAAGAGAAATTTGATTTTTTTGATTTTTTGTGTTTTTTGAAGGAATTTTTTAAGGTGAAAGGATGCATCAAAAAAATATAAACAAAAATATTAGAAGACTCTTTGAATTTTTATGAAAGTTTATGGGAGCTTAAATACCCAAAAAAAATAGCCAAAATGATGATACAAAAACCCATGCAAAAGTTTGTTTTTACATTATTTATTCATTATTTGATTGCATTTTTGAAGGGGTCTAATGGCTCCAAAATTATCAAAGATTTTATTTAGGGCTTTAAGAAACCCTTTTATGGGGCTGCACACTTGGAATTTAAAAATAATGAATTCTTGAAAGTTGTGTGAAATATAGTATTTTTGCATAAAATACAAAAGGGGCGCAACTGCGCGGCAGCATCAAAATGCGTGAAATAAAGTATTGGATGCGTGAGAAAAATAATGAAAAAAATATAAAAACATATATTTCTTTAAGTTTTTTCTTATTTTCAATGATTATTGAACTTATGTAAGTTCAGATTCAAGGGCACTGAAACCTGATTGGGTTCAATACCATTGTTGGGGGGTATTCCAAGAAGGTCCTGGTGAGTTTCAATCAGATCCTGGGATAAATCAAGGGCTTCTGAGTTTTGGAAATCCCCAAGTAAGTCCTGATCAATGATTTCTCCAAACTCTAACGTATAAGTTCATTATATTCATTTTCAATTTTTATGTATATTCTTTTCATAATTTTGAAATAAATTATTTTTAAAGGAAGTATTTTAAATACTCAATTTGACTTTTTTTCCTTTGAGATAAATAAAGCTTTCTTTGATAGTTTTTGCAAGCCTTATGTTGATGTAAAAAATAATTAAAATAGATAATTCTTTTGAATTCTTATTCCTTTTCTTTTAAAGCCTCTTTCTTATAAAAGAGGAGTTTTTAGTATTTTTTTTCAGGGGTTAAAGAATACGAATAACTAGGCACAAATTTAAATAAATTATTTTCTTTTTAATTTTTCAAGAGATTCAAAAAATAGACAATAAATTCTCCAATGATCTTTAGATCTTCCAAAAACTGATAAAAAAGATTTATAATAAGTATTTGACCTTATTTTTAAAGTAAAAATTGACGGGTACAAGTAATAAATAATTAATAAATAATTTTTGAAGAATTATTCCCTTCCAGACCCCCTGTTGTCAGCTCTCTGATGCCAGGAACCTTGCTATCCCATAGCTACAGAGAGTGATAGAAATAATGGGATAATATTATTCCCAAAAGTAAGAATGTGAATGAACTGTAATAAAAAATATTTCAAGAGAATAGTGCAAGTTTTAATTTTTTGGTTGAATTCTTTCAGATATATATAAGGGGGAGCCTCAGTATTATACCACTGGGGGTCTTTACTTCTTTTTAAACCTCCCTTCAAGGGATCAATTTGGACCATTTAAAAACTTGGAATAATTGTGAAATACTTTCAAGGACTTATCCAGCTGGTATGGGTGTGAAATCTATCATGCAGGCCAAAGCAGGAATTAAAACACTTACTAATTTGAGTACTTACTCACAGAATACCTGCAATAATTAAAATTTGAATTGTTTCAGGGAAAAAGGTGAGGTTCATGCTTACTCAACTTTACTGTAATAATAATAATAATAATAATTTCAGAAATAACGCTAATATATTTAAAATAATCCATAAATGAATTTATTAACTCTTTCAAGCACTTGATGACTGATGGAAGGGTTTCTGGATGATAGCTGATCTAATCTGGAGTTGAAGAAGCCAAGAAAGGTTTGTATAAGTACCTTTTTGGGGTGGAAATGAGCCTTCTCAGAGAATTTAGAGAGGGTAGGACTCAATTTCTAATTCTAGTAAGCCATCCCGGGCATTTTCAGAAGTTTCTCTTCATTCTGTAAATCTTCTGATCTCAGATCTTCTGATTTTCTCCATATTTTTAGCTACAGGGTCTGTAGATCTTTTCATTTGTTATTTTGAGGATTTTACACATATCCTTTATTTGTGTTATTATTATTTGATTAAATTGACTATTAGTAGGCTTTCATTTATTTTCCACATTCTGCTTATTATTCCTATAGTTTTTAATAATTAGTATGAAAATTACTTGATATGTTTTTTGTTCTTTGAATTAATTGATCTGTTAGTGCTGTGGTGATCTCCAATAATTATTTTTCAAAGTAAAATACTTTAAAATTTAGTTATTTTTATGTTTATTTTATATTACGTGTTGTTGGATCATCAAATAGGGGTGCTGTAAATTTTTTGGTCATTTTTTATTTAATTATCTAAAATATTAAGGAGTGAGATATCAGGTTTGGGGTCAGTGAGTGACCCTACCCAATCAAGGTTAAAGAATCCATTTCTTCAAAAGTATTTATGGATTTCTCAGTACTGCTTTTTTAATTAAAAAATTCTTGTTTAATCTTTTGTTACTTGACAGATTTCCTCTGTGCAAGTGGCAAGCTGACAAAAACAAAACCAATTCATCCACCAGCCTTGGAAGCAGCAATCTCACCATTTTGCACACCTTCCTTCCCACAACCTTCATTGAGATGTAAGCAAGCAGAATCAAGACTGACTTCAACTGGTAGAACTTGCATTCCACCTTTTCCTAAGCCACTTTCACCCACTCCACCCTTAAAGGGATCCACCCCTGGCTGCAATCCCGCAGAGCCTGGAACATTTTTTCAGCTAACAGCAAGACCACCACCAAATCCCCCAAGTTCAAGATTCACAATATCTATGGCCTTCATCTTCCCTGGAAAATCTTTTGGTTGCCCCTCCCCAACTGGGCCATGCGCAAATAATTTTGGGGCAGAAGGAAATTGTTGTTTATTTGTATCCACATCCATCTTATCTGCCAAGACCCTTTTGTCTGTTGCCAATGCCCTTACTTTGGCCTCCACTTGCAGAGCATGCCATGAACAAGGAGCTATGAAAATTCCAAGCAATACTTGCGCAGTGTCTGTCATCCCTTGGTCATGCGCTTGCAAATGTTGGATGTGGGTGGGCTTATCCACTTCCAAAAAAATCTTCTTCCCCTTTGGGAACATGAAACCCATCCATATTGGCCAAAACAATGCTGCATTCAAGTTTTTTTTAAACTTGTTGCACTCCAATCACCAGTGCCTATTTTCACCGCAGTAATTAAAGATCTGGGCCAATAACATGTTTGGAGGCCTTTTGGCATGCTGAAACCCTTCCACATGTGGGGTGGCGGGTCATGCAGCAATTCTTTCATCCAATTCAAAAAAATCCTCAGGTCCTTCAGGAGTTCTGTGATCTTTCTTACCGGTGGAGCTGTTGCCATTTTCCACACCCAAAAATGTTCAGAAGCTTGTGTTCCCATAGCTGGTGCTTGAGGGGGGGCCAGAGGAGGGTGGGAGGCTGGCTTTCTTGCAGCTTCCAGAAACAATTTTTACATTTCCTGAATGAGCTTATCCAAATCAATTTTGCTCTCCACAGCTTGGTGGATAATTGCCAAGTCATGGAGGAGTGCAATGCTCCCCTCCAACAACTCATTAACCAATTTTTGATCATAAAGATGTCATTGCACCTGATCGTGGTGCTGAGTACTGAGTCAACCCAAGAACATCTTTTTCATTGCAACCTATTGACCAGAAAACACCTTCTCTCAGACAGATATGGGTATATTCAATCAAATGTTTCCACATATTCCATAAAATCTGCCCACATCCAAACCCCACTGAATGTGCTTGCCTCCAATGGCACTTGCTCAAATTAGCTTTCCTGGAACTGGGTTTTGCGCCTTCCCCACTGCGTTAAGATTTTGTTCTTCAGCTTTGGCTAGTCAAGGCTCTTTTACCCCTCCATTCTTTCCGCGTGCAAGAGCTTCTCCTTGTCTGTGATGAAGAGAACAACAAAGAAAGAATTTTCTGAGTCCAAAAAGCCCTTTGCTTTTGTAATAACTTTTCAATTAAAAAAAAATTGTTCCACATCAGCAGTGTTGAACCAAATATGCAGTTAGTCCCTGGGCCTTATGAAAAACGGCCAAGGGGGATAGCCGCCATTTTACAAAGTTGGGGGAGAAAAGTGGGACATCTTTGTGCCTCCGGAACTGGTGCAGGAAGAGGGGGAAAAGAAGGGGTTGGGGCATTTGATCCCAAAGAGTTTTTTGGAAGGTAAATATGAGATATTTTCCCTTTTTAACTCCAAGAGACAAGGAAAAAAAGATTATTCCCCAGCCAGACCCCTAGATATGGAAACAAGAGGAGAAAACCCCCTAAATTTGTCCCCAGGATTTGAAAGTTATATCTCCCTTGCATCTCTAAGTAGTTGAGCACGCCATTCAACCAGACACCTGAGAGATAGAGAGAGAAATGGAGGGGCTTCCTTCCTTCCTTCCCTGTGCCTTTCTGCATCCACCCAACACACATGTCTTGGGGTTCCCTCCCCAGATATCCTTGCATGATGTTCCTGCTCCTACTTCCCCAAACTAGCTATACACCCAAACCCAACCAGATATGCTTTGTTTCTTGGTAAGCTTCCTTGAAGCCAATTGCAGATCTGAAGTGCGCGCCATATGCTGAGCCAGGATTCATAGGGGTGCCCATCTGGTAGAAGCCAATTCTGAGCACACAACATTCAATGCAGTTCCCAATCCCAAGGATAGAAAATTGCAACACAACAAATAAATTACCTGACTTCAATTCAATCATGAATGGAGTGTTTTGCACATTTCCAGAGTTATTG
The DNA here is from genome assembly GCA_025617555.3 of Puccinia polysora. Taxonomy (NCBI): domain Eukaryota; kingdom Fungi; phylum Basidiomycota; class Pucciniomycetes; order Pucciniales; family Pucciniaceae; genus Puccinia; species Puccinia polysora. The sequence goes on along the minus strand of CM062646.1, from coordinate 25,717,690 downwards.
AAATATTTTTTTGCCAAAATTTCTGCATGTATTCATGCACATTTCAAAATTCCTGAGACAAAAACGCAGTCCTTTCCTTCCTAATTACCCTTACCCTGCACATCTGCATAAAAGCTAGGCCAAAGTCTGAACACAGGCTGAAAGCTGTGCTCTCAGCTTTCAGTGCCACAAAATAATCACAAAGAAAACCTGAAAGAGTGGCCAAAAAATGCATAGGAAAGGCCTGCAGATTTAATATGCACTCCTTAACATCAATCAATTGAATTAATCTACCAATAAGTCAAAACATTACATAACAGACAAGTGAAAAACCTGCAAAAGATGGTTTGAAACCTTTGAACAAAATCACAATAATTTCCAAAAAAAAACAAATTTTACAGACCATTCAAGCCTGAACCAGTGACAACTTCTTTGACTAAATAACATAGATCCTTCCAGAACATTATTTTCAATAAAATATAATTTCACTGAGTATTAAAAATAAAAATAAAAATAAAACAACCAAATACAGACGTACATGGATTGTAGGCTCATTTCCCCTGCCAAAATCACGCAATAAATATTAAAAATGAAATATTTCTTGTACTTTGACTAGGCAATATGTCCTAAACCACTAAAAATGTCTCTTGGGCCATGCATGACTTCTCTTCTGGCCCAATAAAGTGCACACCAGGGCCAAATTGGGGTCTCTGGCCAGCCAGTGACTCCATGTCACCATCCAGTCCCATTTCCCAACCAGAATCCCTTTACCAGAAACTTCTATTCAACAATGAAGTATCTTGACTTCACCAATGTTTACATTGAAAAAAAATAGAATTCACATGTTATTCCCCATGTTGGAAAATGATTGTCACTGGTCATTCCTAAATGCAGAAACTAGAATATTACTTGAGCTTACACATTAATGAAACTGAAACTCACATGGAATTCACCTTAAAAGTGATGATATATAAAGCATACCAAATCAAAATATTGCTTACTGGAATCACCCACCCATAAAACTGGTGATCAAAAATTCTAACAAATAGTGACAAGTGAAATCCAACGAATATTGATTTTGTTTGAGAATTCAAAAAAAATAAGCACACAGATAAATTCCAATGAACTTGGAGATCTAGGAAACCAACTGTACTGTTTCACCAATACATTCACATTGCTGTTTTTCAAATTTCATTGGTCTGTTTTTTTTATTTCACCTGGTTGTTTCTTGCCTTTCACCAGTGTTTCAAATTTGGTTTTTTGAATGCATTGTATTTCATATGAAAATTATTTCCATCAACAGAGAAAAGAAAAAATGAAACTCAATTCTTGCAAAACACAACAGAAAAAAATAATTTATAATCCATCAAGTAATCCTTCTGTTTCAACAATAGTATTGCACACCAAGAATCCCAGGAACACTTTTTGGGGGGTCAGGGGAAAAGTCTGGGTCATCTGCTGTGGAATCACACTGCTTGAAATTTCAGAAGTTGATCCACTGGAACTCCTGAGTCTGGATCCCAAGTCAACCTTTTTCTTGGCTGCAAACCAATAGATTGACATTAAACCTGGATTAGCAGCTGAGGAGCTGGGTGTTGATGAAGTGAGGGGCTTTGGAGGTGAGGTAGGCTTCATCCATTGTGACAGCCTGATTTCTAGGCCTTCAACCACTAGTTTACTAGCTGCAGCCAGTGAAAAAGTTTTAGCATGTCAGCTAAAACACAAATTAAACAATCCCCCCCCAAAAAAAACCATTGCACCAAAATGCTTGTGTTTGGAGGCATGCATAAAAACAAAAGAACTTTGGTTCAAAATCATTTTTTTGCATCCCGCTTTGAGAAAAAAAAAATTGCACCAAAAGTCTTTTGTTTGGAGGCATGCATCCAAACACAAGCATTTTGGTACAATGGTTTTTTTGGGGGATTTTCCAAAAAAGTTTTTTAAAAAAACTATTGCACAGAAATTCTTGTGTTAGGATGTATGGTAATGCAAGCTTGTATGGGAAAAATCCCAATTCTTTCTTGGAGTCGCTCCCAGCGGGCTTAATTTCCCTATCCGGTTGTGCTTCAGATCTTGGCATACCTCCAAGTTCCACTCAGCCAATACCAAGCTGTTGGCACCCACCCTCAATCACTTCCTCCCCCTCACTTGCTTCATCCCCCTCAATCACTTCCTCCCTGTCCCCCCCCTCACTTGCTCCCTCCCCCTTGCTCCCTCTTCCTTGCTCCCTCTCCCTTGCAACCTTCTCAGTTCTACTTGCCAAGGTTCTGGCAGCTAAGGCTATGGGAATCAATCTGTTTGGTCAATGGGACTTTATCAATGTTGAAGTCAAAGGCATGTGTTTTCATTGCCCCAGTTGGTGTTGACAGTCTTTTACCCCTTATTTTTGCTTTGCAATGGTGATTTCTCAGCTCCTTCTATTTTTCTACAAAAATTTTTCATTTATTTTTCTAATTGAATAAGCTTTAAATAGTATTGAAAAGTTTATTGAAGAAAAGAAAGAAAATGCCCCCAATGATTGATCTGGTGGGCCTGGCTCATTGGCCCTCAATACACAAGCATTTGGGTTCAATGGGGTTTTTTGCAATTCTTTAAAAAGAAACTGTTGCAACAAAATGCTTGCGTTTGGATGGATACCTCCAAACACAAGCATTTTGGTGCAACAGTTTTTTTTTTGGGATTCTTTAGAAAGAAAAAAAAATCTGTTGCACCAAAATTCTTGTGTTTGGATGCATGTTTCCAAACAGAAGCATTTTGGTGCAACAGTTTTTTTTTGAAATTCTTCATGCTTGTGCTTGGATGCATGTGTATAAACACAAGCATTTTTGTGCAAGTTTGTTTTTGCAATTAAAGAATTGAAAAAAAAAATTGCACAAAAATTCTTTTGTTTGGAGGCATGCATCTAAACACAAGCATTTTTGTGAGATAGATTTTTTTTTAAAGAATTGCAAAAAAAAACACCATGGCAACAAAATGCTTGTGTTTGGAGGCATGCTGCCAAAATCAAGAATTTTGGTACAACAGATTTTTTTTTCTTTTCAAAGAATCATAAAAAAACTGTTGCACCAAAATTCTTGTGTTTGGAGGCATTCATCCAAACACAAGCATTTTGGTGAAACAGTTTTTTTTACTGCCTATCAGCACTTATGTGTGTACCATGTATGAGTTTAATTCAAATGCTATGCCCATGTGGGCCTCTACAGCCCATTTTAAAATCACACAGATCATGCAGGCCTGTATGGATTTCACTGATTTGGGAAAAATGGCTGCAAGAAATGTGAAATAAGTCATTTTGGACACAGGCCCTCACGGGCCCCCTGGACAGGATAGGCCATGCCAACAAAATGGGGCTGAGGAGCCATTTTCAGCCCCCTTCTGTATTGTGGACATAGCTGGCCTTTTGGGCTGGCCCAGAAAATAGTGATTCCTCAGTTTTGGGTTGGGCTGGCCCACTCTGACTGTTGCCTGTGTTGCGACCCGCACTTGGCCAATTTTCCTTGCTTCTGGCCTGCTTTGGGGTCCAACAGCCCGCGTGGGGCCGTTTTTGGGGGCAGAGAGACTCTGAGTGGAGTCCCACCACCCCGGCGAGTTGTCTTGGCCATGGAGTAGCAGCTGCAACCAAGGTATGCGGCTACGGGGTAGCAGCCGCAGGTTAATATCTGCAACTGTGGGAGGAGCTTTGTTCCTGCCAATCCCCCCATCCCTCCATCATTTAAGTCTTTGAATACAAATACAAGCAAGTAGGCTTTGAAGATAGATTGGTGTTGAGATTCCGAGGCAGTGAATCACTGCTGAGATTTCAAACCTTTTCATTTCACATCTACGAAGTCTCACCTGGCTCTAAAAAGTTTCACCTGACCCCGGGAGCTCTACTCATGTCACTCAACCCAGACACTCACCCCAGAACTGTCACACTCCCAGGTACTCGACACACTTCTCAAATCAGAATGAAGAAGATTGGAAATTCCCTGGACAGCAGGACCAGGATCACTCTTGAACCAAATCACTCCTCTTGGACCACATCACCTGGAAGACTCAACTCTGGTCAAACAAAACCGAATCATCATAGACCACCCAATCTTCATTCAATCTACCTTTTTTGTCCTGTTACTTCTTTTGCTCCTTTCATTCCTCTATAAAATTCTCATTTTGTCCTCAACTCCATCACTCCAAATCATTCACTGCCTGAAATCATGCCCGGTGAGATTCATCATGTCTAACTTCTTTGTCTTTTCTCATTTGTCATCTGATCATCTCAAAACTTACCATCAACACTGTCCTAGCGTGCTCATCTCGAATCTCACCCCGACCTCAAGAATCATTCATTTACTCAATCCTCATCTAGCCTGTTCCTGTCTCTGATAATGACTCTAGCAGTCTTAAGCTCCTGTTTGTTCTTCATCTCAATTATGATTACTTCTGTTGTTCTTCACGATCTCATCCTTTTCTTCTGATTTGTCTCTATCTCTCAGCTCTGAAATCAATACAAGTCAATCAAATCTCTTTACGGTTAAAAGCCGAAGCCATTACAAATCCGCTCGACAACTGAAGATTATTCTCAGAGAGGATCACAACCGGGCTTCATGGATATCTTCAAACAAACAATGCTCAAGACTGCGCTCAAAAATATCCCTTTACTTGGAGACGATAACTACGGAATATGGCAAGACAAAATGGATGCAATAATTGATGTTTGAGGATGTACTACGGCTATGAACAACAAGAATTCCCCACTAGATGCTTCTATAAATGACAAACTCAAACTCCTGATTATCTCAAAACTCGATTTGACTGCACACAAGAACATTGTCACCTCCAAAAACAGGAATTCTGCCAAACTTCTATGGAAGGCTATCATTCATAAATTCACGTCCTTGCAAGCTTCCAACCGTGCCCAAGTGTTTAATAGCTTTCTCTATCTCTCATTCAACTCCAATGATATTGTCAACTTCATAACCAAGGTGAAGGTTTGCCTCAAGAAGATGGGCGAAGTCGGAATCAAATTTCCAGACGACATTGTGGCATACCTCATTCTCTTCAAGTTCCCGTCTTCTATGGATTATTTTAAAAGACAGATAATGCATTCAGATAAGGAACTCTCAGTCAAATTTGTCCTTAATCACTTAACTCAATTGAACAACAAATCTGTGGCCCAATCTTCCATTTCAAACTCTTGGTCAAAAGGTGATGTGGCGCTCTTTGGTGGAAAAGTTTCATCTCACTCTCCGTCGTTCAAGGGGTCCAAACCAAAACGATGTGTTGAAGGTTACCATCATCCTAGTCAAGATAGGAATCACTCAACAGGAGATTGTTGGCACCTCCATCCTGAGGTGGCCCCCAAATGGTGGAAGGAAAACCAGGCCAAGTGGAAAGCAAAGAAGACCGGATCAAAAACTAAATCCAAATCTCACTCTGCGCATTACCTTGCCCTGCTCAATCTGTGGGTCAAGCACAGAGATCAAAATCAACGTTTTCTACTTGATAGTGGAGCTTCAGTTCACATGCTGAATTACAGTCCCTACTTCATCAATATGAAACCCTACTCCGGTGATTCTATCAAGACCGGAAAGGAAGGAGCGAATTTGCCAATAAAAGCAAAGGGAACTGCCATTCTTCATTGGAACAATCTCACACTCAAACTTAGTGAAGCATTCTATGTGCCCAATGTTACCATTAACCTAATCAGCGCAGGGGCCTTGAATGGAAAGGGGTGTACAATTACTTCAAGTGGGACCAAATTTTCAGTTACGCATTCAGGGAATAAAGTGCTTACTGGACACATCAAGAATAATCTTTATAATCTTCCTACTCCATCTTGAAACACTCTCCTCCTCAAAATCTGTTTTTTCTTCCATCTCTTCCTCACCGGAAGAAGCTCTGCTTGAAATTCATAGAAAGTACGGGCACGCTTCAATGTTGAGACTTACTTCCCTCATCCAACACATTCCTAGCAAAATTGTACAAATATTCCAGTGCGTCGACTGTTTCAGGAGTAAGATTACTAAAACACCCTTCAAACTCACGTCGGCAAGATCAACAAAAATCTTTGATCAAATTCATTTAGATTTAATGGGTCCTATTTGACCAATCTCCAAGTCTGGTCATCAATTCATTCTATCATTGGTCGAAAACGCTAGTGGATATCTTGCAGCCTTCCCTCTTACTTTGAAGGATGAAACTCCCGACATAATTATTAACCTGCTCAAAAAAGAACGTCTTCGCCGCGGAGTTTACCCTTCAGAGGTCTGCTCCAACGGAGGGACTGAGTTTGTCAATCAGAAGCTTTTGTCTTTTCTAGAAAATAATCATATAACTCTGAACCTTACCATCCTGAACACAACGGACGTGCCGAACAAGCAAATCAAACCATCATTGAATCAGCTTGAGCCACTCTCAAGGATGGTCGTCTTCCATCCTCCGTATGGCATGAGGTCATTAAGGGTTGCTGCCTCATGCTCAACCACATCCCTCTAAAAGGGGAAACAATGACGCCATGGGAAAAGATTCACGTTTGATCTCTTTCCAGTTCTTTTCTCAAGCCCATCGGAAACCCCTGTATCTTTTTAATCAACAAAAGAAGGAAAGGCTATAAATTTGACGTCAAAGGTGAAGAAGGGACCCTAGTAGGCTTCAATCAGCTTCTTCACTCTTACCAAATTTTAACTAAAAGTGGTTCTATTGTTTCGTCCAAGCATGTCAGATTTCTAGACATGCCACCGCACAAAATGAATGCCAACTTCGACATTGAATCCAAATCAAATGAAAACCATCCCACTCTTACATCAGATCTTTCAACCGAGGATTGTGCCGATTGCCAAGTCCCATGGATAGGTTATCGAGATAATTCATTGGACTCTCTCAGCTCGGCTGAGGAGGCTGACTCAGTTGAAGGATCATCAGATGAATCTGATCTGTTGCCAGACCCATCTCCATCATTTGGCGAGGAAAATTTGATGACGTCTCAAAATTTCAGTCAAGGGAGTCATCAAATCAATCAACAACCTCAACAACCTGTCGCACCCGAGGGGCGTATTCTACAAGATCAATCACGAATCAGACCACCCCAACAATATGGTTTCTTCCACTTCTATGAAAAAACAACCTATGAAGATGCCTTACGCTGTGTTGAAAGATTGGAATGGATCAATGCGGTGGATATTGAACTCACATCTATTGAGGATCTCAACGTGTGGGAGGAATACGATGGTCCTGATCCAAAGAACGCACTCAAGACGACTTGGATTTTCAAAATCAAAATTGACTGCCACGGAGATCCCGTTAGATACAAAGCTAGACTATGCGTCCAGGGCTTTAATCAAATTGAGGGCCTGTACTATTTTGAAACGTTTGCTCCAACTGGTAAACCCTCAACGTTGAGGCTTCTTCTCCTTTACGCACTTAAATCAAAACAGAAGATTTGGCAATTTGACATCAAGAGTGCCTTCCTCCATTCGCCAATTGATGAAGAGATTATCATTCAAACTCCCAAAGGATCAAAAAGGAAATGCGCATTCCTCAAGCTCCAAAAGTCTCTTTATGGCCTCAAACAGGCTCCAAAAAACTGGTACGAAACACTTACCGCATGGTTCAGAGAGGTTGGTTTTGAGGAATCTTCCTGTGATCCTTGTCTTTACCTGTTGAAGGATGGGAAATCTCAAATCTTCTTTCATGTAGATGACCTCGTCCTAGTGGGCGATGGAGATGACTTCAAAAATAAATTTCTCAGTCGCTTTGCAGGTTCTACTGCAAAGATCCAGATACCATTCTTGGAATGCGAATTGAGGTAAATGGCAATGAGATTCTTCTTAGTCAACCAAAACACATCAAGAGGGGTCTTAAAGAAATCAGGCTTGAAGAAGCCAAATTTAGAAAGTCTCCACTCACTCCGAATGTCCAACTCACTCCGGCTTCGGACGATGAATTCAAACAATTCAAAACTTTGAATGTCAATTATCGGTCGGCAATTGGTCTACTTAACCACATTGCATGCTACTCAAGGCCTGACGTAAGTTACGCCATGTCCAGTCTGTCTAGGTTCAATGTCAAACCTGGAATGTCTCACTGGAACAAACTAAAGAAGACGTGGAAGTACCTAAAAGGAACTTCCGACATCAAACTTTGATTGAGGGTTGGAGAAACCAACTCTTTGATCTCTGCTTTCTCAGATGCGTCATGGGCTGATGACCCTGATACCAGACGATCACAGACAGGGTATTTATGTGCCATCTACGGATGCGTGGTATCATGGAATAGTTGCAAGCAGAAAAACATTACTTTTAGCTCCACCAATGCTGAACTTAACGCCTTCGTCGACGCCTTTCAAGAATTGACCTGGATTCAAGCTCTAACTTGCAAGATCTTCTCAACTCAAATTTCTCCCATCTCCATTCACACGGACAACAGCGGATTGATGGATAAACTTGAAAGATTCGGTTCTAACTCAAATACTTGTCACCTAGATCTGAAAACAAAAGGAATGTGGGAGGAGTTGAAGTCTGGAAACATCACAATCTCAATATTCAAGTCTGAAGAAATTCCAGCAGACGCTCTCACCAAAAGTGCAGATCTAGCTAGCCTTAGACGCCTCCAACTTTCCTTTTCATCTTTCAAGCCTTCATAATTTTTTTGTCCTTTCATTTTCTTGTTGTGTTTTCTTTTTGTGTTCTGTTTCTGTTTATTTTTTTTCATGTTTTTATAACTACTCTTAGGGAGCCTGCTCATGCCTCACCTCACCAAGCATGGGGCGTGTTGAGATTTCGAGGCAGTGAATCACTGCTGAGATTTCACACCTTTTCATTTCACATCTACAAAGTCTCACCTGTCTCTACAAAGTTTCACCTGACCCGGGGAGCTCTACTCATGTCACTCAACCCAGACACTCACCCCAGAACTGTCACACTCCCGGGTACTTGACAAACGTCTCAAATAAGAATGAAGAAGATTGGAAATTCCCTGGACAGCAGGACCAGGATCACTCTTGAACCACATCACTCCTCTTGGACCACATCACCTGGAAGACTCAACTCTGGTCAAACAAAACCAAATCATCATAGACCACCCAATCTTCATTCAATCTACCTTTTTTGTCCTTTTACTTCTTTTGCTCCTTTTGTTCCTCTATAAAATTCTCATTTTGTCCTCAACTCCATCACTCCAAATCATTCACTGCCTGAAATCATGCCCGGTGAGATTCATCATGTCTAACTTCTTTGTCTTTTCTCATTTGTCATCTGATCATCTAAAAACTTACCGTCGACACTGTCCTAGCGTGCTCATCTCGAATCTCACCCCGACCTCAAGAATCATTCATTTACTCAATCCTCATCTAGCCCGTTCCTGTCTCTGATAATGACTCTAGCAGTCTTAAGCTCCTGTTTGTTCTTCATCTCAATTATGATTACTTCTGTTGTTCTTCACAATCTCATTCTTTTCTTCTGATTTGTCTCTATCTCTCAGCTCTGAAATCAATAAAAGTAAATCAAATCTCTTTAATTGGTAGCCTTGAAACATGGGTTCCAACCAAATTGGTTGTAGTGGAAGAAATAGCAGAGTTTCTTGAGATGATGATTCAAGAGAATCTTTTGCAAAAAGACATCCCTGCAAGGAAGATCCAGATTTGAGCATGAAAAGCCAACTAACTAAAAAGAGTTTATTAAAGAATTCATGCCAAATAAAGTCAACTAACACAGCTCCTCAGGTGAGTATTTAGAAAGAATACAATAAACCCTGAAAGGAGAAAGCTATTTAAAATAGATGATTGTTGTGGGTAAAATACATTAGCACCTTTCATGCAGAAAGTTGATTGGTATGAATAAAACTGAAAACAGAAATTCCATCTGTGATGGGAGAATGAGGGGAAAGAGGATTCATCTTAGAAATGGTAATTTAACACCACATGCCTCAACATTTGTAGATGATTTTGTTGAAATTTTAGTTGGTTCTCCAATTGTGTTGGAGTCCCATGCTGGAATTTTCAGCCTGGTAGTCTTGTTTTATCCTAGTAAAATTCTACTTCCCATTACTGGTAGTGAGTTCCAACTTGGATTTGTGTCAACCCTCCATGTGCAAAATTTGCTGAGATATCATTTAGAACGCTGCACTTCTGGCAGAGGTATCCATGTTTTTGAAATAAATAATTCCTTGAAAAGTGAAATGAAAGTATTTTATGTATACTAAACTGCATCCATAAAACATTAAAGTGACCCGTGAGTTGATTTGAAGTGTATCCTTGTGAGATTGAATTGAAACCTGGCAAAACTTTGGTAAAAGCATTGTTACATTCAATTGAATTCAATTCCAAGGGTTACATCCATTGCTATAGCCTGCTTTTTTTTTCTCTGTTTATTTATTAATTTTTATTTTAGAAAAAAATTAGGACCAATTTCATTTCACACAGGGATCCCTGATGTCCCCACACATCAATTTTCACATTCATTACATAGACTCTTTATGACACTTCAATCTTGGCCTGGACTAAAAACCAGAACTGTTTATAGAGGAGGTGGAGCTTTATGAAAATATAATGGTGACTCTGTGACAAGTGAGAATGGCAAAAACTGAAAACTTGACATAATTTTTTCAATTCATTCAACCAAAAAAAATTCCTTTGAGGAACACACAAATAAATTTTGCTGTAAAAAAGTTGACACTTTTGAAAAAATTTTTTTTTTTGGAAAATACTCTTCTATTAATATCTTTTTCACAATTTTAGAATTCAAAGTTCATGATTTTGGAAATACAGTTTACTTTCAATTTCCAAAATGTTGAAATCAAGTTGATTCTCATTTCCAGCAGCAGTGAAATCCTTTTGACTTTCATTTTCAATAAAGGTGAAGAATATTGTGTACAGAATTGTGAAAAATTGAATGAATCATTCTGATTTCATGATGAATATTTTGATACTTACAGAGGACAACATTGGCCACAAATAGTGACTGGATTTCACTGGTCAGAAAGAGACCCCAATTTGGCCCTGGTGGTGGTTTATTCCCCTCCATTTACCCTTATAAAACTCATGGTTACCCCTGATAAACGTAAAATGCATAAATACAGACTTTTTTCCAAGCTATTATCACCCATCTTTTCATCATAATGCTCACAGAAACCATTATTTACTGGAATAAAATACTTCCTAGAACAACAACAGGTTGATTAATCATCTCCACCTCAGAAATTAGCCCCCTAACCTCAAATTCCCATCTCTCTCTCTTGCCAGTTTATAATTTTGCAGAAAGAACTTTTAGATACATCAAGTTTGATCTATTCCTTGATGCTAAATTAATTCCAATTTTCAGGTCACCTTCACAACTTCCAAAATAACTCAAAAATGCCATGAAATTATAGTATTCTAATAATACTGTACCATTAAAAATTTCAATTATCTTAGTTGTACTACTTTATGTAGTTGATGGTTTATGATGATTTATTGTTGTCAAAACTTCCTGTTTCCCTCTATTTTTGGAAATAATCAAAGATATAAATATATTCCCCTTCCTGTAAAAAAAATAGGGAATATTGTGAACTTGTGGTTTAAGATTGGATCATGGTACAATGAAACCCACCAGATCATGTTATCATTCATTTTAAGTCTCAATGTTTTTGATTCTGGTAGTCCTTGAGAGATTATAATCATCTGTTTTTAAGTCTTGAGATAAAATGGGGTGGGAGGATCCATAGAGAGATGGATGATTGTAAGATTCTGTGATATAAAATGAAAAAGTGATTCAAAGCCAAATAGAATAGTGAATCCCAGTTATGAAGATGATCTTTTCAATTAATGATAGAGAATGGGATTATTCATAGTCATAGCCAAGTAAGAAAAAAAGAGTGAAGAATCTCAAATATATGACAATTGAACAGAAAACCACTGAAAATTGTAAGAATCTTCCAGAATGAAAAGAAGATAGATACCTTTAGATGCAGATGGAGAGAAGTATTAGGGATTGTACCAGAATAATCAAAATTGATCAGTGGAAGTGATGGAAAAGTTTAAAATTTCAGGGAAAAAATTAAATTTTTTAATGATGGCCAGAATTTGATATGATCTTGATTGGGTTCATTGGAAATATGATCTCCATCATCCATAAGTTTTTATTATTAGGTTTTATTTTCCAAGAGATCAAAATGATTCCAAATGGATTCATCAAATGGCCCATATTTTTTGAACTCTGGAATTTTGGTTGAAAAGATATTTCATTGTACTAGGTTCCATGTGAACAAAGAAAGAGAAGTGTGGGTAAAAATATGTACCAAATTAATTTAAAAATTAAAATTTGGAAGGAGGATTATTTGAAAATAAATGATTAACTAGATAAAAATCTTGGAAATGTGAGGAGAGGTGCAGAAGCATTTGTTTCTGTTAAAATATCAATGATCATTTTTCTTTCATTTTTTATCATTTAATTATGATTAAAATTTCTTGCTGAGTTGATATTTTTGATTTAATCAAAATTCCCTCCTTGGAAAGAAGCCTCAGTTTTTATTCTTTTCCCTTCCATAAAATTTTATCTTAACTTGTTTCAAAAATTCAGCAACTTTCAATCAGTGTGCCATTTTTGTTGAAAATCTCTTGAATTTTAAAAGATTTCTTGCAGACCTGAAGACTCTATAAATGTTCCTGACAAAATGATGAGGCTTATCAGTGGGATCTTCTCTTGATTTTTCTTGACATAATTTAACAATTATCTCTGTCTAAAAATCATTTCCACATTTTTCATTGCAGCATTGATTAATGGACCAAGCTCTAATGCAGATGATAAACCTTAAGACAGCTTTGAAGATATTTTTTATCTTAAAAATAGTGTCTTTAATTGCTCCTTCAAAATATCTATGGAAGAATCCCAGATAGTAGATTTTATTTTTTTCCAGCTGTTGTGGATCAGAAGGTATTGATAAAGTAGTTTGTTTGGAGATGAGATGGTGAATTCTTTTATAACTATCAAATCTTTGTATTTATAGATGCAAGAGTGACAATGATTAGTTATCAGTTATTTTTATCATGGAAAATGAGTTCAAATAGGAAACTAGGGGCCACTTATTAGGAATATCACTGTTTCTTGTGTCTTATTATAATTTTCTGTCTTGATTGTTTCTTTGATTTATGTGTGTTTCATCCTTTTGTCACTTTTCTTATTATCTCATTATCTCCTCAACCACACGCACTTCAACCTATCAGCTTGCTCCTGCACATGCATATTCAGTATGGTGTGAACAATCCACTTTAATACTTGCACTTGGAGCTTGTCATTTCTCCTCACGCTCATCCTTGCCTGACTTCTTCATCCACATTCAACCTATCCTCAAGACTTGAAACAAAGCAAAAGCACAAAGGATGAAATCATTCAGAAGTTTTTTGCCATTGACAACAATCAATAATAATTTGGTGCAATGACCTGCTACACTCTCTTTAGTTCAACTTGATGTCTAATCTGTTTCAATCCTGTCCTTTCTCCTCAATTCTTCTACATTTTCTTAGCTTGAGTCTAAGCGGTGGCTGCCTCTTTAGTTCCTTCTTTAAAACTGTGTCCTTTCAGAGTCCTCTCATTTAAATCAGCTACAGTATGGATGTCTTCAACTAGTTTGCTTTTTCCCGATGGCTTGTCTGACCAATCTTTTCAGTCTTCTGGTTTTATAATTATCACTCTTCTCACAATTAGAGGTCTCATTTCCTCAAAATTAACAGTCAAAGAAATCAACCAGAAGACTCAAAAATGACAGACTCACTCATGGCTACTATACTCAAAGCTGCCATAGAGGCCATTAAACTTCTAACTCAAGACAATTTTTTGATTTGGAAAAATTAAGTTGTGAACATGCTGAACTTACAAGAAAATCTTTACTCCAAGCTTAAAAAAGAAAAAAGAGATGTCAATGGCAATCAAATTGGACTCAGCCATAGCAAAAAAGTGAGAATCCGGACTATTTTAACCTCTAAACTCAACACAAAATTCCAAGCCAATATCATAACACAGGACAACAAGGAGGATGCCCATCAAATCTGGGAGGAAATTAGGGAATATTTTGCCTCTAACCACGCATCAAATGGAGCCAGGATTTTCAAGGAGTTTCTACTTACTCCTTTCACCTACTCAAATATTCCTGGATTTATCACCAACACTAAAACTGCAATTTCCAGACTTCACAAGGTTGGCATTGATCTTCCCACCAACATCATTGCATTTATGATCTTAGAAAAGCTACCACCAAGCATGGATACCGTTATTCAACAGATTACCCATTCTGACAAAAGGATCTCACCAGAACAAGTCCTGGATCACCTACAAATGTTCAATAACAACAGATTTTTGAGCAGAGAGTAACTCACAAAAAAATCTCAAGAAAGCTTGAACTTGGTCTCTTTTCTTGCCTCCAGCGTCAAACCATGCATATATAATGGCATAATACCAAGGCGGCTCACCCTGAAGGAAGATTTTGGAAGTTATATCCACATCTCAAACCCTCCTTTACCAAAAAAAAGAAGAACAGAACGGAGTCTGCAACAGAAGGAACATCTGTTAGCTCTTTTCTGAAAAGCTCAATTTTTTCTTCTGGCCACTTTGTGGTTGATTTGGGGGTTTCAGGACATATAGTTTCTGATACTCAACTTTTCTCTCATTTAGACCAATCAATGACCAGATTAATTTCAACCACTTTGGGCAAAAACTCTCTTGAATGTGAAGGTGTTGGGACAATGATTCTGATGGATGATCTAAATCATCAGGTTGCTCTATCCAATGTGCTATTCTCTCCTAACTCTACTTTCAATCTACAATCAATGCAATCTCTTGTACTCAATGAATTTTTTTTTGACTTCAGAAGAGAGGATCTTGTATTAGACAAAGAAAAATGGAGAAAAGTGGGGTTTTATAACTGAAATATACCAATTGTCCAATTTTCCAATCCTAAAGATAGTCAAGTGGCTCTTCTTACTCAAGACAAATTCCTTCACAAATCTTTTGGACACGCAAGCTATGGGAGAATCCAAAAAAAACTAGGGATAAAAATTAAAAAACCATCAACCTGTGAAGCATGTGCTGTTAGTACAATAAGTTGGAGCCCCTTCAACAACAAGGAAATGCAAGCCAAAAGACCTTTTCAGGAGCTGTACTGCAATTTATTCAGAACCATTCACCCCTTGAGCACTAACAGGGATTCCTACTTCTTAACCATTGTCAAAAGTTGTACCAGATACTTCACAGTGTTACCCATCAAGACCAAAGGTGAAGCAGAAAGCACCCTGATATTTCTGATCAAGGTTGAGTCCAAGAGATTCAACTACAAGCCTATGATTCTCCATTTTGATTGTGGAGTGGAATTCTGGAACAGCATCCTCTCCAACTACTGCAAAAACAACAATATCAGAAAACATTCTCCGGCGCATATTAACCTCAGCAAAATGGGTTGGCAGAACAGTTCAATTGACTTATCCTCAAATCCCTTAGGACGGTTCTTCTAGACTCACAACTTAATAAACGCCATTGGAACGTAATCATCAAGTCTTTTTCTCTGGCTCTCAATCAAATTCCTGGTCACATATCAAAGAAATCATCTTACAAGCAGTTTAAAGGAAGAACACTTAATATTGACTATTTTCATCACATAGAAAATCACGTTAGCTACAGTCTCAAGGATAGACCATCCTTTTCCAGACTGGAGCCTTGAGGTCTTGTCAGAAGACTGATAGGATACAATGACAAACTCTTGTTGTAAAAGACATTGACATCTGACAAAAAAGTGATCAACACCAAGCATATAACTATGCTTGATTACAAATTGAGTTTTAAAAAGTTTGAAAATGATGTGGAAAGTGGTGATTGGTGTGTATAAAAGTCTGTGGCTGAATCTGATGAGTATGTTGATGATGGTGGTGTATACTCAGCTTCTCATCCTGCATCTCCTTGCAAGGATTCATCCACCAATGAACCAGCTCAAGCATCACCACCTCCTTTGGAATCCATCAATACAGGTGAGGCAAATTGTGCTCAAACTTCTTGCACATATGACCTGCGCAATCAAACACCCTTGATCAAACCTCATAACTACTCCTATGGTACCATTGCAAAGGATGAAGGCTCCAACTAATCCCATGAAAGACAGATCAAAATCAACAAAATTAAGTCTCAGAATGTATTGGAGTATACAGATGTTGAAACAGCTCACTATCTCAGAACAATGTGGGTAGAAAAAGTTAAACCAGCTACCAGTCTCTCCCCAGAAAAATGCAAGTCACAATTGTGCATCATGGGGAATTTACAGACCCCTGGTGTGGAGTTTGGAGACACCTACGCTCCTACAGGGAATTTCACGACTCTTCTTCTTCTTCTGTTAAGCTGACTGGATCTCAATCTTGAAATCAGACAGTTCAATGTTAACGCGGCCTTCATTTTTGCTCTGTCGGAAGAAGATATATAAATTCTCAAACCTAAGGAAAGCGCACAATCATCCAAGTTTCTAAAGCTCAATAAATCTCTTTACGGGCTCCAGAAAGCTCCTTCCAACTGGTACAAGACCCTCACTGGATGGTTGGATTAAATTGGTTATGGTCATTCCAATGTGGATCCCTGTCTTTATACTCACAAAGATTGTTTCTTGTCCTTGTTCTTCCACGTTGATGATCTTATTGTCAGTGGAGACGTAGACTGTTTTGAATCAAGATTTCTGGAGAAATTCACGTGCTCCTCAGCACAAGATCCTCATACAATTCTTAGAATGGAGTTTTCCAAAACGGAGAATATTATCACTCTAAATCAATCCCAACTCATTCATAAAACATTAGATGATCTTAACCTATCCAAGTGTAAACCCGTTCTCAAACCTCTCACTCCTGGGATTCAATTAGTTCCAGCCTCAAAATCTGAAATTTCAGAATTCAAAAAGCTAACAGTAAATCAAAGGAAGTATACTGGTTTACTAGACTACCTCTTGTGCTGCACCAGACCAGGCATAGCCGCCGCATCCTCCATTCTGTCGCAATTCAACCAGAATCTGGGCTCATCTCACTGTAAGGAGATTCTTCACGTCTGGAAATATCTTGCAGGAACATCTTCCTTATCTCTTGCTTTGAGGGCTCATGGTCTGCATCCAAATCTCTACAGGTCTACACCAATTTGACCTGGGCAGACAATCCTCACAGTCAAAGGTCTCAAACGGGGTATATCATCTTCTGGAAATCAACACCTATTGCATGAAAGAGCAGAAAACAGACTAACATAACTCTCTCCTCCACAGAAGCCAAATTGAATGCGTTGAACAACCGGGAACAAGAATCAATTTGGATTCAATCCATTATAGGTGACCTTTGGAGGCTTCCACACATGCCACCTTCAAAATTCTTTGTGGAAAACAAATGTCTGATCAATAATATTAAAAAATATTGTTCCAATTCAAAGACAAATTACATGGAAATGAAAATTAAATGGCTGCGAGACCAATCAAACTCAAAGAATATTCAAGTCACTATTATTGTCACTGAGGACATGGTCGCCAACTCATTTACAAAGGCTTCAAATAAGCAGGCTCTCCATATTCTAACCTTGAGATGTTTTCAAATCACATTGCACGGAATTATTAATAAAAAACCAAAGTTGGTGAGTCGAGTGGTCACGCAATGAGGAGGCAGCTCAGAAGAGTCACACCTAATAAAACACCAAAGTTGGTGAGTCAAGCGGTCACGCGATGAGGAGGCAGCTCAGAGGAGTCACACATAATAAAAAACCAAAGTTGGTGATTCGAGCGGTCACGCGATGAGGAGGCAGCTCAGAGGAGTCACACCTGGAGGACAGAGAGAATGACAAGAGTGCGACAGTGAGTAGTGAAGTTGATTGCAGTGCAGAAAAGAACAACAACTGGAAAAGTTTGATAAAGCTGCCCAACCTAATAAAACACAAAAGTTGGTGAGTCAAGCGGTCACGCAATGAGGAGGCAGCTCAGAGGAGTCACACCTGAAGAAATGAAGAGGAGTTGACACGATTAGAGGAATGAAAATGAGAGGAAAAGAGTAGGAAGGTTGAGAAGGAAACTTACCTGGAGGATAGAGAGAACAACAAGAGTGTGACAGTGAGTAGTGAAGTTGATTGAGGAGGCGATCTCTGTCCTCCAGGCTCCATTTTAACTGGTCAACAAATGAGATTAGGTTACAACTTTAATTATCATCACTGTGCTGCGTAGCACCTACCTGCGCTGTTGGCGCAGCCATTTGTTTCCAAAGCTCTACTCTCAATAATTATTGGGGGGTGTTAGGAATATCACGTTTTCTTGTGTCCAATTATTATTTTCTGTCTTGATTGTTTCTTTGATTATTGTGTGTTTTGTTCTTTTGTCCCCTTTCTTCTTATCTAATTACCTCCTCAACCACACGCTCTTCAACCTATCAGCTTGCTCCTGCACATGCGTATTCAGTATGGTGTGAACAATCCACTTTAATACTTGCACTTGGAGCTTCTCATTTCTCCTCCTGCTCTTCCTTGCTGGACTTCTTCATCCACATTCAACGTATCCTCAAGACTCCATCCAAAGCAAAAGCAAAAAGGAAGAAATAATTCAGAAGGTCTTAGCCATTGAGGAAGATCAATCATAATTTGGTGCAATGACCAGCTACACTCTCTTTAGTTCAACTTGATGTCTAATCTGTTTCAATCCTGTGTCCTTTCTCCTCAAGTCTTCTAATTTTTTTTTAGCTTGTGGCTGTCTCTTGAGTTCCTTCTTGAAAACTGTGTCCTTTCAGAGTCCTCTCATTTACATCAGCTTGGGTATGGATTTCTTCAACTAGTTTGCTTTATCCTGATGGCTTATCTAAGCAATCTTTTCAGTCTTATGGTTTTATAAATATCATTCTTCTCGCAATTAAAGGTCTCATTTTCTCACCACTCACCAAAATTTGTTTCAATTGGGGTTGAATGAGTATAGGGGTGGCGAAAAAATTGGCCCCACTGATTGGCCAAAATGATTATTTTTCTTTTAAGAAACATTTTCAAGGCCAAAGTTTCCATTAAAAAAACAACCTTTCATTTATTTCAGTTTTTATCATGATTTATTTTAGCATATTTTATTTGAGGTTTAACTTGAATAGCAGGGCTTCTGGTAGTAAAAACAAACAGAAATGCTTAAATATTATATAGAAAAAACATTAAAGGATGGAAAGTGTTTGAATTGCTTGGTAAAAGAACTTATTTTGTTAAATTTTTGGGTGTTTATCCTTCCAGGTTTAAATATTCTTTTTTTGAGAAAGGTTAAACCACAGACATCTGCATGGCACTTTCTAGAAAGTGCAATCAAGGAGCTCATGCCTGATTTATGACCAAGCTCAGTTCCAGCTGCCCCATTCTCAGTTCAGGATTTATCCAAGCTTTAATGAACAGTAACTGTGCATTTTGAACAGTTACTATTCACCAAACACTTGTTAGAGCATGACCATAACTTCAACTAGATATTGGAGAGGGCTTCAACCAGAGCTCCCTTGATGGTTGCTAGAAATTAACTTAATTTTTTTTGGTTTTAGAACAGATCATTCAGATTATTTGGGAGCATATTTCTGAATTTATTTTTGGAAAAACAAGGCAGAATAATTGCAGACAGATACTATTTCAGATCTAGCTGAAAAAATCACCAAAAATAAATTAGAAAGAAAATTCCTCAAAAAGGAGTGAAATTCCAGGGAAAATTATGAAATGAATGATTTGCCCAGGTCCCCTTAGTTAGGTTCACCCACTTATCCCACGCCAGAATTGCCACTCCTCAACCACTTCCTAAAATACTCTTAAGCCCCCCAACCCAATTGGCCCTTCTTGGAAATTTTTATATTTCATGTGTCAGATCACATATACTTTACATGGCTAAAATTGATTCCAAAATGAAGAATTTTCTATTTCTCAGGACTTTTTGAAAAATGAATTTTATATGCAGCTGCATGCTCTAAATTTCAACCTCCTGAATGCAGCTTCATCTGCCTCCAACTCTCATACACATTCTTACAGCAGCTTTCACACACACTCACAGCCCACACAAAGCTGAACTTCAAAAATTAATCAAAGCCGGAATGTGGCCATTCCATGAAATTTACACACAACCTGCACCATCACAGTCCTGGACTTCTACAAGGAATATTAAGAAATATATGTTGCAGAGACACTAAAACTAGCATGGGTATGTCATTCATAGGTAATATTCATCATCATTCATACACTGTGTCATTAAGATAGATTAAATAAATTAAAAATAATCAAAAAATGTTCAAAACTCTTTTGAGGTGTAGAAAGTGGATCTGAGAGCCCGTTCAAGCTCAACATGGAATACACCAATCAGGGATTGTTTGGAAACCCCAAATTCCTGATTGTTTTGGGCTTGTAGGGGGTAAAAATTGGCTCCAAATAAAGTATTTCTTGAACCAGATCAATGCTAGTTGCACGCACATCACCAGCCCACTTTTCCCCTTCCTATCACTTTGATTCCCAAAATTTTTATAAAATTCAAGCCTTCCTTTTTTTCACTCTTGATTCATTAATTAATTTTGTTCTTTTTTTTTCTTTCAGATAAATGAAGATTGAGAAATTCTCAATCCATTCTTGCTTTAACTTGATGAAGGCAAGGCAGAACTAACAGATATTTCTTAAAAACTATAGGAAACAAACCAGCAGAAATTTCAGAAGGAAAAAGTATTCAAGTCTCAAAAGAAGTTGGAAGGGAAGATAACTAAACTAATAATCATAATCATAATTAATGCAATCATCAACTCAGAGGCCAAGAAATTTTCCAAAAACATTTATTTGGAGGGGAAATGACTCAAGAGGAGGTGTTTTTGATTTTTTTTTTAATTTTCAGATTCAAAGGATCATCTAATAGGATTCAATTTTTATTAAATTCAAGAAAAAATGACCATCAAAAATTTTGGATGAATTTCTTTATTACCTCATCATTTTTAAAAATCATAAATCCACCTTGAAACTTAAGTAAATGGATGATTTACTCAAGAAATATTAAAAGATGGTTGTCACAAATCAAGTCACAGGAAATATAATTAAGAGTTTTGAGTTCACCCGGGAGCAATTAAAAAAAACAACCAGAGTCATGCAACAAGCCCAATCTTCTTGATCAGTGGGAAAAATTTTTTTATCACAGTGGATTTGGCTTGGAAAAAAATTTGTTTTATGTTGAATAATTAGGATTGGACTTACCTCCAATTAGGGACAATGGATATTCCCATAAGGTGTTTTTTTATTTTATAATTTCTAATTGGAGCTCAACTTTGTTTTCTTTAATTTGAAAGGAATACCTGTTTTAATGTGTATAGTTACCAATTTTAAGACTATTTCAATGATATTGGTGCTTCCAGAAGGGATTTTTGAGTATCATTAATTCATCATTGCAAATGGTACCAAGGCCAAAGGGGTATAAGGGAAAAATAATTCTGTTTTCTCTAATTTTTGGCGCTTCCAATTCATCAGGAATCAATAATACTGACAAAAATTGCCATCATTCTTTTGGAGATTGATTTGATGGTTTTTGGGCTGATTCAGAAATTCAAAACCAATCAAAATCTAAGCTTACCAACTCTATTATCCAATCCTCAACCCTATTGAGTTTTATTTTAATTAGATAAATTATTTTTTCCAAGGAACTATGCAAAAAAATTGGGCGGAAATTTTTCATGAAATAAATGCTGGAATCAACAAGGCAATCACTCAAGAAGAAAGATGCAATTTTTTCACTCATGTGAGAAAACTTTGAAAATTTGCCTTTAGATTCAGAATATTAGCAGGAATTTTTTGTTTCAAATTATTTATCTACATAAAATTTTCCAAATTTTGAGGGAAATAAATAACAGAAATATTTTTGCCATTTTTGTGTCAAAAAGTGAGGAAATGTTGTTGAGAATGGGTTATGATGGCCAAATTTGATATCTTCCCAAGCCAAAAAGGTAATAAACCTAACTCATTTGGCTGTGTGCCAAGTCAATCTTGACCAGGCCCCAAGCTTTACTTTTGGGGAGCCACATGAAACTTGGTTGAATTCCAAAAAAGGCATGATAAACCATAGGTATTTATTTATGTATTTTCAAATAATTTCAAAAAGGTGAGAGATAAATTTAAAACCCCAGGTTGTGAACAGGCGTGAAACGCCATTCAAAACGCATTTTGTTTTTGAATGGAGGTTCACAACTCAAAGGGTTGTGAAAAAACTGTTCAAAACATGGGCAAACCCCAGGGGGCTTTCTACTACTTGTACTAATTTGTTTTTTGAGCCCTTTTTCACAACTAAAATGAGTTGTGAACAAGTATTACACAAGCCTGTGGTGGTTTCACGTGTTTAGAGTGACACTTTTGGACCATTTGGGGCAAAATAGCCCCAAATGGGCCATTTTGGGGGGTAATTAAGGGTAACTAGGCACCCCTGGACCCTATTTCAGTGCTGTCAACCAAAATACTGGGATTTTGCATACATTTGGTGACTATTGAGCCTCCAAAAAAAAATTTTCCCCAAACCATAAACAATACTTTCCCATTGGATAATTTTATTTTTCTCAACCCAATAGTGAGTATAATTTGGAGTTTTTGAATTGATAGGTGTATTGAATACTGAGGTTTCTTTGGATATTTATGGATTATGGGGAAATCTGAAAGCCCAAGCCCCCCTGGTTTCAACATGGCTGCAGTTAAGGAATTAATTTATAGTTCCCTTAACAAAGCTGTGGCAGAAGCTGAGTATTTTGGAAATAAAAAATTTGAAGCACCAATTTCATCCTCATCTAGGTTTACAATTGAGGAACAAGATTCTTCACAACTGTAATTGACTGGTGGTGGTGTCTAACATTTAATTTTAAATTTCATTGATTTGATTTGATGGAAAATAATGTAACTACAGAAGATATAACTATTTAACTATGTGACTATGAGGTTCCAGAACCCCTTGAACCTTCTCCTGTGATATCCTTTTCTATTCAGGAAGAAGCTAAATAATTTTTCCAAAAATTTGCCTCCATGTATGGCTATGCTTTGAGGAAATTCAACTCAAAGAGATAAAAGGCATATAAATTGAATATACTCAGGGCTTTTGCTCACCAAATTGCAAAGGAAAACTAAAACAAGGAAGGTTTGGTGTAAATTCATGATCTTTGAAAGCAGAAAATTAGCAGATCTTATGTGGCACCTGTCCATTTAAGTGACCAAAACAGTCATCAACCGTCTTCAAAACCCTTAGTGTATCCTCAAATGACAAGAATCTCTGGTGTTGCCTTAGATCAAATTGAGGAAACAATGAAAGATGGGCCCAATGAAATTCAACTCACAAGGATATTGAGGAATATTGATGGTGGAGAATATTTTGAAAATATTCAATCTATAACAGTAAGCGAAATGTACAGGCAGCAGAAATTTATGGTAAAAGTGTTTTGGACATGTTATTTGAAAAGCTCTGAGATTCTCAGTGGGCTTGCAGGTAAAATTTAAGTGTTGAAGAGGGTCACTTGGAGGGCCTGTTCTTGGCTCATCCTGAGTCTTTAAAAGTTTCTCAAAACTTCCATCATATTGCTTTGTTGAATTTTTCTTATAAGACAAATAGTTACAACATCCCATTATTGAATTTTGTAGGAATTACTTCCAAAAAGAAAGCATTTAAAAAGGATTTTGTTTTGATAACAAAAGAAATATTTGAGTTATATATTTGGGAAGTGAATAGAATAGGGGAGTTTTTTCTATGATCCAGAGAGGCTTGCAAAATTCTTTGTGATGGAAATTAAAAACTGCTGATTTGTGCCATTGAAAATAGTTTCCCTTATTCATGCAGAAATTCAGCTCTTGGAGATTGTCTGTAAATATTCAAGTGACTTGCAAATTTTTCTTCAGTAATGATGATGAAGGATGGAAATATTTTATGTCTCTTTGGGCAGATTATGGGGCCTCTGAAACAAAGGGAAAAGCATAATTAAATTATGTGCAACTCAGAGTATGCCAATTTATTGCTTCTTCTGTTCATCTCTTCTTGGATTGCTTATTTTGAAACTTTTATGCAGTTTCTCTTGAAATACGGTAAGGATGTGCCTGAGTATATGGAAAATTAAATTTTACCTATTAAAGAGAAGTTTCTAACTGCGTTGAATTGTATAAACCCTGTCTTTTTAAATGAAAGAACTTCTTGGGTGGAAGGGGCCCATGCTACTTTCAAAAAATTACATGCAAGTTCTTTGGGGAACTTTATGGATTTGTGGAAAAAACTGGATGGAAAAATTGTTGCCCAAATCAAATCAGTGCATTTTTCGCTTAAAAATTGTGAAATGAAGTAAGGAAAATTTCTTCCAACAGAACTGTTACCTTTGGGATACAAATTTTGAATTGAGGAAATCCAACATGTTGGGGATAAATTTGGAAAGTTAGAGAAGGATCATGATGGAAAAGTGTGCACCAAGTCTTATTGCAAGACAATGGGCTTTACCTGTTCCCACATATTAGGAAAGATACTAGAATTAAGAGGATCTGTTTTTCCTGCGGATGTTCATCCTCAGTGAAGGTTAGAGTATTACCCTTCAGGATTAGTAAGTTGGATTGTTTTCATTTTTCTTTGACTGATTATTCCTGAATGGAGTTATGAATGAATGATTGTTTGGCTTTTTGGAAGGTTGAAACTGACCCAGTTCTTGAATCTTATCAATTGTTTGATAAGGTTAGTTCAATTTTTAAAGGACAACCTAAAGATGTTAAAGTGGATATTTTAAACTCCCTGTTAAAGAATGCAGAAAGTTTGGTTGCTAAGTCAAGTCTTGTTCCAAAATTCTTACAGTCAAGCCATGATTGACCCACATTGAAATAAAAGTGTGCTGAAGTTTCAATAATTTGAAATTTTGAAAAGGAACTTACTAGGGAAAGGTAGGTTATAAGGGCACCAAACTGACCACAAATTCTAAGGCTTTTCTTTTTAGAAGTTTTCATTTTGATGGTTAAAGAAACTGATGGTGATATGATAATTATATCACAATTTCCCAGCCTCAGAATCTTAATTTTATAGCTCAGAGGAAGTGACTGAAAGTGAATTAGCCTCCCTTCATTCCGAATTTGAATCCTCTTCTGAGGAAGAAGATTTGGAGCAGAAGTCAAACTGTCAGCTTGCTACCATTTCAGAGCAAGCTGCAAAAGTAACAGAACAAACATCAATATAATAATAATGAAATTAACCTAAGGACGAGTAGGAAAAACATAAATATTATTTCAAAAATCAATTGTCCACCCAAAATTACGTAGGGTCACTCACTGACCCCACCCTTGAAATCCAACTCCTTATATTTTTGAATAATTAAGGAAAGAAAGACCAAAATACCACAGCACCACTACTGAACTTTTTGGCCAATTAAATATTTCACATGTATTGTCATGTATAGGTTTCACACCTAAAATTCAGTCAGAATTGAGGTGTTTTATATATTTGAGGAGCTACAGACGGAAATGTGTTCTGTCACAATTCTTGCACGCAGCTGCAGCAGCCAATGCACCCTTGCGTAGCTGAGCTCTGTCACTCTGTAAAAGTCGTTTACGCAGCCCTGGGCCTCTGAAAAGTACGCAGCCGCGGGACTACGGGTTGACAAAGTGACAGGTGGCCTGAGAAACTTAGGTACCGCGTAAACATGCTACAACCCACACGGGAAAATTCTAAATATGCAATAAATGTTTCCGTGGATAGTAGATTTTCTAAAAGTACATAAAATCATATGAAAATACTTAAATAAACTTTATAGGTATTTTTTATTAAGTATAATTCAAAGTACCAAAAATGTCAAAAATAAGATAATGACTACTTCTAAAAATATATTAAAATACTTTAATATAGTATTATGAGAATTTCTAGAAATCAATAATTTTGTGAAATACTAAAAAAATTAATGATGTAAAAATATTACATTAATTCCCATGACTTATATTTTTAAGTAATTATTTTAGTAAATGAACTGAAACTCCAAAATAAGGAGTAAAATTAATGTCATGACTTTACTCCAATTATTTAATAAATAATTAGAACTCACCTGAAATCAGAATATCCATAGGAATTTCTATTAAAATAATTATTAACTTACTGAGAAAATTTACTAAGGATAATTAATTAAACAATAAATAAAAAGGACAGATTAGTGTGATTCACACGTCCAAACATTCATTATAAAGTAGAATAATTCCCATTCACTTTGGAATTAGATTCTACATGTGTTACAGCACCAAGAAAAAGTAACAGGATATTACTGTTTATTCTGCTAGGCTCAGCGTCCGTCCCTTTGAGCCCCTGTGTCCCTCAGAAGGACAATATTGGGACTCCAAAAACTATAAATAAAGAGCTCTTTAGAGGATGTTGATACCCAGAGAACCAGTTATATTTATATCCAGAAACCGCGCCAAGGTAATCAAATACTTATAAGAGATAGGTAAGTGATTTATGGCTTAGTCTGATGAATAATATCTGTCCTCAACCTCTTTTTATCAATTTGAACTGCTGAACAACCCTATAACCCCAGTATACAGGTTTAAACCATCAGTGCATGTCCAAAACAGATACCCAAAGGATTTAATGATATAACAGTGAGTTTTATCATCCTTTCCCTGTTGTGGCAGCTAAGTTACAAAGCCCTGCCACTCCACCGTGTATTTTATATACAAATTATCTTTGGGCAAAATATCCTTTAAACTAAAGGGCCTAAAGTAACCAGGACTACGTGTTTTCATACTGAATTTCATGAAGAGAGGTGTTAAAGATCCCCAATATAATTGTGGCCCCTCTATAAAAATATTTAATAACCAATTTATCTATATTGTTTACAACAATAAACCATAACCAAACCAATTAACCTTGAAATAAGCTTTATCCAAAAATTTTACGGATTTTTTCTGCATTTATTAAATAATATATTTATCATTTATTCTATCACCTCTGGTAGCTAAAGGATTGCAAGGGTCTTGGCATCCAGGAGGCTGACACAAACAGAGGCGCATCTTTGTTGGGTACTGATTGGATGACTGTGATTTGAATGTTCTTTAAATGAGTTTTCACTCTAGGAACCAAAATTAAAATAGCTCAATCAAATAACTGATAACTTATATAGTTTCTTAGATGAGTTTTGGGGTTATTTTGGTCATGAAAATTGTGGATTTGGATTCATTTCTAAATCACTTGTGTATTATGAAAAAAAAGGTTTAAATTCCAAAGGCAAATGATAGAAAAATTGAGAAAACATAAGTCATGCTATGCTGAGTGAATGGTGGTAGCAAATGGGTAAAAAAGATCAAATAAGAATTGATGTTGAAGAAATTGTTGAAAATATCACCTCTTCAAAATGGCTTGAAAAGTTGGATATGGGCCAAACAATATCAAATACTTATGCAAGGCAAATTTTTTTCATTTGATTGGATTCATGTTTGACTTATAATCCTGTTAAAAGGGGTTTCAAAGGACCCTCAGATGCCATCTTCATTTCTTTTTTTTACAATGACGACTGGTTTTGTTTAAAAATTGAGGAAGATATGATTCCAATCCCACCTATTTTATCAAAAAACTTCTTTGTTGACTTCAAAGAAAGATTCTGCTTAGATCAATCATCTCAAACATAAACTGGATTTTTATTCCAATTGATGGACTTGGTAAAACTCCAAAAAGTGCTGGCCGCAGGCAGTTTGGTGGAGGGGAAAGGAGCTTTTTAGTTTTCCCTCCTGAGAGTTACAAAAATATTTAAATGGAACCAAAAGCAAGGTCAATAACCTTGTGAATTAGGAATCAAAAGTAAGAGATGAGTTTGATGGTACTTGGTAGCTTTGAAAAACACTATCTGAGACAAGATGGTGCTGGAAAAGAATTGAAAAACAGAAGTTAAAGTTTCTTCAAAGTTCAATGGAAAAAGGTCATTGTAAGTAAGAACACCCACAAGTTAATAACTCTGGTTGTCAGCAGAAGATTAGGAATGATCAACCCAATCCCAAAAAAACTCCACGTTCTCAATTAACCTTCCCAACTCTCCGCAATCAAAAGCTTGAAGGAGACCAGATTGTTAAAATGCGGATGCACTCACGTAATGTGCATAGGAGTGTGTAATCCAAATGGGATGCAAAAATGGGCCTCCACGGCCTATTGTACATCACGTGGGCCACGTGGGCCTATGTGGGTGTTATTGGTTTTGGGCATTTGGGCGCCAAAACACATTTTTATGGTCTTTTGGGACACAGGCCCTCACGGGCCCGCCAGGGTGGATGGGCCACCCAAGCCAAATGAGCTTATTTGGGCAAAAGAGGGCATAAGCTTTATTATGGACATACTTGGCCAGAAGGGCTGGGCCGCCAAAGTATGTAATTCTCACGATTTGGGCTTGAGGCCGCCCATTGGGGCCGCCGCCCCTGTCGAGGCCTGCTAGGGGCCACCTCCCTTGTTGCGGCCCACTCAGGGCCGCCTGTGTTCCTTGGTGGGGCCCACGCGGGGCCCAATGGCCCGCCGCGGGGCTGTTGGGCAGTGGGATGCCGCGCGGGCCCGGCTGGTCGCGCTAGGCAACCAGCGCCATGGAGCCAGGGCTTGCGGCTTTGGCTTGCTCCCCCTCCCCTTGCTTGCCGTCGCGAGGGGGATGGGGGCAAGCTGGCTGGGTTGAACCAGCCAGCAACCAACCGCGACAGCACGGTCAGTCAGGGCAGGGGGGACCTGACCACTCCCTTGACCAAGGAGGTGGCGGCGCCGGCCGCAAGCTGAGCAACCAGCAGGTGGGGGGGAGTTCATCACCCCCTTACCATTGATTGGTTGAGGCGACCAAACAGGATAGGGGGGCTCTCCCCCCCCCTTTACCAAGGGGGAGGAGCGATGGGCCTGGGGGGACCTGATCACCTCCAAGGCCAATTTACATGATGACGCCCTGAGGGGTGTCAACCCCCAGGGCCCCTGGTGAGGGGATTTGACTGCCCCCACCAGGGATTTGAGAGAAAGAGGGGGGGAACAGCATGTCCACTAGTCATCCCCCCCGTGTGAGTCTGAGACCGGACCCAGGTGTGCCCTGGGTCCCACCTGGCCCATTTGAGGGGCCAGGGGCTGGCTGCATGAGGCAACCAGCCCATAAAAAAGGCAATAAAGGTCATCATGGCTGGTTGTAAAGGACAACCAGCCAAGGGGATTGAACAGTTAAGGGGCTGGTTCAGCTCCATTGAGGTGGAAACACCAGAAATAACCGGAATAGGCTGGTTGTAAGGGTACAGTGACTGATGCCATGTGGGCTGATGTAGTCCAAACCAAGTAACAAGGCCAGTAGAGCCTGTAGAGCTCTTTTGGGGCGGAAAAATTGCCTTTTGGCTTGTTTTATCATTGGCTCACAAGAGGCCAATCTTTTGTAATTAAGGAGCTCTTCTCCCTGCCGTTTTCTATCAATTCATTCATCATTCCAATCAAATTCATCCAAGATATTGCCCCATTGTGAGAGCCCCATTAGACAATATTGACAGCCAGTTTCCAGCATTTCTTTTGCTTTAAATACTGCTCATTTGCATTAGCTAATTGCTGGCCATAATTCTAACACATTATCAGTACCATCATCATCATTATTTCCAAGAAAGATAGACCCTTATAACTTACTTTGGACAACCTCAAGGACCTCAAGTTTTGCAACAAGATGTCTTATATCCCATAGTCCAGCTCTACCAAGATATTTTTGAATATTAAGAACTATAATCCTTGGGCTGTCCTTATGGACAGTGAGTTGGATAACATCTGTTGTGGGGATATTATGGAAGGAGATGATACTTTGATCAGTTCAGAGGTGGAGAAGAAGGCCTATCATCTTATTCTTAGACACTTGGATGAGGGTCATGTAACATGGGTTGCTGATACTCTGTTGGAGGAACAGAAGAGGAAGGGGCGTGTTTTATGGAAAATGCTCAATTCAAAGTATGCTGGTGACTCTGTTCATCAAAAGGGGATTGCTTTCAATAGATTGTTTGAGTTGAAATTTTGAAACTGTAAAAAATTTGTGGGCAAAGCTAGATATAGTATTGCTAAGTTCAAGTCATCTGGGCTGAACATGGATCCTGAGTGTTTGTCACTCTTAATTCTTCAAAAGCTGCCAAAAGAATGTGAGTCCTTGGTCAGGATCATATCTCAGTTGGATTCCCTTCCAGGAGAAGAGGATGTGCTTAGAAGGATTGAAAAGGATGATCTTCAATTCAAGATGAAGGAGAGCACAGGAACTGCTCTGGTGGGCAAGAAAGGAAAATCTGGGAAGAAGGCAAAGGCCAAAAAGGATTTATCAAAGGTCTTGTGTTATAATTTTCAGAAGAAGGAGCACTATGCAAAGGATTGCAAGGAATCCAAGAAGGGGAAGAAATCTGAGGAAAGTGAAAAGGAAGACAACAAGGTCAACCTTGCCATGGAAAATGTTGCTATGGTGGCAATGGATGTTTCAATGGAACAAGCTGTTGTGGAACAAGTCCCCAAAAAGAAGTCTAAAATCAAAGAGGATCAAGAGATGGACTTGATTGATTATGAAGTATGTAATCTTAACCTTGAAAATGAGAACTTTTTAGTGGTTGATAATTCTTCATTCGTTACAGGAGGATTGTTGAAGGAGGATTTCCTTGTTTTGATTGATTCTGGTTGTACAGACCACATTTTTTTGTGAGCCAAATTTGTTTTCAAATCTTAGAGATTTTGATGGTGTTGTAAATATTGGCCAAAAAGGAAGAACAATCCGGATTAAGGGGATGGAAAAGTTATTCTTGAAAATCACATGGGTTTCAAAATAATTTTTGAGAAAGTGTTCTATGTACCAGATCTGCCTTATAACCTTGTGTCTCTTGGAGTGCTCTGGAAAAAGGGTTTCCAGATTTGTTATCTTAAAGAAGATGAGTTTGTTATTGATTTGAATGGGAGAACTATCCTGAGTGGAAAAGTTTGGAATAAGTTGCTCTGTGCTGACTTGTTCAAGATTTCAGCTCTGAGCACTGTTGCTCACAATAGAAGTGGCCATAAGTTAAAGGACAGAAACTGTGAGAGTTGTACCTTAGGGTCCAAGACCAGGAATGTGTTCTCAAAGAGTAGAGACCACACAGAAGTTCCTAGAGAGGAATTCTCCATTGATTTGGCAGGGCCATTTTCACCAGTGTCTCTTTGAGGGGCAAGATACTTCATCAATTTGGTTGATACAGCAACTAATTTTGTTTGGGTAAAACCAATAAGATCAAAGGATCAAACCACAGAGGAGGTTTCAGTAATCTTCAAAGTATGGAAACAGAATGGTTTGATGAGGGAGATCAAGAGGGTTATTACTGATGGAGGGGGTGAGTTTGTGATTAAAGAATTTGAGAAACTATTGAATGATTATGGTATCACTCATATAGTTACTACTGCTAGTACTCCACAAAACAATGGAATAGTTGAGAGGATGAATAGGACTTAATTGGACAAAGTCAGAACTATTATGGCTCAATCTGGTCTACCAAAGTTTTTATGGGCTGAGTTGGTGTGCACAGTGTGTCTGTTGCACAATATTGTAAGTGTTAATGGGAAGTGTCCTCATTATCAGTTTTGGAGGTTGTACCCCAAAACATAACACCTAAAAACAATTGGTTGCTTGGTGTATTATAGTGTCCACCATAATGAGATGGTTGGAAAGTTAGATTCTAGAGCCAGAACAGGGGCACTTGTGGGCTATGACTTAATAAGTAAGTCATACAGGATTTATTGTCCAAGGACAAGAAAGGTTATCCGTAGTAGGGATGTAAAATTTGAAGAAAGTACCCTTCCATTCACAAGGGGTGAACCTAGTGCTGTTCAGGAATCACAGCCGGAAATAGCATTGGAGCCTATTTCCCCAGCAGAGGCTGGAGAGAATATCATTAGTGATGATATTGAGGTGGCAGACGTGCCACAGGAGGGTTTAGTACCCACTTCAGGGGAGTCTGTGGAATCAGAACCTGATGAGCCTCCACCTCCAGTTAGAAGGAGTGGCAGGATGAGAATGCCTGTTGATAGGTATGGGGAATGGAAGTTTCATTATGCTTCTGCGGAATATGAGGAAGATACAATTCAGGAACAGTGTATTCCTCATTAGATTCTACAGTTGAGTTCAGAAACGGGTAATAGAGTTAACCCAAATAGCTTTGGCCAAGCTATGAATTCTGATGAGAGAGCCAATTGGAAGACAGCTATTTTTGAGGAATTTGATTCTCTAGAGAATAATAGTGTGTTTGAAGTGGTTAAGCAGGATTCAGTTCCAAAAGGAAAGACCATTGTTGGGTCTAGATTAGTGTTAACAAAGAAGTTTGATACTAATGGAGTTTTGAAGAAGTTCAAGGCTAGATGCATTGCACAGGGCTTCAAACAGAGAGAGGGTATTGATTACAAGGAGACTTTCTTGCCAACTGGAAGGCTGTCCACCTTCAGGTACATCATTGCCTTGGCAGTGTAGTTGGGTGAAGAAATCAGACAGGCTGATTTTTTGACTGCATAATTGAATGCAAACCTTGGAGAGGAAGAGACTGTTTATATGTCAATTCCTGATGTTTTCAAGGAATGGCTGGTCGAGACCAAGCCAGAAACTATGAAGAAAATCTGTGTGAGAAGTTTCCTCTCAGCAGATAAAGGGGAGTATGTCCTCAAGCTGTGTAGATCCCTGTATGGATTGAAGCAAGCAGCTAGGTCATGGTATAATACTATGAGCATGAAACTGATATAAATTGGTTTCAAAACAAGTTTGGCTGACCCTTGTCTCTTTGTGAGAAAGGATGCAATTTTGTTTTTATGGGTCAATAACATTATCATTATTGGGAATGGTAAGGAGAGAGTCATGGAGACACTCAAAAAGGAGTTCAAGATAAAATATCTTGGTCTGGCACAGCAGGTGCTGGGAATGAAAGTTATTAAGAGCAAGAATGGGATCAGGTTGGATCAGAACCATTATGTGTCAGCTCTACTTAAGCAGTATGGCTTAGAAGATGCAAAGGAGTTTGGTAATCCAATGCAGTCTAACATTCCATTAGGAAAGTCTACAGATGAAGAGAATCTAGAGTTTGTTCAATCCGGGAATGATTATAGATCAGATATTGGATCTTTGAATTATTTGGGGAAGTGTAAAAGGCCAGATATTACTTATGCGATTGGGATTTTGTGACAACGCTTAGAGAAACTGTTGAGAATTGCCTCAAACAGCCTCCTCCTTCTGACTACCGCGTACCCTAGAAATGCCGCGCGACCTGAAGATGAGTGTGAACACTCTATTCTGAGGACCTTGAGACTTAGTTCCAGATCTTTCCTTTTCCTTTCTTTTTCTTCAGTCCGTTTGCTTCTCTTCTGAATCTTTGGTCTCTTCTAAATCAACTCTTCTCCAAATTACCTCCAACGACATCTACTCGAATCAACCTCCTTCTTTCTTTTATTTCTTTATCTTCTCTTTCTTTATCATCTCTTTCTTTTTACTCTTTGTTTCCTCTCTTCTATACAAACCAAATCTTGCCTCACTTTCCTCAGTCCTCGATCTATCATCTCTGCTGCTTGATTATGGTCCATGTGCTCTTGTCTGGTAAGAGATCTATCCGTGCAACTTATCCGCCCAACAACCCTTGACTCTGACCTCTGCCCGTTTCAGCTGTCTCCTTATCTCCTCTAGTCTCATTTTCTCCTCTGCCGCTCTTGCTTTCCTGTTCCTGATCATAGTCCTAGCTGTTGGTATTTTTCTCATCTTCCTGGCTATTTCTGTCCGCATGTGAACCAGTTGGTCTAATCCTCAAATTTATGTCTTCAGCCTGCTGGTTTTTAGTCCCAAGAAATCCAATTCTAAAATTATCACAGTTAAAAGCCAAAAGACTCAAGCTAATCAAAAATGAACAAACCAGTTGGAGCCAATGACTATTTTCACCAAGTTGCACTCAAAGCCTTGGTTGATGCCATTCCTCCACTCAATGAAGACAATTATTCCATATGGCGAGACAAGATGTTGATGCTCTTCGATCTCAAGGAAATTAAGGACTTCATAACTAGGAACTCTGGCCAATTAACAATAAAGCAAGACCGAGAAATCCAAGCTATTATTCTCTCTAAACTAGACAGTGTCACCCATGCCAACGTGGTCAATTTGACAAACATCTCATTGTCCAAGCTGCTCTGGGCCGAGATTACCCGTCAATTTGCCTAATCCGAAACTGCAAACAGAGCCCGAGTCTTCAATCTATTTCTACATACTCCCTTCAACGAACATGCAATAGAAAGCTTCATCACAGATATCAGAAAGGCACTTACGCGCATGGCGGATGTGGGTATAGAATTGCCCAAAGATATACTTGCTTATCTCACACTATTCAAGTTTCCCCCCCTCCTGGAGAATCTCAAGCAGCAAATTATGCACGTAGAGAAACTGATAACGGTAGAAGTTGTTTTTAATCACCTAACTCAATATAATAATGAGCAAAAGGCCCAATAGAAGACAGGCAAGTCAGCTCCAGATGTCACTCTAGTAACCACCAAAGGCAGAACCGAGAAAGATGATAAAAAGGTTTGACTCCGATGCAAAGAAGGCTACCACGACCCAAATGCTCCACATCCAGAGGCGTCGTGTTTTCATCTCCATCCCCAAATCGCACCAGGATGGTGGGTCAAACAACAGAATGAATGGAAAAACAAAACTAAAAGGAACCCAACCATCAACTATCATGCACTGCTCACCCTCTGGATCAACTCCAACAATACTCCAAATCTTCTATTGGACTCCGGTGCAAATATCCATATATTCAACGATCTTAAATTCTTTATGTCTATTAACCTCCAGGACAACCCAGAGGAAATCAAGACTGGGAAACTAGAAGCTAACTTGAAAATTTGAGGCACTGGTACGGTCCGACTGGAATGGAACGAGTCAATCATAACTTTGGACAAGTGCATGTATGTCCCAGACATAGTGGTCAACTTAATCAGTCCTGGTCTTCTTGCAAAGAAGGGATGCAATCTTTTTCAAGAACGAGATCAATTTACGGTCTCTCGAGGCAACAAGGTGGTCCTAAAAGTATTAATTTGCAACAATCTATTTGTAATTGAGAAACCTTGAGTTGCGGGCAACAATCTCTCAGTCAATCTCACAAATCAATCCACCAGCCCAACTACTACGGTAGAATCTCAATCTCTCTCAGATCTCCACAAAATGTACGGCCACGCTGCAATTTTGACTCTCAAGCCCATTCTCAAAGATCGTTTCTCTAAGGAAGAATTGAATAGCTTCCAGTGTGATAGTTGCGTGAAAAGCAAAATCACCAAATCTCCGTTCTCAGCAACGTTGACTCCGTCGTCAAAACCGCTTGAAAGGATACACCTCAATCTGATCGGACAAATTACCCCTCAATCTAAGGGGGGTCATTGCTACATTTTAACCCTTGTAGATAATTTCTCTGGCTATCTTGCAGAATTTCCCCTTCTATCTAAAGATGAAACCCCGGATGTTATAATCAATATCCTGGAGACGGAATATAAACGGCTCAATTACTACCCAACGGAGATCTTCTCTGATAAAGGCACGGAATTCACCAACAAAACCTTGAAGGACTTCGCCAAATCCAAACATATCAAGTTACTCACTTTGGAAACTTACCATTCTCAACATAATGGTCAAGCAGAACAAGCCAATCGAACTATTTTTGAATCTGCGCGAGCAACCTTCTCCTCTTCCAGACTACCAAAGAATTACTGGCACATAGTAATCCAAAGCTGCTGCTTCATGTTGAATAAAATCCCGAGGGAAGGTAATGACCGATCCCCCTGGGAACTAATGTTCAACAAGAGTCTCCCTACTAACTACTTAAAACCTGTAGTATCACTGGTAATATATTTGGGAAATCATCTGCAAAAAGGAAGGAAATTTAACAAAAAAGGATTAGAAGGAATTCTAGTTGGGTTTAATCCAGTTTTCCATTCTTACCTCATACTAAGCTTATCCGGTGCTGTTTTTGAAACCAAACATGTCCAGTTCCTCAAGAACACAATCTCTCAATTCCCACTTCTCGAGTCTCCTGGACTCAATCTTTTTTCTGAAGCCAGCTCGGAATCTGACAACTCCAACTTCTCCTCCGCTCAAAAACAATATACCATTTGCAATTTGCTAGAAGACGCTTCCGAATCAGAATCAGATTGTGAGGACAACGAGGGTGCGGACTCCTCCGATTCACCTGCTCCGAATTCACCTTGCCATTCTACTCCAGCAGAACCTCCCGAAACACCCGCATATAAAAGACCTAGACGCGAAATCAAAAAGCCTCAACGATACGGCTTCCACCACTATTATGAACCTTCATCCTATAAGGTGGCACGCAAGTGTCCCGAGTGGCCCAAATGGAAGAAGGCGACAGAAACCAAATTAGAGGGCATAGAACTGCAAGAAGTCTGGGAAGAATATTACGGAAATCCAGACAACATCCTAAATACAACCTGGGTTTTCAAAGTCAAGGAGAATTGCCATGGCAAACTGGTGAAATACAAGGCTCAGCTGTGCGTCCAAGGTTTTGATCAAGTGTTAGGAGTGGATTACAATGAAACTTGGGCACCAACCGGAAAAATTGCCTCTCTACGATTGGCCTTGGTATATGCCTTGAAAGAAAAAATGAAAATCACCCAATTTGATGTAAAAGGGGCATTTCTTCATGCTCCTCTGGAAGAGAAGGTCATTATAAGAACACCAGAAGGATTGAGTAGAAAATCTCCTTATCTAAAATTGAAAAATTCCTTGTACTGTCTGAAACAGTCTCCCAAGAATTGGTATGAAACCCTCATGCTATGGATTAAGTCTCAAGGATATGAAGAGTCAACCAGTGATCCCTGCCTCTACCGCAACACTGAAACAAAAGAAATCCTATACTTCCACGTGGATGACTTAATCCATGTAGGCAACTCTGATATCTTCAAATCAAGCTTCCTTAGGCGGTTCCAGAACTCATCTGCTCATCCACCAAACACAATACTCAGAATGCTCATGGAGATCGAAGACGATCAAATCCTGCTGAGCCAACCTAATCATATTGATTGGGGACTGGAAGAGCTTGGCCTTTTGTCCTGCAAAGAGGCATCATCTCCACTGACCCAAAACTTCCATCTCAAACCTGCCTCCGATGACGACCATGCTGAATTCTGCCAGCTGAATATCAACTACCAATCCGCAATTGGCCTTCTCAATCATCTATCTCAGTATACCCGCCCGGACATTTCCTTTTCTGTGTCTAGTCTGGCCAGGTTTAACACTAAGCCCGGTATGAGTCACTGGCGGGAGGTCCGAAAAGTATGGAAATATCTCAAGACGACCAAAAATCTCAAGCTTACCATCAAGTACAATCTTAAGCAAGAAATTCCCTCCAGCTTCAGCGATGCCACCTGGGGAGATGATCCGGTTTTTTGAAAATCTCAAACCGGATACATTCTCTTCCACTATGGAAGCCCAGTCATCTGGAACTTGACCAGGCAGCGTAATATCACTTATTCCTCCACTGAATCGGAACTGAATGCGCTTCTTGACTGCTATCCCAAAGTTAAATGGATCAGGCATCTCATTAATGAGATCTATTGCGGCTTTGAGTTCAAACCCAAGTTGTATATAGACAACAAGGGCTTGGACGACAAGATAAAAAGATTTGGATCCCACTCTAAATCACGACATATAGATATAAAGACAAAAGGTCTCCGCAAAGACTTCACAAATCAAGATTTCGAACTGGAACTTACCCCTAGTTAATCCATGGTCGCGGACTCCCTCTCAAAGGCTTCCTCCATCAGTTCTCTTGAGCTAATACAAAAAAGAATATTTACTAATTGAGACAGGTAACCCCGCGGAAGATCCACTTACCAGCCACGGGGAGTGTTGAGAATTGCCTCGAACAGCCTCCTCCTGCTGACTACCGCGTACCCTAGAAATGCCGCGCGACCTGAAGATGAGTGTGAACACTCTATTCTGTGGACCTTGAGACTTAGTTCCAGATCTTTCCTTTTCCTTTCTTTTTCTTCAGTCCGTTCTCTTCTCTTCTGAATCTTTGGTCTCTTCTCAATCAACTCTTCTCCGAATTACCTCCAACAACATCTACTTGAATCAACCTCCTTCTTTCTTTTATTTCTTTATCTTCTCTTTCTTTATCATCTCTTTCTTTTTAATCTTTTTTTCCTCTCTTCTATAAAAACCAAATCTTGCCTCACTTGCCTCAGTCCTCGATCTATCATCTCTGCTGCTTGATTATGGTCCATGTGCTCTTGTCTGGTAAGAGATCTATCTGTGCGAATTATCCGCCCAACAACCCTCAAATCTGACCTCTGCCAGTTTCAGCTGTCTACTTATCTCCTCTAGTCTCATCTTCTCCTTTGCCGCTCTCACTTTCCTGTTCCTGATCATAGTCCTGGCTGTTGGTATTTTTCTCATCTTCCTGGCTATTTCTGTCCGCATGTGAACCAGTTGGTCTAATCCTCAAATTTATGTCTTCAGGCTTCTGGTTTCTAGTCCAAATAAACCCAATTCTAAAATTATCAGAAACCATGCATGAGTCATTGGTCAGCGTTTAAGAGAGTTATGAGGTATCTTAAAGGAAAAAGAATTCTGGGACTGCAGTTTTCAAAGTCATCAAACTTTGACTTGGTTGGTTATTCTGATGCAAGTTGGGAAGATGGTAACACTAGGGAATCAAAAAGTGGTTTTGTATTCTTCTTAGGAAAGAATCTAGTGTCTTGGATGTCTAAAAAGGTGTCAGAAATAAGTCTTTTGTCAACAGAAGCAGAGTACAGAGAGTACTTGTCAGCTTCACAGGAAGAAAAATGGTTGAGAAAGGTATTAGAGGATACTCATAAACCACAAGGGTTTGCGTTGTTGTATTCTGATAACCAGAGTGCCATTGCATTGGCAGAAACTCAAGTGTTCCATTCTAGAACAAAACATATTGATAGTAATTATAACTATATAAGGGATGCAGTTAACTGCAAAGAGATAGTGTTACGGTACATGCCTAATGGGGCAATGATTGCGGATATCTTAACTAAGGAGTTAGATAGGAACAAACATGCAGGTTTTGTGTCTAGCATGCGTATGGCATCCCTTTTGGGTTAAGGCGGTGTGTTTAAATGCGGATTCACTCAGTTAATGTGCGTAGGAGTGTGTAATCCAAATGGGATGCAAAAAGGGGCATCCACAGCCCATTGTACATCACGTGGGCCACGTGGGCCTATGTGGGTGTTATTGGTTTTGGGCATTTGGGCGCCAAAACACGTTTTTATGGTCTTTTGGGACACGGGCCCTCACTTGCCCGCCAGGGTTGATGGGCCACCCAAGCCAGATGGGCTTATTTGGGCATAAGAGGACCCAAGCTTTATTATGGACATACTTGGCCAGACGGGCTGGCCCGCCAAAGTATGTAATTCTCACGATTTGGGCTTGGGGCAGCCCATTGGGGCCGCCGCCGCTGTCGCGGCCCGTTCAGGGCCACTGCCCGCGTCGCGAACCGTTCGGGGCCCCCTGTGTTCCTTGGTGCGGCCCACGCGGGGCCCAACGGCCCGCCACGGGGCTGTTGCGCAGCGGAGGGATCCCGCGCGGTGGGATGCTGCGCACGCCCGGCTGATTGCGCTAGGCAACCAGCACCACGGAGCCGGGGCTTGCGGCCCCGGATCACTCCCCCTCCCCTTGCTTGCTGTTGCAAGGGGGATGGGGGCGAGCTGGCTGGGTTGAACCAGCCAGCAACCGACTGCAACAGCGCAGTCAGTCAGGGAAGGGGGGACCTGACCACCCCCTTGACCAAGGAGGTGGCGGCGCCGGCCGCAAGCTGAGCAACCGGCAGGTGGGGGGGAGTTCATCACCCCCCCACCATTGATTGGTTGAGGCGACCAAACAGGATAGGGGCGCTCTCCCCCCCCCCTTTACCAAGGGGGAGGAGCGATGGGCCTTGGGGGACCTGATCACCTCCCAGGCCAATTTACATGACAAAGCCCTGGGGGGTGTTGATCCCCAGGGCCCCTGGTGAAGGGATTTGACCGCCCCCACCAGGGATTTGAGAGAAAGAGGGGGGGGAAAGCATGTCCACTGGTCACACCCCCCCCCCATGTGAGTCTGAGACCGGACCCAGGTGTGCCCTGGGTCCCACCTGGCCCATTTGAGGGGCCAGGGGCTGGCTACATGAGGCAACCAGCCCATAAAAAAGGCAATAAAGGTCATCATGGCTGGTTGTAAAGGACAAAAAGCC
Source organism: Puccinia polysora (assembly GCA_025617555.3). Taxonomy (NCBI): domain Eukaryota; kingdom Fungi; phylum Basidiomycota; class Pucciniomycetes; order Pucciniales; family Pucciniaceae; genus Puccinia; species Puccinia polysora. The sequence continues at coordinate 25,677,548 of CM062646.1, read as the reverse complement.
AAGGGGATTGAACAGTTAAGGGGCTGGTTCAGCCCCATTGAGGTGGAAACACCAGAAATAACCGGAATAGGCTGGTTGTAAGGGTACAGGGACTGATGCCATGTGGGCTGATGTAGTCCAAACCAAGTAACAAGGCCAGTAGAGCCTGTAGAGCTCTTTTGGGGCGGAAAAATTCCCTTTTGGCTTGTTGTATCATGGGCTCACAAGAGGCCAATCTTTTGTAATTAAGGAGCTCTTCTCCCTGCTGTTTTCCATCCATTCATTCATCATTCCAATCAAATTCATCCATGATATTTCCCCATTGTGGGAGCCCCACTAGACAATATTGACACCCATTGTCCAGCGTTTCTTTTGCTTTAAATACTTCTCATTTGCCTAAGCTAATTGCTGGCCATAATTCTAACACAGATAACTGTGGGTGGCTGTACAAAACAAAGCAATTTGTCTTATGAAGCTCTAGAAGCAAAGAAATGAAAGATTTCAAATAGAATGACCCAAAACTTCTCAAGGGACTCAAGATTAGCACTGCAAAATTTAACTTAATAGAAATGAGGGAGGTTTAACACTCTAGGTTTCACAATTAAGGAAACCTCTCAGTCAAATTTGACTGGTTCCAGAAGTGCAATTAAAGCATGATCAAGATCAGTATGTTCAAAAAAGGGATAAAAGTGTGGTATCACACACTCAAGAATCCAATAACATGAATTCTTCCTCAAGAAGGAAGGCTATTGTTTGGTGATAATGCATAAGGTCACAGAGGACAGGTCAAATATTTCAATATGGAGGCTCAAGGATCAAGGGGAAATCAAAGATATACCCAGGATAAGGATGGGGGATTCATTGGATAAAGGGGAGAGCCCAACAGATTTATGGCTTTACTTAGATGATGAATGATTGATTATGGATGATATATAAAATTATGGTCCAGGAAGGCAAGGGAGAGCCCCTTCTTTAATGGGGAAGAGGCCCTGTAGACTAATTCCAATTGGATTAAACAAATGATAGAAGAAAAAATATTTTTTTGAGGTAGGTAGATGAAAGGAATAAAGAAGATCCAGACTTTTGAAAGACTCAAAATTACATGAAAAGAAAAAAAGAGAAACAGGAAACAGCCCATGGAGGATTGGAGTGGCAGCAAGCTGCGCCTACAACAGCAAGCCAAGTGGAAGACTGCATGATGGGAAGTGCAAGATGTTGCAACGGTGTGGAGAATCTTTTGGGATTGGGTAAAAAAAATGGAAAATAGGTTGCTGACAGTCACTTGAGGGGGAATTTATTACTACAACTATTGATAAGATAGATGAATTCTAAGGGTGGTTTTGAATTCCCTACCCCTCTAAGTACTATAGTAGTCTCACAACAATAAAATTAAATAGATTTGTGGCTGATTTTCAGATAGAGTTGCTCTTATACTAGTCTCCCAAGTCTTGTAGAGGAAAGCTGACACTGATTCTTAGCAAATATTCCTACAAAAATCTGCTTCAACCCATCCAGAAAAATCATCTCTAGCCACAATGAGGTACTTGGAACCACCTGCCTTGATATGAACCACACCCTCAGAAATCCTCCCAAAGACAGTGGACTCCCCAATGGGATACCAAATTTCCAATGGATGCCTAAGGTCATGTTTTTTCCAACTTTCACAACGCTTGCACAACTGAGAGACTGATTTCATCAAAGATTTCCACCAGATTTGTTTGTATAATTGTCAATAAGTTTTTGATTTCCCCATGATGACCAAGACACTCATGGAGACTTTCAAGGATAGAATAATGTTTAAAAGGGATATTAAAAACAATGAGAACACAAGGATTTCCTCTTTTGATAAGGCTAGAGCCTTTTACAAAGAAATTAGAAGAATTTATTTTGACCAATCAACATTCTTCAGTGGAGAGATCAGGAGGTCTTTGAAAATCTAAAAGGAACTGCTCTAGTTTAAGCCAGAACCCTTGCTGAAAGCCAGAATAACCTTGGGAGGAGAAGGAGAAGACAGGATGGATTAAAGGTTCTTCTTCATCAAAATCCACTCCCATATCAGATTCTTTATCTCCAAGAGGACTTTGAGATAAACCATCAGGCATGGCAAATGATTTTCCAGGCATGTGAACAATATCAAAATAGAAAAGCTGGATCAAGGCCACCCAATCAGTCATAGGAGATTTTGGGATGCTGGGAGCATTCATCATTTCAATGATGAATCAAGCATTGACTTCCAGTTTGAAATGTTGGCCCCAGAGGATGGTTTGAAGCCTCTTCAACATTTGATCCACGCCACAGAGTTCCAGTTTTGGTTGAGAGTATCTGGATTCTACATTGAAAAACAACTGAGATTCATAAAGAGCAGGAAGGTCCCAACCATTTTCATCTTCCTGAGTACAAATATCCCCAATGGATTGATAACTAGAATCAACAGCCAGTTTCATCTTTCCAGATCCGGGTCCATAAGACATCTTTTTCAAAACTATGTCTTTACCAACAATAATTTTGAGAAACTGAAATGAATGTTCACAATCTTGGGTCCAAATCAATTCAGCTTCTTTCCTGGATAGACAACGCAAAGCAGCACAGATTTGGATAGATATGGGATAAAGATTTGAAAATAAGTTAAAAAACCTAGAAAGCCTCCAACTTCAGTTTAATTGATGGGGGTAGGCCAAGATATGATCTTTTTGACTTTGGCTGATGCCATCCTTCTTCCTTCCTCCCAGAAAACATGAAAAAAATTTCTAGAGCAGGAACTAATTTTGATCCAGAGACAGTAAGGAAAGAATCTTTGATTCAAAATATAATCCTTTCCAAAGTAGTATCATATTCCAAGATGAATAAAAAAATTCCTGAATGCCAATAGCCCATTATCATGGTCAGAAACTGGATCTTTAATTCCACCATCTTCAATAAAGATACAAGCATGATCAGGGATTTCATCCTGGAGGTTCCACATCATCTGAGCCTGATAGACTGCAACCAAATTGGTGGCACTTTGATCCAATCAAGTAAGTTGGAATTGAATCAGAGGAGTATCAAAAGTAGTGAGGGGGAAAGAGATAGAATGTAAGGATTTTCATTAATAACCACTCATAATGTGCTCTAGACCATAGAAAGCTCTCCCAGAGAAAGAATAAACAAATTCTTCAGTGGCAGGAACAATACCAGAGTCTTTAATACTAAATTTGTTGAGAGGTTGAAGATCATGAACTATTCCAAGTTTACCATTACTCTTGAGGATACAGAAGACAGGGCTGGAATAACTGGAATTTGAATTTTCATATAGACCAGTAAAAAATTGTTTGCAGAGCAACTTCATAAAATCATTGATTCTAGGAGCAGGGATTGGAATATTTTTCTTTTGCCAAGGATCATCTTCAAATACAGGGATGATATAAGGGAGACCATAGGATTCTTCCAAGAGACCTCTTTCTTCTTCACAGAAAAAAATAGATTTTTCCCTTAGAGATAAGACATTTTTGATCAAATTAAATTCATCAAGGAGAAGCCATCCATCTGGACCAAATTTCACCAATTTTAGACATTCTTCAGCAACATGACCATTAGGCACAAAGGGACCAGTAAGAGATTGAGATAAACACAGTAAGGATTTTGAGATAGTAGAGGACGCATGAGAGGAGGATTGAGATTGAGAGGCATAGGCTGGTTGAATGTTTGGACCTTTTTCACAACTGGTTTATACTTGCCAGCAAAAGAGAGAATTTATTGCTTCCTTCAAGCATTTACAAGCAAGACTTGACTACTAAAACTGAGTCCAAGTTCCAACATCTTCCATTTTTAATTTTGCGCAAATTCCTCAAAGGGAGCCCTTTCCATAAAGGGAGAACCAGGAGATAATACTTCGCTCACATGTGCGGAACTAGGTAGAGTTTCAAAAATGACAGTTGGAAGATTGCCCTAGCGGTGCACAATTGGGAGGACTTACCTCTACGCCAAATTGCCTCCACTGAAGCCCATATTCCTCCATAACAAAACCACCAAGAATAGAATTTAGATTGGGATCTAGTTTATAATCATTGCAGATACTCTAAAAAGAACTGAGAGAAAATTGATCAGACCTAAGAGTAAAAGGAAAAGAACACATTAAAGATCCAGAGAGAGAAGAAATATTTTTGGAATTTTATATTTCAACATTTTTTTGCCTCTTAATGCTTTCCAGATCAGGAGAGAATGATGAGAACAAAAATAAGCCTCAGGGATGAGAGTTGAACCTTGATTTGAATTAGAAGGCTGAGAAGAACTACAACTATCCTGAGGATCAACTATTTGGCTAAAAAATTAAAGGAATTGGAAATATCCTTCTGCTTTCCCTTCAAAATTCATTTAGGAGTATGACCAGGGAAATCTCTTTCCCAACAACCAGAATCCAAATAACAGAGAAGAAATTGAATTTTTCTACCATCAGAATCAGGGAGAAGAATTATCCCCCCACCTTCATTAGAAAACATCAGGGTAACACCAAAATCCATTAAGAATGGTGGACCCAAGATAACAGGACCTTCAAAAAACGTGATCCAAAAGTGACAGGTTCCAATAAAATTTTGAACAATTCAAACTGGGACATCTTCAGCAATAAAAACCAATTCACAAGACTGATTCCCTATCCCATAAAATGAAGAATTGAAGCTGAACCTAGGACTAAGCTTGAGTTTGCAGGCCACAGCATCCAAAATTAAGTTGATCTGAGAACCAGAATTTACAAGGAGTGAAACAGTTTTAGTTGAATCACAAAGATAACAAGGAAGAAAACCAAGAGGACAGGAGTAAAGGTTTAAATCTGAAGAGGGATTTGTTCCACCAGAGTCCTCCATCAAATTTCCAGAGGAAAAATTTAATTCATCAGTACCAATCTCCACATGTTGACAAGAGACCCATTACTTCATTCCTTCATCAGCAGATGGAGAAATCAACAGTATTTCAGCCACAGGTAGATCAGGAATTTTAAGATTAAAAAATTTCTTTAATACCCTTCCAGGGCGTTGGGGTGATCCTTTGAAATTCACCTCCCAAAACAAAATTTGGGCTGAGTGGAGGGAGGAAGTTCAGGTGAAGCAGGAATCAAGATTGAATCAGAGGTTTGAGGAAATTTAACAGATGAAGGAGGGTCAGAGTGGTCTTGAAACATTTCCATGAGTTTTTCCTTTTCCACTCCCATTTATTCTACATCAGAGGAAGGAGGCTCAGGTGGGGATCAATGCTTAGCTGGTTTTCAAAGAATTGAGGAAGGGAAGGGAGGAGCCTTATGAGGTTTAGGTTCCTCTTGTTGTTTTCTAGATGGATCAGATTGATAAGTTCCAACAAGACTGGAGTAGGAGATGGCTGGAGGATACCAAGGTTTAAGGTTACCAAAAGAAGATTGGAAATCAAAAGAAGCCAAAGATGCCTTCATAGGGGGTACTGGCTGATAGGATGCCAAAACATGATGGATAGATAGAGATGAATCAAAAGGGATCAAAACACCATTAGGAAGAAAGAAATTTTTCCCCTTCTTTTCCACCAACTTTTCCACTTTATCCTTCTGGAGCTCCAGGCATCAACCAGTTCCATGAAATTCCCTATGACAGTAGTAGCAGACCAGAGTGGATTTAGGAGTAGAGCTAGAGGGTGCAGGAGTAGCAAGAGAAGAAATATTTTGATCTATTTTGTTCTCAAAAGCTTGGAGTATTTTAGTGATCTTCTTGATAGTAGCAATTTCCTGGTTGGACTGAGGATTTGGTTTAGGCCTGCAATCTGCGCCATCTTTTTCATAATTTTTTTTTGACTCTTTGAAAGAAGGAGCAAGGAATGGTTTAGTGGTTCTAGGTTTTTAAAAATTTAAATTAGTTTGACCTTTCATGACTTCCTCCACAGTACTTGTAAGGACCAGGAAAAAAGGGAGCTTGAATCAATTATCCCTGGTGGTGATCATTGATCCAGAATTTACCAATTCATCCCTAATCCTTCCTGCACTCCTAGCAAAAAAGCTTGGAAAAATTGCACTCAAACTTTTTCAACCATATCAATGTGATATTTTTGGAGAAGATAATTTTGAATTGGATCCAATGACTTACTGAAAGACTGATAGTCATGGGCCAAGGGTACACCACCATTTTAGATCCACTGAAATACAAGATCATCCAATTTCTGCAAAATAAAATGACCTACATCTATTTTTCCCCCATATGTCAACATTCCTTCCCATAGAAGTGTCCAATTGTGGGATTCAAATCTTTCAAAAAACCCAATTACTTCAAGGAATTCATCAGAGGAGATAAAAAAACTTAACTGGTAGCCCAGATTGTATTCAATTTCCCCATCCAATTCAGCAGCCATTTTTTAAGAATCCAAGAACTGTTCCAAATTTACCCCATTGAATCCTAAGTTTTTGCACAGAGGTTTGACCTTGACCATCTTAGGTCAAACAGAGGTGGTAAGAGTATCAGTAGATGCTATTTCAAATGAAAGAATTTTCTAGAGGATCCAAAGAGTGGAATTCCAAAGGGGCTCCCAAGTGTGGCAAGAGAAGGGTTTCACAGAAAAAAGAAACAAGAATCTTGACTGAATGCTTCACAATTGGGAGGACTTACTTTTTAAATATGTTGCCTCCGCGGATCAGATCTAAGAACAGAAAAACAGAAAAGAAAAAATAGATTACATTTTGAAGTTGATTCCAAAAGTATTGGGACTGTAAATCCCAAGGTAGCTGGTTCAATCCCAGCCCAGGGGACGAAATGTGAGAATCCAAATGGTTCTGGCCCCAGGCAGTTCTGTGGAGGGGAAAGGTGCTTTTTAGGCTGCCCTCCTGAGCATTAAAAAAATATTGAAATGGATCCAAAATTAAGGTCCAGAACATTGTGAATAAGGAATAAATGGTAAGGGATGAGTTTGATAGTAATTTTTAGCTTTGAAGAAGACTACCTAAGGCAAGATGGTGCCAGAAAATCCTTGAAAAAAAGAAGTTGATTTGTGTTCAGAGTTCAATAGAACAAGGAAGTTGTAAGTAAGAACACCCATGATGTAATAACTCTGGTTTTCAGCAGAAGATTAGGAAATATCAACTCAATCCAAACCAACCTTCAGGTTCTCAATTATCCCCACAATTGGAAAACAAACACTTGAAGGGTACCAGATAACTGTGGGTGGCTGTACAAAACAAAGCAATTTTCTTATGAAGCTCTGGAAGAAAAGCAATGACAGATTTGAACAAGAATGACCCAACATTTCTCAATGGAGTCAAGAGTAGCACTGCAAAATTCAACTTCAAAGAAATAAGCAAGTTCAAACACTCTAGGTTTCACACTTAAAGAAACCTCTCAGTCAAACTTGACTGGTTCCAGAAGGGCAATAAAAGAATCATCAAGACCAGAAGAATCTAATCAAATTTATTGTTCCTCCACAAGAAAGGCTATTGATTGGTGATAATGGATAATTTCACAGAGGAAGGATCAAAGATTTGAGTATGGAGGCTCAAGGATCAAGGGGCAATCAAAGATATAACCAGGATAAGGATAGAGGATTACTTGGATAAAGGGGAAGATCCCCACAGGCTTATTGATTTACTTATATGATGGATTATTGAACATGGATTATATATAAAATGATGGTCCAGAAAGCCAGGGGAGAGCCCCTTCTTTTATGGGCAAGAGGCCCTGTAGACTACATAAAAGTTTTTGACACAAATGATTGCGGAAAAAAATATTTTATTTATTTATTTTTTTTAGCTGTAGGTAGATGAAAGGAATGAGGAAGATCCGGAATTGCAAAATAAAGAACCTAAAATGAGAGGAAAAGAATAGAAACAGGAAACAGCCCATGCAGGAGTTGAGCAGAAGCAAGCCGCAGGGACAACAGAAAGCAGCACCGACAACAGCAAGCCACGTGGAAGACTGCAAGATGAGAAGTGCAAGTTGTTGCAACGGCAAATGCAATGGTGACAGAGGGATGATTGGCTTCTCATGGGAATCAGAAGGCTTGAATTCAATGGCCACAAGCCATAAAGGGATGGTTAAACATCAATGAGAATCAGTGGGTTGACAAAAAATGGCTTGCAACAGCTGCAAGAGAAAAGATGAGTACAAGAGCCCATCCCATGGATGAGAAGGGGGATGGATTGGCCATAGGATGATGATGATGATGGGAGGATTGGGCTTTGAGAGAATCCAAGCCCAAGTTTAGAAGGATGATCTGACAGGTGAGCAAGGAAGAAAAGCAGGGTGATGATGGTTGATTGAGAGGCTCTAAGGCCCTTTTTAGCTGAAACAGAAGCAGGTAAATTAATGGATGTGGATCCTGGGTTATTGATGGAGAGGAGGATGGAGGATTTTTCAAGCGTTCTTGGACAAAACAATTGGGTTCAGAGCACAAAGAGGAGGAATTGAATGCAAGGCCTGGGGAAATAAACACCCAAGGGGCCCTTCCTAGATGACTAGCACAGGGGTAAATTTGGAAGAGGAACAAAAGGGAAGGTTGAAATAGCAACACAATTTTTTTTTTTTGATAGAAAGACAAAATATTATATGTTAAAAAAAAGTTATAAATTTTCCCTTTTCTTTTGGGGTGTCCCAAATTGGTCACCACAACATCATATCATTTCGTCATTTGGGTTTTCATTTCATCATTTGGATTCAATCTGACCTGTTTTTCTGATGCTGATGTTATACTTCTATTAATAAAAATATTAATCAAATTTTGAACATTATTATGTTGAGTTTTGTGAGTGACAATAATAATGACAATTTTTTTGAGTAAAAACTTTTATGTTGAGTGATTAAAATGAGATTTTATTGGTAAGCCAGTTCAACTTGTGTTGGGCTGATTCCATCATAAGAATTATTTTTACTTCTTATGATGGGATCAGCTTAAAAAAAGTTGAAATTTTTTTGTTTGGGTTTTCTTACTTCAGGGCTAGTCCATTGAGCTTGAATTTTATCAATTCCACCTCAAAGAACTATCCCTACTTTTATGGGGGGTGTTGATTTAGTTTTGTGCTAGTCCAAACAAAAAAGGTTCAACTTGTGTTGCTCTAATCCCATCATAAGAAGGCTTTTGAATTCTTATGATGGGATCAGCTTGGCACATTTTTTTTTTTTGGTGTTTTTACTTGAGGGCTAGTCAGGTGAAATTAAATTCATCTTTTTTGAGGGTTGATTTATTGACTTTTTGAAATGATAAAATGGAATGATATTAATTAAATTTACTTAGTTGCATTTTTTTTGATTGAATTCAATTAATTTTTTGATATATAATAAAATTTTTTTATTTTATTCAAACATCATTTTGTATTGTATTTTATTTCAGGGCTGCATTGTATGTATATTTTTCCCTTTTATTTTTATTTACCCATTTTAAATTTTCTTGGGGCACAATTTTTTGAATTTTTGAGACTTTTTCATGTTTAATTTTTATTTATTAATTTGTCCATGAATTTTCATTCATGGCTCTGGCGTTTGAAATTTTTCACAATTTTTTTTTTCAAATTTATATTTTAACTTCTTTTGAATTTGTTTTTGATTTTTTTGATTTTTTTTTGTTTTTTTGTTTTTTTTGATTTTTTTTTTACTTTTTTTAATTTTCAGAATGTTAAATTCACAGCTTCATTTGTGTGAGAGCCGTGTAGGGCCCCACAAGGCCTGTGGGAGTCGTTTAGGGCCCCACACGGCCTGTGGGAGTTGTTTAGGGTCCCACACAACCTGTGGGAGTTGTGTAGGGCCCCAAAACGCTTGGGGCCCATACACTAATCCATATAATTTATAATTTATAATTTATAATTTATAATTTATAATTTATAATTTATTATTTATTATTTTTTATTATTATTTATTATTTATTATTTATTATTTATTATTTATTATTTATTATTTATTATTTATTATTTATTATTTATTATTTATGATTTATTATTTATTATTTATTATTTATTATTTATGATTTATTATTTATTATTTATTATTTATTATTTATTATTTATTATTTATTATTTATTATTTATTATTTATTATTTATTATTTATTATTTATTATTTATTATTTATTATTTATTATTTATTATTTATTATTTATTATTTATTATTTATTATTTATTATTTATTATTTATTATTTATTATTTATCATTTATTATTTATCATTTATTATTTATTATTTATTATTTATTATTTATTATTTATCATTTATTATTTATTATTTATTATTTATTATTTATTATTTATTATTTATTATTTATTATTTATTATTTATTATTTATTATTTATTATTTATTATTTATTATTTATTATTTATTATTTATTATTTATTATTTATTATTTATTATTTATTATTTATTATTTATTATTTATTATTTATTATTTATTATTTATTATTTATTATTTATTATTTATTATTTATTATTTATTATTTATTATTTATTATTTATTATTTATTATTTATTATTTATTATTTATTATTTATTATTTATTATTTATTATTTATTATTTATTATTTATTATTTATTATTTATTATTTATTATTTATTATTTATTATTTATTATTTATTATTTATTATTTATTATTTATTATTTATTATTTATTATTTATTATTTATTATTTATTATTTATTATTTATTATTTATTATTTATTATTTATTATTTATTATTTATTATTTATTATTTATTATTTATTATTTATTATTTATTATTTATTATTTATAATTTATAATTTATTATTTATTATTTATTATGTATTATTTATTATTTATTATTTATTATTTATTATTTATTATTTATTATTTATTATTTATTATTTATTATTTATTATTTATTATTCATTATTTATTATTTTGTGATTATTTCTTATTTATCATTTATTGAAGGCTACACAACTTAATTTTAGTTGTTTAGCGTGCCACACAACTCAAATGGGACATGTAGCATTCCACATGGCCCATTTGAGTTATTAGCTTGCCACATGGCCTATTTGAGCCGTGTAGCATGCCATGCGGCCCATTTGAGTCATGTAGCATCCCACATGGCTCATTTGGGTTGTTTAGGGTGCCACACGGCTCATTGAGCCCTGTACACGACTCAAAGAGTCGTTTACAGAGTTGTAAAAACAACTCAATGAGCTGTGAATTTAACATTTCCCTTTAATTTTCATTTATTTTTATTTATTTTAATTTAATGCTTTCTTTTTTTGCTTGAAAGCCTGGAGTTTTGAAAAATTTTTAAATGCCAAGCCACAACTGCAAAGGTTTGTGTGGCATGGCTCACAACCCATTGGAAGCCATACAAAACTCAAATTGGTTGTGAACCATGAAACCCAACCAATTTCAAGTGGTTTATGGGTTGTGTAGGGTTGTGAATTTATCACAAACCTTACAAAAGGAAGAGTCTTGTCTTCCACGAGCACAGAAAAAGAGTAAAATTAAGATCTTTATTAGCTATATAACATGAATAAAATCATAAAAGCCCAGGCCACTGGCTGTCACATATTTTTGCACACATTGTAATATAGAACTTCACCAATATTAAGGCACATTTATTGGGTTCAAATCCATCTTCCTGATCTTTAAAGACTCTAACCGAAGTACAGTACAAAGAGAATGCAATGGGCTACAACACATTGCCCTGCTAGCCTCGGGATAAATCTGATTACTGCTTTTCATTCCCTGAATAACCATTATTGAAGCAAAAATTACAAATAAAGTAAATCTTGATCAAATTTTTTACCAGACTCAATTTACACCATCAAGATAACCATGGAACATTTCAGATTTGTACTTTTTTCAGATAAAACTTTCAAAATTACCAAAAAAAATATATAAAAAATAAATGGAGACATTGCCTAAGAGTAGGAAAGACCCAAAGGGTAATGTTAAATTCACAGCCCATTGAGCCATCAAAATAACTCAAAATGAGCTGTGTGGCTTACCACACAACCACATCCAGACCGTGTTCATGTCCCAATGGCTCAAGAACCACGCGGCCCACACACCATGGTCTGTGCTTGTGTGGGATTCCACACAACTACATTCCATCCATGTAAACTCAACACAGCTCAAATATGTAGTTGTGTGGAATCCCACATGCCACCGGGCCTTGGTGATCCAAAAACAAAATAATAAAAGGGTAATAAAATAATCAATAAAGTGAATAAACCTTCCAAAAAACAGAAATCAACCAAAAAATGTTCATTTTTTGGTTAAAAAAACAAAAGAATAAATAAATGAATAAATAAAAACCAAAAAAACTGGTGTTATCCAATGGACTAGTGTCAGCTTCTGGGATGCCAAGACCCTTGCTATCCTTTAGCTACCAGAGGTGATAGAATAAATAATAAATATATTATTTAATAAATGCAGCAAAAATCCGTAAAATATTTGGATAAAGCTTATTGCAAGGTTAATTGGTTTGGATATGGTTTATTGTTATAAATCAATATGAATAAATTGATTATTAAATATTTTTATAGAGGGGCCACAATTAAATTGGGGATCTTTAACCCCTCTCTTCATGGAATTCAGTATGAAAATATGTTGGCCTGGTCACTTTGTAACCTTTAATTTATATTCTTAAAGGATATTTTGCCCAAAGATAATATGTATATAAAATACAAGTGGAGTGGCAGGGCTTTTTTACCAAGCTGCCACAATCAAGAAAGGATGATAAAACTCTCTGGTATATTAGTATATCCTTTGGGTATCTGTTTGGGACTTGCACTGATGGGTTAAACCTATATACTGGGGTTATAAGGTTGTTCAGCGGTTTAAATTGATAAAAAGGGGGCTGAGGACAGGTATTATTAATCAGACTAAGCCATAAATCACTTACCTATCTCTTATAAGTATTTGATTACCTTAGAACAGTGTCTGGATATAAATATAACTTGGTCTCTGGGTATCAACATCCTCTAAAGAGCTCTTTATTTATAGTTTTTGGAGTCCCAATATTTTCCTTCTGAGGGGTACAGGGGCTCAAAGGGATGGTCACTGAGGGTAGGAGGGTAACCAGTGGTAGCCTTTCACGTGTTCTTGGTGCTGTAACACGAGTGGAATCTCATTCAACAGGTTATGGGAATTATTCTACTTTATAATGAATTTTTGGACGTGTGAATAACACTAATCTGTCCTTTTAATTTATTATTTAATTAATTATCCTTAGTAAATTTTCCCAGTAAGTTAACAATTATTTTAATATACTTTCCTACGGATATTCTGATGTCAGGTGAGTTCTCATTATGTATTAGATATTTTTAGTAAAGTCATGATATTGATTTTACTCCTTATTTTTGAAATTCAGTAGATTTACTAAAATAACTACTTAAACATGCAAGTCATGGGTATTCATGTATAATTTTTACATCATACGTTTCCTTAGTATTTAAAAAAAATGTTGATGTCTAGAAATCCTCATAATAGTATATTAAAGTATTTTAATATATTTTTAGAAGTAGTCATTGTCTTATTTTCAACATTTTTGGTACTTTGAGTTATATTTAATAAAAAATAAGTATAAAGTTTATTTAAGTATTTTTATATAATTTTATGTACTTTTAGACTATCTACTATCCACAGGAACATTTATTACATATGTAGAATTTTTCTGTGTAGGTTGTAGCATGTTTATGTGGTTCCCAGCTTTTGCAGGTCGCCTGTCACTTTGTCAACCCATAGTCCCCCAGCTGCGTACTTGTCAGAGGCCCGGGGCTGTTTACATGACTTTGAAACAGTGACAGAGATGTAGCTCATCTGCGCGCGGGTTCATTGACTGCTGTGGCTGCATGCGGGAATTGTGACAGAACACATTTCCGTGTGTAACTCCTAAAATATACACAACACCTCAATTCTGACGGAATTTTAGGTGTGAAACCTACACGTGACAATACATGTGAAGTATTTTATTGGCCAAAAAATTCAATAGTGGTGCCGTGGTATTTTGGTCTTTCTTTCCTTAATTATTTAAAAATATAAGAAGTTTGATTTCAAGGGTGGGGTCAGTGAGTGACCCTACCTAATTTTGGGTGTAAAATTCAATTTTTTAATAATATTTCTGGTTTTCCTACTCCTTCTTAGGTTAATGTTCTTATTATGATGTTGATATTATTTCTGTTACTTTTGCATCTTGCTTTGCAATAGTAGCAAGCTGACAACTAGCCCTAAATTAAAAAGACCCAACAAACACAAGTAAATGGAATAGCCCTAAAAAAAAAAAAAAAAAAAAAAAAAAAAACTCACAAGTAACTGGACTATCCCTAAATTAAAAATTCCAAAAAAAAGACAAGTAACTAGACTATCCCTAAACTAAAAATCCCAAAAAAAATCTGTTCAACTTGTGTTAAGCTGATCCCATCATAAGAGCTAAAATCCTCCTTATGATTGAATCAGCCTAGCAAAATTTGAACTGACTTACCATCAAACTCTCATTCAAAACACTCAATATAATGATGTTAACTCAAAACACTCAACATAATGATTTTCAAAATTTGATAACCCTTTACGTTAATAGAGGTTGTTAGCTGAATAGAATTACAATTTATATGAAACCCAATGATGAAATGAATTCAAATTCTATGATCTCTATTATCTAGAATACATTTGCAGTTGATATTTGAGATGATCAACCCAACCAGAGGCTTTTTCAGAAATCAAAAAATGCATTTTTTCTACAATGGGCGGGATTAGAATTGATTCTCCCTCAAGTACCAATAGAAACCAGTGGTTATTGTTTACAAAGGAAATATAAAGAGCGTCTGATTGATCTGTAAGACCATTACTCATTGGAGTATAAAAGCAATATGACTCCAATGAAATGAAACTTATAGGTCCGGCGCATGTGTCTGTTAATATTTGTCCCATATCCAGTTTACCCAACCATTTTGTAGAGGGAATCTTTTGATTGATGTCTTCAACATCAAGACTTTTTTAATCTTTTATAACTCTTTTGCACTGACAAGCGTCTTGATTTAGGATGCCTTATATTTCTCTAATTTTTCAATCATTTCCTTTCTCCCTATAAACTATCCATGTTCATTGTAACCAACAGATTTAGCAATGACTCTAAATCTGCAATTCCCATCTCCAACTGGAT
This sequence comes from Puccinia polysora, assembly GCA_025617555.3. Classification (NCBI taxonomy): domain Eukaryota; kingdom Fungi; phylum Basidiomycota; class Pucciniomycetes; order Pucciniales; family Pucciniaceae; genus Puccinia; species Puccinia polysora. Next base: position 25,662,506 of record CM062646.1, on the reverse strand, counting down.
CCCAAACCTCACCCAAGAACTTATTGAATTTCTTGGGTATTTGATTAAGATATTTCATGTTTGGTTCCAATCATCAAAACTAACTTAGCATTCATTTCTTTAATCACATCAATAAAATGAATACTCACCAAAGATGAGCTTCTGGTTGAGCTTTGATGTACGTTGTAAGACTCCAAACGGTGCTAGGCCGTGGCAGTTCTGTGGAGGGGAAAGGTGATGTTTAGGCTGCCCTCCTGAGTGTTGCCAAAATATTTAAATGTAACCAAGATCAAAGTCCAGAACCTGGTAAACAGGGGACCAAATGTAAGGGGATAAAGATTATAGTAGTCAGTAGCTGGGGAAACAACACTATCTGAGACAAGATGGTGCTGGGGAAAACTTGAATAGAAGAAGTCAAGTTTTTTTCAGATTTCAACAAGACAAGGAATTTGTAAGTGACAATGCCCACAAGCTAATAGCTCTGGTCGTCTGCAGAAGCTTAGGAAAGATCAACTCAATCCCAAAAAATCTCCAGGTTCTCAATGAACCTGTCCAACTCTCTGCAATCAAGCGCTTGAAGGGTACCGGATAACTGTGGGTGGCTGCACAAGACAAAGCTAATGGTTTGAAGAAGCTCCAGAAGCAAAACAAAAACTGATTCAAATAAGAATAACCCAGCACTTCTCAAGGGACTCAAGAGTAGCGTGGCGGAATTCAACTTTGAAAGAAATGAAGGGAGGTTTAACACTCCAGGTTTTAAGCTTAATAAAACCTCTTCAGTCAAACGTGACTGGTTCCAGAAAGATAATCAAAGGATGATCAGGACCAGTAAGGTCGGATAAAGGGATCAGGAGTGATTTAACACACTCAAGAATTCAATCAGTCAAATTCTTCTTCAACCAGCAAGGCTATTGGTTGGTGATAAGGATCAAGGATCAAGGGTTTGAGTATGGAGGCTCAAGGATCAAGGGTCAATCATAGATTTAACCAATTTTTTGTCTCAGATAAAGGGGAATGAAGCCCTACGGATGATTTATTGCAAGTTAAAAATAATGATGATCCTCACTGGTATGGTAGGATGTGATGATGATGGTACCATGTGCTGATCATACCCCTCCAAAAGGCAGGGGAGAGCCCCTCCTTATATAAGCAGGAGACCCTGTTAGACTATGTACAAGGGATTCTACAAATAGAGCGGAAAGAGAAAGATTTTTTTTTTGATTTTCTGATTTTTAGGTGATCAGAAAAAATTTGATCACGCAGGCCGGTGGAAATCCTTTCATCCCTTCACCTCTCCTGCATCTGTCCATGGACGGGCGCGCGCAACAATACCGCAATCACCCACCCCTTGCCCAAGGCGAAAGGGATGGGAACAGAAAATGAATCAGACCGCCCGCAGACAGCCGCGGGCGGTAGAAAACACTCTCCCACCCCCGCCCAAAGATGGAAGGGGGGTGGGAGTTATTGATGGATAAGCGTCGGGGTCAAGGGGAATCAATGGCGGTGATTGGGAAGGGGATGAGTGAGTGATTGAAGGCTTGAATCAACTTGGTTACAGATTTGATGAATGACGATAGGATTCAAAGCGTGAGAGGTGATTGGATGATGATTGTATGATAGGATCAAAGAATCCAAGCTACAGAATTTGTTGAGATGATTGAGTAGGGTTAGGATTGGTTGAACGGTCAAATTGCTCAAAGGAGTTCTTGATCAAGATTGAAGCTTGGTGAGAGATGAGGAAGATTGTGGGATGGTGGATTGGAGAAGGTGAGATCCAAGGGGGAGGGATAGCTCAGGACAGGGATTGAGTGATCTTGGGTTGGGTCAAGGAGGAAGAGATCACCGCTGGGATTGGGATTGTTGAGTGGGGCTGGATCAAGTTATTGAGTTGGTGAGGTTGGTTGGGTACGCTTGGGCCAAGCGGGTCTTGGCCTGCGCATTTGGCCAAAAGGAAGGGGTGAGAAAAGATAGAAGGGATCAAACATGCTACCTAGATGGTGAGGCCAAGAGAGGCCTGTCCTAAACCAATGGGACAGAGGGATGTTTGACAGGATGAGGAAATTGGAGAAGTGATACTGAAAAAGAAATTCCAATTTTTTTTTTTGCATGACACCTAAATAAAAGAATTGTAAAAATTTTTGAATTTTCCGCATCTGGTCCAGGGTTTCCAGATTTAGTCAGCACATCTCTCCCCAACTTACAGACTGTCCCTAGTCTGTATCTGAGCTTGATGTCATAAAAAAAAAAGAAAGGAAAGATGATTGAACACAAGAAATGGGCATTGAATCTTGAGGGTGATTGAAAAGAATATCTTGATCCATCAAAAGAAGATCTTCTAGAGTTGACTGCGATAAAATGAAGAAGGTGTCCCAGGTGCTCACGTATGTGGCATAAAGTAGAGTTTCACAACAAAAATGCAGCTGATGACCCTGGTGGTGCGCGATTGGGAGGACTTACTTCTGATCAAAGTTGCCTCTACGAAAATGAAATTTCCTGACATGATCAGCAGAGAACCTCCTGGCCATCTGAGTACCATGCAGTTTCTCAAAAAGATATTTTCACCTCTGACTTGGCGGACCACTCAATAAGGACCATTCCAGAAATTGGAAAAAATCTTTCCCCACTGAGTTTCCAAGGATTGGTTGTAAGCTAAAACTAGATCACCAGGATTCAAGGGGTCCCTGACTTGATTGGAATGCTTATCCTCCCAATACTGGACTGATTTCTGCCTTGAATCCATCATTTTCTGATAAGCTTTGTCACAAATATCTTCACTTCCCTCCAGTTGCTTGGATCTGGAAAATAATAGATCAGTGGTGGAAGAAATCTTTTCCCAAGAAATACCTAAGAAAGATTCCATTTTCAGATCAAGATGAAGGACAGCCCTCTGTCCAAAGATAATTTCATAAGGTGAGTAGCCAGTGGTTTGTTTATTTGAAATTCAATCAAAGAAGAGGACCAGCGGAAGAAACTTGCAACAATTCTTTCCACTTTCATCTGCCAACTTGACAAGAGCAGCCTTCAAAGGGGCATGGCCTCTTTCCACCATGCCTTGTCCTTCAGTATAATAAGGAGTGGTCACCCTATGTTGGCCAGGAAGTGATTGTATCATTTTGGCCAGTTTTCCACCAAACTCAGAGTCACCATTGGTTGAATAAGATTGAGCCAAGCCATAACGCATTGTCCAAGTATTTTTAAGGAAAACTGCTACTGATTAAGAGCTGAGGTTCTTAAGAAATTTTGCTTCAACCCATCCAGAAAAATCACCTCTAGCCACAATGAGGTACTTTGCTCCGCCAGCCTTAATGTGAACCACATCAATAGCAATCCTTCCAAAGACAGTGGAATCTCCAGTGGGATAACGAATTTCAGCCGGGCGCCTAAGATCACGTTTCTAACATACTTCACAACTCTTGCAACACTGAGAGACTGATTTCTTCAAAGATGGCCACCAGAATTGTTTGGATATACGTCAATAGGTCTTGGTTTTGCTGCAATGCCCAAGGCCTTCATGGAGACTTTCAAGGATTGAATTTTGCTTAGAGGGGATTGTGACAACAATTAGAGCACAGGGATTGCCTCTTTTCATAAGCCTAGTACCTTGGACAAAGAAATTGGAGGACTTCCTTTTGAGTGATTGGAAATCTTTAGCGGAGAGATAAGGAGGCCTTTGGAGAGTGGAAAGGTACTGCTCTAATTTTAGCCAGAAACCTTGTTGGAAGCCAGAATAATCTTGGGAGGAAAAGGTGAAGACTGGAAGAATTAAAGGCTCCTCCTCATCAAAGTTCACTCCAACATCCAATTCTTCGTCTCCAATGGGGCGTCAAGATAAACCGTCAGGCATGGTGAAGGAATTTCCAGGCCTATGAAAAATATCAAAAGAGAAAAGCTGGATAAAGGCCACCCAACGGGTCATAGGAACATTTGGGAGGCTGGGGGAATTGATCATTTTGATGATGGATTGTGCGTCAACTTGTAACTCAAAGTGTTGACCCCAGAGGATAGTTTGGAGTTTCTTCAACATTTGGGCCACGCCACAGAGTTCCAGTTTTGGTTGGGAGTACCTGGATTCTACATCTGAAAATAAAAAGGATTCATAGAGAGCAGGACGGTCCCGACCATTTTCATCTTCCTGAGTGAGGACAGCCCCAACAGATTGATAACTGGAATCAACAGCCAATTTGATCTTGCCAGCTCCCGGTCCATAAGCAATCTTTCTCAAGACTATGTCTTTTCCAACCATCATTTTAAGCAGCTGAAAAGAATGTTCACAATCTTGGGTCCAGATCCACTCAGCATCTTTTCTGGTCGGGCAACGTAGGGGAGCACACATTTTGGATAGAGATTGGATAAAGATATTATCATAAGTGACAACACCTAGAAAACCCCTGACTTCAGTTTGATTGATGGTAGTAGGCCAAGAGAGGATTTTGTTGATCTTGGATGGAGCCATCCTTCTTCCTTCCTTGCAGACCACATGACCAACAATTTCCAGAGCAGGGACACTGGCAGCCAATTTGGATTCAGAGACAGTTAGGCCAGATTCTTTGATTTGGAACAAAATCCTTTCCAAAGTGGTTGCATGTTCCCAGATAAATCAATGGATTCCTGAATGCCAGATTAAGAGCTCATTTTTATAATCCAAAACTGGTCCTTTAATTCAGCCATTGTCAATAAAGATACCAGCATGATCAGGGATTTCATCCTGGAGGATCCAAACTATCTGAGCCTGATAGACTGCAACCAAGTTGGTGGCACCTTGAGGCAATTGAGTAAGTTGGAAACAAACAAGAGGAGCATCAAATGTGGTGAGAGGGAAAGAAATTGGATTTAAGGACCGTTTGTCATAGCCACCCATAATGTCACCTAGACCATAGCAAGCTCTCCTGGAGAAGGATTCAACAAATTCTTCAGTAGCAGGGGGAATACCAGAGTCTTTAAAAGTAACCTTATTTAGCGGCTGGAGATCACAAACTATTCTAAGTTTACCGTTACTTTTAAGGACACAAAAACGGGACTGGAATAGCTAGAAGTTGACTGTTCATATAAACCAGTTTGGACCTGTTCCTGGACCAACTTGATGAATTTGTTGACTTTGGCAGCAGGGATTGGGATCTTTTTCTTTTTCCAGGGATCATGTTCTACTACAGGAATGATATAAGGCAGACCATAGGACTCTTTCAAGAGACCTCTCTCTTCTTTGTAGAAAGCAATAGCTTTTTACCTAAGAGCCAAGACATTTTTGATCAAATACAACTCATCAGGTAGAAGCCATCCATCTGGTCCAAAGTTGACTACTTTCAGATGTTCTTCAGTGACACGGCCAGAGGGGATGAATGGACCAGCAAGAGATTGAGGTAAACCACAGTAAGGATTGCCGGATAGAGGAGGACCCCTAAGAGGAGGGTTGAGATTGAGAGGCATTGGTTGGTTGACTGGTTGGATTTTCCTAGCAACTGGTTTATATTTGGAGGCAAAAGAGAGTGGTTCTTGTTTTTGCCAAGAGTTGACCAGAGAGATCTGAGTATGAGGATTGAGAACAAGTTCTAAAGCCTTCCAAGTTCAATGTTCCGCAAAATTTTCAAAAATTGCCTTTTCCATAAAAGAAGTCCCAGGGGATAATGCATTGCTCACATGTGTGGCACAAGGTAGGGTTTCAAAAATGATAGTAGTAGGATACCCCGGTGGTGCACAATTGGGAGGACTTACTTCTACCCCAATTTGCCTCCACTGAAGCACAAATTCTTCCATACAAAAGCCACCAAAAATAGGATCAAGATCAGGATCTAGTTTAGACTCATTGCGGAGATTTGAACCCTAACTGAGAGAAGTTTGATTAGGAATAAGATTACAATGAAAAGAAGAAACAACAGATGAAGAAGAAATATTTTTGGACTTTTCCATTTTGTTTTGTTTTTGATTTTTGATATTTTTGAGATCAGAGGAAATTTTTGAAAAGAAAAAGAAATAGGCCTCGGGGATGAGGGTTGACCCTTGAGTTGAAGTTTGAGGCTGAAAAGAACTAAAACTATTATTAAGATCAACTACTCTTCTGTTTAGGAAAATGACTGGGAAATCTCTTTCCCAGTGACCAGAATCCAAAGAACAAAGAGGAACCTCAAATTTTCTACCATCTGAATTGGGGAGGAGGATTCTCTCCCCAACTTGATTGGAAAACATCAGAGTTGCTCCAAAATTGATTAGGAAAGTTCAACCCAAGATCATGGTTCCATCCAAGCGTGTGATCCAGAAATGACAAGTTCCCACAATGTTTTGGCCAATCCGGACTGGAAAGTCTTCAACAATTCCAACCAATTTGCAAGACTGGTTCCCTTTTCCGTACACTGAGGAGGTGAAGCTGACCCTAGGGCTGAGTTTAAGCTTGCAGGCCATAGCATCCATGATCAAGTTGAGCTGAGAGCCAGAGTTGAGGAGGAGCAAGACCGTTTTAGCTGATTCACCAAGATGCAAGGGAAGAAAACCAAGAAGAAAGGAGTAAAGAATAGACTCAGAAGAGGGATCTGTTCCACCAGAATCCTCCATCAAAGTTCCAGAGGAGACCTTGAGTTCCTCAGGACCAATTTCCACACTTCAACTCGAAACCCATTTCTTCATTCCTTCAGCAACAGATGGAGAGATTGATAGGAGTTCATCCACAGATAAATCAGGAACTTTAAGATCAGAAATTTTCTTTAATACCCCTTCCACAGCATTGGGGTGATCTTTGGAAATTCCCCTCTCAAACCAAACTTTGGGCTGGGTGGAGGGAGGAAGATTGGGTGAAGCAGGAACAGGATCAGGGATTGAGGAGGTTTAATAGATGAGGGAGGAGGATCAGGGTGATTGTGAGACCTTTCCATGAGTGGTTCTTTCTCCACCTCCATGTCTTCTACATCAGAAGAGGGCTCAGGTGAAGATCGTTGTTTGGGCGGTTTTTGGAGGATTGAGGTTGGCAAGGAAGGAGCTTTATGAGGTTTGGTCTCCTCATGTTGCTTCCTAGCTGGATAGGATTGGTAAGTACCAACCAGAGAGGAGGAGGAAATAGCTGGGGGATACCAGGGTTGAAGAGTGCCACAAGAAGATTGAAAATCCACAGAAGCCAAGGATGCCTTCATAGGAGGAGGTGGCTGGTAAGAGGCCACCACATGACAAATAGGGCAAGATTAATCAAAGGGGATTAGGGCACCATTAGGAAGAAAAAATTTATTCCCTTTTTGCTCTACTAATTTCTTTTCTTTGTCCTTCTGGAGCTTGAGACATTGACTGGTTCCATGGCCTTCCCTTTGGCAATAATAGCAGACTATAGTATTTTTAGGAACAGCACTAGAAGGTTTAGGAACAGCAAGAGAGGAAATCTTTTGATCCATTTGGTTTTCAAAGGCTTTGAGAAGTTTAGTGATCTTGTCCATTGTAGCAGTTTCTTGGTTAAGATGAGGGTTCTTGGGCCTGCAATAAGATTCCATTTTATTCATGATCTTGTTTGACTCTTTGAAATAGGGGGCATGGACTGGTTCAGCGGTTTTAGAATTTTCAAAAGTGAGGGCTTTTTTACCTTTCATGACTTTATCCACCACTCCCCTAAGGATAGGAAACCAGGGAGCTTGAATCAATTATCCCTGATAGTGATCATGGATCCAGACTTGACCAGTTCATCCTTGATCCTTTCCTGCACTCCAAGAGAAAAAGATTGGAAAAATCAGACTAGAATTTTGTCCACTGTGTCAATGTGATTGTTTTGGACAAGGTAGGATTGGATGGGATCCCAAGATTTCCTAAAAGACTGATAATCAGAAGCAGAAGCCACACCACCATTGGAGATCCACTGGGAGACAAGGTTATCTAGATCCTGCAAAGTAAATCGTGCTACATCTATTTTTCCCCAATAAGCCAACATTGCTCCCTGCAGAAGGGTCCAGTTATGCCGTTCAAAAACTTCAAATGACTTGATGATTTCCATAACTTCATCGGAGGAGATAAAAAATCTTAACTGGTAGGCCATATCAAATTTGCTAGCCCCGTCCACCAAAGCAGCTATCTTGTACGAGTCAAAAAAATATTCCACATTTGTCCCATTTAATCCTAAGTTCTTGTTCTGGGTCTTGATCTTAACCATCTTAGGACGAGTAGAAGAGTTTCTGGTGGATTCCATTTTGACAAAGTTTCCTAAAAGATCCAAGGAGCAGATTTCCAAAGTGGCTCACAAATTTGGCAAGAGTAGGGTTTCTCAAAAAACAACAATTATCTTGCCCAGATGGTGCACAATTGGGAGAACTTACTTCTAGAACAAGTTCCCTCCACGGATCTAGATGATGACAGAAAAAAAAAAAGAGATTGGGTTTCAAAGTTGATGATTTTTGGCACTGTAAATCCCAAGGTTGCTGGTTCAATCCAAGCCCAGGGGACCAAATGTAAGACTCCAAACGGTTCTAGGACGTGGCCGTTCTGTGGAGGGGAAAGGTGCTGTTTAGGCTGCCCTCCTGAGTGTTACAAAAATATTTAAATGTAACCAAGATCAAAGTCCAGAACCTGGTAAACAGGGGACCAAATGTAACAGGATAAAGATTATAGTAGTCAGTAGCTGGGGAAACAACACTATCTGAGACAAGATGGTGCCGGTTAAAACTTGAATAGAAGAAGTCAAGGTTTTTTCAGAGTTCAACAAGAAAAGGCAGTTGTAATTGAAAACGCCCACAAGCTAATAGCTCTGGTCGTCTGCAGAAGCTTAGGAAAGATCAACTCAATCCCAAACAACCTCCAGGTTCTCAATGAACCTGCCCAACTCTCTGCAATCAAGCGCTTGAAGGGTACCAGATAACTGTGGGTGGCTGCACAAGACAAAGCTAATGGTTTGAAGAAGCTCCAGAAGCAAAACAAAAACTGATTCAAACAAGAATAACCCAGCACTACTCAAGGGAATCAAGAGTAGCGTGGTGGGATTCAACTTTGAAAGAAATGAAAGGAGGTTTAACGCTCCAGGTTACAAGCTTAATAAAACCTCTTCAGTCAAACGTGACTGGTTCCAGAAAGATAATCAAAGGATGATCAGGACCATTATGGTTGGATAAAGGGATCAGGAGTGGTGAAACACACTAAAGAATTCAATCAGTCAAATTCTTCTTCAACCAGCAAGGCTATTGGTTGGTGATAAGGATCAAGGATCAAGGGTTTGAGTATGGAGGCTCAAGGATCAAGGGGAAATCATAGATATACCCAAATTTTTTGTCTCAGATAAAGGGGAATGAAGCCCCACCAATGATTTATTGCAAGGTGAAAATAATGATGATCCTCACTGGTATGGTAGGATGTGATGATGATGGTACCATGTTCTGAAAATACCCCTCCAAAAGGCAGGGGAGAGCCCCTCCTTATATGGGCAGGAGGCCCTGTTAGACTGTGTACAACGGATTCTACAAATTGAGCGGAAAGAGAAGGAATTTTTTTTTGATTTTCTGATTTTTAGGTGATCAGAAAAATTTGATCACGCAGGCCGGTAGAAATCCTTTCATCCCTTCACCTCTCCTGCGTCCGTCCGTGGACGGGCGCGCGCGACAATACCGCAATCACCCACCCCTTGCCCAAAGGCAAAAGGGATGGAAACAGAAAATGGATCAGACCGCCTGCGGGTGTCTGCGGGTGGTAGACGACACTCACCCACCCCCGCCAAAAAATGGAGGGGGGGTGGGAGTTATTGATTGATCAGCTTCAGGGTTGAGGGGAATCAATGGTGGTGATTGGGAAGGGGATGAGTGAGTGATTGAAGGCTTTGATTGACTTGGTTACAGATTTGATGGATGCTGATAGGATTTGAAGCGTGAGAGGTGATCGGATGATGATCATAGGATAGGATCAAAGAATCCAAACTACGGAATGCGTCAAGATGATTGAGTAGGGTTAGGATTGGTTGAAAGGTCAAATTTTTTGAAGGAGTTCTTTATCAAGATCCAAGCTTGGTGAGAGATGAGGAACATTGTGGGATGGTGGATTGGAGAAGGGGAGATCCAAGGGGGAGGGATAGCTCAGGACGGGGATTGAGAAATCTTATGTTGGGTCAATAGGGAGAGATCACCGCTGGGATTGGGATTGTTGAGTGGGGCTGGATTGAGTCATTGAGTTGGTGAGGATGGTTGGGTACTCTCGGGCCAAGCGGGTCTTGGCCCGCGCATTTGGCCAAAAGGAAGGGGTGAGCAAAGAGAGAAGGTATTGAAAGTGCTACCTAGATGGTAAGGCTGCAAGAGGCCTTTCCTAAACCAATGGGACAGAGGGTTGTTTGAAAGGATGAGGAAATTGGAGGAGTGACACTGAAAAAAAAATTCCAATTTTTTTTTTTTTTTTTTTTTTTGAATGACACCTAAATAAAAGAATTGTAAAAATTTTTGAATTTTGCGCATCTGGTCCAGGGTGTCCAGATTTGGTCACCACAACATTTTCTTCCTCTGAAGAGGATTGCAATTCCAAATCAAGTTATCCCAATTTACTTTCAGTCCCTTCCTCTGAACTATGAAATTCAGATTCAGATTGTTCCAACTTTGACTAAAAATTCATCATTAGTTAGGTAGTTCATTAAACCAAAAAAATGAAAATTTTCCAAAAGAAGAAACTTACAATCTTTTGTCTTTTCTTATTTGGCATCCTTCCTTTCCTATTTTCCCGTTTGAGTTGTTTTTCAACATGCTCAAACAAAGATGATTCTCCCCACTTATCTTTCATTTTTGGCCAGCCCCTACTTGATTGTAAGACTTTAGGTTCAAGTCTTGGCTTCAATCAATATTTTCTGATCTTTCAAATTATATAATTCAATAGGCCGCCTTGTTCATGATCTTGAGATTCCATGATCATTGCATTCAATCTTTCACATAACTGGAAAATGCTCAGCATTTTGTTCCTGTTGCAGTTCAAAAATTCAAAATGATCAACCATTTCTTAATTAAGGATAATTAATCAAAAAGTATTAATCACATTGAGACTTGAACAATCCAACTTAATCCAACTTACAGAAGTAGAACTGCAAGGGTCATAGTCCAACCTCCACTGAGGATGAACATCTTTGGGTATCACATATCCTATAAATCCTAGAAAGTCACCTATTTGGTGGGATGGGGCAAACCCATGGCTTTGTAGTACAACTTGGTGCACACTTTGCTATCATGATCATGTTGGAAATTATCAAATTGTTCCCTAATAAGATGAATTGACTCTAAAGACACTTTATATCCAAATGATAACAGTTCAGGAGGGATAACAGTCCCTAACTTAAGTCAAGAGTTGAGTAGTGATGCATGAACCAATTTAATTAGATTCAAAACTATTCTGTAAAAGTTTTTCCAAACATCCAACATGTTTCCCAAAGATTTTTCAAGGAGTTGTTTGAGAGTGGAATGGACCCCTTCAACCCAAGAATTTCTTTTTTCCAAAATCTGGGTTTATACAATTCCATGCCGTTACAAAAGTGTATTTAATAGAGAAATTGTTATTTTACATATACTCAATCATATCCTCATATTCTTTCAAGAAAAACTATACAAGTCAAAAGTTCAGAACCCAAAACTAGGAAGAATAAAAAGCAGTGATTTGGACCTACTCTGAGTTCTGCATCATTGAACTCTGCCTCCTCCTTGTTCTTTAAGGCCCCATATTTTTCCCATAGATTCAAAAAGCTTTTCAATCCTTCAACGTCATTAACAAAGGTCCCTTTAAAGTTTCCTTTTATTTTTTTAGAAAAGTTCCAATTTCAACATTGTCTTGATGAATCTGGGAAACTAGTTTCAATTGTAAAAATCAGAGCTTTTTCATGGTCGATCACATAGACTTTTGGAAGTCTCTCAGGATCATAAGCCAAATCCTTTAATTCCTTTAAAAACCAAAGGTAGAACTCAAAAGTTTCTTTTGTTATGAAAACAAGAGCTTTTGTGAAATTTTTCCAGTTGGCTGTCATTCCTAAAACATGCAATAGCAGAATTTTTTACTTATTGGTTTTTTAAGTAAAATCCAACATAGCAATATGATGGAATTTTTTGGAAAGCTTCAATGACTCTGGGTGGGCCAAGAATAGGGCCTCCAAGTGACCCTCTCCACTGAATTTTGACCAATGAATCCAACTTGATTCTTAAAGCTGTTTGAAGAGCACGTCCATAACACTTTTCCCCTTCAGTTCTTCAAGCACTAACTTCTACTTAGTGTTATAGATTCTTTGGTCATCAACATAATTGACACTATCAATCTTTCCCAATTTTCTCTTCTGTTTTAACTTATTCAGCCCATCATTCATGCCTTCTATTAGATTTTCTAAGGATACCCTAGTGATTCTTCTCAGTTGAGGATGCACAAAGGAATGCTGTGATGGTTGATTGTTATTTTGAGTTTCTTTGTAGGAGAGTTGCCACAAGGCGTCTTCCTTTGTGCAACTTTCACAGATTAAAAACTTGCACCCAACCTTCCTTGTGTGAGTTTGCTGAGACCATTTGGTAAGGAGTTTCCACAAGTAGGAACCATTTCAATCACAGGCCAAATCCACATATTTATCTTTACTTGAGTTGAAAACCGTCAGAGCCTAAAAATGCTGAATAGCCCATGTTTTACAATATTTTTTTGCCTCTTCCCTTGTAGGAAACACCCTCACAGGAGTTGGATAAAGTGGATCTAGTAAAAATTCATTGATTATTGTCATAGTTTCATAGGTGTCATAGTCTCATAGTTTCATAGTTTCATAGTTTCATAATTACAATCCCTCAATTAGTTTTAAACAAATTAAATCAGGCAAAGACCTCAGTAACATAACATGTTACTCACAACCAGAGGTCAAATAGAACTTTGAAACATTTTGTTCCTCAATTTTCACCACAGATAAGGATGCAATTTGGGCTTCCAATGTTTCATTACCCAAATCCTTTCTTTCCAAAGCTTTGTTAAAAACACCATTGATGTAGTGCTTCAACGCAGCAATGTTATAAACAGGGGCCTAAATCCCCAAAAAAAAATTTTTTTCATCCTCCAATCACAGGATTTCTTTTGGGAAATGTTAAATTCAAAACTCATTTGAGTATTGCACACAAATCAAACAAGCCTTGTGGAACGCTCAACAACTTAAACTACTTTTTGTAGCCTCTAAACAACTTTACTGTATTCGTGTAGCCCGCAAACAAAGGTTTTGCTTTTTGTGGCACCATTCAAAACTACATTCAAGCTGTGTGAGGTTGTACACAACTCAAATGTAGTCATGTTCTGTGCAACACAACTACAAGCATTGTGGGCCAAAAAGAAAAAATAAATAAATCAAAATAAAATAAAATAAATGGAAATAGAATAAATAAAAATAAAATAAATAAAAATGAAATAAATAAAAATAAAATAAATAAAAATAAAATAAATAAAAATGCAAAAAAAAAAAAACAGAAATCAGCCAAAGAAATTGAAAAATGTTGATTTTTTGGTTAAAAAAAAAATTTAAAAAAAAACTAAAGACAACCAAAACACCAAAAATTAAATAAACAATGAAAGATTCTATGGAAAAGGCCCAAAGTAAAAGTTCCAAACAATAAAAGTTCAACTTGACTAGCATAAGTAAAAACACCAAAAAATACAAGTTCAACTTGAGTAGCCCTAAAGAAAAACACCCAAAAAAACAAGTTCAACTTGTTTTGAGCTGATCCCATCACAAGAATTCATAATAATCCTTATGATGGGATAAGCTCAACACAAGTTGAACTTAATTACCAATAAAATCTCATTCAAAACACTCAACATGATGATGTTAACTCAAAACACTCAAAACAATGATGTTGAAAATGTGATAAACCTTTATTTTCATAGAATTACAAGATCAGAATCAGAACCTAAACCCAAAAGATGAAATCAAAGTGATCTCTATAAAGTAGAATACAACTCAAGTTGATCTTTGAGTTGATCAACCCAACCAGAGTCTTTTTTCAAAATCATGGAAAATGGTTTGGAAACTATGGGCGGGACTGGAATCACATCTCCCTTGAGTAAAATCTAGACCCAATGGTTATTATTAAGAAATGAAATGAAAATTGGGTCTGATGCTTCTTTTACGCCCATTTTCATAGGAGTAAAATTACAACATGAATCCAATTAAATGAAAAATATTGGTAGGCAATAAGTACCAGCTATTATTTGACCCATATCCCACTGTGAAAACCATTTTGAAGATGGAATATTTTCATTTTTGTCATTAAAATCAAGTCTTTTTTCTATCTTTTCAATTTCTTTACTGCCACCAAGGATCTAAGAATAGGATTTCTCATTTTTTGTCAATGTTTCAATCATTTCTTTTTTTGCTTTAAAAAATTCATGCTCATCATACCCAAGTTATTTAGCAATGACTCTAAATGAACAATTTCCATCACCAACCAAATCCCAAAATTCCCCCAAGAAATTACTCAAGTTATCAGGTATTTGGTTGAGTTAATTCCCTGTTGGTTCCTACAGTCAAAAATCAATTGGTCAAAATTATAATCTCATTAGATGAAAAAACACTCACCAAAGATGAGCTTCTGGTTGAACCTTCCTGCAAGTCTTCTTCCTCTGAAGAAGATTCCAATTCAAAAGACATGAAGCTTATTCAATTTCATTCTCTTCCTCTGAACTATGAAATTCAGATTATGATGCTGAAAAATTTTAATAATAATTCAAATCATATCATCATCAGTTTATTAAACCAAAAAAATGAAAATTTCACAAAAGAAAAGACTTAAAATCTTTTGTCTTTTGTGATTTGGTGTCAGTCTTATTCCCTTTTCCTCCTTAATTTTCTTGATAAAATTTTTGAATTGAGAAGGATCTGTCCAGGTATTTGTAACTTTTGGCCAACCTCTACTTGATTGAAATACTTTAGATTTGATTCCTGGCTTTGATTGATAATTTGTGGTCACCTGAATCAGTTACTTAAACAGCTTGCCTAGATCTTGTTCAGTATATCCAAAAATAATTGGATTGAGCTTCTCATGTAACTGAGAATTTTTGAGCATTTCATCAACATTGACCTTCCAAAATTCAAAATGATCAAACATTGGTCAAGTAGGAATCATCCATCAAAAAGCATTAGTCACAAAGTGATTTAAAAAATCCAACAATACAACTTAAACAAACCTAAAGAACTCTAACTGCAAGTTTCATATCCAACCTCCACTGAGGATTAAAATACTCAGGAACAAAATATCCTCTTGATGCTAGTAGGTCACCTATCTGGTGGGAACAGGGAAAGCCCAAAGTCCTGGAGTATGACTTGGGGCACACCTTGCCATCATGGTTGTGCTTCAACTTCTCAAATTTTTTACCAATAAATTTAATTGCCTCTAAATACAACTTGTATCCCAATGGTAACAGTTCAGTGGGAAGAACTATTCCTAAATTTCTTCAAGATTTGTAAAGGGTCCCCTGAATGGATTTAATTTTATTGGAAACTATTCTGTCAAGTTTATTCCAAGTATCCAAAATGTTTCTCAAAGCATTTGAAACAAATTTTTTGAGAGTAGCATGGGCCCCTTCCACCCAAGATGTGGTTTTATTTCCAAATTTGGGTTTTTCACAAGTCCAAGATGTCACAAATGTCTCTTTGATACATAAGATGTTATTTTCAATTTAATTGAAAAAATCCTCATTTTATTCTAAGAAACACTTTATACAAGTCATAATGTAAGCACCCAAAACTTGGAAGATTAACAAAGGAAGAATTTATTTGGCCCTTGCTCTGAGTTCTGCATAATGTACATCTGCCTTCTCCTTGGTTTTAAATGCCCCATAATTTTCCCTCAGAGACATCAAGCTTTTCCATCCTTCAAATTCATTATTAAGGCAAACTTTATTGTTTGCTTTTAATTTTTTAGACAAGTGCCACATACCAAACTGTCTTGTTGACTCTGGGAAACTAGATTCAATTCCACAAATCAGAGATTTTTCACCATCTATCACAAAAACTTTGGGAAGTCTCCCAGGATCATAAGCCAGCTCCTTTAGTGCATTTAAAGACCAACTGTAGAATTCAAACATTTCTTTTGTTATAAAAACAATAGCTTTTGTGAAAGTTTTTTGGTTGGCTGCAAATCCTATAATATGCAATAGGTGGATGTTTTAGTTATTTGTTTATAATTACAATCCCACATAGAAATATGATGGAATTTTTTGCAAAGCTTTAATTCATCAGGGTTGGTGAAGAATAGGGCCTCCCATTGTCCCTCTCCACTGAATTTTGACCAATGAACCCAGCCTGAATCTTCAATTTGTTCATAGAGGACCTCCATAACACTTTTTCCCTTGATTTCTGCTAGCTCTGCCTTATGCTTAGTGTGATAGATTGTTTGGTCATAAACATACTCTCCGCCATCAGTCTTTCTCAATTTTCTTTTCAGTTGAATAGTCTTTAGCCCATCATTGATGCCTTCTCTCAAATTTCTAAGTCCACCCCAGAGATTCTCCTGAGATGAGGATGCACTCAGGGGTGTGGAGGTGTTCAATGGTTATGCTGATCATTTCTGTAGGAGATTTTACACAAGTTTTCTTCCTTTGTGTGACTTTCATGGATTTAAAACTTGCATCAAACCTTCCTTGTTTCTTTTTTTCCTTGACCATTTGTTGAGAAATGGCCCAGAGTAGAAACCATTTCTATCACAGGCTAAATCCACATATTTATCACGCTTTGAGTTGAAAACTGTAAAAGCATATCCATTCTTCATTTCCCATGTTTGAAAATAGTTTTTTTCCTATTCCCTAGTAGGAAGGCTCTCACAGGAGGTGGGTCAAGTGGATATTTTGCCCAGTAAATTGTTATATCATAGTTAATTAGTCACATATTTACCAGCCGCAAATCAGTTTCTATCAAATGAAATCACGCAAAGTCCACAGTAACATATAGGTTTACTCACCACCAGAGGTCAAATTCATTTGTAAAACATTTTGTTCCTCAATTTTAACCCTAGATGAGGACGCAATTGGGGCTTCCAATGTTTCCTTACCCAAATTCTTTTTTTCTGCAGATTTTTCAATGGCACTATCAATTTAGTCCTTTAACACAGCCATTTCATAAAAAGGATGGCTTTCCAATGTTCCCATAATTCAAAAAAATGCAATTGTACTTCAGTATTAAATCCAAATTTCAATTTAAAAATAAAAAATTTTGCCCACTTTGAGAAAGATCAAGTTAACCAAGGGGCAGTAAAAATTAATTTTTCCATTGTCCAACGGGTGGGTTAAGCGTGTAATTTGTGGGATGGGTACAATTTCAAATATTTTTTTGCCCAATTCAATGATTTTTTGCAGTTTAACTTTATGATTTTAAGGTTTCACTTTATGATTGCTAGGTGTCACCTTATGATTGCTGGGTGTGGTCCAATAGTCCCACAGAGTATGCATTGATCCAAAATTTGGGTTTATGGGACCCAAATGTGGTCCAGGGGGTTTCAAAAATTCTGGCGCAACCCCTGGGTGTTTTATACCCCCATACATGCATCTAAACGGTTGTGTACAGGGGTACAAAACTCAAAAACCATTTACAGGGGGTATAACACCCCCGGGGCTGCGCGTGTTTGGAAAAACCCTTTGGAGTTGTTTATGGGCCCCCATGTGTCAAATGGGCCATTTAGGGCCCTACACAACTCCCACACAACTGGGGGTTGTGGAGTTATCATCACCCTTTGTTTTTCCTCCTCCAATCAGAAAAAAACATTTTATCCCATCCCCATCACCCAGTGTGCTGGTTTTTTATAGGCACAAATGCAAGTGGGCTCAGAAGCAGAATTTTACCAGAGGCTCTGCAGTGTGTGGATGCAGGATCCGCAGCACAATGATTGAGGCTGACCCCAGGTCTTTTCCCTTTTGGGGGTTTTTCTGTTACTTGTGGAAAACATTATTTGTTCTACCTTTTTCCTTTTGTGGAAAATAGCTTTGGCAAACAAGCAACGGTTCCAGAAGTGTGGGAGCAAGCATCAAAGTGACAAATCAAGTGATCAGAACTATGGATTATGTATCCAAAAAAAAACTATGTGGTATGAATCTGGGAATGTAGGAATATAGTAAAGCAGGCTTGGGAGATTGACAGGGATCTGCCCAAGTTCTGGTCCAGGAAGTGGCATGTGTGTCAATTGGGATCTGTAAGGAAGATCAAGGGGGACCATTTTTGATTCCAATTGCATGATCAAAGGAGATCAATGGGAATCTTCCAATGGTACTGCATTAGATAAAATTGAGGTGTCAGAAGAGGTATCAGTTCAACTAATGAATGTTGATGAATTGTCTCACAGGATCATGTTTATTAGAGTTCTGGGTTGTTGGGAATGCACAAGAGGCAGTGGGGAGGATTTTTTCTTAGGGATTCTCTTCTTTCTTTTAGAAGCAGTGTTATATGTTGTACATAAAAGGGGGTTGTAGAGTGTCATGAAGAGTGGATCATCATCATCATCATCATCATCATCATCATCATCATCATCATCATCATCATCATCATCATCATCATCATCATCATCATCATCATCATCATCATCATCATCATCATCATCATCATCATCATCATCATCATCATCATCATGTCATATATCAGGTGTACAAGAGTTGATGTTGGAGTTGTTTTCTTAGGATTTATTTTTTCTGTTA
Organism: Puccinia polysora; assembly: GCA_025617555.3. Taxonomy (NCBI): domain Eukaryota; kingdom Fungi; phylum Basidiomycota; class Pucciniomycetes; order Pucciniales; family Pucciniaceae; genus Puccinia; species Puccinia polysora. The sequence continues at coordinate 25,643,927 of CM062646.1, read as the reverse complement.
TTGGAGTAATTCATCATTTATCTAAAGGAATAATTTGGGGCAGAGATTGATTCACAAAAAATAGAGAAGGATTCCTGGAGAGATTTCCATTTTATGTGTGTTGCTTCTATCTTTTCTGCAAAGGAGGCTATCCTTGTCAGCTCTCTGATACCAACAACCTTGCAGTCTGTTAGCTACAGAGAGTGATAAAAATGCTGGAATGATAATAATAATTATTATTCCAATAATAAACACTTAGAAGCTCAAATAAATGATATAATAAGAGCAGTTGCAAGGTTTAATTGGTTTGGTAATCAAAGGTTTTCAATATAATATAAAAGAGGGGCCACAGTATTATACTACTGGGGATCTTTACAGACTAGCAACCTCTCTTCAAGGGGCCTCCTTAGGCAGTTTAAGAACCTTGGAATAAATATGGGTGCCTTAGAAAGGACTTATTCCACTAATGGCCGGGCTTAGCAGCACAAATGGCCAAGACAGGAAGTATAACACTCACTCTTAGCACTTTACACCAAGAATCCTAGAATAATTGGAAGGGTTTCAGAGCAGATGGTGTAGATTGCTTGACTAAACTTCAAGGGTTGATTGGTGAATAAGGGTAAATAATACTACTAAAGACTAAGTCATAAATAACTTGCTTCTCTTCATATAAGCACTTGATCAACAATGACACGGTGTCTGATTGATAATAAAATAATTCCTGCTAACTGATGGGATAATGGATCCAAAGAGGTCTGTATAAATACCTTTTTGGTTGATTTTGAGCTTCTCAGGGCACGTAGAGAGGGTTCTGCTCGTGGGCTGAGGCTGGAAAGCTAGTGAGGGCATTATTGGAACGTCCACTTGGTGCTTTCAATCAGCTGTCCTTAGATCTTCTGGATTTCTGTACTATTTTAGCCACAGGATCTGTTAATCTGTTATGGCGTAAATTTGATCATTCTGTACTCATCCTTCCTTTGTACTATTGATATTGATTTGAAGCGGGAAGATGTGGATGTTTACTGATTTCCCATCATTTTCTGATCATGTAGATAATTTTTAATAATTTTTATGAACACTCCTTGTAGTGTTTTGTGGTCTTCAAAGATCAGGGTCAGTGATTTACGTGATAATCCTTGATCTTTGATTTGTTATTGAAAAATTTTTTAAACTTAATTTTCATTGATTTTATTTAATTTTTGATCTTTTTAGATCATTAGTATTGCATATGTCAGTTTGTTACATATACTAGGCAACCCTAACTAGGTTGTAGCTCTTCTGAGCGGTACCTGGTTGTCAGATTAGTCACAACTGATCCAGACGCGGGATCAGTGAGTACAGATGCGCGCGGGGTAGGATCCGCCGCGTGCGTGGCAGAATCAGCTGCGCGCGGGTCTCTAGTACGCGGGAATCTGCTACTATGAGTACGTAGGGATATGTAACGATGCGCGGCTGCGGGCGGGAATTGTGACATAACACATTTCGACGTGTAACTCCTAAAATATACACAACACCTCAATTCTGAGTGAATTTTAGGTGTAAACCCTATATGTGACCACCTGTGTGAAATATTAAAATGGCCAAAAAGTGCCATACTGGTGTCTTAATTTTTAGTACTTTTCTTTTTAATTATTTTAAAAATGTAAGGACTTGGAATTCAAGGGTGGGGTCATTGAGTGACCCTACCTAATTTTGGGTGAGGAATTCATTTCTGTAATAATATTTATGGATTTCTCACTCCTTATTTTGTTAATTGAGATATTCCTATTTTCTCATAGTTTTTTGTTGCTATTGACAGTTTGCTCTGTACATAGTAGCAAGCTGACATTCCCCCACTCCAAGATATGTCTATATCTGAAAAGAAAATTTGGGTCAATGCCTCCTGCTGGCTCTGTAGTTCCTTAGGTGTATAGGTCCGTCAGGGATATTATGTTCAGGCAACCATTCATCTTTATCAGCTGATTCTCCCTTGTATCTAATCATGTAGAGTCTGACGTCTGTTCCATTGATCCTATCTTTTTTATCTTTAAGGATCTTTCTAATTTTTCCTTTGTCTTTTTCAGGTTCTTCTGTAACAGGTATTGCAAGTGAAGGAGTATTTTCTCCATTCCTTGGGTTGTAGTGTTTGATGAGACTTACTGGGGAGAATGGATGTTTTCTAGAAAGCTCCTCACTGAGGATTACTTCCAAAGCATTTTTACCATGAAGTTTATTAATGGTGAAAGGTCCAACAAAAGCTGGTCTAAGCTTTCTATTTCCAGCTAAGTTGGTAAAGTTGGTGGTAGAGATCAAGACTTGATCACCAACCTTGAAATAAGGTTCCTTATGGGTTTTATCCCACCTTTTCTGGTTATACTCCACAGCATCCTGGAAAAACTTAACAGCATTTTTTTTGGCTACATCTATCATGTTTTTTAAATCAAGTGATGCAGGTTGAATATTGGTTAGCTGGTGGTTAAGTTTATCCTTGGTTAATCTAGGAATTCATCATCTTTCCCGTATGTAAGGTGCTTCCTTAGTGGTAGAGTGCTTGCTACTGTTGTAGGCCATCTTCAGTGCAGGTAAAATTCTAACCCAATTGTGGCAATAACTGTCAGAATTCTTGTATTCTAGTCCAAAGCCACAGAATCTCCTGAGCATTTCTTCCAGGGTCTGAATCATTCTTTCAGCTAATCCATCCTTCTGAGGGTGATAAGCTGTAGAACAAGCTAAGGTGGTTCCAAGCATATCATGAAGATTTCTCCAGAACTCAGAGGTGAATTTAGGATCTCTTTCACTGATAATAATCTTGGGAACTCCAAAATCAGCAATGAGTCTGTTCCAAAATAATAGGGCAACTTCCATAGCAGTGTCTTCCTTGTGATTAGGTAGGAACTTTGCTTTCTTGGAGAACCTATCCACAATGACTAAGACTGAGTTGTAGGAATAGGCTCCTTGTGGTGGTAGTCCAGTTAAAAAGTTCATATTGATGATCTCCCATCTTTTCTTGGGTTCAGAACTCTTTTGCAGTAGTTCAAACTGTTTCCCAGTAGTCCTGTTGGACTTCTGACAAGTTTCACAACTGGTAACATACTGTATAGTGGAGTCTCTCCAATTAACCCACCAAGCAGTTTGTTAAACCTTATCTAAGGTTCTATCAGCAGATAAATGACCAGATGAGCAGTTATCATGGCACTCAGCCAGAACATTTGTGATAATGTCATCCTTAGTTAAGACTATAACACTTGAATGTTGATGCCTATAGTATACCAGACCATCTTATATGGTGAACCTTCTGGCTTTTTATTGTTTAAAAAGATGTTCAGGTTGGCTATTGATCAATTCAGATGGTGTAGAAGTACTTTCCATAATAGTGATCAGAGTCTTCATGCCAGAACTGTAAGATTCTTTGATTGAGTTGAACAATGATTCATTCAGTTCAAAAATGTGGATTCCCATTATAGGAGCTTCAATTTTCAGCCTGTTAATGTTAAGGATAGGGAAGATATCATTATCCTCTGGATCATAAGCAGGGTTACTTGGGTCATTGGGTAACGCATTCCTGCTCAAACTATCAGCATTCTGGTGTTTAGTCCCAGCTTGATGAACTATGGTCATCTGACCTCTGTAGTGTTGTATGGCTATCTGCCATCTTAACATGTGCCTACTAGGGGTCTTCATGTTCATCAATGTTCTGACAGCATTGCAGTCATTAATCACAGTGAAATTGTTACCTTCTAAGTAATAATGGAGTTTCTCTAGAGCCCATACCAAGGCAAGACATTCCATTTGGCTTGCACCGTACCTTTTCTCAGTGTCTTTAATTTGTCTGGATATGAAGAGTATAGGTTTTTTCACTGTTTTGTCATCCTCTATGACTTCTTGGTGTAAGGAAGCTCCTAGCCCTTCCATGCTGGCATCTATGTAGAGTTTGAAAGGTTTAGAATAATCTGGCTGGATCAGTACTGGAGCTGAAGTCATTGCCATTTTGAGTTCCTCACAGTTCTTGAATCTGTCATGAGTCATTTCAAACATGGAGGTGTTGTTGCAGATCTCATACAGACATTTGGTTAGAAGAGAAAACTTTGGTAAGTACTTCCTACAGTAGCTTCAGAAGCTGATAAAGGATAGGAGTTCAGTTTTATTCTGAGGCATAGGCCTATTCATTACTGCTGCTATCTTTTCTTGGTCAGAAGCTAAGGTTAGTCTGGAGACAATGTGTCCTAATGCCTTGAATTCCCCGTAGCCAAAGTTACACTGTTGCATTTATACTTTCAATCCCACGGCAGAGATGGTTTTGAGGACTAGCGTTAATTTCTCCATGTGAGTATCCCAATGGTCAGAGTAAATGATAACATCATCAATGTATACCATCATCCATCCCTGTCTGATGAATATTCCTAAGACAATATCCATCATCCTTTGAAAATGAGAAGGAGCATTTTTAATACCAAAAGGCATCCTAAGATACTCATAAATTCCCAAATAACAGATAATTCTCATTAATTTCTGGCTTTCAGGGCTGATAGGTATTTGGTGAAAACCTTTCAGCATGTCCATGGTAGTGATGTACTTAGCTTTGGACAGGTTATGCAGAGCATGGTCAATTCTTGGAATTGGATAATAATCAGCTTGGGTGTAGTTGTTAAGCATTCTCAAATCTCCAACCATTCTTGACTTATCATTGTGCCAAGCTATAATTACTGGGGTAGTAATGTCCACTTGTTCATTGTGGCCTACTTTCTTTAAGACTTGTAAGTCAACCAACTCTTGAATATGGGTTTCCAGAGCAGCTCTAGATTTTGGACTGGAAGGGTAAGCAGATCTCCTGCGGTTAGGTGGGTAAAAAGGCTTAATAGTCAGAGTTAGGATCATATCATGTCCTTTGATGTTACCAATGGGGGGATCCTTGGTACAGAAAGCATTCTTATTTTCAAAGCATCCTTGTAGGATATCCCTTTTTGTTCTTCATTGAGCAGGGAATTCAAAGCAGCTTGAGATAATTATTCCTGATTGAAACTCTCTAAGTGTTTTTCATAAGTTGAATCAGAAGTTTGAGCATTGAAATGGCATATTTGGAACTTCTTATTCCAGTCTCCACCTATAGTGAAGTATCTACCCTTGCTTTGGAATACATCTATACCATATAAGCAAAGAGAATCATTTCCAAGGATAAAATATTCACATACTCCGTTTTGGAGCACTACAAATTCAATGTTCAGTTTGAGTGATCCTTTAGAGTGAGGTATTATGATATCAGAAGACCATACTCCAACAGCATTGAGAGCATAATTACAACTGCTGAACTTAGCCTGAGGTACTGGTAGTAAGTTCAATTTCCAGTTTGGGTATTGTTTCTCCAGATAAGTTGAACCAACACAAGAGCAAAATGCTCCACTGTCTAGAAGTAACTTAACAGGGGAGCCTTGGATTAAACCAGTAGCATAGCATTTTTTGCCTGAAGTGTAACTTTTACCGGCAGAAGGTTTTAGAGTCAAGGCCTTAGCCTCAGAGATGTGGTGAATCTTCATGTTGGGATTCCATTTTTGAGGTAAGTTAGAATCCTCATTGACGGAATTTATGTCCAGAGAAGACTCAATACTAACTTAAATAACATTGATGGGGTTAGTGATCATTAGATCACAATCAGAGAGTGATACATCAGTATCATCAAGGTGAGGGTCAGGATTGTCATACTCTTGTCCTTCAATAAGATTAATCCTTTTCCTAGGTAGAGGACAATCAGGTTTTACGTGTCCTGTTTGGTTAAAGTTCCAACATACTTTTTCCTTTGATTCTGGATTCTTCTTGACTTCCAAGGTAGATGGATTAGTAGCAGGGGATTCTTTAGTTTTGGCAGTATATTCTTCCCTGTTCCTAGTATTTTGTTCCCTGGGGAGTCTATTGACTCTCTCATCAAGACCATTCATATCAATAGTCTCTTTTAATACACCTATTAAGGTGGAAAGATTTGAATCCATAGGCATCCTGGACCTTACACTGTGGTTGATTTGTCCGGGACATAAGTTGAGGAGTCTTTCATTGACTTCTTCTTTATCAGCATCAGGGTAGAAAAAGTCTAACCTCTTCTTCTGGTCTACGCACCACTTATGAGGTTTGTCCTTGGATGGATCAAACTGGGAGGTTTCAAAGGTTTTCATCATATTTCTTTTCCAAATCCTAGTAGAAAATTGTACTTTGATCAATTCTTTCCATGAACTCCAGGATAAAGATCCAAATTCTTCCCTTTTATTGATAAACCAATCAAGAGCTACTCCTTTGAATAGTCTGGGCAATCTTACCACAGCTATTGCATCAGGGAGGTCATAAGAAGAAAGAGTATAGTCAATAAATTTAATAAAACTGACATGGTTGTATTCTCCTTCTCCAGAGAATTTAGGCCATTCAGTGATGGGAGGAAGAAACTTCAAAGCATGTTCCATTTCAGGAGTAGGACTGGGTCTGAAAGACTCATTCCTAGTTATCCTGGTTCTGGGAGTAACACTAGGAGTACTGGTGAACCTGACAGGTCTAGTTTCTTCTAGTTCAATGAACAGAGAGTTAGTTGAATTGATCTTAAGATGTCTGAGATCATTCTTAATCATACCTAATTCCAAATCAAGTTTATTGCTTAATAAGTCAATTTTGTTAATCAGATGAGCTGAATGAGTATGACTAGTTTTCTTAACTTCTTCCTTAAGCTGGTCTATGGTTGCAAGAATATCTTCCTGAAGAATTGATTGGTTATCATCAATATGTTTCATCAGGTCCAACTCACTAGCTTTTATACTATCCTTGATTTGTTGTATTTCCAACTCATCAATTCTGATAATCTGAGACTGAGTGTAAATCACTCTGAAAATACTTGAACTCAATTTTTCCAATTGTTGATAAACTTTGTCAAAGCATTGGCTAATAATAGTAAAATTGTGAGACATATTTACAGAAAAGCTATTAAGAGCCTCTACATCTAATTGTGGTACACCTTTTTCCACTTCTGAGCTAGGGATATTATGCTGTCCCAATCCTTTGGGTTCCTTAACTTCTGATGGGCTGAGGACCTCTTCTTCTTGGGGTCCTTTCCCTTTAAGGAAGCTAACTGATCCCAAGGATTCCAGTTCTGAACATAGCCTTCTACTTCCTTCTTTGGGATCAACCTTTGCAGAGAAATCAGAGATTTCTTTGCCAGATAAATTGCTTTTCTCATACCTGGTTGATCCTCCTGGGTCTGAGCCAACTTGAATTGTTGCCAATAGCTCACGTTCTCTTTCACTAACACTTTGACTCTTTCCTCCTTGGTTGAGTCCAGCTGGGGTGGCGTAGGAGGACCTGTATACTCCTGGGATAACGTGTTGGGCAACAGGTGGTTCTCCAACAGACTGTTGGTCAAGTTGGCAGCCGCGGTCGTCGCTGTTGTTGTCCCGCGTGACGCTATGGTCACGGGTTTGAGTCCCCTCATTGCGCTTGCAACTGGAGTCCTTGCACGCACAGGTTCCTCCAGCAGAGATCCATACGACGGGGCTCTACCTGTTGCGCGGGTGTTGCGCCTATTTTGATACATAGCACCAAAAAAAAATCAGTAAGTCTTTTGTCAAAACTTTTGAAAAAGACTTTTAAAAATATTAAAATGATATTTTTCATGTGTTTTGTATTTTTAATAATTTATATATATATATTTTAACTTACTTAAGGTTAAATTTAAGGGTACCAACACTTGGTTGGGATCGCAACTATCCTTGGGGGGTATTCCAACGGGGTCTGAGTGAGTTCCAATCAGATCCTGGGATAAATCCAAGGGTAAGTCCAATAGTACACTGTCTGGGAAGTCCTCTAGGAGGTCCTGGTCAATGAGATCACCAAAAACAAAATCCACTGAGATAGATAAAAACAAAAAATATAAGTTTAATATTTTTTTTATTTTTACATGTTAAAATTATATTTTCAGAAAAAAATAATCACTTTTATTATTTTTTGATTTTTCTTTATCTTCAGGGTTATTTAGTTTATAAATATAAAGCTTCCTTTGATAAATCTTCCACTGCTTATGTTGCCTTAATAAAGAATTAAAATTGATAATTCTTTCAAGCTCAAGTTCTTTGTCCTTTATAAGCTGGTATTTATAATAAAGCTATTTCTCCTGTTTTTGCTCAGGAGTTATAATAACAGGGACAAAGTTACGGAGTTTTGCTTCTTTTTTCTTTTTAAGAAGGTTCAAATAATAATTGATCAATTATCCGTTGGTCTTAAGATCCACTAGAAAAACAAATGATCAAAAATATATGTTATAAGTATGTTAACTTATTTTTTTAAAAAATAAATAGACTGTTCCAACGAATAAATAATAAAAAATTAATTATTTAATGATATTCCCGGCCAGACCCCCAGTTGTCAGATCTCTGATACCAGGAAACTTGCAGTCCTTTAGCTACAGAGAGTGATAAAAATGCTGGAATGATAATGATAATTATTATTCAAATAATAAACACTTAGAAGCACAAATAAATGATATAATAAGAGCAGTTGCAAGGTTTAATTGGTTTGGTAATAAATGTTTTTCAATATAATATAAAAGAGGGGCCACAGTATTATACTACTGGGGATCTTTACAGACTAGCAACCTCTCTTCAAGGGGCCTCCTTAGGCAGTTTAAGAACCTTGGAATAAATATGGGTGCCTTAGAAAGGACTTATTCCACTAATGGCTGGGCTTAACAGCACAAATTTCCAAGACAGGAAGGGTAAAACTCACTATGAGAACTTTACCACGAGAATCCTAGAATAATTGGAAGGGTTTAAGAGCAGATGGGGTAGATTGCTCAACTAAACTTCAAGGGTTGATTGGTTAATAAGGGTAAATAATGCTAATACAGACTTATTCATAAATCACTTTCTTATATTCATATAAGCTCTTGATCAACAATGACACGGTGTCTGATTGATAATAAAATAAACCTGGTAACTGATGGAATAATCAATCCAAAGAGGTCTGTATAAATACCTTTTTGGGTGATTTTGAGCTTCTCAGGGCACGTAGAGAGGGTTCTGCTTGTGGGCTGAGGCTGGCAAGCCAGTAATGGCAAGATTGGCACGTCCACTTGGTGCTTTCAATCAGCTGTCCTTAGATCTGCTGGATTTATGTACTATTTTAGCCGCAGGATCTCTTAATCTGTTATGGCGTAAATTTGATCATTCTGTACTCATCCTTCCTTTGTACTATTGATATTGATTTGAAGAGGGAAGATGTGAATTTTTACTGTTTTTCCATCATTTGTTGATCATGTAGATAATTTTTAATAATTTTTATGAACACTCCTTGTAGTGTTTTGTGGTCTTCAAAGATCAGGGTCAGTGATTTACGTGATAATCCTTGATCTTTGATTTATTATTGAAAAATGTTTTAAACTTAATTTTCATTAATTTTATTTAAGTTTTGATCTTTTTAGATCATTAGTAATGCATATGTCAGTTTTTTACATATACTAGGCAACCCTAACTAGGTTTTAGCTCTTCTGAGCGGTACCTGGTTGTCAGATTAGTCACAACTGATCCAGACGTGGTGATCAGTTAGTACAGATGCGCGCGGGGTAGGATCCGCTGCGTGCATGGCAGAATCAGCTACGCGCGGGTCTCTAGTACGCGGGAATCTGATACTATGAGTACATAGGAATATTTAATGATGCGTGGCTGCGCGCGGGAATTGTGACATAACACATTTTGGCGTGTAACTCCTAAAATATACACAACACCTCAATTCTGAGTGAATTTTAGGTGTAAACCCTATACGTGACAACACGTGTGAAATATTAAAATGGCCAAAAAGTGCCATACTTGTGTTGTAATTTTTAGTACTTTTCTTTTTAATTATTTTAAAAATGTAAGGACTTAGAATTCAAGGGTGGGGTCATTGAGTGACCCTACCTAATTTTGGGTGAGGAATCCATTTGTGTAATAATATTTATAGATTTCTCACTACTTATTTTGTTAATTGAGATATTCTTATTTTCTCATAGTTTTGTGTTGCTATTGACAGTTTGCTCTGTACATAGTAGCAAGCTGACAATCCTGCAACACTCCAAGTAGAACAGAATTGTAAAATAAGAATAGACAATTTCTGGGACTGGGAGAAGTTTTGTGTGGGTATTGGTGGTTACAAGCAATTTCTTTCCACACTGGCCATTGCCCCATTAATTTCTTTTTTGTCCTGAAACCACAATTAAATCCCAATTCTGTCCTTCATCTATTATTACAAAAAGATTCCCCAACATGATTGTCTAACATAAGTGCAAATTTTGCATGCTTACTGATCAAAATTGGGCTAGTTGCTAACCTTTTTTTTCCTTGCTTGGGGAAGATTTGGGAGATCAATGATGGTTTTTTCACATTAACATCCTGGCTTGAAGGTATCAGAAGTCCAAATGGATCTCCAGAACCACTCATAAAATTTCATCCAAAAAGCTTTGAGGGAAAATATATCAAGACAATAATTCCACAAATCAATTTAACTCTAACAGAAAACTTGCCAAGTCTGTCAGCTTGCTAATTAATTTAGAGCAACCTGTCAAAGGAGAAAAAATAAATAAAAATAAGAAAATAATTAAATTTAAACAAAAGGAATAGAAAATACATAAATATTACGTCAGAAATACAGTTTCCACCCAAACTTAGGTAGGGTCACTCACTGAACCACCCTTGAAATATTGTGGTTTCATATTTTAAATAATGAAATAAAAATGACCAAGACCCCACAGCACCACTATGGGACCTTTTGAACATTATGATATTTCAGGTGCATTTTCATGTATAGGTTTTACCCCTAAATTCCATTCAAAATTGAGTGGTTGTGTATATTTTAGGAGTTACGGGCGGAAATGTGTTTTCTCACAATTCCCGCATGCAGCTCCCCATCCCTACACATTCCCTGCGCATCTATCTTTCCCTGTACGCATCAAATTCCTGTATGCAGAATTACAGCACACAGCAGATCCTGCCATGCACGCAGCAGATCCTAACCCGCAACCAGATGAATGGACTGGTCCACATTCCAGGATCTATTTGAATAATCTGTCAATTGGTACCACTCTTAAAAGCTAAAAGCTAGTAATGTCTACCATGTGTATGTAATATTATGACATACTCTGTCTGCTTGCTACTATGCACCAAGCAACCTGTCAAAGTAAGAAAAATAAAAAATTTCAATAAATAAAGAAGTTGGAAATTCATAAATATTATTGCAGAAACGGATTTCCCACCCAAAATAAGGTAGTGTCACTCACTGACCCCACCCTTGAAATAAAACTCCTTGATATTTTAAATAATTAAATAATAATTTACCAAAAGGCCACAGCACCAATATGGCACCTTTTGGCCAAGTTAATATTTCACATATATTTTTACATAGAGGTTTCACACCTAAAATTCAGTCAGAATCGAGCTGTTTTGTATATTTTAGAACTTACACATGGAAATGTGTTATGTCACAATTCCCATGCGCAGTCCCACGTCCCTACAAAACCCCTAAGTACCTATAGCATCACATTCCTGCGTACATAAGTCCCTGGCGCAGCCAATTTTCCCATGCATGCAGCGGATCCTACCCCGCGCACATCTGAATGGACTGATCCCCGTGTCAGGATCAATTGTGACAAATCTGACAGGAGGTACCGCTCAAAGGAGCTACAACCTAGTAGGGCTTACCTAGCATATTTTATTATGTGAAATATGTGTTTTAAATGTTCTAAAAAACTTAAAACCTAAATAAAAATATCATATAATTCATTTTAAAGTATTTGAAAAAATAAATCAAACATTGAAGGTCACCACAAAATAAACAGATCCCAATCTTTGAAGACCACAAAAACCTACAAGGATTTGCTGTAAAAATTTTTGAAAATTACCTACATGCTCAGCAGATGATGGAAAATCAACGGATACCCACATCTGTCTACTTTGAACTAACATTATTAGTAAAAATGAAGGATAAGTACAGAATGATAAGAATTATGCCATTAACACATTAACAGATCCTGTGGCTAAAATAGTAAAGAAATCCAGCAGATCTAAGGACAGCTGATTGAAAGAACCAAGCGGACAATCTAAACCTGCCCTGACTGGCTTACCAGCCTCATCCCAGGAGCAGAACCCTCTCTATGTGCCCTGAGAAGCTCATTATCACCGCAGAATTTATTTATACAGACCACTTTGGATCCATTATTCATCATCAGTTTATCCATTAATTTATTATTATCAATCAGAAACTGTTTCATTAATGATCAAGTGCTTATAAATTGATAAGCAGGTGATTTATGAATTTATGAGTGAGAGACTAATTGGTCTTATTTTCTCATTTTCATTTCTTATTATTAATGAGTCCAATGGGTCTCATTTTCATTTTATAAATTTCTTATGAGTGAGGAGCTCATTTGTGGTAAGTCAAGCCATGAGATCACTTGTTCTCAAGTAAATTTTATTCAATGGTGAAGAGTCATTAGTCCAATTTGGAATTTAAGTTTTTGACTTCAGGTGTCATGAGCTCAATTTTTCTTATTGTTTTTGGAATCAACTTTTATGAGATTGAGTCCCTTTGTGGCTGGGGGTTCTCATTCACTAGGATTCACCAGATCAAGTGGCCATTTTGAATTGCAGGACTAAATAAAAAAAGAAAGGGAACATAGTTCTCATTGCATTTTTTAGACCAACTCCATGATAATTTACATAGATATGAGAAGAATTTAAAAGACAGTTCACATTGAGACATTTTTTATGTTACTTTTCTTTCATTCTGTCTTTTAAATTTTTCTCACATCTATGTAAATTATCATGGAGTTGGTCTATGAAACCTATAGTTTTTCATTTGCTTCTAAAAACCAAATAATTTCTTCCTGATTGCCTTGAAATCTGATTCACTGAAAATAATCCCGGACTGAATGGCCTTGGTTTGATTCTCAATCCAAATAATAGGATGGAGGAATCACATCCTTGTTCTTATTCTTGTTCCCAAGAAATTGTGTAATGACCAAGCCAAGTATGGTTGAATTCAGCTGAGGATCCATTGTTGGCAAAATGTTTTTCTTGATGGTCAGGTACTTCAGCTCACTCCAAGGGCCTTGATGATTAGGTACTTCAGCTCACTCAGAGGGAATTCCAATGACACAGCGGGATTCCTGGCCACTTGAATAAAATGGGATCAAAAGTTAGCTTGTGTATTGGGTTGCCTTTAGCAGACAGATCAAAACCAAATTGACCAAAGCATCTGTCCATTTGTGTACATACATTCCCAACAGTCAAAAGGATGTACCTTTCAGGTTCATTTAAATGGTGAAATGCTGGATGTACTCTATTGTACTTGTGATTTACAATTTACTTATCATATATCTTACCCATATAGGTTTGGTGGTCATCAATGTCATATTTTATATTGGAAATTCCTTTGCTATCAGAAATAGCTCTGGGACCAGAACCTTCCTTTCTGATGTAGGATTATCAAGAAATGGCTTGCATATTGGTCTTTGCAATCAGGTCCTTGTTCCAAGCTTTGCCTGAGTTTTCCTTGGGATTTTTTTGCATCAAAATTACTCAAGAATGAGTAGATTGAAGGCTTTTAATGGTTGATATCCACATTTTGTAATTGTTTTGGGATTAAATGGGAGTTGTTTGTGACTTTATGTAGGATCAACACTTGGGTATGTGGAATAACCACTTGATTAAAGGGATGGCAGTTTTCCAAGCCTTCAAAATCATACACAAGATTTGGGAGGATTTAAAATTGGAAGCCAATGCAAGTAAATTTTGGAATCAAGCAATTTTGATTGTGGTGGGGTTGATTTGAACCACAAGACAAGATCCTGTGGTGGGTTTTACTTACTTCAAAATCTTCTTCTTAAAATTTTTATCTTTCTTAGAACAAAAGAGTGTAAGATGGATCCAAAATTCAAATGAACCAATTTCAGCCTCCTGAATGCCAAGACCCTTGTTATGCTTTAGCTACCAGAGGTGATCAAAAAAATAATAAATATATTATTCAATAAACGCAGCAAATATCCGTAAAATATTTTGATAAAGCTTTTTAAAGGTTGATTGGTTTGGTTATGATTGAATATTATTAATCAATATTAATTGATTGATTATAAAACAAATTAATAGAGGGTCAACTAAAATATTGGGGATCCTTAACACCTCTCTTCAGGGAATTCACTTTGAAAACACATAGACCTGGTTACTTTGGAACCTTTAATTTATATCTTATAGGAGATATTGCCCAAAGATAATATATATATATGATATATGATGGAGTGGAAGATCTTTAGAGCCAAGCTTCCACAAAAGAAAAAGGATAATGAAACTTGTTGGTGTGTTATTGGAGCCTTTAGGTACCTATTTGGGACGTGTACTGATGTGTTAAACCTATTATGGGGGTTAAAAGGTTTTTCAGCAGTTTAAATTGATAAAAAGAGTCTTGGGATGGATAATATTGATCAGAATAAAGCCATAAATCACTTACCTATCTTATATAGGTATTTGATTACCTTGGAAAATTTTCTGGATGTAAATATAACTGGGTCTCTGGGTATCAATAACCTCAAAAGAGCTCTATATTTAAAGATTTTTTGGACTGCAATTCTGTCCTTCCAAGGGATACAGGGGCTCAGAGGGACGGTTTCTCATGCTAGCAGGGTAACTGGTGGTACCCTGTCATGTGTTATTGGTACTGTAACACGGTTAAAATCTAATTCCACAGGGTATGGGAATTATTCTACCTTTTGATTGATGTTTTAACAAGTGAATAACACTAATCTATCCACCTGACCATCATTTCATTAATTATCCTTATTAAATGCTCCCAGGATTTTAATACGCTTTCTTAGTAGACATTCCTATTTTTAATCCAATGTCAGATTGGTTCTCATTATGGATTAGCTGATGGGAGTAAAATCATAATATTGATTTTAATCCTTATTTTCAAAATCCTTTTAATTTACTTTGAATGATTAATTAAAAATATAAGCTATACAAATATGTGTAATTTTTTTATATAATCAGGTTTCTCAGTATTTCACGGACATACAGATTTTTTGAGGTGCTCACAATTGTATTTTGAAAGTATTTTAAGATATTTTACAAACTGTAGTTATCTTTTTTTTGACATTTTTGGTATTTTCATTATATTTTATAAAAATTATGTAGAAAGTTTACTTAAGTATTTTTACATAATTTTATGTATTTCTAGAATATCTTATATCCATGGGGACATTTATAACCTATGTAGCGTGTCCCCATCTTAGTTGTAGTACTTTTACATTGTACCTGGCCTTCTCAAGCTGTCTTCCAATCTGTCAGTCCATAGTCCCGTGGCTGCGTACATGTCAGATGTCCAGGGGTTCATACATGGGTTTTCAGGGTACGCTGACAGGTTAGCAGTGCTGCTTTTTCAGCTGTGTGCGGATTTATTGGTTGCTGCGGCTGCGTGCCAGAATTGTGAAAAATAACATTTCTGCCCATAACTCCTCTAAATCACATAATTCTTGGATTCTGACACAAAATTCACTGTGAAAGCTATACATTGGTTTTCATGTGAAATATTAAAATTCACTGTGAAAGCTATACGTGGGGTTTCATGTGAAATATCAAAATGGCCAAAATCCAAAGGCCACGTCTCTTCCTGAATTTTCATAAATTATTTCAAAGTATAAGCAGTTGGAATTTGAGGTAGGTGTCAGTGAGTGACCCTACCATAATTTTTATGTAGAATCATAATTTGAAATAATATTTTTAATATTATTTCTCCTTCAATAAACTATTTATTCATTTATATTTTTTTTTTACATATGCAGCTTTCTCTGCAATAGTAGCAATCTGACATTCCCCCACTCCAAGATATGGCCTTATCTGAAAAAAAATCTGGAGTTTTTGGGAAAAAAAAATTGATTCCATATGTACTACAGTTTCTCTGACTAGCTCTGTATTTTCTAAGATGCATTGGTCCATCAGGTATGTTTTTCTCATTTAACCATTCATCTTTTTCTGCAGATTCACCTTTGTATCTTACTAAGTATAGTCTGACATCTTTGCCTTGTACCCTCTACTTCTTGTCTCTCAATATCCTGCTTAATTTCCGTTTTTCTTTCACAGGTTCAGGTTCTATTGGGATTATTAATGGAGGGAGGTTGCTACGTTCTCTTGGTTGAAGGTGATTTACTAAGCTAACAGGGAATACTGGGTGTTTTCTTGACAACTCTTCACTCAAGACTACTTCCACAGCATTCTTGCCATGCATTTTCTTGATAAAAAATGGCCCCACAAAAGCTGGTTTCAACTTTCTGTTCCTTGCCAAGTTGTTGAAGTTGGTAGTAGATATCAAGATCTGATCTTCTATGTTAAAGTCAGTTTCTATGTTTGATTTATACCATCTTAGTTTTTTTTATTCCACTGCTTCTTCTAAAAATTTCTGAGCATGATTATTTGCCAGATCTATCAATTTCTTAAAGTGAAGAGACGTAGGGTGGATGGTGGCTAAGTTTTAGTTCAGGTTATTCCTGGGTAGATTTGGAATCCATCCTCTCCCTAGCATTTAAGGGGCTTCTTTGGTGGTAGAGTGTTTACTGCTATTATAAGCCATCTCCAGGGCTGGGAGTAAGCTTACCCAGTCATGGCAATATCCATCTGAGTTTTCGTATTCTAGAACAAAGCTACAAAACCTTCTTAACATATCCTCCAGGTTCTGTATCATCCTTTCAGTTAATCCATCAGTGTGTGGATGACATACTGTAGAAAAGGTTAAAGTAGTACCCATTATATCATGTAGATTCCTCAAGAATTTAGAAGTGAATTTGCGGTCTCTGTCACTGATTATAATTTTAGTTATACCTACATCAGCTATAATCCTATTCCAAAATAAAAAAGCCACATCCATGGCATTATTTTCTTTGTGGTTATGTAAAAACTTTGCCTTTGTAAAGTATCTGTCTACTATAACCAGGACAGAGTTATAGGAGTGTGTTCCTCCAGGGGGGAGGCCTGTGACAAAATCCATATTAATGATTTCCCACCTAGTCTTGGGTTCAGAGATCTTTTGCAGGAGTCCAAACCAAACACCTGCAAGTAGTTTTATTAGACATTTGCCAAGTCTCACAACTAGAAACATACTTAATGATAGTCTCTTTCCAATTTATCCACCAAGCAGTTTGCCTCACTTTTGCAAGGTGCTTTCAGTGGATAAATTTCCTGAGGAACAGTTTTCATGGCAGTTTAGAAAAGTTATGCAGGGCATGATCAATCTAGGGGATAGGATAATACTCTGATTGAGTATAGTTATTCAGAATTCTGAAGTCTCCTACCATCCTTTAATAATCATTATTCCAAGCTATTGTTACAGGGGTGGTCACATCCACTTATTCATTATTCCCAAATTTCCTCAATACTTGCAGGTTTATTAGTTCTTGAATTTTTTCCTTTAGAGCTACTCTAGATTTAAGACTAGAGGGAAAAGCTGTTCTTCTTATTTTAGGAGGATAATGAGGCTTAATAGTCAAGTTCAATACAATTTCATGTCCTTTTATATTACAAATGGGATTATCTCTGGTACAGAAAGCATTTTGATTCTCAAAACAGACTGTCAATATATCTTTCTTTGGTTACTCAGAAAGGTTCCCATTGAGTTCATCTTGAGAAGAGTATTCTGTCAGCTACTGGATGCCAAGACCCTTGCTATCCTTGAGCTACCAGAGATTATAGATTAAATAATAAATATATTATTTAATAAATGCAGAAACAATCTGTAAAATATTTGGATAAAGCTTATTGCAAGGTCAATTGGTTTGGTTATGGTTTATTTTTATAAATCAATATATATAAATTGATTATTATATATTATTATAGAGGGAACACAATTATATTGGGGATCTTTAATACCTCTCTTCAGGGAATTCAGTATGAAAATACATAGTCCTGGTTACTGTGGGCCCTTTAGTTTAAAGCATAATTTGCCCAAAGATAATATGTATATAAAATACACAGTGGATTGGCAGGGCTTTGTAACCAAGCCGCCAAGACAGAGCAAGGATAATAAAACTTGCTAGTATATTATTAAATCCTTTGGGTATTTTTTTGGGACGTGCACTGATGGGTTAAACCTGTATACTGGGGTTTATAAGTTTGTTCAGCAGTTTAAATTGATAAAAGGAGCTTTAGGACAGATATTATTAATCCGACTAAGCCATAAATCAGTTACTTATCTCTTATAATTATTTTATTACCTTGGCACTGAGTCTGGATATAAATATAGCTTGATCTCTGGGTGTCAACATCCTCTGAAACGCTCTTTATTTATAGATTTTGGACTCCCAATATTGTCCTTCTGAGGGGTACAGAGGCTCAAAGGGATGGACAATGAGGCTATCAGGGTAACCAGTGGTAGTCTGTCACGTGCTCTTGGTGCTGTAACAAGGGTAGCATCTATTTCCACAGGGTATGGAAATTATTTTACTTTATAATTTATGTTTCGAGGTGTGAATAACACTAATCTGTCCTTTTTATTTATGATTTATTTATTATTTAATTAATTATCCTTAGTAAATTTTCCCAGTAAGTTAATAATGATTTTAATATAAATTCCTACGGATATTCTGATTTCAGGTGAGTTCTCAATATGTATCAAATATTTGGAGTAAAGTCATGATATTAATTTTACTCCTTATTTTCAAAATTCAGTAGATTTATTAAAATAATTACTTAAAAATGTAAGTCAAGGGTATTCATGTAATATTTTTACATCATAAGCTTTCTTAGTATTTCACAAAAATGCTTATGTCTAGAAATTCTCATAATAGTATATTAAAGTATTTTAATATATTTTTAGAAGTAGTGATTGTCTTATTTTCGACATTTTTGGTACTTTGAATTATATTTAATAAAAAATACGTGTAAAGGTTATTTAAGTATTTTTATATAATTTTATGTACTTTTAGACTATCTACTATCCATGGGAACCATTATTACATATGTAGAATTTTTTCCTGTGGGTTGTAGCATGTTTACACAGTACCTAAGTTTCTCAGGCCACCTGTCACTTTGTCAACCCATAGTCCCGCGCCTGCATACTTGTCAGAGGCCTGGGGCTGCGTACACCGCTTTGACAGAGTGACAGAGCTGTAGCTCAGCTGCGCCCGGGTGCATTGGCTGCCGCGGCTAAGTGCGTGGTTTGTGACAGAACACATTTCCGTCTGTAACTCCTAAAAAATACAAAACACCTCAATTCTGACTGAATTTTAGGTTTGAAACCTTTATGTGAAGAGACATGTGAAATATTTAATTGGCCATAAAGTTCAATAGTGATGCCGTGGTATTTTGGTCTTTCTTTCCTTAATTATTTAAAAATATAAGGAGTTGGATTTCAAGGGTGGGGTCAGTGATTGACCCTACCTAATTTTGGTTGGAGAATCCATTTTTGAAATAATATTTATTGTTTTTATACTCCTTCTTAGGTTCATTTTATTATTATAATTTTTATGTTTTTTGTTTTACTTTTGGAGCTTGCTTTGCAACAGTTGTCAGCTTGCTACTATTGCAGAGCAAGCTGCAAAAGTAACAAAAATAACAGAAAAATAATTATAGTATAATTAACCTTAGAAGGAGTAGGAAAACCATTAATTTCATTACAGAAATGGATTTTCCACCCAAAATTAGGTAGGGTCACTCACTGACCCCACCCTTGAAATACAACTCCTTATCTTTTTAAATAATTAAGGAAAGAAAGACCAAAATACCACGGCTCCACTATTGAGCTTTTGTTCAATTAAATATTTCACACTCATTGTCATGTATAGGTTTCACAACTAAAATTTAGTCAGAATTGAGGTTTTGTGTATATTTTAGGAGTTAAGGACGGAAATGTGTTTTGTCACAATTCCCACACACAGCCGCGGCAGCAAATGCACCAGCACGCGGCTGAGATACAGCCCTGTCACTCTGTCAAAGCCGTGTACGCAGCCCTGGGCCTCTGAAAAGTATGCAGCCGCGGGACTACGGGTTGACAGAGTGACAGGCGGCCTGAGAAGCTTAGGTACCACATAAACATGCTACAACCCACACGGGAACATTCTACATATGTATTAAATGTTCCCATGGATAGTAGATTTCCTAAAAGTACATAATATTATATAAAAATACTTAAATAACCCTTATACGTATTTTTATTAAATATAATTCAAAGTACCAAGAATGTCGAAAATAAGACAATGATAACTTCTAAAAATATATTAAAATACTTTAATATACTATTATGAGAATTCCTAGACATCAATATCTTTGTGACATACTAAGAAAACTAATAATGTTACAATATGACATTAATTCCCATGAATTATATTTTTAAGTAATTATTTTAGGAAATCAACTGGAACTCGAAAATAAGGAGTAAAATCAATATCATGACTTTACTCCATTTATTTAATACATAATGAGAACTCACCTGACATCAGGATTTCTGTAGAAATTTCTATTCAAATAATTATTAAATTACTGGGAACATTTTCTAAGGATAATCAATTAAATAATACATAAATGGGACAGATTATTGTTATTCACACGTCCTAATATCTATTATAAAGTAGAATAATTCCCATACCCTGATGAATTAGATGCTATCCGTGCTATAGAACCCAGAACACGTGACAGGCTACCACTGGTTACCTGCTAGCCTTAGTGTCCGTCCCTTTGAGCCCCTGTACCCCTCAGAAGGATAGTATTGGGACTCCAAAAGCTATAAATAAAGAGCTCTTTTGAGGATATTGATGGGTAGAGACCCAGTTATATTTATATCCAGACACCGTGCCAAGTAAATCAAATGCTTATAAGAGATAATTAAGTTATTTATGGCTAAGTCTGATCAATAATATCCATCCTCAACCTTTTTTTTATCAATTAAAACTGCTGAACAACCCTATAACCCCAGTATACAGGTTTACCCCATCAGTGCATTTCTCAAACAGATACCCAAAGGATTTAATAATATACCAGTGAGTTTTATTATCCTTTCTCTGTCGTGGCAGCTTGGTTTCAAGGCCCTGAGACTCCACTGTGTATTTTATATACATATTATCTTTGGGTAAATATTCCTTTAAACTAAAGAGCCCAAAGTAACCAGGACTACGCGTTTTCATACTGAAATTCCTGGAGAGAGGTGTTAAAGATCCCCAATAAGATTGTGGCCCCTCTATAAAAATATTTAATAATCAATTTATTCATATTGATTTAAAACAATAAACCATAACCAAACCACTTAACCTTGCAACAAGCTTAATCCAAATATTTTAGGGATTTTTGTGGCATTTATTAAATGATATATTTATTATTTATTCTATCACCCCTGGTAGCTAAATGATAGCAAGGGTCTTGGAATCCAGGAGGCTGACAATTGGGGGTCTGGCTGGTAAATATTTGATTTTAATTTATTTCATACCTTGGACCAGACATTTCACGTAAAAATAAACCAAAGATAAATTTATCTGACTTGATAACCGTGATTTATCATTAACTTATAACCCCATTATACAGGTTTAACCCATCAGTGCTTGTCTCAAACAGATACCCAAAGGATTTAATAATATACCAGTGAGTTTTATTATCCTTTCTCTGTTGTGGAAGCTTGGTTACAAGGCCCTGCAACTCCACCATGTATTTTATACACAAATTATCTTTGGGTAAAATATCCTTTAAACTAAAGAGCCCAAAGTAACCAGGACTATGTGTTTTCATACTGAAATCCCTGAAGAGAGGTGTTAAAGATCCCCAATATAATTGTGGCCCCTCTATAAAAATATTTAATAATCAATTTATTCATATTTATTTAAAACAATAAACCATAACCAAACCACTTAACCTTGCAACAAGCTTAATCCAAATATTTTACGGATTTTTGCGGCATTTATTAATTAATATATTTATTATTTATTCTATCACCTCTGGTAGCTAAAGGATAGCAAGGGTCTTGGCATCCAGGAGGCTGACAATAGTAGCAAGCTGACATATTCTTGGTTGGATTCTTTTAAGTGCTTTTTATAAGTAGAAGAGGGGAAATTATTTTGTATAGTGCATATCTTAAACTTTGTGTCCCAGTTACCAACTACTGTGAAATAAAATCCTTTACTTTGGAACACATCTATTCCAAATAGAAATAAAGAATAATTTCCTGTTATCACGTAGTCACATAATCCATTGAGCAATACTACAAATTTCACTTGAATCCTCAGAGATCCTTCAGTATGGGGAAGTATTATGGGAGAAGTCCATACTCCAATAGCATTGATAGTGGAGTTGCAAGAGCTTAACTTGGATTTTGGGATGGGCAGCAAGTGATTGTTCCATTTGGGATCCCATTTGTTCAAAAATTCAGTGCAAACACATGAACAAAAAGCCCCACTGTCAAGTAATAAACTTATGGGATTTTCTTTATACAGTCCTGTTGTGCAACAATTCTGACCAGTAGTATAATTCTTGCAACTGATATGTTTAACTGTTAGTCGTTTAACTTCAGTTACATGTCTATGAATTATGGGAGTTTCCCATGGTTGGGGCAAACTAGAGTCACCATTGATATGATTGATCTCTTTAGAAGTGCCTATATCTCCTTCTATTACATTGATAGGGTTGGTCAGAATTAATTCACATTCAGATAGTGATCCTTTAGTATCAGCTGTTTCTTTGTAGTTCTGGTTCCCTTCACTCTCAAGTTCTCCTTCCATGACTGCTATTTTTCTCTTTGGCAATGGTAATTCTTGTCTCATGTGCCCAGTTTTGTTACAGTTCCAACAAGTTCCAGGTATTCTTTCCTTATCCTTGTTCTCATTAGATTTCTTATTATCTGGGATATTCATCTGAGAAGGTTGCTCCCAGGTTTTTTTAGTATTTAAGATTTCTTTGGATCTAGAAGGAGCCTTCTTGTCTAACCCATTCATATCTTTTACTTCTTCAAAAACATTGATTAGAGTTGGTAAGTCAGCATCCATACTCATTCTGCATCTCACACCATGGTTAAGATTTCCAGGACACAGGTTGAGAAGTCTTTCATTAACTTCCTCTTCATCAGCATCTGGGTAGAAGCAGTCTAATCTTATCTTCGTTTCTAAGCACAATTTGTGAGGTTTATCATTGGGGGGGTCATTGAAGGAATTTTTTAATTTTTTCATCATTTTCCTTTTCCAAATTCTAGAACCAAATTTCTCTTTAATTAAGAGTTTCCAAGAATTCCATGGTAAGGATCCTAATTCCTCTTTTTTACTGACAAACCAATCTAGGGCTACTCCTTCAATGAGCCCACGCAGTCTGACTACAGCTATGGCCTCTTGCAAGTCATATGAATTTATGGTATATTCAATAAATTGGATGAAATTTTTATGGTTTTATTCTCCTTCACCAGAGAAATTAGGCCATTCAGAGATAGGGGGTAAGAGTTTGAGGGCTTTTTCCATTTCAAAAGTAGGAAGAGGCCTGAAAGTGTCACTCCTGTGCATTCCTGTTAAGGATGGTGCATAAGGGGTAGTTGCTTGTCTGGGAGGCTTTATTTCCTCTGTTGTACTCCTCAAGGGGTTGGTCAGACTGACTTTTAAGTCTCTAATATCATTCTTGATCAAATTAAGTGGCAGTTCCATTTTATTATTAATCAGATTTAATTTTTCACTAAGGGGAAAGCTGGATTTGTTAGTAGTATTAATTAATCCTTCTTTGGATTGATGGAGGGACATAAAAAAAATCATCTTGGATGACTGATAAGATGTTCTGAATAATTTGGGTTTGACTGATTCTACCTTTATTTATTGTTTCCAAAAATTTTTATGTATGTACCTTAATATCTTCCATCTTCACAGCTTTTGATTGATTACTAACCAATTTGGCCACTACTGAGAAAAACTTATCCAATTGGGTGTAAAAACCATCCAAATTACCACAAACAATTTTGAAATTATGACACATATCATAAGCAAAGGAAATAATTACATCTGAAGTTGGTTTAGAGAAGAAAGTAAGTTCAGAATTAGAAGCTAATTGTGGTACACCTTTTTCCCCTTTTGAGCTAATGATATTATCTGGTCCCAATCCTTCTTTCCCTTTGGCTTTTGATGGGAAGAAGATCTCTTCTTTCCTTATTCTCTGCCTTTCAGTTAGGCTCATTGATCCCATGGATTCCATTTTTCTATGTAGGATTCCACCTCTTTTGTGGGGATCATCTTCTGAAGAGCTATCTGGTAAGCCTTTGCTTGGGATATTACCTTTTTCATAGATATTACGTCCTCCTTGGCTTGGGCTTCTTTGAATTCTTCCCAAAATTTCACATGCTCTTTGACTAAGACTTTGATCTTGGCCTCCTTTGCCAGATTCTTCTGGGGTGGCTGCATGGAACCTCCTTCCAATTGAGAGGGGCTTGATTCTACTACTTTCTCCAGCTCTAGGTTGGGGGAGGTTAACATTACTTGGATCTGCTCCTTGTCCACCAACATTTTACTCACAGGCTCCAACCCCCTCATGTTTGTCATTATGGGCTGCCTCACGGTTACTGGGGGCTCCTGGCAGATATCCATAGGATGGAACTCTTTCTGAGGCCCTGTTTTTGCATCTTTTTATGTTAAAAATATTTATAAGTATTTTTCTTTGCAAAGAAAAATCCATAATAATAAGTTATTTTAACTTATTTAGGTTGATAGTTAAAGGTACTAAGACTTTATTAGGATTATATTTATCCCTAAAAGGTAATCCAACAGGGTCTTGGTGCATCCCAATGAGATCTTCTCCTTTCCAATCAATGTTCTCAGGACATCCAGAAATTTCTGGTACCTCTTGATCCAAAAGATGAAATTCAGTGGCGGTGGTTTCAGGGATGGGAGGGTTCACCAATAGTATGAGGAATATATTTTATTGGTTCATAAAATATATTAATATTATTTTAATAAAATAATTTTAATCAAATAATTTTAATCAAATAATTTTAATAAAATAATTTTTTTAAGATAAGGGTTCTTTACTTACTTTTGCATTTCAAAAAGTAATCTATCTGGTATTTTTTCCAAGCTTTATTTTGTCTAAATAGAAATTGAAAGTTGATAGGCCTCTCAAGATCTTCTTTATTGAGGAGTTTATCTAATTGTTTGCGGAGAGAAGAGATTTCAAGTTACTCAGCTTGTGTTAAAGCTTCCCAAACAATTGGTTTATAATTTTTAATGTAATCTTATTTTACTATTTTTAAAAGATTTAGTTAATATAATATTAATTCTGCATTGGTTTTGAAATCCAATGCAAAAGGAATTAATTAAAAATAATGGTTGAAAAAAGTCATATAAATTATATCTTTGATTATTTTTATGTGAAATGTCTGGTCCAAGGTGTTAGATATAATAAAATAGAATATTTCCTGGCCAGACCCCCAATTGTCAGCCTCCTGAATGCAAAGACCCTTGCTATCCTTTAGCTACCAGAGGTTATTGAATAAATAATAAATATATTATTCTATAAATTCAGCAAAAATCCTTAAAATATTTGGATAAAGCTATTGCAAGGTCAATTGGTTTGGTTATGATTGAATATTATTAATCAATATTAATAAATTGATTATTACACAAATTAATATATTTTCCACAATAATATTGGTTAT
The DNA here is from genome assembly GCA_025617555.3 of Puccinia polysora. NCBI lineage: Eukaryota > Fungi > Basidiomycota > Pucciniomycetes > Pucciniales > Pucciniaceae > Puccinia > Puccinia polysora. Next base: position 25,618,337 of record CM062646.1, on the reverse strand, counting down.
TTTTAGGACCTCTATTCAGGGAATTCACTTTGAAAACACATAGACCTGGTTACTTTTGAACCTGTAATTTATATTCTTAAAGGAGATATTTCCCAAAGATAATATATATATAAAATATATGATGGAGTGGCAGGGCTTTGTAAAAAAGCTTCCACGACAGAAAAAGGATAATAAAACTCACTGGTGTGTTATTGTATCCTTTAGGTACCTGTTTGGGACGTTTACTGATGGGTTAAACCTGTTATTGGGGTTAGAAGGTATTCCAGCAGTTAAAATTGATAAAAAGAGTCTTGGGACGGATAATATTGATCAGAATAAAGTTATAAATCACTTACTTATCTCTTATAAGTATTTCATTGCCTTGGAACGGTGTCTGGATATAAATATAACTGGGTCTCTTGGTATAAATAACCTCAAAAGACCTCTATATTTATAGCTTTTTTGGATCCAAATTCTGTCCTTCTGAGGGATACAGGGGCTCAAAGGGACCGGTTCTAATGCTAGAAAGGTAATCAGTGGTAGCATTTCATGCGTTTTGGGTGTTGTTACATGGGTAATATCTAATTCCACAGGGTATTGGAATTATTCTACCTTTTGATTGATGTTTTGATGTGTGAATAACACTAATCTATCCACCTGACCATCATTTCATTAATTATCCTTATCAAATGCTCCCGTTTGTTAATATTTATTCTTAGTAGACATTCCTAAAGGTAATCTGATTTCAGATGGGTTTTCATAATGTATTAGCTGATTGGAGTAAAATCATAATATTTATTTTGATCCTTATTTTCTAAATTCTGATAATTTAATTTAAATAATTAATTAAAAATATAAGCTATGGGAACATGTGTAATATTTCTATATAATCGGTTTTTTCAGTATGTCACGGACATCCAGATTTTTTGAGGTTCTCCAAATTTTATTTTTAAAGTATTTTAAGATATTTTACAAACTGTAGTTATCTTATTTTCGACATTTTTGGTATTTTTATTATATTTTGTAAAAAGATATTTAGAAATTTTGCTTAAGTATTTTTACATAACTTTATGTATTCCTAGACTATCTCCTATCCACAGGGACAATTATTACATATGTAGCATGTCCCCATCTAAGTTGTAGCACTTTTACGTGGTACCGGGGCTTCTCAAACTGTCTGTCAATCTGTCAGTCCATAGTCCTACCTGTCAGATGGCTGGGGCTGCATACACAGCTTGTCAGGGTACGCAGACAGGGTGGCAGTGCTGCTGCTCAGCCGCGCATGGATGTATTGGTTGCCATGGCTGCGTGCGGGAATTGTGACAAATCACATTTCCACCTGTAACTCCTCTAAATAACAGAATTCTTGGATTCTGACACAAAACTCACTGTGAAACCTATATGTGGGGTTTCATGTGAATTATTAAAATGGCCAAAATCCCAAGGCCACGTCTCTTTATAAATTTTCATAAATTATTCAAATTCATAAGCAGTGGAAATTGGGCGTAGCTGTCAGTGAGTGACCCTACCTAAAATTTTATGTAGAATCATAATTTGAAATAATATTTGTAATATGATTTCTCCTTTAATGAATTATTTATTTATCTATATTATTTTGTTAATTTTTCAGCTTTCTCTTCAATATTAGCAAGCTGACAAGCAATGTGGATTCTTAAACTATAAATAAAAAAGTGGAACAAGTATCTTCACTAGATTTTGATAATCAAAATCAACTTTAAGATGACATTCCCAATATCAGTCTGAATACTTGATGGTGGCATAGTATCCAAAAATCTTTTTGTACTGGGCTAGAAATGGAAATAAAAACCAGAATCAGCTTATGATTGATTAATCATTCAAATCTCAACAATGACCACTTACATTCATGAGATCCAATGAGCTTTCTGGAATGGGGCTTGTGAGTTTTTCTCCCATATCATTGTTGGCATAAGGCATTTCTAGATTTGTTTGGATGGAAGAATGGAGTCGGGAATTGGTCAGAGAATGGTGTTTGGAATGGGGGTGAATAATCATGTTGAAATATAATTATACCAAAAAAAAATGAGGCAATGGTCAGGCAATGAGTAGGGGTGAGAAATTTTTTTCCAATGGTAGGATGAAAAAAAGGGTGATGATAAATTCACAACTCCCAGTTGTGTGGGGGTTGTGTAGGGCCCTACAGGGCCCAAGGGGCGCGTGGGGGCCCATACCCGCGTGCGTGCCAAAACACTTGTCTACACATGCCCAAGGGGTTGTCTCAAACACATGCAACCCCTGGGGGGCTGTATACCCCCCATACACTGTGTATTTGAGTTGTGTAACCCCATGAATGGTGTTTTTGACGCGTTTTGGGGGGTATACAATCCCCCAGGGGTTGTGCCAGTGAACTTGTTTTTTTTTGGTATGTTTTCTTAATTGTTTTTCTTTTATTATTTATTGATTTTTACTTATTTTTTTTTCTTTTTTTAACCAAAAAATCCATGTTTTTCAATATTTTGGGTCATTTCCATTTTTATTGTCTTTTTATTTAGTTTATTATTATTAATATTATTATATTTTATTCCATTTTTTTGGCCCACAAGACTTGTAGTTTTTTGGCATGGCTTCATGACTACATTCAGGTTGTGTAGAGCCCCACATGGCTCAAATGTGGTTGTGCTGTTTTTTTGGCAAAGCAAAATGACTACATTTGAGCCGCGTAGACCCCCACACCCCCCAAATGTAATAGTGCGGCCCCCACACAGCACTCTAGTGCTTTTCAGCCCCCCCATGGTTTTCTGGTGCCATGTTGCCTACAGCCCTACAAAATTTGGGCCGTATGGCGCTCTACATGGCTCAAATGTGATCCTGTAGCTGTGCCACACAACAAAAATGAGTTGTGTACATGAATCATATGAGTTGTGAATTTAACATTTCCCAACAAAAAATCCTCCAATCAGAGGATGAAAAAATAAAATTCAGGGAGTTGGGTCCGAAAAAATGGGAGGTCCAATTGGGACAAAACTCACTTCAAAACCCAGGAACAAAACTCAAGGAAAAACTGAAAGAAAACAAATTGCTCTCTGTACAAGAGTAAATACAAACACAATATTTCAGCATATCTCAACAGAAATAACATCAATCAAAGAAATAATCATAAAACAAAACAAAAAGAAAATTCATTTGGAGAAAATTTAAAGTTTGTGATGGAATTTGAATATTGAAAAAAATAATATCCTTTGGATAAACCATAAAAAAATGGTAAATCACTAAATCTGTATATTTTTTGAGGGAAATTGCAATATCTTGAAATATTAAAATAAAATTTTCATTTAGTAAAAAAATAAAAACATCAAATTTAAATAATAAATTAACAAAACAAATCAAATTTTGAAACTTCTTTATTTATTTTTGCACTTGGTGGAGCTTTTTTTTTTAATTTTTATTTCTATTTGAATTTTTCTGATTAAGTAGGATCATCCAGGAATCTTTTATGATTTTTAATTTTTGTAAAAAATATTTACATTCTTTCACAAATAAAAAATTTTCTCAGAGTAATTAAGTTTTGATTTCATTATGCTTATTATATTAGCTAATGAATTTTTTTTGTAACATTCCAAGATATTCTGAAATCCTTCATAATGTATTTATCTTTTGCATTTTTCTATTTCCTTTTAGCTAATTTTTGAAGGATTTAAATTTCAATGTAAATTTAAATTCTTATTCAAAGAAATCAATTTTTTAGATTTGATTTTTTCTTCTGTATACTTAATGAAAGCTTTTTTATAATATTTCAAAACATTGGAATTCAAATTTTCAAATAGATATATATAGCTGTGTTCCATTTTTTATGATGGGTGAAAATTTATTTAAAGTCAATCACAAATCTTGACTTTTTTTCAAAGAAATATCTTTCATATTTTTTGTAATTATTTCTGTTATTTATGTTATTTTTGCTGAAATAATGGGGAATATCTGAAATACCTTTATAAATTTATATATTTATAATTTATACATGTTTTTGAATACTCTTTAAAAGTTTATTTATTTTCCACAAGAAATATTCCATTCAGTGAAAAAAAATAAATTTTCATCATTCTTCTTATTTTTCTTACATTTGATGAAGTCTATTTTTGAAATCCCAGGTATGATTTGAATTCATTGCCAAAAAATGATAGTCTTTGAATTTTCAAATAATGAATTTACTGAATTTGTCTCCATATTTGGATTTCTCAAAGGATTCTTCTCAAGAAAAACCCCACTGGGGAACTGGAGGTCTGATATTGGCCCCCCCCAGGTTCAAATGAATGTGTAAAGCCCCTGAGTGGCCCAAAGCATCCCCAAAAAATATTTTCTCCCATCCCATGCACTGCTTTAAACCTTAAAAATGTGTTAAAAAACTCAACTGTCTATATTCATACCTTTTTTTATTTTCAAATCTTTAAGATTGAATGCCTTCCTGTGGTGGGAAAAGGTGCCAGGTGGCATAAATTTTTCAAAACAATCACTAAATTAATAAACATTCCTTATTTTAAAAATGCATGATTTTACAGGAAAAAAAATCTTGAACCAGTCCTTGCTCAAAAGAAATTTGTAGAGTTAGCAATTTATTCCCATGAATTTAGCCTGGGCCTTGTCTCTCCCTTCAAAGCTTAAAATACATGAGCATAGCCATAACAAATGGGATGTGAATGCTATCCAATAATTCATAAAGCTTCAATTTCAAAACTTCAAATTCATAATTATCTTCAAGGATTCAATTTCAACTGTTGGCCTAATTCAAAATAATTAAGTAGCATACAATGCACCTTTTTTCAAGCTAATGTTTCTCTTTGGGGCTGCAGAGAGGCAATTATTTTAAACAATCAATACCTCCTTCATTATTTGAATAATAAAGTTGGGAACAAAGTTCAGTATATTCCAAACCTCCTGGCATCAAATTTCAATTTAAATTGATGAAAATTTTCATTGAGGTGTCCAATTCTTTATTCATGGAAGAAGGAATTAACTGCGGATTTGAGTCTTCAATTTTAATTTCTCCTTGTTTCCAATTAACAAGAATGGTGTGGCCTATGATTTTTCTTTTGATTCTAAAATTTTCAATAAAGAATCAATCCAATTAGAAGCTATCAAAAGGTTAAAAAAAATGTTCCATTTTGAACTATGGTTAACCAAATGGGAAATATCAGATAGACTACTAACTAAATGGTCTAGAAACCTGAAAATCTTAAAATGAAGAATTCTTTTTAAAATTACAAATTCTATGATTATAAGAGATATTGTAGAAAATAAATCCAAGAGAGAACTATAAGTAGTTTTATTATAATGAAATGATATAAATATTCAAATTGGAATGTTAATTTCACAATATGGAAGCTTTAATTGAAGAAATTCAGATCATGTATTTTCTTTTGTGATTTTCAGTAGAACTAAAGTTTTTATTTTTCATTAAAAAAAATTGAGCTCATTTCTTGGAAGAAATATTCATTTTATACCACAGAATATACACAAACCCTTCTCCCATCTCTTCAAACTTTTGAACTCTTGAGGAAAAAAGTATCTCTATTCAAAAAATTCAGAATTTTCCTTGCTTTGAGTTCTTCAAATCTTTCTTCAAAGATTTTTTTTTTGAATTTGATGGTGAATTATTTTTTGTCAAGAATTATTTTTGTGAGTACATTTTTCAAGCTTTATCAATTTATTAATCTTTTGTGTTAATTATAATATTCTGAGTAGAAAATTAATCCTTTTGTTCAAGAATTCTGGTAACCCTTTTTGAAAAGTGAACTATGAAGCTGCTTTTTTCTAAAGGATTTGAGACTGCAATAACCAAAATTGTGAAAATATTTCAAAGAAAAATGCCTATTCTCTGTGAAAACATTTTGAGGTTTTTATTTAAAACTTTACACTTATTTGAGGTTCCAAAAAAAGATGAATAATTTTTTTTCAAAATTATTTTTATTTTTAATGATTCAAGAGAAAATAGTTACATGGCAACAGGGGGGAAGGACAGGAGTCTTCATGGTGATGTCTGAGTTTAAATAAATAAAAAATAAAAATCCAATCAGTAATGATTTAAAATGTACAAAATGGCCACCAATATTGGTTTCAATATTTTTATTCACATTTTGATTGATTTTTGTTGAGAATTCATTTTCATTTTATCATCATCATTATTTTTTTGTTTTTTTATCTTTTAATTCTATCTTTATTTTTTTAAGGGGGATGGGGTTTGATTAATTATTGAAACAATCAAGCTTTTTTGCTTATCAAAAAATGATTGATCCCCCCGCCCACTTTCTAATGCTTTTCAAGAAAAAATCACAAGCTAAACTGAATTTCAACTCAATGGAACCAACATTTCACTCAAGCTGATCAAAAGGCAATTTGCTGAGATTCAAAATTAGATTTGAAAAAGGGATTCATCCTTGGGAGGTTCAATAAAAGTGCTATGTATTGGTTTTTGGGTCTATGATTTTCATCATAAAATTGATTTTTTTTTGTTTCATTAAGAAGGGAGTGACTGATGGGAGGGAGAGGATAAGGGGACAAAACAGGTGGTGGGGGATTCTTTATTGATGATGGTTTGGGGTTAGGAGCTTAATTGTATAGTTACTTAAGTGGATTAATTTTATTATGTTGGGGGGTGAGTGTATTTTTCCATGTTTTTAGATGTAGTTGCATCAATTTTTTAGTTTATATTTAAAGCACATTGTTTCTATGAAACACCCCATTTTTAATAAACCAATTAAGGGGTATGATTATTTTGTGAAAATTCCATTTTGAATGGAAGGTTTGGGATAATCTCATGATGGTTTTCTACCTAAATATTTTCTCATTCCTTTAATCCCTGGGGCTAAATTAATAAAAATACATGCATTTTTTGACAACAAATCATTTTGGATTTTTTTTCTAAAATTACACCTTTTTAAAAATGAAAATCACAAGGCATGAATATAAACAAAAGAAATCTGCATGTCACTTGTTGGCGAGCGCCATCAAGGAGCTCATTCCCAATGTGTGACCAAGCTCAGGGCAAGCTCTTGCCAAGATCAGGTCAAGATTTATCCAAGCTCCAATTCACAGTCACTGTGCATTGTGCACAGTGGCTTGGCATTGTGCACAGTCACTGTGCACTGAAAACTTGTTAGATGATGAACATACCTTCAACTATAGATTGGAGAGAGCTCCAACCAGAGCTTCCTTGATGGCACTTTCTAGGAATTTCCATCACTTTTTTGTGTTCATGAAAATTTTATTTCAATAAATTCATATCTTTGGCCATGATGACCTACCCTAGGAATGCTTTTAAACCTGAAAATATGTGCTTTAAGAAAAGGAAATACTACAGAAAATTAAGGTTTGGGACACTTTTTTCAGCTTGATTGGAATTTCTAGAGTTGGATAATATGCCTTTTGAGGATTTTTGTACACCTTTATTAGGTCCAAAATCATTCACAGGGGTGGTCAAATTTTCTTCCCCTGAAACAAGCCACAGTTGAAGGCCTGAAAAATTGGTTGATGGGGCAACAGCCAGGGGATCAAAAATATATTTTGAGGCAATCAGTTTGAGATGATCATTGATCAACCCTTATCAAAATGAATTTTTTTGGTTTTTCTGTGATTCTCATGACCATTAAAACTAAAATTATTTTATTTAATCCAAAAAACATCTTGGCTGCTTCAGTTAAAATCCACCATGTCTCAGTTTATGGCACACATCCACTTGTTGAACATCTGACAAGCATTGGTTGATTGAATATCACCAGTCTTTGAGCACCTGCAAACTTTTCTTGAAAAAAAAATAACTCAGTTGAAAAACTAAACAAAATCAGTGGAAAAAACAAGTAAGAATGAACTAATTTAATGTAACATGAAAAAATACAACAAAAACTATGAAAAATTTGATGTTGCTTGCCAGCAAGTGAAATCAAGGAATCTCTTGTTAAATCTTTGTCCAATTTCCAGCTGAAGCTATGCTAATCCTCCAACCAATTTTTTGGTGCACTGTCACTGTGCATTGGAGCTTGAATAAATCCGGAACTGAGCTTGGCTTGAGCTTCCCCTGAGCTTTGTTGTATATTTGGCCTGAGATCCTTGATGGCACTTGCTAGCAAGTGACATGAAGTTTTTTATGATTGAATATCAGTTTTTCTTTTAATATATTCAAATCTGAGCTCAGATTTGAGAAAAAAAATTGATTCAATATAGAAAAATGATAAAAATGGGACAAATGGTAAAAATTTAATATTTTTTGGCAAAATGTAATATTTCTGGCAGGATGCAAATAAATTTCTACAAAAATACTAAAACAGAAAAAAATTCTACATATGATTATTTCCATAGATCATTCTGAATTTCCTGTAAGATTTGGGGAAAGTAGTCATCAAGTAAATCAATCATAAAAAAATTTGAAAAATGCTTTCCTTTAAAAAAATGGAACATCTCCAGTGAAATCTATTTCATGAGGTCAATTCAAATAGGGTTTATCAAAGTTAAAATTTTCAAAAAATTAAACAGCTGGTTTCAATAAAATTCTATATTTTTCAAAAAATAATTTTACAGAAAAATTAACAATCAAATATGGGCTCATATTTTAACTCCTTGGAATAGCTAATATTTGTTGCATTTTTTGTGTTAAATTAAACCTATTGATTTCCATGTTCTGATTCTTCAAACATTTCCATTCCAGGAAGGTTCAACTGGGCATGTTGAGGCCTAATTTTAGCCTCCAAGGCCAGAGTTCATTTTTACAGGCCTCTGCCAGCTCAACACATCCTCAAAAGCTGTGTTTCCCCCCCCCCTCAGGCTGTTCTTCAAACCTTAAAAGGAGTAATAAATAATCATAAAAAATCAATCATAAAAAAGTAATCAGAAAATATTAATCACAAACAAATGATTATAAGTAAACAATAAGCATTAATTAATATTTTTTGCAAACATAATTTCAAAGTATCTTCTGGTAATGTTGTTGTGACGGGCTAATCCTCCAGCCCCCCCTCTCTCTCTCTTTCCTGTATATACAAAATAGGGAGTATCAGGGCAAAATGCTGAAAAATTCAAATAACTTATTTCCGGAAAAATCTCAATTTTTTTCAAAATAAAATTTTGATCAAAATAAATAATGAACCAATGGGTTTAACCAAAAAAATTAAAATTTTGAGAAAATAATAATAAAAAATGGATAAGTCTGAAATCAGCCATTTAATTTTTTAAAAATTTATACGTCATAGTTATATTTTCAAAATCCTAGTTGGGAATCCTTTGGATGCCTGCGATGTTGGCTTATTCAACGCACTTTTTAAACCAAGCATGATCCGGACACATCAGGTAGCAGTTACTGAATGTAATTTACCAAGCTCTCCTTGCAACGGCTCAGCATCGGACGGATTCCTACGTTCGGAACTTTGTGTCCGGGCACCTATCTGTCGCAATAAATGGTTACGATCATTCTGACAGAAGACTCATGCATTAGTTCACCAACTTCTTAGCATGAACCACACCCGAGATATGCAGCTGGCCTCGTGTTTGTCGGGTCACTCGGAGAGGGTGCAAGAACATCATCTCGGAATGCAACTCTGTATTCGAAGTCTGGCTTGGTCATCAGTACATTCTCCTGTTTCACGTAGATCTTTTTTACGTGGGAGGATCACAACCTCCTCTTACAGGACGAAAGGTATATTACATGGCTCATTCCACGACGCGTAATAGTTTAACTCGGACGGACGTGCAACGATGTTTCGGTTTATGGTTACAGCCAAGGCCCCCACTCGGAAGGTTATACACCAACAACCCATTCCCGGAAGTGATCCCTGCGATACCTAAGTTACGGCTCGGGTCACAGTCATGGTGTATCGAAATTTATTTTCCGGGTGTTTCATAAACGGTGGTTACCATTCAGAAATGTGGCAAGTCATCAGCGGGTTGCAATGGGTCCCATCGACTAGATAGAAACAAGAGTCTTAGCCAAAAAAATTGACTAATGGTAGTTGCGTGGGATGATCAGGCGGGTAAGAAGGAAGAAAGACGCCTGGTTGAACTCGTCAGACAGTCGTTGTACAGTTACAAAGGTCTCGGCGGTCATTAAGCAGAAGCAAGTCCACCGCTGACCTCACAAGTAGATTGAAGGTCCACAGAGACATGCATGTTATGTGGGAAGTGTCCTTATCGTGTAGAGGTCACTGTAGAAGCCCCGTTCGAAGACTTGAAGCTTTCAAGCTCGTCCATGTTCGTGAATATATAGTACAGAGCCTGCAAAACTAAGATCCCGTTCATCCTCGTTTCCCAGAATTGATTGATTGTCGCCAGTTGCACTCAGACTAGTGATTGCTGTTACTCCCTAATTAAGTAACTCCGGGCTACGTGGTCTGGGAGTATTGATTACACCCAAGCAGGAGAAGTAAACCCGGCAAAATGCTTTCTCAATACCCTCTGGTGTTTAGCGCCCTCGTTAGCATAATCTTTGATGTGCTACTCGTTCACGCGAGAATTCAGCAACAAAAACGTTCTATGCCATTCGAAGAGATACGATCGCAGAGAGGTATATCAATTTTTGTTCTTCATAATTCACGAGAAACTTGCGATAAACTTGCAGTTCTGATGTGGCTGTGGGAATGATCGATCGAGAAAGTGCGATACATTGTACATGGGCCGCCACAGCTTTCTGGCCGTGCCGAGAACGCTATGGATGAAGATCGCGAGGTTCTTCAAGCCAAAAATATAGCGCAACCGTTGGCTGACCCAGCTTTATCCAGCTCTTCTGATTGGGTGATAACGCGATTCCCATCTCAAAAATCGTTCCAGAACAAACCAACTCAAGAGGAACGTATGAATCACCTCGCTGAATTGTTGTTGGAGGCATCGGGTTGCAAGAAGGATACGCCCGCGATGCGTAAAACTCTCAAACGTGTAAATGGAATGTTTTATCAAGTGGATGAAGGCGGCAAAGTGATTGGGAAGCCAGATCTTTCGTGGAGCACTGATCAAATTTCCAAGCTGTCGTCAGCACAGCGGTTGTATCGAATCGCATTTCTGAAGCGAAACAAACCGACATTTCTGAGGCGGAAAATGGGGAACTTTGGAATCAACCAAAAAAAGTTCCCGGAGGAAATTTTACTGATGTACCTCCTGACCACAGGACTGCCGCCATCGAAGGATGATGACGACCTCAAACTGATTGATGTGACGTTATATAAACTTTCGCGAGTTTACCAAAACGACATACCATTCTACAAAAACGCCGCTCGGGCAGCCTTCAACAAGCTAATCGCTGAGTTGAAGCCCGAACATAAGCCACTGTTTGAGTTCAGCAACATCGATGACTATGAAAGGAACCCATGGCTTTCAAGCGATAAGATCACGAAGTACTAGTTAATAATGGATCCTGAAGGATATGCGAGTATAAGCTGTTTGAATTATTACATTTTGTTGGTTTTTCTATTTTTTATGTTCTCTGAGAATCCAAAGGGTGTGGAGAAGAACGCGTGTTTGGTGCTTAAAAGTTTATGTGGAAAACAAGAGTGAAGAACTTTGATACAAAAAGATTCTTTCAGCTTGCTACTATAATTATGACTAGAAAAACAGGAAAAAACACATGATAGAATTGATAAACAAAGAAGATATCATTGCATTATCTCTATAAACAGAAATAATAACATACAAATATAAATGAGGGGCGTGAGCTTTTTCTCGTCCCCAACACTTGAGTTCACCCGGCTTTGATGTTATCCCAAATTTTCACATGCATTTTTAGAACTGATCAAACATAATTTTGAGTGGAATGAAATCAAAAATGATAAAAATAAAGATGGTTATAAACACAATAAGGTCTCGAGATGATGATACAATGCAGTCTACATGCAACAAGACACTGAGATCAGTCAATTTCCAACTTCATCTCATTCAATAGTAAACTTTAAAATTTGGTTCAGGATAGTATAGTGGGTTTGAAAATTCATGGGACTGATGTTTAAAGTGGGAAAACCTGGGTACTTCAAACAATGTAAATGAAGCATGGGAAGTGTGACAGTTTGTATTGACTACTCTCCCATTGATCTCCCTCTCCAGTCAATGATGGTGAACAACCCAACCATCTTGGTTTCTCAAATACCATCCAATTTTTTATGATAAATCAAAAAACAATGTTGGTGAGCAGTTTGTTTGAAACTTGTTCTACTGTTTTTATATTGGGGTTTTTTCACATGCTTAACCGATGCACTGAGAGGGGAAAAGGTTTTAAATGGATGTGGTACAAATAAGAGTAGACCAATGCTACAAGGAATCTCAGATTTGGTAAGTCTATCCTTAAAATTTAAAAGTTGAAGTTTGAAGCCTAGTGAAAGAAAAAAGGGTGAAGTGTTTTGATAAGGAAACTGAGACAAGCTTGATATAATACTTGTGGCTCAGAAAAATGCAAGAATTTATGAGATTAGCTAACTGAGGAAACAATCTTCAGGGGGGAGGCTTTGATTTTAAATGCAATCTGCACTGTGAAGGTGTGAATAGATAAAGCCTGATAGATGTCATATCTAACAAGGGATGAAGCAAGGAAGAAATGAATTTACATACATGAAAGGCATAATCAACAGAAGTGATCTCAGGTGAATTCTAAAAGTAAGAAAGAGCTTGATAAAAAAAAGAAAAACTGCAAGGGATTTAGAACACAAATTGATGAAAATGCAAATAATTTAGTCAATGATTGGGTAAATTTGAGATAAAATATGGATATAAACCCTGTGAATGATGGGGATTGTTCTTAAGATAAGTAATTGTAATTGAAATGGAAATTCAGGTTGCAAACCAAATTTTTGAAAGTTACTGGAATTGGACCAGAATGAACGCTAGATTCAACATCCATAGCTGACTGTTCTTGGAGGTGCAAGAGGTAAAAAGAACAAGCAATGATTTGATTGGCATTATTTGTAGATGAAGCATTGAAAGATTCAAAGATAAATTACAATTAATTAATTAGTTTCTGGAAAAGGTTGCTCCCTTGCTTAACACCAGAGGTAGTCAGCAGGATGCACTGGGGGTTTAGTGTGCTTTTGTTGTTGCACTATTAGATCAAATTATATACTGAGGAGAGGGGATATATTAAATTTTCTTTCAAGAATTAACCCTTGATTTCAAATCATGAAAGCTTCCTGGGTATGAATCCACAATATCCTGTAAGCTTCTGCGTAGACTCTAATTGCTCATACCTCAACAATAATAATTTTCAGTCACTATCTGATACCCTTTATACCTTTTAATTAATGTTTAATGAAACCATGATTTGAAATCCCACCCCCAAATTCAGTAATTTTATTGTCAGCCTCCTGGATGCCAAGACCCTTGCTATCCTTTAGCTACCAGAGGTGATAGAATAAATAATAAATATATTATTTAATAAAAGCAGCAAAAATCTGTAAAATATTTGGATTAAGCTTATTGCAAGGTTAATTGGTTTGGTTATAGTTTATTGTTATAAATCAATGTGAATAAATTGATTATTAAATATTTTTATAGAGGGGCCACAATTATATTGGGGATCTTTAACACCTCTCTTCAGGGATTTCAGTATGAAAACATGTAGTCCTGGTTACTTTGGGCTCTTTAGTTTAAAGGATATTTTACCCAAAGATAATATGAATATAAAATACACAGTGGAGTGGCAGGTCCTTGTAACCAAGCTTCCACGACAGGGAAAGGATAATAAATATCACTGGTATATTATTAAATCCTTTGGGTACCTGTTTGAGACGTGCACTGATGTGTTAAACCTGTATACTGGGGTTATAAGGTTTTTCAGCAGTTTTAATTGATAAAAAAGAGGTTGAGGCCGGATATTATTGATCAGACTTAGCCATAAATCACTTCCTTATCTCTTATAAGTACTTGATTACCTTGGCACGGTGTCTGGATATAAATATAACTGGGTCTCTGCCCATCAATATCCTCAAAAGAGCTCTTTATTTATGGCTTTTGGAGTTCCAAGATTATCCTTCTGAGGGGTACAGGGGCTCAAAGGTACGGACACTGAGGCTAGCAGGGTAACCAGTGGTGGCCTGTCACGTGTTCTTGGTGCTATAGCACGGGTAGCATCTAATTCCTCAGGGTATGGGAATTATTCTACTTTATAATAGATATTAGGACGTGTGAATAACACTAATCTGTCCCATTGATGTATTATTTAATTAATTATCCTTAGTAAATGTTCCCAGTAATTTCATAATTATTTAAATAGACATTTCTGCGGAAATCCTGATTTCAGGCAAGTTCTCATTATGTATTAAATAATTGGAGTAAAATCATGATATTGATTTTACTCCTTATTTTCGAGCTCCAGTTTATTTACTCAAATAATTACTTAAAAATATAAGTCATGGGAATTAATGTCATATTGTAACATTATTAGTTTTCTTATTATGTCACAAAGATATTGATGTCTAGGAATTCTCATAAAATTATATTAAATTATTTTAATATATTTTTAGAAGTTGTCATTGTCTTATTCTCGACATTCTTGGTAATTTGAATTATATTTAATAAAAAATACGTATAAGGGTTATTTAAGTATTTTTATATAATATTATGTACCTTTAGACTATCTACTATCCACGGGAACATTTATTACATATGTAGAATGTTCCCGTGTGGGTTGTAGCATGTTTACGCGGTACCTAAGCCTCTCAGGCCGCCTGTCACTCTGTCAACCCATAGTCCCGTGGCTGCATACTTGTCAGAGGCCTGGGGATGCGTACACGACCTTGAAGGAGTGACAGGGCTGTATCTCAGCCGCGCGCGGGTGCATTGGCTTCCGCGGCTGCGTGCGGGAATTGTGACAAAACACATTTCCGTCCATAACTCCCAAAATATACACAAAACCTCAATTCTGACTGAATTTTAGGTGTGAAAACTATACGTGACAATACGTGTGAAATATTTAATTGACCAAAAGCTCAATATAAGTGGAGCCGTGGTATTTTGGTCTTTCTTTCCTCAATTATTTAAAAATATAAGGAGTTGGATTTCAAGGGTGGGGTCTGGAGTGACCCTACCTAATTCTGGGTGGAGAATCCATTTCTGTAACAATATTTATGGTTTTCCTACTCCTTCTTAGGTTAATTTTATTATTATTATTTTTATGTTATTTTTCTTACTTTTGCAGCTTGCTTTGCAATAGTAGCAAGCTGACATTCATCAAATTTATTGAATTCTGCATCTCAATTACCATGGATTGTGGAAACAGTGAACATTTCAAGCTGTTTCAGATTTGCAAGGTGGATTGTTCCTACATCCAATTTCAACATCAAGTTGAATTGGCTACCAGGCAAAGAGAATCAACTGGTGAAGATTTAATTTTTTTACTATTCCAATATCAAACTATAAAACACCACCAGAAAGAAAGATCAAATTGATACTTGAATTAACTGTCAGTGAGGAACTAAAATAGGTGAGAGAACAAATAAAGAAAGAGAGAAAATAATGGAAATGATAATAGTTTTGCCAATTTTTTCAGATATATAATGGCTACCCCTCCTCCTCCTCCTCCTCCTCCTCCATACGTCAAAGCCATTTTCAAATTGGAAATGAGTCAGATTATAAAACAATAGGCTCAAGTGGAGAACAAAGAAGTGAAAAAAGAACTAATGGCTGAGAATGGAACCAAGGAAGTGTGAGAGACATGAGAGTTTTGGGAAACTGGATTGAAAGGCTTGGATGAATTTTGATTAAAGGAACACAATTCAGTGCCAAGTTTGTTTCTCCTATTGAAAAAAATGCAATTTTATTTGCAAAGGATTTAGTAAATTTCACTTTGAATCAGGTTCAAAGAAAAAGGGCTTACAAAATAGAGATGGCCCTGTCTAAATTCACACCAAAAAAAATACTAAATTCATGCCAATTTTGAAAATTGGGCTATTTTCAGCACTTCTTTTGCTAAAATCACAACAAAAGCTGCCAATGGTGTGATTATAGTAAAAAAATTACTATATCCCTTCCAACTGTAATGCTTTTGCACCCCAGGAAGGTCTGCAGCATTTTTAAGTTTTAAAGGAGTGCTGCAGTGGGGGAACATGCCATTGGATGAAATTTTGGCCCCCAAAAGGCCTTCAAAATTCATCCAATACTGGTCGTTCATCACTTCAGAAATCTTAAAGAAGGTTTAATTGTATGAAATTTTCTAACCTGCACATCATTTTTGTAGATTAGTGGTCAAGAAGGCACCTAGAGTTAGCCAAACCATTCTTTGAGTTCTGGAAATAGCATTCCCATCTTTTAACAGATTAACATTCAAAGTTCTACAGGGCAAGGTCTGTTCTGTCAAAATGGAAGCCACATCATCACAAGTACTAGAACAAATGGCTTACATGGTATGGGGGTGTTTTAGAGTTAAAAACCTTCACACTGTTGTTTTAGCTTAGTGGACAAGCAGGAACCCCAGGTTTGAGTTCTAATGATGGCATTCCCATTTTTTAAAATATTGCACTCTCAATATTTATGGATCAAAAAGAATAAATTCAAGAAAACCTGATTTAGTTGTGAGAAATCCAAAAAAAAACAATGGGTCCTGCTTTGATTCTAGTGGCCAATCAATTCATTTCAGAATTAAACCAGAAATTCAACTTAGATTCAGATCCATGATTGGATAAGTTGTCCCTGAGAAAAAGATATGGACATACTTGAATCATCAATATTGGAGGAATTCAACCAGAATTGAAGATATTTGATAAATGAAAAATAAAATGAAGAAATAATTTCTTTCTTTTCAATAATCTCTTAAATATTTACTTAATCTGATGATTAACTCATCTGAAAACTGGATACATACAATAATGAACTTATCAGGTGAAACTTGGGCAGCCTTGTTCTTCTCTCACACTTCATCAGTGTCTTTGGATAGAAAATTCAACCATGTCTGCATGATGGATCATTGTTTTTGGATAGAAAATTCAACCATGTCTGCATGATGGATTTCACATACAAGACAAACTGATTTTTATATACTTTCTTGCACTTTGTTGGAATAGCTTTGACAGGCAAGACATTTTCAATAGAATTTTCCCAATGAGACGTGAGACCCAAGAGCTCTATCATTGGTATTTATGAAAGCTCATATTAATTTGGGTTGAAGAAGATATCCCCAAAGTCTTTCTAATAGAAATAGATTTGGCTTTTGTGAATGCAATTGAAGAAAAATTTGTTGGTCATTCCCAAGAAGAGTGTGAATCTTATTCAGAATTTGTTTGTAGGGTGACCAATGGAATTGCAAGCCTTGAATATCAAAGGGCTCACCTCCTTTGCACTTGGCATATCAAGAATAAAATAATTCCCAGATTCAAAATAATTTTGAGATCTGAGGACCTTTTTGATTTTTTTATATCTTTTTGGAACACATTTTTGGTTCAGAAACCATGGAGTACTATGAAGCTAATTTTCCAAGATTGGAGTCCCTCATGGAATCAGAAGAGGATTTTTTGCAGTACATCAGGAAATTCTGTATCAAGCATGAGAAAGAGCTTGTAGCCCTATATACTTCCAACCACTTGGAGCTGGGAAATAAAACTAGTTCATAGGCTGAATGTTCCCATTAATCTATAAAATTCTACTTGGTTAATTACACAGGGGATATTTTTAAATTTCATGGAAGTATCACATGGGAAATATTTAATCAAAAAAAAATAGATAAAAACCACCCTGGCTAGCCAATCTTTGAAAAGTTTTATGAATTCCCAAGATTTATTTTATGATTTTCACAGGAATATTTCTCCTTATGAATTTATCAAATGAAAAAAATAGTTCAATATCCCTGGAGAAAGAAAAAAATCATGCACAATAAAATTCTTCATGTCTATGAGCATCCCTGGAATTCATATTTCAGATTATATCAGTCCCTATTGAAGGCTACTTGAGCCCAATGAATTCAATGCACAGTGAAATATCAATGTGACTTCTGAATATAATCATTCATGATCTTCTTTTGTTTTTTGATGATTGTGAAGAGAAGCCCAGATATATTTGTGGTAGTTTCAGAGTTTTTCCAAAAGATAGGAAACCCCAGACCTTGGAAAAAATTGAAATATTAATTCCTGGAACCTAAAATTTACAAATATTTAGCAGTGCTGAGCCTCTGGAATCCACATGGGGAAGGAATGAAGGCCCAGCTCAAAGCTTCAGTCAGTATTCAAAAAGATGGGAGACTTCATTGTTTGCAATTGAAGAACAGAGGTACAAAATCAGGAAAAAAATGGAAAGGTACATGATGAGGAAGGAAGAGGAAAGGGCAAAAAACAGATATTTGGAGATTCAAAGGACACTTAAGGAACAGTTAAAAATAAGAAGGGCTGATTGTAATGAACAGGGGAAAACCAGGAGTTATGATTACAGATAACAGGGAAAATTAATCAGGAGGGCTTCTTATGAAGCAGATTATGAACAAACCCCATGAGAAACTGAAAAAAATTCAAGATTAGAAAGGTAAAGGATGGATTCTAAGGATCTGAAGGCAATTGAAGAATTAGATAAAAAAATCTGGAATATCTGAAGGAAAGAAAGGATATATATTGAAGAAACGCTGAGAATCTAAAGGAAAGAAAAGATCTATATCAAAAAATTACTGAAGATCTTAAGGAAAGGAAATATTTTAAGAAAAACAAATATCTGTATAAAATTAAGGGAGAATTGATCAGGAAGAAAATTCATACCCAAAGGGCTGAATATGAAGCTCTAAAAATAAAATATTAGAGATCAAAATCTGAATCATAAAATTGGAAAATTTAAGCCTTGAAAGCTCAACCTTGCAGTTCCTATTATCCTTCAAAGAACCTGCACGCTTACTTTAATCAGGCAATGCAACCATTTCATTCATCTTCAATTCCTTTTAGGCTCAATAATCTCACTATTCTTATATCCCAGTTCAGTCTTCTTAAAATCAATCTTTTTCACTGAGGTCAAAGAGGAGTAGATTTATTTCTCTGCTTCCAATTTTTTTTTCAAATTATTTTGAATATTTCTATGATTGCCCAAGGTATTGTAACTGTGGTTACTATTCTTTGGTTTATCAGGTTGCGTAAAACTTTTCAGATCTCATAAATAAAAAATTTAATTGGAACAAAATAAAGCATTTTATCAAGGTCTTTGGAAGAACATGGTCATACCTTAGCTTTTTATCAAGTTTCACAAAGAATTGGCTCTGGTGGTTTGAATTTTTCCACAAATCATTGGATGATTATTTGAGGTTTGGTTCATTTGCTTACCAATTTTTATGAATTATCAATAGTCTATACCTCCAAGGAACAATTGTTAAATTTTCTGGTTGGTTGTTGTGTAAATTCAAACCCACCTGTTTTTATTGCTTTTGTGGATGAATTTCATTTCTTATCCTTGAAAATGATTAAAGAGGAATTTTTATTGAGGAATCATCTTCTAATGCCACCTTTTGACAAAATTCAGAAGAGGTATAGGTCCAGGAGCCATTTGAAGAACTTTAAAATAAAATATCAGAAGTGCTTGGGTCTGGAGAAAAAATTACATCCCCCATTACAGCTTGGTGGAATTTAATTTTATTGAGAGGCTTTGATGTTTTTATTTAAAAGTATTATAATTCCCCTCATTAAATATGCATATAGTTACCATTTAAATATATTTTTTATGTTTATTAAAAATTTATTTACATTCCATTGGAAATCCTTTTGTATCTTCAATGGAATTTGTTCTTTACATTTTTCTGTAATGCATGATATTTTTGTTGAAAATTTTTTAAATGAATGAATTCCCTCATAAAATATTTATTTGTATCATTTTTATATGTTTAGTCCAAATTAATTTATTTTACACAGTAAATATTCCATCTTGTGCAAAAAAAATGGATTTTTATCATTTTTCTTATTTTTCTTACATTGGATCAAGTTTTTTTGGAACTTGAGGTCATATTTGAATTCCTTGCAAAAAAAATATATACATTTTTATAATTTTGAAATATTAAGTTTACTAAATTGGTGTCCATATTTGGATTCTCCAAAAATTTCTACCCAGACAGGGCTCTGGAGGCATTTAGCCCCGAGGGCCTTAATCAATGTTTACAGGCCTTTGCGGGCCCAAAAAGCCATTGAATAGTGTTTTATACAAGACCAGCAACTCCTGAAACCTTAAAAATTCTACATGCCTTCCTGTGGTGGGAAATCACACCAATTTGCATGATTATAGTAAAAAATAACTAAAATCATGCCAATGAAGCCTTGAAAGGCTGCACACCTTCCTATGGTGGGAAAAAATGCCAATTGGCCTTATTATAGTAAGAAAATTACGAATATAATGCTAATTACACATTTTGGAATCATCTGAGAAATTTCTTTTGCTCAAATGATGCCTTTTGTAGTCATTGAGGGGATATCAGTATTTTGTTTGCATGATTTTAGCCTAGTTTAAATCCCCAAAATCCCTTCAAAGTTCCCTTTGAACCCATCTTCCATCCACTAAAACATTTTTTTGGCATTCTTAATCCTTCCTGACTCTGATAGTTCTTTTTAAATCCATTTTCTCACCTGGATCCAAACATCAAAAGGGTCCTTGAAAGAAACTCTCAAAGGAACTTCAAGCTTAACCAAAATTTTGACCACCCTTGAATTTTCCTCAACAGTAAATTCCACCAACCCTACTTTGATCACAAATATTTGAAGCAATAATTCCAGAACCTTAAACTCTTCCTCCCTTGCACCCATCCTCTTCTCTCACATTTAACTTTTTGAAAATCTGAACTCTGATATTCCCTAATTGTTTTCAATAACTTTTTCATTACAAATCACTTGCTAGGCAAAAAAAATATAAATATTTAGCAAGTGGAAAGTTGAATTGCAATTCTGAAAACCAGGTGCCAGCTAGCTAATTTTCCCACAATTGTTGACCCCACTGCAACCAGGTGGCACCTTCCAGATTGAACTACAAACTTCTACACCATCACCAACACAAACCCACCCACCACTAGCTCCAAATCAACCTACCAAACTTCTCATCCTCACCATTGTATAGAAATCTTCAATCTTCCACTCTGTTCAAAACCAACCACAATAAACCATAATTTTCCCCCTGCAAATCCACAAGAGTCTACAAGTGCATGTGCAACCAAAACCCACTTGAAAAAAAATCTTCTCTGAACTGGAGGAATCCTTGCACCAATCACATATCAAGAAAAAGAAAAGGAAATCAAGAGCTAGATTTAACCATGACAGGGCTCAAGGCCACAAGGAGATTATGGATAGAAGCTAGAAAATTACTTAGGGTCCCATATGCAATATTGTACACCAAGGGTGGTATGTTGTAGATATATTGCAATCTTTCAAATGTAATGCAACCAGATTTATGTGTTTTTTTTGCTTCCTTTTATCTCAGTACTCCTTTTTTCATACTGGCCTATCCCCTCAAAAAAAGAAAAAACCTGGAAAGTGTTAACTTTTGATTAACTTATGGCTTCCCTGCTGATTCTACCAATCAATACATCCATATTGGTGAAGCTACTTTGCTTGAAACCAAAAGGAAATTATCCAATGAAATTATTGAAAGATGTGGAATAATAATCTATATGTTCCAACTGGTTCAGAGCTGAAATTCATGATGAAAGAGTATGAGGACCTTTTTCCCTTGGTTTTGGTGGAATTACTGATGGGATCCACTGGGCTTGGAAAAATTCTGCTTAAACTTTGCTTTTCAAGGTAAAGGAATAGAAAGAACTACTAATAAAATAGAAAAGAAATCTAAACCTGCTGGCAGTTCTTGCATCAATAATTTTGAGTAGATTTGGTTGTTGATACTGATTGAAAATTTAGATTTTTATTATTTTGTCATATTCTAGTATTTTATTTTTTATGCAATTAATTTTACATAAATTAAAATTTTTGAGAGTTACTATTCACAAGTAAAGTCAATATAATTTGTACTTATTTTAGGTAGGGCCATAGCTTTGGCTGGTTGGGGAGGAGTTGATCATTCATAATTATCCCCCATCAGGGTGAGAGGATTTTTCAATTTCTCCAAGCTTGGAAGCAAAAAAAAGGCAAGTTTTGGATCCAAGGAAGGAGTTGAATGTATTATTGATTCTTATTTAAACAAAATTATAATTGTTATAGTTGGAATATATTCCTTGGCCTCAGAAACTGGTCACTGTTAGATTTTCTCAATAAATTGTGGTTCTGAAATGAAGTTTTAATCATACTAAAAATTAGTTGGCTCAGCATTGGAAACCATCACATCAGCATCAATAGGGCGTATCAGAGTTCAATAATATGCTGTTTTTTTCATGTTGGGTTTCAGGAAAATACCCCAGTTTCCAAAACACCATTCAAACAAAAAAAACACACTTTTCTCACATCAGAAGTGACAGATTTAACTTCAAATAAATGGGTCTTTTCAGATAAATTATTCAAAGTTTTTTGCAACCTCAACCACACACCAGTCAACATCATAAACCCCTATTTTCCCACAAAATATTACCTCCAAACTCATTGGAAAAATCTGATTTCTCACTCTCATCAACTTATTGCTCTCATCACTTCATCACTCTCATCACTCCCATCACTTCATTGCTCTCTGGGTGGCTTGGTAAGGGGTGAGTTATGAGGTGGAGATTTTTTTTAATCTTTCTAAGTCCACAAAAACAAAAAAAAGAAACTGGAGTCAGCTCAGGATTCTTGGTTGAAAAAAAAACAAAATTACTGTTGTGTTATTTTTTACCTATTTCAAAACCCAATTTTACTCATCAAAGTGAGAAAGTGTGAGGGGTATAATCTGCTCTCTCATGGAAGAAGATGAGGGACAAGATCAGAAGGGGATGACTTGAGGAGGATTGGGAATATTGTCTTAAAATATTTTGTCCCAGTCATCTTCTATTTTGGAAATGTGTGAAGAAATGGAGATGAAAAGCAAAGGAGTTGTGACTCCATGGAGATTTGAAGCAATGTAGATGAGATGTGTTTGGAGCAATGGAGATGTGATTGGTCTGGATTTGGTGATGTGGAAGTGTGGTTGGGTGATTTGCATGCCATTGATGGTGGATGGATGATGATGCATAAATGGTGGATAGATGCTTGAAATAAACCATTTCTACAAAACACACCAGTTAGGAGGTATGTTTATTTCAGAAAACTGCAATAAAAATGGCGGTTTTGGTCAAAAAAAAGGCTTTTCTCTAATGGGGGGTTTACTAACTCTGATACACCATAATGTAGTTGTATATTTGGAGATAAACTAGTGGACCAATTTTTGCCTTCTTTCCCGACATTTTATCCATTTGAACATTAAAAATAAAGATTGAGTCAAATTTATCCACCACCAAGTTGACCCCTTTGGATTTTTTTGCATCAGTGGTATTTAATCCCATTAAGATTGAGATTGAGTGGGATTTTATATACTTTTTTTCTCATTCTGCCCAAAGGCAATTGGTAGAGAGAGAAATTGAATAAAGAAGATGGAGGTTGGCCAAACCAAGTTTCATTTTCAGACACAAAGCAAGCATCATCTTTTATGGGAAGTTGAAGCCAGTTGAAAAGGACCAGATGATCTGCTTTCTTCAGTTGGATACAAAATTGGAAGCTTATGGGTAAGGGTGGTTTAATTTTATTGAAATTTTGAATTTTGAGTTCCTTGGGGAGTTTTTAGTTGAATATTTGCAAGGGGAGGTTTGCTGAGGGTCCATTTGGAAGGATTAATAGAAATTCTGTTGTGAGAGAATCAGAGTGATGAGAGAATTAGAGTGATGAGTGCAATTATTTTATGATTTTAATGAAGTTATGAGTGCAATTAAGTGATGAGTGCAATTAAGTGATGATTTTAATGGAGTGATGTGTATTATAAAGTGATGATTCAATCAAGGTTTGAAGTGGGAAGCAGAAATGGAAAGATGGATAGCAAAGGGATGGTACATCCAATGAGGTTGGAAATGAAATGCAGGGTGGAAACAAGGGGTTTATGATGTGGTATGATTTTTCTTGGATGTTTCAAGTAAATTTATATAATTTATTTGAAAAAAAAAGCATTTATTCTCTGGTAAATCTGACAACTCTCATGTGGAATTATTGTTTTCTCCTTTATTTATAATGTCATTTTTTAAATTGGAGTATTTTTCTGAAGCCTTCCATTAAGGAAAATGGTGTATGTGACAACTCTGATACAACATATTTTGAAAAATTAAATAAAATTAAAAATCAAGCAAATAATAACTCTAATTTATTTTTTTAATTTCAATCCAAGAATTACAAAATTTTACAGAAAATAATCTTGTTTTTTGATGATTTGCTTGGTGAAATTAGGAATTTCAAAAACAATTCAAAATTCTTCCAGGATTAATTGTTTTTCATTGTTTTATTTTACAAAGGATAAATATGGAATATTTGGGTAGCATATGAAATAAATTTTATCCTTTTTTTCTTTTTTATTTTTTAGGGAAGGAATTACTGCTACTTTCCCCATAAAATTCACAATTGTTTTTACTTTATTTGTTCATGGGGGTAGGTATTTGCATATGTTTTTGTATCTGATTTTTCTTGAGATTTCAGAAACCAAAAGTTCATTTGGGGACATGACATGTCTCTCCAGAAAATGACTTATGTAACAAAACATTCTAAAAATTCCCATTTATTTAAAAAAAGATTTTACAAACAAGAAGATGTCAGAATATGAAAAAATAGACCTTACAGTATTGGCTCACAATATTAACAAATCCTTAACAGTTTCTGAAATTTTCCAACATATACACCTGCTTGCGTGTGTAGCCACCTTCTAATGGTGAATAGTGTTTTGGAAGGCGCAGTGACCTCTCTTAAATTAAAAATCAAGAAATTTATTTTTGGATTTACTGGAACTCACAATTCCATAAATTTAGTACAAAATATTCAAATATTTGTTTGATTGCTGACTTTTCAGATTTTCCCAAGGCCCAGATTAAATCAAAACTTTCAGAATTACTCAATTTATGACTTTTTCAAAGGAGGAATGATATTATAATTTGTTGGAGTATCACTCCATTTCTGTTTTTTCCTTTCTCACTGTTTTCCCTTATCTGTTTCCTTTTATTCTGTGTTGTACTTTTTCTTATTTTTTCTCCTTATCTTTCTATTCTTATTCTCTTCTTTTGTACTTAACACTCATCTCTTTCATCATATTCTCTACGCTCAGACTACTTACTCTGTCAGCTCACGGGTCTGGTTTCATTATTCAATATTCAGTTTGATTCCTGTCTTTCACATTTCATACATGCTACACCTCATGTGACAGTTCTAACTCGTGCATTTATCTGAGGAAAGAGCACACGAGTCAGGTAGAAGTATTTCTCATCCTTCTACGCTTGTCTTGACCGCTCTGCATCTCCTCAAGTAAGATTTATTTTCTTTCTTCATTTCTTTTATCTACTTATTTTTGTTTTTGTTTTGTTTCTTTCTTCTTCTTACTGGATTGCTAATCCTTCTACTCTTGTCTTTACCGCTCCACATCTCCTCAGTCTCAACAGTTTATGAAGCCAGAATGGAATCAAGTTAAAATCACTAAATCAGACCTCTAGAAGGATCCAATACTAATTTTAGTATTTTAAAATTTAACTAACCATGGAAGCCAATCAAAATTCTCATCCATTTCAAAAAACTCCATCCATCATTCAACTCAACTCACCCGGATTGGAATCCAATTATTTAGACTGGGCAATGATTCTTAGAATCCACTTCCAAGCTTCTGGTGTTGAATATTTATTCAACAACAAGTCTCAAAAACCTGGCCATGAAATCTGGTTGAGAGATAATTTAGCGGTATGTTCAGTCATATCAAGATCAATCAATCCATAAAATTTTCAGTTGATCAGAAAACACAAAGAAAGTGCTACTGGAATGTGGAACTCACTTTGCAATGCTCATCAAGACAGCTTGTCCAGAAGACAAATGTACTGGATTTGGAAATTTCTCCTCACTAAGCTGAACAACAAGGACATGAAAAGTCATCTGACCAAAATAATTTTGTATGGAGAGAAGTTAGAATCTCTCATAACCCTGGAAAATCCTCTCACTGCGGACAATATCCAATTGAAAGCTATACTGCTATCCCTTACGGACAATTGGCTTGGATGCGTGTCCAGTATGATGAACAAAGAATCAGTGCCCTTGTCTAAAATAATAAATGAACTTAAAAAAGAAAACTGGAGTTGATAAATGAGAAACAAAGACTTTCCTACTTTCAACCTAACAAGATCAACTTCTTCCTACTCTAAATCAACTGGTGGATGTTGAGATTGGGAATCTCAAAACGCACACCAAATCTATTACTGCACCAACTAAAAAACCAAAGGACACTCCTTTTCAAGATTCCCTGAAGTCCTTGAAGCTCTAGAGAATGCAAATAAAAACAAAAGAAATCAGCAAAAACAAAACACAAATTTAAAAACTCCAAAGGCAAATATTGCTAAAGCAAAAGTGATCAAAAATGAAGAAGAAGACAATGAATTCTTTGAATCAGGAATCATTGTGCACGCTGGTTTTGCTTCCTGAAACCTAACCACTTATAACCTTCACAATGAAAATTTCAACCTAGACTCAGGATTTACTGTGTCTATGACCCCACAAAAACATCAACTGGACAAAAAAAGACCAAAACTGACCCCAGTTTGATTAGCTGATGGTTCTGCCATCACCTCTACTTCAGAAGGGTCTTTAAC
This sequence comes from Puccinia polysora, assembly GCA_025617555.3. Taxonomy (NCBI): domain Eukaryota; kingdom Fungi; phylum Basidiomycota; class Pucciniomycetes; order Pucciniales; family Pucciniaceae; genus Puccinia; species Puccinia polysora. The sequence continues at coordinate 25,591,714 of CM062646.1, read as the reverse complement.
TCTACCCATTGGAAACATCAGAGCCCTTGTCATTCCAAATCTTCATGAACCTCTTTTATCAATATTGTATCTTTGAAACGCAGGATGCTCAGTCCTTTTCACTGCTACCCAATTCAAAATCTACAGAGATATTAAAATTGAATCAAAGAACCATCCAATCATCCAAGGATACATAAAATCAAATCTCTACTATCTTCCTCAAAAGAAAGTAAGCTGAAATGAGTCAATTTTTTCAGCTGTCTCTCAGAATTTGAAAACAGTATGTTTGGCTATCACTGTAGGTTCTCTAATCTAAATTTGAAATCACTTCTGAAACTGCTCAAGTTGTCTGGAATAAATCCTAAAACCAATAACAAAATCACTGTTCAACAATGTCCCATCTGTATCCAGTCAAAAATGTCAAGAAATCTATGTCACTCCAGACTCAGCCATAGATCACCGTATCCAGGCCAAATTATACACTCTGATGTGTGCAGTTTCAAAACTTCATCTTGAGAAAAATTCAATTATATTGCAAATTTCATTGACAACTGCTCAAAAGCACTTTTTGCATTCCCTACAAAATACAATTCAGACGTCCTAGACTGTTTCAAAAAGTTTATCTCATTCTTCAAAAAAAAATTTCACCACTCTGTCTTATCTCTTTGTACCAAAAATGGTGGCAAGTATGTCAATAATCAGATGAAAACCTACCTATCCTCAAAAGGAATAATACACAAACCAGGAGCACCACACTCTTCCCAACTAAACGGTGTTGCAGAACAATCAAATCAAACAATCTTCAATCTCATTTGGTTTTTTCTTCTCTCATCACATCAAAATCATATTGGACGGTGTGGAATTCAGGAGAGGACTTCTCCTTTAATATTTCCAAGTTTGGAAGTTATTGATCCCTTGCGTCTGCAAACCCTGAGTGCAACTGTTCACCCTTTGACTGAGAGATAGAGAATTTAGAGTAAAGATCCTTCCAAAACCTATGACAACCAATGATCCTCCGTGATCCAATGCTCCATGATATTGGGGTTGACGGTGCCGCTAAAGTAGCCTACCCCTCACCCCTAACCTAAGTACAACCAGAAACAAGCAAGAATAATGAAATACAACCCCTAAGCACAGAATCCCAGCCTCAACCCTATCCTTCCTGTCCCATAATCCACAACCCATATCCCATGTCCCATATCCCATAGCCATCCGTATTACCCGCCTGCCATTACGTCCACCCGGTTTTTCCTTCTCATGACGCAGCCTTGCGCTGCGCCCAACTCAGAGCCCCCCATGCATGACAGCATCTGCCCAACACGCCATTCCAGATATCCAAGATATATCTGCACAATCCAGATCCGCTTCTTGCAATGCACAATCCGCACGTGGTCCATCCAATCTGATCTGATCCATCCCGCACCTCCAGATGCTGAGCCCAATTTGACTTCTGCTGAGCCGCAACTTGCTGTGGCAAAGCTGCATCCATTGCTGAGGGCGCTTCCCCTGCTGAGCCTGCCGCTACTTCTGAGCGCGCAGGGCGCAGCCTATACCAACTTGCGTCTATAAAAGACCACCACATCCCCCCCCACTTGAGTTCTATCCCCAGAGATCCACCACTATCTCACCTTTCCACACTATACCGCTGCTATACCACTTCCAAATGCACACCCTTCATCAGACCAAAGAAAGAAAGAGAAGAAAAACTCATCCAACACTCTTTGCCAATCATGCCCTGCACCTACTGCAGCCGGGACGGCCTTTTGTGCTGCATCCTTCCGGGCCAGCGCGCCTGCGTCCCATGCCAAGCCGGACACTGCTGCTTCTCCCTATTGGAGGTCATGCTGCGCGACCGCCCCCAAGGTTGCCCACGCAAGAGGACCCATCACGACTCCTTTGTGATCTCAAGCAACAAGGAGATCTCAACAAACAAGTGGACCCCGCCTGGCTTGTCTTGCAATTGTCCGCAAAGCGCCCTGCAAAATCCTCAATTTCAGGAGAGCCATGACTAGGGCTTGCTGTTCTGCCAGGCTTATCCTCCAAGGCAAGAGGATTTCCAAACTTTGCGGCTTTCCAGAACACCATGCATGAGTGGGCCATGCGGGTGCAGATGAATGTACTGGCAATAGACCCAAGGATTCCAAACTGTCCGTCTGCGCCTCCTCCACCCCCACTGAGGCCAGCTCCACCTCCGCCACCTCCGCATCCTCCCACTCCTCCAAGACCAACTCCTCCTCTGGGGTCATCTCCACCGCAGCCATCACAATCATCCGCTCCCAGGTCATCACCAGAGCCCGCACACATAGTGTCTCCTGTGGTGATCAAATTATGGCTGGAACCTGTGGCCGCTGCAACTCCTCCCGCCTTGACTCCTGAAATCCTGGAGATCCCCCTGGTTCCAGCTCTCCCTTTGGCAAGGTTTGACGCAATGGTAAACCACCCGGACAAACTCCTCTTGAAATTCCTATTGGTTCCTTACGCGCACACCGCCAATGCGCAATGCAAGGTCCTGGCGGCTTTCCAATCCCTAGCCACGGCGGCTTGCGTGGATGTGGAGGATGTGATGAGGACTCAGCTGGCGTAGGAGGATCTCCCCCCTTTCTTCCTTCTTCAATTCATTCCATCTTGTATTCATACCTGTGCCCATTTGCAAAGATATGGACTTTTTCCGTGCCATCTTGAGTAGCCTTTGGGCTTTGTGAGACCCCTGAGAGAAATAAGAGCCACGCGCAAGATCCGCAAGAGTGAGGAGGATGTGCAACACTGAGAGTATCTGGTGAGAGTAAGAACATCCACGCACAAGATCCGCGCTTTTGAGAGAAACCCGCAAGAGTGCGGAATCTATGAGACTGAGAAGTATCCCCTCAAGGTACCTGGAACGCCCCAGAAGAACAGCCACACAGTTCCCTGTACCCATCTAAAGAACAGAGAGAGTACAAAGAAAACCAGCCACGCGCGCACATCCATGAGAGATAGAAAGAAAAAGAATTGGCCCAAGCCCATTTGCACCTTCCATCTATAAGATTACCAAGAAAACTTAAAAAGATTTTTTTTAAACACCAACCCATTTCCAAGCCTGCGCCTTTGCTCTTTGAACCACATCCGTAGCACGCAACATGCTTTCCTAGTTCCCTGAATCATCCATCAGAAATTGTCCATGCGTTTGCATCCGGATGCAGGGCTTGTCCTTGCGTCTGCAGACCCAGCTTTGCCCCATTCCTGCACCTAAAAGAAACCATACATAGCCAGCAATAATCCAAAAAGCCAATCCATAGAGAAGAAAATCAGGAAACAAACATTCTGGGGTGTCTAGTTATTTGGGCTGTGAACCGGCTAGAACACCCCCTCACCAAATCCAATCATATCCCCTAATCATCCAACCTTTCCCCCCAACTTGGCTGCTGTCCCCAGCCGTCTGCAGTTTTTTACTCCGCTGGATGCAAGGCGCACGCGCGTTCTTGTCCTTGGAGGGAGGATCCGCATCATTGTCCCCTTTGCTATCCAACCCAGCCATCTTGTCAAATGAAGTGGAGCCTTGCGCAAAGAATTGTTTCACATGCAAAGCTGCAGCCTTCCGTTTGAGCAGAGTTCCCTCCAATTCCTCCAAATGGTAGCTACCTCCATAAAACTTGGACATCATGCAGAAAGGCCCGTTCCATTGATTAGCAAAAAGCTTTGCCCACTGAGTCTCCAGGCTCCGGTTGTAAAGCAGAACCAAGTCCCCCTTCCGCAACAGATCCTGGAGCTTATGCGCACAGTTCTTGTTCCAGTAGCAGACAGACTTTGTGCGGGTCGCCTTCAGTCTTCCAGCATCTCTTCCCGTTGCAGGAGTTGCTTGGCGCGGGCCTTGACTAGCTCTGCAGCCATCTAAAACTTCCACCAGTTGATAACCAGAAAGGTTTCCAGCTCAATTTCAATTGGCAGCATGGGTTACTGCCCAAATAGCAGCTTGTACGGAAAATAACCCATTGATCTCTTCACCAAAATACAATCCACAAAAAGAACCACCTGAAGGGTTTCCTGCCACCATTTGCCATCCTTGCCGCCCATCTTCACCACCACTTCCTTGATTGGCTGGTGGCTGGGCTCAATCATCCCTGCGCCTTCCAGATAGTGCTCTGTCACTTTCCTAAAATTTGCTCTGCAACTTTGCACCAACTCCAACAACCATCCCTGGAACTCTGCACCCCCATTTACTGTTACCAGCCAAAGTGATCCGTAATGCGCAAACCAATCTGCCTCCAGAAACTGACCAACTTTTTCCTCCAAGAGCTTCACCAGCGGCCGCCCTTCCACCCATCCCAACAGATTGTCCCGCGCAACAAGGAGGTACTCAAACTTACCTGCCTTGATGTGCACAACGTCCAGAGAAACCCACCCAAACAAGGCGTCTTCTCCGGTGCCAATACCCACTTTGCAAGGGAACGTCGCGCTCCGCTTCCAACACGCTTTGCAAGACTGCACCCATTCCCGCACCGCGCGTACTACCCCCAGCCACCAGAACCTTGCCCGCACCCGCTTCTGAATTTCAAGCTTGCTGCAATGGCCAAGATTGTCATTTAGACTTCCCAGAATTACCTCCTGATCCGCCCTTGTATTGTGGTGTTGTATTTATAACCTTGAAACGGGAGCTGTGTTGCGGCTGCACGCTCAGCAGTTGGGTAGGTTGGGCTCAGCATTTGGGGTGCGCGCAGTCTCAGCAGTGCCTGCTGCGGGATCAGCTGCAGCGGATGAGGGCTCAGCAGCAGGGATTTCAGGGCCCAGCACCAGGTGCGGGTTGAGCCTACTCTGGGGGGCGTTGGGCCGCAAAGCACCCAGGGAACGCGGACCAAGTGATGGAGCCGGCCCAACCAAGCTTGTGGGTGACTAGTCTGGAAGGCGAGGGTGGGGAGGTCAGGGGTTATATGCGCTGGGGAGGTTTGCACGGGCATAAGCCTGGGCAAACTCACGGATCACGGGATCCGAGGTTTGCGCGGGCATAAGCGCGGGCCAACTCACGGATCGCGGGATCCGAGGTTTGCGCGGGCATAAGCACGGGATGACTCACAGATTGCGGGATCCGCAGACGCGCACGGAAGGATAAACCCGGGGTGCTCCAAGTAGGGCGCGGCAGAGGGCTGCGCCATGAGAAGGACAAACCGGACGTACGTGATATTAAAGGGGAGGGTTTCAGATGGCGTAGGGTTAGGGTGGAGCTAAGGTTCTTTACTTGGGGTCATATTTCATCTATGTTGTTGCTTGTGGTTGTACCTAGGTTAGGGTTGAGAGGGAGGACTCAAAAATACCTCACTCTCAACTCTGGGTTGGGTCATCATATAATATATCATCACCACCGGACCACCAGGGAAGGGTATGGGAAGGATTGGAAGGGAGGAATTTATCTTTTCATCACTCTCTCTATTCTTAAACTCATTGCATCCAATCTCCTTACAGAAGCTTAGAACAATAACTTCCGGAACTTGAGGACAACTTTGAGGGGTATCACTCCTCTTGTTTCCACAATGTGCTGACCACAAGCGGTACTGGCACGCTCCACCGCCACAGCTGTCCTTCCTGCAGGTAGAAATTTCCCACTCTCCGCCCAATCCATCAAACAATCTTGGCTGGCGTTTCATCTGGAAACCAAAGATCCTGAAAATACAAACTGAGGACCGCCTACCTTCCGGACTGCTGGAGGGGAAGTCGCAAACCTACTTCCATCACCCGTACCTTAACCATTGGGGTCTCCACATCCAGTGGTTCCGCGCCTTTGTATGGATCATCCCGTGGGTTCCAAGACAGTGCGTCCGGCATTGTAAAGGCCTTCCCTTGAACATTCACCACCGTTAAAGAGAAAAACTGAAGGAATGCAACCCACCTGGTCATAGGTGCATTTGTCAGCGTTGGAAGATTGATCATCCGCATCCACCAGAAGCAAAAAGTGAATCCCCCATAGCAAATGCTGCAACCTCTGCACAATCCTAGTGACCCTGCAAAGTCTCAACTGTGGCTGCAAGTACCGGCTCTCTGTTGGCCTAAAAATTACGGACTTGTAAATAACAGGACAATCTTTCCCCTCATCCTCCTGGGTCAGAACCACCCCCGCACCAAACTAGCTCAAATCCAAGGCCAACTTAATTCCTCCAGCATCATAATCCAAGTCCTGCAGTACAATATTGAGCCCAAAAATCTCCTTGAGTTTGTCAAAGGCAATGTCACAGTTCAAACCCCAGGTCCACTCCATGCCCACAAAGGACTAGCAACCTCTGCAAACCGCTCAATCAACATCCCTACATAGCTACACAATCCAAAGAACTGGAGAATGTGCAATACAGTCTTTGGTGTTGGCCACTTGAAGACTTTATTGTGTTTCTTATCCGCAATCTGCCTTCCTTTGAAAGCCACCAGGTGTCCTAGAACCTCCAGCGCAGGTACGCAGACTGCTAACTTTTTCCCTGAAACCGTAAGCCCTGCTTCTTCAATCCGTAACAAGATACGCTCCAGAGTTTGCGCATACTCCCAGACAAATTGGCAAATTTCTGGAGCATCTATAAGCTTTTTCCCTCCGTAATCCGTTCTTGGGCCTTTGATGCCCGCGTAATCAATGAAGATCTGCACCCCCACTGGAAGATTGTCCTTCAGAATCCAGGTCATCTGCGCTTGGTAAACCGCGACCAAGTTAGTTTCACCTTGTGGCAGTGGCGTCACTTGCATCCTACCCAATCCGGTTTCAAAGGCAGTCATTGGCCTCAAACTCCAATTTATTTTGTGCTGATCCTATCCGCCCATCAAATCCACCAACAGGTAGCACGCACGTCCTGAAATAGATTCCAGAAACTTGACCATGCGCGGAGGTTGTGCCACATCTCAGATCTTAAACAAATTGAGCGGCTTCAGACCATGAACAATACGTACTGACTTCCCATCCTGCTTAACCACAGCAAAGATTGGACTCAAGTAACTTGATGTTGACTGCTTTTAAAGAACCATCCCCACATGCTTGCACACCAGCTCCAAGAAGGGCCCCCAAACCGCCCGCGGAATTGCAATTGGCTTGATCTGCAAAGGTTTTTGCAGAACCGTTGGAATCACATAAGGGTTGCCTTTCTTGCTCTTTAACAGTCCCTGCTCTTCAGGTCCAAACGCAAGTGCTCTTTCCTGGAGAACAAGTACTGAAGTCAGCAAATCCCGTTCCTCCGCACTCAACCAGCCCGGCGGTCCAAAGTTAAGGGCTGTGATCCGCTCCAATTGCTTTTCCCATCCTGACACCTTCAGTGGATATTCTCAAGGGTCCCACAACCAAGAGATAGGTTGCAGTGGTCCATTCAGATCCTGCGGCATTGCTTTGTTCCAGGGATGGACATTTTGAGCAACCAGCTTATACTTTCCAACATTGCACTGCGCCATCCACATGCATCTGTTAACATAGGTCCTAGTCAAAACCAAACCACGGCTTTTGCCTTTGCTCATGAGTGTGGCACAATGATAATGTTTTTGTGAAGTACCTCCCAGCAATGCACACTGAGGAAAGGAACTTACTTCTGGCGCTTGCGCATCCCACGCTTCCTCCCTTCTCCCCACCTGCTTCTCACTGGTCAACCTCCTGCACAAAGCCGCAGCTTTCTCCGTGCGGTAACCTTGGCCAACTAGTCAAAATTGGCCTCTGGACCACCCTTGCAAACCAACTCTGCGCTGGGGTCCTCCTCCTCCTCCCTTTCCAAATCCCGCATCCACTTCCCCAACCCCTGATTGCAATTGTGGTTTCAAATTGCCCGCCGCACAAATATTCCACTGTTAACCCTTCCTTTGCCGCCTCTGGATCAAACGTCATTTGCGCTTGGAACCCAAACATGAATGGCAATCCTAAAATAGCCTCCCTGCAATCAACCAATAGGAAAGAAAGTGGTTTACAGACCCTTGCAACCTCAACCTATTCCTCCTCCACAACCCCATCCATGCAACACTCCCCGCCGTTAAGCGCGCATTTCTGCCAAACCAATTCCATTTCATCAACAAATCTAGATGGAAGGAGGTTCACCATAGATCTGCTATCCACCACCGCCCACACCTTCCTTTCAGCAATCTTCATCAAAAAGTAAGCCAGTGGATTTAAAACTGATTTCAACCCCGCTGGCTTGCGCTCCGCGTCATCCCAAGACAAGTTAACCCATTGCACCATTGGAGGGATCCTATTGTGCTGGCAATCCTTCAGCGCTTGAACCATCTTGTCTACCACAACTGGCAACAGCACCGCCAACTTCTTCAAGATCAAGGGAATAGTCATTTCATTCCCCATCACCCTGCGCACAATTTCCACCGCCTTCTTCTTCCCCGCTGGATTCACCGGTGTGGTGACCAATCCGGGACACCAAAAAAAAAAAAAAAAAAAAAAAAAAAAAAAAAAAAAAAAAAAAAAAAAAAAAAAAATATTTTTTGGTTGTACCCCTATGGGTACCTTCATTTCCCCCCATCTCTCAACTTCTCCCTGTCCTAGCGGTCTAGGACAGGCCTCTTGCCTGTATCTCCGCTTTGATCCCCCCCCTCCTATGTTCAACTCCTACTTGTCGCGCTCGCGGCCCTGACTTTTGGCAACGCAAGCAATTGTCGAACCACCTTTGACGATCCCATAGATCCATCAATCCTCATCATCATCTTCCACCACCATGAACTGGGTCTACAGTTCTTCACTAACTCGTCCATCCATCCATCAACTATCTTTGACGATCCTCTCATCCTCAACCAACCTCTCACAATTGAATCTATCCTTCCATCTACTTCTACCCCTCAACCCCATCATCATCATCACCATTGTACGCCTGCCTCTCAGAACTCTCTCAGTACGTTTGGTGGCTCTCATATCTCCCTCAGTGAACCCGGTCCAATTTGTGCGTCTAAAATTGGCCGCAAACGTAGCCTCTCAGCTCTTGTCGCTCTTCGCTATTGTGGTGGCAAGCTGGATTCGGAGATTGGTGATGAAGAACGCGGCCTGTTAGCCCTCAATCTACATACTTATATCAATTTGGGAAATCCAGAGCTACCGGAGACGAGAGCGCTACCTCCCTCAGCATTATTCCCAACGCTATTGGCGGCCATCCTTACGCCGCCAGGTATGGCACCCATCAAATTGGCACTCAAGTCTAAAGCGACGGCAGCAACGATGAGCAAGGACTCAAAACCCCAGACGATCTCGATCCTACAACAACAAGCAATTGAGAACGCCAGAGCATCCTACGATTCATTACCACCTCTGATCGCCAACGGATCTCAGAACCTTCAAGGTCCCAAGTCTTCCATCACTACTCCTGGTCGACCCAAGCTCAACCTGATTGAGAACTTACCCAAGATTGGACTCAAGTTCACCCAAAGCTTCAAATCGACTGATGCCTACGCACTTCAGTTTGCAATCTTACCCAGACCATCCGCTCATCCCTCCAATCCAATGACAGCCATTGTTGACACCCACGACCGCTGTCGCGGGTGTCCATCTGGTTGCCCGCGGTCATTCTTGATGCGGGCAACATTTCTTTTTTTTTCCTCTCATGTCATCTTCTTTTTTTTGTTTTCATTTTCCCGCACCTATTTGTAGTATCTCTTGTACATAGTATACAGGGCCTCATGTCTATAAAAGGAGGGGCTCTCCCCTGCCTTTTGGCCCAGCATTGGAGGAGATCATCATCTCATCTCATCTGTCTCCCTCATCATCAGAAATCAACTTATCCGTGGGCATCCTTCCCCACTTATCTGAGAAATTTATTTGGTTATATCCATGATTGCCCCTTGATCCTTTGAGCCTCCATACTCAAACTCTGTCCCTTGTGACCTTGATCCTTATCAACCAACCAATAGCCTTGCTGGTTGAAGAAGAATTCCTGTCTGAATTCTTGGGTGTGTTATACCACTCTGATCCATTTTTCCGACCATACTGGTCTTGATCTCTCCTTGATCATCTTTCTGGAGCCAATCACGTTTGATTGAAGGGGTTTTATTAAGCTTAAAACCTGGAGTGTTATACCTCCCTTCTTCTTTAAGGTTGAATTTCGCCACACTATTCTTGAGTCCCTTGAGAAGTGTTGGGATATTCTTGCTCAAATTTGTTATTTATTTGCTTCTAGAGCTTCATAAACAAATTGCTTTTGTTTTGTTCAGCCTCCCACAGTTATCTGGTACCCTTCAAGCGCTTGATTGCGGAGAGTTGGGCAGGTTCATTGAGAACCTGGAGGTTGGTTGGGATTGAGTTGATCTTTCCTAATCAGCTGCTGACAACCAGAGTTATTAGCTTGTGGGCGTTGTTACTTACAACTGCCTTGTTCTATTGAACCCTGAACAAACCTTGACTTATTTGTTCAAGTCTTTACCTGCACCATCTTGCCTCAGATAGTGTTGTTTCCATTGCTACCGACAACTCTTATCCTCTTCCCTTACTTTGATTTCTCATCCATAAGGTTCTGGACCTTGATTCCGGTTACATTTAAATATTATTGTAACTCCTAGGAGGGCAGCCTAAACAGCACCTTTCCCCTCCACAGAACTGCCACGGCTTAGCCCCATTTGGAGTCTTACACCGGCCCTCCATCCCTCTCCTGAACGCGCCCAATTGGCTTAGGAGCTGCAGGCGGTGTCCGTTCCTTGGCATCCAAATCCATCCTTTCCACCGCGGCCAACTCCTCCATTGCTAACACCCTCTTCTCCGCTTCCATGCACGGTGGTTGCCATACCCCGGGACCGGTGACAATCCCCATCAAAGCTTGAGCATTTATGGCTGATTCCTGTCCTTGCGCACGCAATTTCTCCATGACAGTTAGATTCCCAGGTTTGGAGGAGATCTGCTTGCCCGTTGGGAACATGAATCCCATTCCCACTGGTAAAACCAATCCCGCCTTGAGGTCCTTTGTCATGTTATTCCATCCCAACCTCCAATTCCCCTTGTCCCTGCAGTAATTGCATAACTGCAAAATGGGAGGATTAGAAAACGGAAGTGCTTCCCCAAGGTGAGGAGGCAGATTGTGCAACCCCGACAACATTTGACTCAGAAAGATCTGTAAATCCTTCATTAATTCCGTCATTTTTCTAACCTCCAGGCTTGTCATCAGAGGGTTCCCCTGAGCGCGTTCTGTTTTTGGGGGACCCGCAACCGGAGCTTGCATTGGTGCCGCCAAGGTGTGAGAAGCAGACTTCTTTGGCCCTGTTGGGAGAAACCTTGCTGTGTCCTCCATCAGTTCCTCCAAGTCAAGCTTGCTTTCCACCACGCAGAAAATGACAAGGATGTCTGGAAGAAGTGCAATGCTACCATCCAACAACCTCTTCACCAAGTTGTTGTTGTACAGGTTCCGCTGCACCCGCCCGGGGCGTGGGTGACTGAGTCCTCCCAAAAACGCCCTCTTCATTGTGCCTGTTTGTCCCAATATTACCTTGTTCTTTGCCAGGTAGCAATAGATCCAATCAAACATTGCTACATAATCCCCCAATTCCGCCTGCGTCCTGACTCCGCCATTTGCACTTGCTTCCACCGTGGCTTGCTTGAAGTTGCTTTCCCAAAACCAAGGTTTGCGCCTTCCCCACCGCACCAAGATTTTGGCCTTCAGTTTTGGCCAATCAAGTTCCTCATACCCTTCCATCTCCTCCACATCCCAAAGCTTCTCCTTGTCCATGATGAAGAGGACAACATGCCAAGCCTTATCTGAACCCGTTGCACCTTCCGCATGGGCTATTCCTTTGTATTGTGTGAGGAATCACTCAACTTCCTCAGTATTGAACAGAATGTGAGGATAGTCCTGCGGCCTGATGCAAACTGGCTTGTGGTTGGCACCATCATTGGAACAAGGGACACCGTATTCCACCCCTGATGAGGGTTGCTTCTGAGAAGCCAGAGGAGGAGGAGGAGGAAGAGGAGTGGGGGTAACATTAGATGACCCCGCAATGGTCAATGGGTGGTACTGGGACATTTTGCTTGCTAGTTTCAAGAGACAAGGAACAAAAGATTACTTCCCAGCCAGACCCCAGATGTGGAATTCAGGAGAGGACTTCTCCTTTAATACTTCCAATTTTGGAATTGATTGATCCCTTGCGTCTGTAAAACCTGAGTGCAACTGTTCACCCTTTGATAGAGATAGAGAATTGAGAGTAAATATACTTCCAAAACCTTTGACAACCAATGATCCTCCGTGATCCAATGCTCCATGATATCCTGGTTGAGGGTGCAGCTCAAGTAGCCTACCCCTCAACCCTAACCTCAGTACAACCAGAAACAAGCAAGAAAAATGAAATACAACCCCTAAGCACAGAACCCTAGCCTCAACCCTATCCTTCCCATCCCATAATCCACAACCCATATCCCATGTTCCATATCCCATATCCATCTGTATTACCAGCCTTCCATTACGTCCACCCGGTTTGTCCTTCTCATGATGCGGCCTTGCGCCGCGCCCAACTCAGAGCCCCCCATGCATGTCTGCATCTGCCCAATGCGCCAGTCCAGATATCCAAGATATATCCATGCAATCCAGATCTGTGTCTTGCAACGCGCAATCCTTGCGCGGTCCTTTTAATCCAATCCAATCCATCCCGTGCCTCCAGATGCTGAGCCCGATTCAACTTCTGCTGAGCCCGCAGCGCAATTTTCTGCCACAAAGCCGCACCCATTGCTGAGCGCGCTTCCCCTGCTGAGCCCGCTGCTACTGTTGAGCGCGCAGCCTATTCCAACTTGTGTCTATAAAAGACCACCACAACGGATGCTCTTCAAAACTCTTTCTTTGCTTTCAATTCCTATCCTCTAAAACCCCTCAAGGATTCACCTCACCAAATTCCATCCTCAAATGCAAAGACATCCACCCTTCCTACCTTCACCCTTTTGGCTGCCTTACTTGGTACAAGGTACCAGAACCAGATCAATCAAAACTATCTCCTTAAGCCAAACCGGGTCTACTCCTTTTGTACCTCTATCAAGGCAATGGATATTGCATTGTTGACCTTGCACTGAATAAGGTCATCAAATTGAGAGATTTAATCTTTAATGACTCCATCTTTCCTTATGGCCATCCGCTGAAATATTTTGAAGCACACCATCCAGATATTCTGGTACATCTTCCATGGCCGGATGATCACTCAACAAATATCAATTCTTTTTCCTTTCCCTCCAATCCTCCAACCGCCAAATCCTTCCTTTTCCCCTCCCCCCTCAATCCACAACCTGATGCACCAACGCAGTTAGATCATTCCCCCTTTTCTCAACAGACCTCTCCCGCTCTCCATCTGCACCCGCTCTGGCAATTCCTTCCCAGCCTTCTCCCACTCTTCCCCTGCCTTGCTCTGACCCCTTTCCTTCTTTTATTCCTTTCTCCACCAGCCTTTCTTCCTCAGACGGATCAGTCTTTCCACCACCTCTCTCCCCCATATCTCATGCTCCTCCTTCCCCTCCCTCTTGGCCTCCTCAGGGCACATCTCCTGTTCCTTTTCACTTGCCTCCCTTGCCTCCTGCCCTGCGCCAATCTACCAGAGTCTCCCATCCACGTTTGTGATGTGAAAACTACTCCCTTTCCGCTTTGGTAAAGGACAACATCCTGGCGCCAAAGACCTGGAAGCAGCTATTGAAGTCTACCTATTTTCATTGCTGGATTTCTTCTTCTCAAGAAAAAATGACCTCAATTGGCGGTATGAACACCTGGGCTCTGGTTCCTCCTGCCAAAGTCTGCAAGATTATCTGCTGCAAGTGGGTTTTCAAGGTCAAACGTAGACCTGATGGTTCCATTATCAAACTCAAAGCTAGAATTGTTGCCATGGGTTTCACCCAAGTGCGCATCCTCAATTTCTCCAAGTTTTTTGCTCTGAAGCTCTGCCTAGAAACCCTTTGCCTTCTGCTTTGTATTCTGGGAAACAAGAACTGGGTCAGTTGTCAGGTTGACTTCAAGACTGCTTTCCTTAATGGTTGATTTGATGAACCTATCTACATGTCTCAACACCCCCCCCCTTTTGAAGACCCAGCCCATCTCGACTGGGTTTGCAAGGTGTCTTGTGTGATTTACGGTCTGAAACAATCTCCTTGACAATGGAAAATTGAACTCAACTAGGCTCTTCTGGTGCTTGGGCTTTCCCGTTACAACTATGATCCCTCCCTTTATTTCAAGATCTCAAACAATTGCCTCATAGGTTCAATCACAGACCATGTGTATGACCTTGCTGTTGTTGGTGCGCCGGATTTTGTCTCATCTTTCATCTCCAAAATTGGCAAACGTTTCTCCATTGGAGCCAATGAGGAACTATCTCTTTTTCTTTTGATTTCCATCATGCGGGATAAAGTCTCCTTGACCATGTCAATTGGCCAGGTACACTAAATTGACTTGTTAGTGTCCTCTTTCCTTCCAGAATCTCCATCTCCTGCCTGTTCACCAACTAATGGAATTTTCAAGACTCTCTGCAAACTTCCAGTTGGGGCACCAGAGGCACCTCCCCAATACAACCAACTAATCAGCTCCCTCCTGTAGATTTTTCAATGCACCCTTCCCAAAATATCTTTTTCTTTCAACAAATTCTGCCATTTTCTTCAAAACCTGTCCATTGATCACTTGAATGTGGCCGTCCAAGTTCTACGCTACCTCCTTGCAACAAAAAGTATGCGTCTCACTCTTGGCAGATCAACCTTGTCTCTGTCTGGTTTCTCCAACTCCGACTGGGATGAAGATTGTGATGATCATAAATCCATCTATGGCTACACCTTTTGCCTGGGGGAAGGCACAATTTCCTGGAGATCAAAGAAGCAGCCAACGGTCTTGCTCTCCAGCTTGGAAGCGGAGTACAAGGCCCTCTCAGACTCCTGCATGGAGGGTTTGTGGCTGCGGAACATTCTTGTGGAACTTCGTCTAAGGGACTCATCCCCTGTTCCCCTTTTTGTCAATAAAAAAGGCGCCAAATCTCTTGCAAAGAAACCCAAACATCACTCCCAAACAAAACATATCAACGCACGCCATCACTTCATCCGTGAGTGTTTTGTGCGGGATGTTTTCACCATTTGCCATGTTGGCACAAAAAACATGCTTGCCAATATGATAACCAAGCCTTGGTCCCATGTGCTTCTGAACTCTCATCAGGGTTCATTTTGTCTCATCATTGGTGGTTAGCAAAGGGGGGTTTTGGAGTATCACTCCATTTCTGTTTTTTCCTTTCTCAGTGTTTTCCCTTATCTGTTTCCTTTTATTCTGTTTTGTTCTTTTTCTTATTTGTTCTCCTTATCTTTCTATTCTTATTCTCTTCTTTTTTACCTCAAAATCATCTCTTTTATCATATTCTCTACACTCAGACTACTTACTCTGTTGGCTCATGTGTCTGGTTTCATTATTCAATATTCAGCTTCATTCCTGTCATTCACATTTCATACATGTCACACCTCATGTGAAAATGCTAACTACTGTATTTATCTGAGTACAGAGCACACAAGTCAGGTAGAAGGATTGCTCATCCTTCTACTCTTTTCTTGACTGCTCTGCATCTCCTCAGGTAAGATTTGTTTTCTTTCTTCATTTCTTTTATCTACTTCTTTTTGTTTTTGTTTTTTTTTCTTTCTTTTTCTTACTGGATTGCTAATCCTTCTACTCTTGTCTTGACCTCTCTGCATCTCCTCAGTCTCAAATTAATTTTCTTTTCTTAATTGAGACCTTAAATGAAACAAAATACTATTTATTTTACTCAATTAATGCTTTGTGTTGTTTTTCCACTCCAGGAAGTAATGCAAACTTTGTTAATTTTTTACAATTAAAAAAAATTGAAATTTGGGAAAATTAAATTTTGGCACACCTTTTGGATTTTTTAATGTTTTTTTTACATCTGGTACAGAGGTATTTATATCCCATAAGAAAAATTAAATTTGATCTTTAAAAAATTAATTTGTATCATTTTTCCTTTATTTTTACACTTGACAAATTTTTTTTCTAAAATAAGCCTTTGTATTGAAATTCTCCTCAAGAAACAGGTATATGTAGCTTTCACCTATGTCTTTTTATTTTTGGTAAAAAGGTATTTATATTCCAACAGAAATATCCCATTTTTTAAAGACAGTAGTTTTTTTTAATGATTGATGTAATTTTCAAAAATTTTTCCTCAATCTGCTTTTTGTTTTGAAATATTCAACAGGTTTAAGCATATGAAATATTTTTCTTTTTTTTATTTTGTAAAGCAAAATGGCATTTACATCAAACCAGAAATATTCAATTTTTCCAAGATGAATGGTCAGTTTGAAATCATTTTTTTCTTAAATTTAATGAATATTTGAGTTCAATGTGAGATCAGAGTTGAATTAATTTTGATAAAAATGATTTTGGTGGTATTTTCAAGTGTCAAATTAATGCCAATGATGTCCACGTTTGGATTATTTTAAAAAATTCACTCCCAGAGAAACCTCACAGGGGTTCTGGCCTTGATGTAGCCCCAGAACACCCCAATTAATGTCTAAAGATGTTTGACTCCACCCCAGACACTCCTTTACACATTAAATAGGTTTGAAAAAACTCAATTTTTGCAAATCACCCTTTTTTTATTTGGACAGCTTTATAAAGTTTATGTGCATTTCTGGGGTTTTGAAACATGCCAGAAGTTTTGCATTAACTGAAAAGCTTACTATTTACACACATTTGTTTGGAATTGGTGTCATTTTAGCAAGGAAATGCTGAAATAATTCCTTTTTTCAAAATTTTTTTGAATTTATTGATTCTCAAGGCATGCATTTATCCTGTGAAATTTCCCAATAATTTCAAATTTATAATAAATTTTTTGGATTAGTCCTTGTGTGATATTACTTTTTATCAAAGTTATCAAAATCACCATTAGAAACCTGCCATTTTTTTGAACCTGCCATTTTGAATGGCAGGTTTCTGAAATACACATACCCCCTAACTTGTGTATTTAAAAATGGCTCTTTTCATGAAAATGGTGGATTTAAACCATCAAACGTACCATTTATGCACCATTGTCTATCCACCATCCATCCCATGCAAAACAAACATCCACACCACCACCTCAGCAAATGCATACCAATTCCATCTCCATTGCATCACACACATCTGATCTCCATTGCTTCCAATCTCCATTTCTTCAAATCTCTATTTTTTTACATCTCCATTGCTTCACACAAATCATATCATCATCTCATCACCCCACATCAAATCACCATCTTTCTCAACATATCCAATCAAACTTCCCAGAAGCAAGTTGAAAACACATAAAAGCTGACTGAACTCTTAACCACAGGTCCACTCCCACCAGTCCACTCCTTGCTCCTCCTCACCACCTCCACCTCACCCACCACGTCCCCTCCTCCTTTGGTTTGCACCCCTGTTAAGCCCCCCCCCCTCCTCCTCCTCCTCCTCCTCCTCCTCCTCCTCCTCCTCATCCTTCCCCTCATTGGTTGCTGATCCTTTGATAATTCAACCTCTAGGTCCCCCCACACCTCCTTGCTCAATCCGCCAGGTAAGCTTCCCCCCCTGTTAAGCCCCCCCTCCTCCTCCTCCTCCTCCTCCTCCTCCTCCTCCTCCTCATCCTTCCCCTCATTGGTTGCTGATCCTTTGATAATTCAACCTCTAGGTCCCCCCACACCTCCTTGCTCAATCCGCCAGGTAAGCTTCCCCCCCTCCTCCTCCTCCTCCTCTGCCTCTGCCGGTGGCCTCCTCCTCCTCCTCCCCCTCTGCCGCCGGCAGCAATCCATTGATTTATGCCCAGCAGCCTCCTCCTGCTCCTCCTCTGCCGCTTCCAGCAATGGATCAATTTATTGCAGGCAGCAGCCTCCTCCTCCTCCTCCTCTGCGTCCTCTGGTGTGGAAATAATAGAAATGAACTTCCCAAATTGTCCTAGTGTTTGGAAGTTATTGACCCTAGCTTCTGTGAGGTGTGGAATGCGCCCTTTAAGTTGAGAGACCAAGAGATAAATTCCTTTTCCCAAAACAGCAATCTGTGGCGGAATGATCCCCCCCCCTCAACTGGCGCTGAGGGAGAAGACTTTATATCCTCCCTCTCAACCCTAACCTAGGTACAAGCACAGTGAGAACAACAAATGAGAAGGGAACCCTAGAAATAGAACCCTAGCCTAACCCTAACCCATACCTGTACTTCCCCAATCCCTCAAGCCTGCCTGCCATTAAACACATCTTGTTTCTCCTTCTGATAATCCAGCCCTCCACCGCGCCCTACTTGGAGCCCCCCATGCTTGTCTTTATCAGCCCAATGTGCTGTTGTTATTTCCCTGGTCCCATTGGTCAGCCCACTCTTGGGAGTGTCTGCCCATGCACATAAAACCGCCATTGCCCCACTACTACCTCTCTGGGCTAACAGCCTGCAAATGTGGTTGGGCCGTCTCCATTCCAAGGTCTGTAACATCTGAGCGGGTCACAACCCGCTGCACCTTGATAAATCCTGAACCATAGCTGGTGTTCTGAGCCACAAAGCGCCTGCTGCTGAGCAAGAAGCAGCCACTTCTGAGACTGCGCACACCCAAACTTCTGAGCCTGACCTACCTAATGCTGAGTGCGCAGGCTGCAACACAGCTCCCAATCCAAGGCTATATAATGACACCACTTCCCCCCCAAACTTGAGTTCTGTCCCCAGAGGTCTTCCCATCCCTACCTCAACCATACCTTGCTCCTCCCCTATACCACCCTACCCCCCTTACCCCATCATCCATTGCCACCATGCCGCCTTGTAACTTCTGTGCTTGTTGCCTCCACCTGGGCCAAGCCACCCAAGCGGTCCTCCAGAGGCCCCCTCTTTGAAACCAGCCTCTCCTCCACCAAGCCTGCCTGAAATCTCAGAGATCTAGATTGGGATGGCCCTATTGGCAGCCAACTTTGATAATTTTTCCAAGCAGTCAGCCTCAATTCTACAGGCCTTCCTCACGGCCCCCGGACCACAAGACTCAGAATCCCAATGCAAGCTCTTGGCATCATTCCAGGCCCTTCTGGTGTCATTGCAGGCAGAAATGGAGGAGATGATGAAGATGGCTTAGGCACATTTCCCCCTCCCTTCCCTCTTGCCTCCTCTCTCCTTCTTTCCACTTTGCATCCATGCCTTTCCTTGAATTTAAGAGAAATATATGTTTTTGCGCTTTCCTTATTAAGTTTAGTAGTATTGTGAAAACAACCCTGCGCCCTTGAGTGAGTGAGAGAGAGAAAACCTGAGTCCTGGCTTGCCCAACTGCAAATTCCTGCTGAAATGCCTTGGTAAGTTGCTAATAGTTCTGAAAAGGTACCTGGACTTCCCCAGGCAAACTGCCTCACAGTTCCCCATACCCTTTCTGCAAATAAAAACCACCTCTTTCCAGCGCGCACACACAACCAGAAAGAGAGAGAGACAATAGGAAAAAAACATTCTGGGGTGCCTAGTTGTTTGTGCTGTGAAACTGCTGGAGCACCCCCTCACCAAATTAAGATTTTCCTGCACACGCTCCACCTGAATACCCATCCATGCCTTTCATGCCTGTCTGTAAGGAAAGAAACAGATAAAAAAGGGAAACAGACCTAGACAAAAGGAAAAAAAAGAAGGAAGGATTTTTTTTGCAGCGCTCCTCATCCCAGCTTCTGTTTGTGGGGCTTTTCCTTTCCAGTTTGGACCTGGCATTTCACTGTGCCTGCGTTCCTTCAACAATCATAAACCAAAGCCAGTACCAATCCAAAACCCAAATTCAATCTGAGAAATAAGGAAAAAAAATTCTGGGGTGTCTAATTATTCCAGCTGTGAACCGGCTAGATCACCCCTTCACCAAATCCAGCTTTCCCTTTCCTTTTAGCACTAGCACCCCCCCCCCCCCCCAGCTTGGCAGCTGTCCCCAGCAGTTTTCAGTCCCCTACTCTGCCAAAGCAGCATGTTGCGCAGGGAATCCTCATTGGCCAAAGAGCCCAAACCATTGAGTGCTCCCAAACCTGAACCTTCCTCCCCCGCCTTCTTTTCAAACAAGTTGGATCCACGCACAAAGAAGCACTTCACATGCAAAGCTGCGGCCTTCCATTTAAGAGGCGTCCCATTGTGGTAAACCAAAACCTAACCTATAGCCATCAGAATACCTTTTCTAATATAAGGAAAGCTCCAATCCTCAAATCAACCTCACAAAAGGATTCTACACCAAAAATAACCTATAGTAACCCAGCCAAAGTACCCCTCTATCTCTCATGGATTAGAAGATACAGCCCAATCAGGTCTCACAGCTCATTGAAAGACATATATGGACACACTTTGGAATAATTCAAGTACATACCACATACATTAAACCCATACACCACCCAAACTCCTCACCAGCCTATACAGAATTAATAAATGCAAGACACTGCATGCAGAACCAAACAAATCACCTGATCTGTACACAGCAATATATTCAAGCAGGCACATGCAGTACAGAAGCAATTAATACAGCACCAAAGAAATCACCTCATCTGTATAAACAGCAATATATGCAAGCAGGATCATGCATTACAGAAGCAATTTATACAGCACCAAGAAAATCACCACAACTGTATACACAGCAACATATGCAAGATACTGCATGCAGAAGCTGTACAGCATCTTACAGGATATGATACAGAAGCAATATATTCAGCGTACTGCCTGCACAACCAGAAAAACCACCCACAACCATAAGTCAGCTACCAGGTGGCATCCCCCCCTGATGTCTACAAATAGAGGGCCTCTCTCCAGCCATTTCCCCCACATACCCCCAGGCACCCAGCCTGGGGTGGCCACCTTTATGAAGGGTATTAAACCCTTATAAAAAATATTAAACCCTTATATAAAATATTAAACCATTATAACAGGTATTAAACCCTTATAAAAATATTCAACCCTTATAAAAGATGTTAAAACCTTATCATAAACCATGATCAACCATCACCAACCATTACCACATACCTTGACCACCATCCTCAACCATCTATCATCATCATCCATCATCATCCATCATCATCAATCATCATCACCACCCATCATCATCATCCATCATCATCATCATCATCCATCATCATCATCATCCATCATCATCATCATCCATAATCATCATCATCCATCATCATCATCATCATCAATCATCATCACCTACCTCAACCATCATCATCATCCATCACCATCATCAACAATCATCATCACCTACCTCATCCATCATCATCATCATCCATTATCATCATCAACAATCATCATTACCTACCTCAACCATCATCATCCATAAACATCATCAACAATTGTCATCACCTACATCATCCATCATTATCATCATCCATCATCAAAATTATCCATCATTATCATTATCATCATCATCATCATCATCATCATCATCATCATCATCATCATCATCATCATCATCATCATCATCATCATCATCATCATCATCATCATCATCATCATCAACCATCACCAGTATCAAGTATAGGCTCAAAAATTTTAACTTTATCAATCATCACCTGTAACATCAAAGGATTATTCATCAGTAACCAATAAAATCAATATAAAAAATATATATAAAGGATAAGACCAGATAAAGGATTCTTCCCTTACTCAGCTTCATTCCTCAAATTCACCTATCTGTTCCACCATTTCCTCCTTATCAAGCTTGAACATATTGATCCTAGGTCTGATAGAGACTACTATAGTAGCAACTCTATTTGAAAATCAGCCATAAATCTCTTTTCTTTTATTGTTGTGAGACTAATATAGTACTTAGAGGGGCAGGCAATTCAAAATCATCCTTATTATTCATCTATCTTATTAATGTTTGTAGTACTAAATGCACCCTCAAGTGACTGCCAGAAAGCTATTTGCTAAACTTTACCCAATCCCAAAGGAGTCTCCACACCGTCCAATTCCTTGAGCTGGTAGCTGCCGCCCACAAAATTGGAAGCCACACAATACGGACTGTTCCATTGGTTAGAAAAAAGCCATCACCACTGAGATTCCAGACTATGGTTGTACAGCAGCACTAAATCCCCCTTCTGCAATGGATAATGGAGAGGGTGGGAACAGCACTTGTTCCAGTAGCAGATGTACGCTGTTTGGGTCTTCTTCAATTTCTCTGTGGCCTTTTTCAAGGTTGCCTTGCGCCTAAGAAGTTTTTTGGTGCATGCCCCAATTAGATCAGCAGAGGTCTTGACCTTTCACCAGTTGACACCCAATAATGTATCCAACTCAATTTACACCAGAAGTACAGGCCGCTGTCCAAAGAGCAGCTCATAGAGCAAGTAGCCCGTCAATTGCTTCACAGAGATCTGATCCGCAAAGAGAACCACTGGAAGTTTTTCCTGCTACCTTTTGCCGTCCTCCCCACACATCTTCACCAGAGCTTCTTTGATGGGCTGATGTCCCCATTCAATCATCCCCACGCCCTCCAGATATTATTCCTTCATGCAATCAAACTTTGCCCTGCAACTCTGCATCAATGTCATCAAGAATCCTCAAAACTCAGCGCCCGCATCCACTTTGACCAGACAAAGCAATCCATAGCGCACAAACCAGTCTTCCTCCAAGAACTGAGCAACGTTTTTGGCCAAAAATTTTACCTGAGTGTGCACCTCAACCCACCCTGACAGGTTGTGGCATGCAACAAGTATGTACGCAAACTTCCATGCCTTAATGCGCACCATGTCAAGGGAAACCTGTCCAAACAGTGCATCCTCTCCCGTGGGTTGACCAACCTCCTTGGGCAACCTTGAGCTCCGCCACTGACAGGCTTTGCACAATTTAACCCACTCCCGTCCTGAGCGCACAACCCCTGGCCACCAGAACTGCACCTTCACCCTCCTCTGCATCTCAACCTTGCCCCAGTGACCAAGGTCATTTTGCAAAACCCTAAGGATCACTTCTTGGTCTGGCCTTGATGTTGCAACCACAAGAGGCATGGGAGCGTTCTGCCACAATAATTGCCTGTCCTGAAGTTTGAAGTTTACCGCATGCCGCTTCACCCATCAAACAACCAAACTTTCTGTGCCCTTGTGTAACTGTAGATCCTGCAAATTAGAGCACAAGAAAGCATAACACCTGGATTGAAGCAATGGAAGAAAAACCCCTGCTTCCACTACCCCTACCCAGATTACTGGAGATTCCACATCCAGGGGCTCTTCACTTTTGTGCGGGTCCTCCTGGGGATATGGCAACAGCGCATCTGGCATTTTGAAGGCCTTCCCTGGAACATGCACAAAATAAAAGGAGGATAGCTCCACCTGGTTAAGGGCAGGTTTGGCAACATTGGTTAGGCAATCATTTGCGCCAAGGCCTCCATGTCCACCAAGAGCTTGAAATGAACACCCCACAAACAGTGCTGTAACCTTTGCACAATCTTGGTAACACCGCACAACTCCAAATTTGGCTTCAAATAACAACTATCCCTTGCAATAAAGGTGACCAAATCACAGATCACCTGCCAATCTTTCCCATCCTTGTCCTGAATCAGGACTCCCCCCAAATCAAATTCACTAGATTCAACTGCCCAGTGTATCCCCTGGCATCATACTTGAGATCCCAGAGGACAATGTTGCACCCCATGATCTCCTTGAGCTTTTTGAACGTGTTGTAACACCTGGCAGTCCATTCCCACTTTGCGCCCTTATGTGTCAATGCCCAAAGAGGGCTTGCCACCTCTGCAAACCATTCAATTAACATGCTGACGTAGCTACACAACCCCAGAAACTGGAGAATGTGAAACACTTTCCGCAGAGTCATCCACCTAAGAACCTTTTTCCGCTTCTTCTCTGCAATCCACCTGCTGTCAAACGCCACCACATTCCCCAAAACCTTGAGTGCTGTAAAGCAGACCAACGGCTTCTTCCCTGACACAGTAATTCCCACCTCTTTGATCTAAAACAAGATCTGCTCCAATGTCACCACATATTCCCAAATGAACCAATGCATTGCAGGGTCTTCCGCCAAAAATGCGCCCTCATAGTCCATCCTTGGGCCCCTGATACCGGAATTGTTGATAAAGATCTGGACGCCGCCAGGAAGTTTGTTGCGCAGTATCCAGTTCATCTGAGCTTGGTACACCACCACCAAGTTGGTTGCACCCTGTGGAAGCCGTGTTAGTTTCATCCTTCCTAACCCGGTTTTGAATGCAGTCAGCAGTTGCAAATTGGGGTGGAGTTCCCACTGATTGTAACTGCCCATCACATCCACCAATCTATAAAACGCATGCCTGGCCATTGATTCCAGAAATTCTTCCATGTGTGGGGGCAAACCCGTGTTGTGAATGGTGAACAAGTTGAGCCACTGCAGATCATGGACAATTCTCAAAAAATTCCCATCCTGCTTGAAAACCTCCAAAATTGTACTTGAGTAGCCTGACACAGACTGCTCATAAAGCCCTGTCCTCATGTGCTTGCGCACCAACTCTAAAAAGGCCTCCAAAACGGTTTGAGGGATTGGAATTGACTTTATTTTCCACAGTGCATGTGGAACAGTGGGGATCATGTAGGAGTCCCAAATCTTGATTTTCAACAATCTGCGCTGTGGTGGTTATTTATAGACACGGAGGCAAGTAGGCTCACCACTGGAAATTTGACTTGGAGAGGCTCAGCTGTGGTTGGAAGTCCACAGAACAATAGCCTCAGAGAAGTGCGTTGGCAGACTGTCTATTCCGGAGTACATTAGCTGAGGGCTTGGCATTGGTGCGGTGCGCCCTTTTGCAGGAAAAATGACAAGAATGGGCCATATTTCTTGCCTTTTGCAGAAATTGCATGGTCAAACATAACTTTCCCTCTGCAGAGGTGGGTTTAATAATTCAGAAGCAAGTGATTGAAGCTAAGTAGTATGGATTAGGTCAATTATGGGATATGCAATGAGATTGCAGAGCGCTGTGGGGCAATGAACGCTAAAGTTGAGGAGGCCAAATGTGGGTTGTTGGGGATCTGTAGTTATGCTGCATGGAGCATTGGGAGTGATCCGCTAGGTAATATCAACAAGGATCTGTTCTTAGTTATGCATTGGCCCAACTCAACTTTTATGGGGAATAGGCAACAGGATCATCAAATTTTCTGCAGATCATTGGATTGGGTATGGATTGAACTATTATTGAGGACTATCAGTGCGGATTGCACAGAGATGGTGGAAAAAGGAGTCTTTCTTTAGAAGGTTACGTTCCTTTGTTATTTGTTGTATATATAAGGAAGCTTTTCTTTTGCTGTAGGGTGAGAGGGGGGAGATTGGAGTTTAACATTGGAGGATTTTATGATCATTGGAAATTAGAATCATCAGTGGAGTTTTACCATTATTGGAGTTTATCATCATTATTGGAGATTTTTGCGGAAAATTATAGCTTGATTCTTTTCTTCAGTTACTTTGGAGTGTAGTAACCAGAAAGAGTTCTTGGAGGTCATATTTAGGGAAATATTTCAAGTTCAGAGCTTTTTAGGGAGTCCAACTTGTTTATTTACTATTATTTTATTTTGAGTTAGCTTTAGTGGTTTCCAGCTTGGGTGCGGAAGCAGAGTTTGGTTAGGAATTGCAGAGGTAAAGGAGTGTGACTCAAGGGCTAGTGGGCTTTGCAGAACTTGGAGCGGGATTGTTGCGGAGAATTTTATATTTTTGTGGGGAATTTACCAAACACACAATATCTTTCCAGAGCGCTTGTCCATCCCAAAGGCAAGGGCCTTCTCCCGCAATACCAAAACCAACGCCAGTAAATCCTTTTCCTCTGAACTCAACCATCCTGCAGGCCCAAAGTTGAAAGTGTCAACTCTCTCATCTGTGATTTGTGCCAATCACGCTACCCATCCATACTTCTTCAGAGGTGTTTCCCATGGATCTTGGAACCACGCAATTGGCCAAGAGGTCTGTTAAGCTCCTGCGGCATTGGCTTGTTCCATGGCCAGAACTTTTGAGCTACCGGCTTTTAATTGCCCATGTTGCACCTTGCCATCCAAAACCAACCGTCATTGTTGTAAGTCATAGCAATAACCAAACCAGGGCTTTTGCCTTTGCTCACAACTGTGGCACAATGATAGGGTTTTTGAAATTTAGAAGCTTGTGAAGATGCATACTGAGGAAGGGAACTTACTTCTGCCACTTGTGCCCTCCCCGCACCTTCCTCCCTCACCTGCTCATTGCTATTCAACCGCCCACACAAAGCCAGAGCTTGATTTGGGCAGTAACCGCAGCTGACTAAGCAAAATCCTCTGTGGGGTGAACCTTACAGTTAACCTCCCCTTTGGACTTGTTGTTGCTGCACATTGCCAATCTCTGCACCCATTTCCCCCTTCTGTGGCCACAGATTGTTGTCTCAAACAGTGCACAAAACAAATCCTTGACCTTTAACACTTCCATACACGCCTTGGAGTTGAAGACCATTTCAGCCTGGAATCCAAACATAAATGGCTTTCCCCAAATAACATTGCCACACTCCACCAAAAGGAAAGATAGGGGCTTCCAGACTTTTGCCACCTTTACTTCCTCTGCCTCAACTACCCCGTCCATGCAGCACTGTTTGCCGTTCAACACCCAAAGCCCCGTTGCACACTTCCTCCACACCAAACCCAGCTTGTCCACCAATCTTGACAGAAGCAAGTTAACCATTTCCCATACCTTCTTCCCTGCAATGGCCATTGTGACGCAGGAAAGTGGAAAAAACAACAATTTCAACGGGAAAAGAACAAGTTCTACCTCCTCCCCCACCATTTTCACACACTGGACCATTGCTGGAACCCGGCCTTGCCCACACTCCTTCAATGCCTGGACCATCTTCTCAACAACTGCTGGGGACACCGCCACTAATTCTTGTAGGGTTAGGGATATCAGCAAGTCTTTCCCCATCACTCTCCGGACAATCTCTGTGGCCTTCTCTCTCCCCACAGGATTCATTGATGGGCCATCCCCATTGAAGTTTGGGCACTGCTAGCTTTGGGGCCAATGGTTGCTCTTTAACATTGGCGTCCATTTTTTCTACCACAACCCATTTGTTTGCTGCCAACGCCCTAACTTTGGCCTCCACTCTTGGGACTTCCCAGGTTCCAGGCGTTGTGAAAATGCCAAGCAATACCCAAGTGGTGTTGGCTGGAGGCTTTACCCATTCTTTTATTTGTACCATGGGAGGAAGCTGACCTGTTGTCAGATCCACCAATGTGCCCATCAGGAATATGTATGTCAAGACGGAAGTGCCAACCAACCCCTTTTTCATGCCCTGAGTGAGGTGGGCACATGTTGACTTGCAGTGCCCTTTTTCCCCACAATAAGTACAAGTGCGCACCTCAAACCCTTGGAGGAACTGCTGGGAGGCTGGAACCCTTCCAACATATGAGGTTGTGTTGCACACGGTTGGTTTGGAGCCATTTGAGCCATTGTCTGGTTGAAGAAGATTTTTATATCCTTCAAGATCTCCATCATTTTTCCCACCAATGGTCCCAGCGCCTGTTGAGGTGTTGCAGCACAAGAGGGTGTTGGTTGTAGCGCGGCTGGCACCAAGAGCGTCACCAACTTCTTGGAGGCCCTTTAGTAGGTTCTTGCTGTGTCTGCAATGAGCTTTTCTAGGTCAATTTTGCTTTCCATGGCCTGGAAGATGACTGCCAAGTTGAGAATAATTGCAATTCTCCCGTCCAGAAATCTTTGACCAAACCGTGATCATACAGGTACCATTGCACTAATGAGCAGAGTTGAGGCGCAAGCCCACCCAATAACACCCGCTTCATGGCCCCCATCTTCCCCACTAAAACCTTGTTCTTTGCCAAATACCCATAGATACGCTCAAACTTTGACATTTACTTTACCAAACCTTTGCGGGTCTGTACTGCCCCATACTTGCTTGCTTCCTCCATGGCTTGTATGAAATTGCTTTCTTTGAACTGTTGGTTGCACATTCCCCACCTTTCCAAAATCTTTCTCTTCAATTTTCCCCAATCCTGCCTTTTTTACCCAACCATCTCCTCCATTTCCCGCAGTTTTTCCTTGGTGGTTATGAAGATGACAATAGTCCAGACCTTAGCCGCACCCGTTTCCCCCTCAGAGTCTGCAATACCTTTGAGCCTAGAAATAAATTGCTCCATGTCAGCAGTGCTGAATTGGAGGTGAGGGAAGTCCCTAGGCATGAGCCACACACAGCAAGGGGTCTCAACCACCATCTCCAATGACCCTTCCTCTGATGGGGGGGAAAAACCGCCTGTCCTAGCGGTGTGAGGGGCTGGTGGTGGAGGTTGAGGTTGAGTAGAAGCATTGGGAGCCAATTTTAGAGGAAAGGCAGACGGAAAATTGGATCCGGGGACATTTGTTGGCAGCATCCTGTGTTACCTCAGAGAGACTGAGAACAAAAGATAGATTCCTGCCCAGACCCCCAGATGTGGAAATAAGAGAAAGGAACTTTTCAAATTGTCCTATTGTTTGTAAGTTATTTATTCTAGTGTCTGTGAGGTGTGGGATGCACCCTTTAAGTTGAGATACCAAGAGATAAATTCCTTTTCCCAAAACCGTGATCCGTGGTGGAATGATCCCCCCCCCCCTCAACCCGTGCTGAGGGAGCAGACTTTATATCCTTCCTCTCAACCCTAACCTAGGTACAAGTGCAATGACGGCCCAACAACAAATGATAAGGGAGCCCTAGTCAAACCCTAACCCATACCTGTACCACCCCAATCCCTCAAGCCCGCCTGTCATTACAAACAAATGGTTCATCCTTCTCATAACGCAGCCCTCCACCGTGCCCTACTTGGAGCCCCCTCCACTTTTCCATATCCCCCCAAAGTGCCTTTGTGATTTCCCTGGTCCCATGGGTTGGCCTGCGCTTGCGCGCGTCCACCAATGCACATAACCCTGCGATTTCCCCTCTCCTTCCCCCCCAAACTAACTGCTGTGGAAACAAAGAGAATTGAACTCTCAAAATCATCCCTAAGTTCAGGAATCAATGGTCCTAGCGTCTGTAAGGATAAGGATGCGCCTGTTTAAAGAGAGAGAGAGAGAGAGAGAGTAAAGAGATGAAATTCCTTCTGTTTGCCGCCAGATGTGATATGATTTATATCTCCAAGCTGGAGTTGAGGGTGCAGACTTTATGCCCACACTCTCAACCCTAACCTAAGTAAAAGTGCAATGACATCCCAACAAAAAATAGAAAAGAGACCCTAAAAATCACAAAGCTAGGCTGACCCTATCCCTCTCCCATTCCGCAACCACCCTCAATACTGCCTACCATTGAAAACACCCAGTTTTTCCTTCTCATGATCCAGCCCTCCACCACGCCCTACTTATAGCCCCACCACGTTGACACACACCCGGTTTGTCCTTCTGATGACACGGCCCTCCATTGCCCCCTACTCAGAGCCCCTCCATGTTGTCCATATCTGCCTGGCACGCTGCGTGATTTTCTGCCCCCGGGGGTCAGCCCACACTTGCGCACGCCCGCCCCACTCCTATAGCCCCAATTTCCCCACTCTATCTTCCAAAACTAGCTGCCCGCAAACCTGGTTGTGCCAGCTTCATTGTTGGGTCCATAGTGTCCAAGTGGGACGCGGCCTGCCACATCAAATTGAGCCCAACCCAGGCCTGGTATTCTGAGCCCCGCGGAGCCTACTTCTGATCCCGCAGTGACCACTTCTGAGACCATGCACCTCCAAAATGCTGAGCCTGTCCTACCAAATGCTGAGTGCCCTGGCTGCCGCAAAGTTCCCAGTCCAAGGCTATATAAAAACACCACATCCCCCCCCCAACTTGAGTTCTGTCCCCAAAGGTCTTCCCATTGCTACCTTGACCAACTTTGCACCTTCCCCTACCAACCAACCCCTTCCCCATGTTCTTCCTTACACACTGCCAACCGCTCTTCTTGTCCAAAACCATGATACCCTGCGACTTCTGTGCTTGGAACAGGCACAAGAGTTTGCTCATCCCTGGCTGTTACGCGTGCACTGCTTTCTGTTGTGGCCACCATGGCTGCTTGCTTAGCAAGGGAATGCCCCAGGCTCCTCCCCAATCTGGCTCTTGCCCCAGGCCTTGCAAGAGGGCTTTACCCAACCCGTTTGTGGTTTTGGACTACCAGAAAATCTCAGAGGACTTGTGGACTTGGCCAGGCTCCCCCCTTTTCAGCACTCCTCCAAGCAAGACTTGTGACCCTGCCTGGCCCCTCCACCATGCAGGACCCCCTCAGAAGGAGGACTTCCCAACCTTTGTGGCTTACCAGGCCAATTGCGTCCAAGGTAACCAAGGCGTAAGGGACCCACCCATTGAGGAGACTCTCAGATGGCATGCGGCTCCCTCTCCGGCTCCTCTTTCAAGCCTGCGGCCCATTCATGCTCCAGCACCAGATCCCAACCCAAGGTATTTGTTGGACTCAGACAAGAGGCCCGCAACTCCACAGTTCACTCCTCCGCCACCACTTTCTCTGATTGTTATTGCTTCTTTTTCCCCTCCTGGACCAAGCCCCCCAAGCAGTCCTCTGGAATTCCCGTCCTCACCGCGGGCCTCCCCTCCACCAAGCCGCTCAAGATCCTGGAGATCCCCACCATGATGGCCCTCTTGGCGGCCAACTTTGATAACTTTGCTGAATGGTCAACCTCAATGTGGCGGACCTTTCTTGCGGCTCCCGGCGCTCAATTTTCTAAATCCCAATTCAAGCTCCTGGCTTCATTGCGGGCCTTTTTAGCGTCATTGCGGGCGCAAATGGAGGGAATGATGAAAATGGCTTAGGCGCCTTGCCCCCCCTCCCTCTTCTCTCTACTCTTTTGTATCTGCGCTTTTCTTAGCTCTAGAGAAATACACGTTTCCTGCGCACGCCTTCCTTCTTAAGCTAGTAGTCCTGTGAGAATGACCCATGCCCTGAGTGGGTGAGTGAGAAAGAAATCTGGGTCTGCTGTGGAATTAAAAAGATTACTTCTCCTTTAATGGTTACCAAGTTTGGAAGTTATTGGTCCCTTGCATCTGTAAACCCTGAGTGCAACTTTTCACCCTTTGACTGAGAGATAGAGAAATGAGAGTAAAGGTCCTTCCAAAAACCTATGATGATCCAATGTGATCCTCCATGATAAGATAAGATCCCATCCCCCCCTCCTCCCTCCACATCTGGGTTGAGGGTGCGGTTTAAGTAACCTCCACCTCAACCCTAACCTAGGTAAAACCGCAAGCAAGCAAGAATAATTAAATACAACCCCTAAGTACAGAACCCTAGCCCCAACCCTATCCTTCCATCCCATAATCCACATCCCATATCCCATACCCCATATTCCATTGGTATTTCCCGCCTGCCATTACTTCCACCCTGTTTTTCCTTCTAATGACCCGGCCCATGCGCTGCGCCCATCCTGGAGCCCCCAGCGCATGTCTGCATCTGCCCAACGCGCCATTCCAGATATCCAAGGTATATCCAGACGCGCAATCCGTCCAATCCAATCCATTCCTCCCCAGGCCTCCGGATGCCAAGGCCAACTTGACTGCTGCTGAGCCTGCAACACAGCTTTCTGCGGCAAGGCAGCACCCATTTCTGAGGGCGCCTCCACTGCTGAGCCACCAATATCTGAGCATGCAGCGCGCAGCCTATTACAACTTGTGTACATAAAAGAACACCACATCCCCCCCCCCCAACTTGAGTTCTGTCCCCAGAGATCCACCACTATCCCACCTACCCCCGCGTTCCCTTGTTAGCCTTTGGGCTTGTGAGAATCTTGAGAGAAATAAGAGCTGCGCCCAAGGTCTGCGCTTTTGAGAGAAATCTGCAAGAGTGAGAAAAATCTGTGCCACTGAGAGTATCTGCTGTGAGTGAGAAAACCCATGCCACTGAGAGTATCCGCTAAAGGTACCTGGACCACCCCAGACAGCCTGCCACACAGTTCCCCAAACCCATATACATAATGGAGAGAGTGCAAAGAAAACCAGCCACGCGCACATCCTTGAGAGAGAGAGAAAAAGAAAAAGTATCTTCCCAAACCCATCCACACCTTCCATCTATAATATAACCAAAGAAAACTTAAAAAGATTTTTTTTAAGCACCAACCTTCTGCCAAGCCGGCGCCTTGCTCTTTGAACCACATCCGTTCTGTGCAACGCGCTTTCCTAGTTCCCTGAATCATCCGTTGTAAATTGTTCATGCGTTTGAATCCAGAATGCGGGGCTTGTCCTTGCATTTTTGGACCTGGTTTGCACCGCGCCCGCATCCCAAATCAGACCTTCCCATCCTGCGCTAGCTTCCCCCCCAACTTGGCTGCTTTCCTCAGCTGATGCCTCAACCAATCCCAACAAGGTTGCGTCTACCAGCCAATTCTCCAAACTTCCATCCCAAGGCGCCTTCTGCGGCCAAAGCCTCTGCAACCCCAACTTCCTTCTCACCAGCCATGCCGTTGGGACCCAATCCCTCCCTGTTCCGCACCTGAAGCCCTGCCACAAGTGTCTGTTGCACCAATGCAAAAACCCCTGCTAGCTGTGATGGCACCAGGCCCATCCTTGGCCCATCCATCCCGCACTCCCCATGCTCCACGTCCTTCCATCCCATGTGCATCCTCCCTGCTGTTGAAGAGTTTTGGCTCTGGTTGCAATCCTCTGACGCCTGGCCCATTCCTTCCACAACCGCTCCTATCCTCTCTACAAAACCTGCCCACCATTCATTGGTTCTGGAATTGCTCAAAATATCTTCTCCTGGTTCCCTCTCTGCAAGACCCATCTGTGGTTCACTGGTTACCAAATTGTGCAAAATACCTGCTCCTGGTTCCCTCTCCGCAAGACCCTTCCACCGTTCACCGGTTCCCAAATTGCGCAAAATATCCGCTCCTGGTTCCCTCTTCCTTGCTTGCTTCATAGCAACATGCTGAGACAATTCCGCCAAGACCTTCTTTCCTAACACATACCCTGTCTCCTCTGGGGAAACCAATGCCGTGTTTAAATCCATTGTCTGGTTCTTATGTCCCAATTGCCAACAGCCATCATTGTCCCCATACGTGCACACCCAAGGCATGGGCGTGCTAGGAAGCTGAAGACCCTTTGAATAGATATTGAGGTCCCTTTCCAGCTTTGCAAGTTTTTTAAACCAAGGGATGGTTGCCGGTGGTGGAGCTTCCCCATAATTCAATTCTGCGGTTTGCTTGAAATTGCCCTCCCAAAAAAAAGGATCACGCTTACCCCATCTTTCCAACATTTCCGCCTTCAGTTTTGGCCAATCCAGGTTCTGGTAGCCCCCCATCTCTTCTACGTCCCAATTCTCCTCTGCGTTCATGATGAACAGGACAACAGGGTAAGCCTTATTGGAATCTGATGCATTTTCAGAGTCTGCAATCAATTCATATTGTGAGATGAATTTCTCCACACCCGCAGTGTTGGATTGGATGTGAGTGTAGTCCTTTGGATAAATGAGAAGATGTTGGGAGGAGGAAGAAAAAGGAGGGGAAACTGCTGGTAGCATCTTGGGTACCTTTGAGAGACTTCAACAAAAGAGTTCCTGGCCTGACCCCCAGATGTGGAAACAAAGAGGGTGTAAATCCCCTAGTTCTCCTCAAGTCCAAGAGATAATGGTCCAAGAATCTGTAAGGAGGTTGTATGCAATGAGTTAAATAGAGAGGGAGAGAGAGAGAAATAATAATAAGATGAGTTCCTAGTTCCTTGTTCCTTCAATCCTACCCATCCTCTGTGATCCAATATGATCCTCCGTGATAAGATAAGATCCCGTCCCCCCCCTCCTCCCTCCACATCCGGGTTGAGGGTGCGGTTTAAGTAACCTCCCCCTCAACCCTAACCTAGGTACAACTGCAAGCAAGCAAGAGTAATGAAATATAACCCCTAAGTACAGAACCCTAGCCCCAACCCTATCCTTCCATCCCATAATCCACATCCCATATCCCATACCCCATATTCCATCTGTATTGCCTGCCTGCCATTATGTCCACCTGGTTTGTCCTTCTCATGATGCGGCCCTTGCGCTGCGCCCAACTTGGAGCCCCCCGCGCATTTCTGCATCCGCCCAACGCCCCATTCCAGGTATCCAAGGTATATCCGTGCGGTCTGTCCAATCCAATCCAATCCTCCAGACGCCTCCGGATGCTGAGCCCAACTTGACTGCTGCTGAGCCCACAAAGCATCTTGCTGCAGCAAGACCACACCCATTGCTGAGCGCTCCACCACTGCTGAGCCACCCATTTCTGAGCGTGCAGCGCGCAGCCTATTGCAACTTGTGTCCATAAAAGAACACTACACTGCGCACCAACCCTGGGTATTTTGGGGCGCTAAAGTGAGAGTGAGGAACCAGGAAGCAACCTTCAGTCAGAGATTGGGGTTCTGGTCCATGGCTGCACGCCATGAGTAAGTGAGAAGGAAAGAGTCCTGTGTCTGCATGCCAAATGTTGGTGACCAAACTTTTTGGGAAGGTACCTGGACTGCCCCAGAAAAACTGCCACAAAGTTCCATGCACCCTTCCTACAAGATAAAAAAGACAAAAAGTGGCCAGTGCATGTGCAAAAACACTGGAGAGAGAAAGACAATAAGGGAAACAAACATTCTGGGGTGCCTAGTCATTCCGGCTGCAAACCAGCTGGAGAACCCCCTTACAAAAGCAAGCCTGTCCCATGCATACTCCAACCATAACCATCCGCAACTATTACACCCTTCTGTAGAGAAGGAAACAGATAATAAATAGAATCAGAACAAGACCAGAGAAAGAAAGAGAAGACAAGTTTTTTTTTGTGCAGCGCTCCTTGTCCTGCCTTCCGCTCCACCTTTTGTCTTTTTCCACAGGGCTTTTCCTTGCGTTTACGTACCTGGAATTTCTCCGGGCCTGCGTTCCTGCAATACTATCCCTTCTGTTTGTCCCCTCCCACACCTAGCTGCTGTACCCCCAGTGGTTTGTAACCTTCTGCTCTGCTGGGAGAGAGATTTGCACGGCCTCATCCAATCCCATGTTGGTTGTGTCCACAGGCTTTTGTCCCAAACTTCCTCCCAGGTGTTCCTTCTTTTTTCAAAGCCCTTAAAACCCCAACATCCTTCTCCCCAGCCATACCATTGAAACCCAATCCCTTCCCATTTGGCACCTGAAGCCCCGCCGCGCATTTCTGCTGCACTAATGCTAAAATCTCCGCTAGCTGTGATTGCAACGGGCCTGCCATTGGCCTTGCCATTCCACGCCCCCCATGCTCCACATCCTTCCATTTTGCATGCATTCTCCCCCCATCAAAGGGGTCCAACTTTGGTTGCAATCCTTCAATTCCTGGTCTGTTCCTTCTGCCATGGCTCCCCTCCTCTCTGCAAGACCCTTACACTGTTCATTGGTTCCCAAAATGCACACAATATCCACTGCTTTCTTCTTCTCCACAAAACTTGCCTGCGGCCCATTGGTCCCAAAATAACACACAATGGGCCTTGGAGCATCAAGCAGCGGTTGATCCTCTATATCTGCTCCCATTCAATCCCCCGCAGCTTCCCTTCTCTCCGCTGCCATTAGTTTGGCTTCCTGTCCCCTTTTCCTTGCTTGCTTCATAGCAACAGGCTGATCCGACTCTGCCAAGACCCGCTTTCCCAACACGTATCCTGTCTCTGATGGGAAAACCAATTCTGCGTTTGAATCCATTGTCTGGTTCTTGCTTCCCAACCGCCAATAGTTGTTATCATCACCATACGTGCACACCCAGGGCGCGGGCGCTCTAGTGATCTTAAAA
The DNA here is from genome assembly GCA_025617555.3 of Puccinia polysora. Taxonomy (NCBI): domain Eukaryota; kingdom Fungi; phylum Basidiomycota; class Pucciniomycetes; order Pucciniales; family Pucciniaceae; genus Puccinia; species Puccinia polysora. The sequence continues at coordinate 25,556,220 of CM062646.1, read as the reverse complement.
AACTCTGCCCCGCAAGGTGGCAAACCGCGCCAGTGCTGCGACATGTGGCTAATATAGATCTTGAGGTCCCTTGCCAACTCTGCAAGTTCACTATCCCAAGAGATGGTCGCCAGTGGTGGGGCCAGAGCACAAGCTGCCACGTAATCCAATTCCACTTGCAATTGGACCCCACCATGTGCACTTGCCTCCGCTGCAGCTTGTTCAAAATTGCCTTCCCAGAAACAAGGCTTGCGCTTCCCCCACCTTGCCAGCATTCCCCCCTTCAGTTTTGGCCAATCAAGGTTTTGGTAGCCTTCCATCTCTTCCACGTCCCAAAGCTCCAGCTTTTCCATGATGAGCAGGAAAACATGGGGTGGCTTGTCTGAATCCAATGCACCTTTGGAATCTGCAATCACTTCATATTGTAAGATGAATTGCTCAACATCTGCAGTGTTGAACCAAATTTGAGGGTAATCCTTTGGCTCAATGAGGACAGGGAAGGAAGAGAAAGAAAAAGGAGGATAAGTGGTTTCCGGTAGCATCCTGAGTACCTTTGAGAGACTTGAGACAAAAGAGGTTCCCGGCCAGACCCCCAGATGTTGAAACAAAGAGAGTTACAATCTCCAAGTTGTCCCTAAGTCCCAGAATCAATGGTCCTAGTGTCTGTAAGGATAAGGATGAGTGTGTTTAAAGAGAGAGAGAGAGAGATTAAAGAGATGAAATTCCTTCCGTTTGCCGCCAGATGTGATATGATGTATATCTCCAAGCTGGGGTTGGGGGCGCGGACTTTATGCCCACATTCTAAACCCTAACCTAAGTACAAGAGCAATGACAGCCCAACAAAAAATAGAAAAGAAACCCTAAAAACCAGAAACCTAGCCTAAACCTAACCCTCTCCCATGCTGCAACCACCCTCAAGCCCTCCTACTGTTACACACACCCGGTTTGTCCTCCTTATGACGCGGCCCTCTGCTGCACCCTATTTGGAGCCCCCAGGAGTTGACACTCACCTGGTTTTTCCTTCTCATGATGCGGCCCTCTGCCACTCCCTACTCAGAGCCCCCCTGCATTTTCTGTATCTTCCCGGTGTGGTGTCATTATATAGCCTCGGGTCGGGGACTGCGTCGCGGCCTGCGCGCTCAGCATCTGGTAGGTTAGGCTCAGCAGTTGGGGTGCGCCGGTTCTCAGCAGTAGCCGCTGCGGGTTCAGCAGCAGCTGCTGCGGGCTCAGCAGTAGGCGCGGCGGGATCGAGCACGCGACTGCGGGCCGGGCCTGACTAAGGGAGGCGGGCCGCGACCCGCTTGGATGTCCGACTCATGGATGGAGCCGGGCCGACCGGGTTCTCGGAGCGGCTAGTCGGGGAAGGAAGAAGCGGGGCGACAGCGGGGCTATATGCGTGGCAGCCGCGCGCAAGCGCGGGCCGGCCACGGGACGGGAAATTCACGACGGCGCGTCGGGTGGAAGCGCGCAAGCGCGGTGGATCTTGGGTATCGCGCGGCGGAGGGCCGCGCCACGAAAAGACAAACCGGATGCGCGTAATGACAGGCGAGCTGGCGGGGGTAGGGTATGGGTATGGGTTTAGGGATGGGTTAGGGTTCTGGGTCTAGGTTTCCTTCTTCATGGTTGTCAGTCTGTCTTTGTGCTTGTGCTTAGGTTAGGGTTGAGGGGGAGGGCTCAAACACCCTTCCCCTTGACTTCGGGTTGTAGGGGGGGCGGCATCCTGGATCCAACAATCCACATCTCATTCTCTCTCTCTCTCTCTCGGAGTAAAAGGAAGGAAGCATTCTCGGTCTTACAGACGCTAGAACCATTGATCCCGTAACTAGGGACAACTTCGTGAGGATAACCTCTAAAGTTTCCACACCGGTGCACCACATGATTTCCTGCCCCCGCGGCTTGGCCAGTGCTTGCGCGCGCCCTCCCTGCTTCTATAGCCCCAATTTCCCTGCTCTACCTTCCCAAACTAGCTGCCCGCAAACCTGGTCAGGCTGGCTTCATCCTTGGGTCCGTAGTTTCCAAGCGGGCTGTGGCTGCCACATCCAATTGAGCCCAACCCGCACCTGGTATTCTGAGCCCCGTGGCCCCTACTGCTGAGCCCGCAGAAACCACTGCTGAGCCCGCAGAAACCACTGCTGAGCCCGCAGAAACCACTGCTGAGCCCGCAGCAACCACTCCTAAGCCTGCAGAAACCATTGCTGAGCTCACAGCAACCACTGCTGAGACCACCCACCTCCAAAATGCTGAGCCTGTCCTACCAAATGCTGAGCGTTCCGGCCGCAGCACAGTTTCCAATCCAAGGCTATATAACAACACCACACTGCCCACAAAAGTGGTTGGGCCAGCTCCATTCCTAGTTCTGTAACATCTGAGCAGGTTGTGACCCCCTGCACCTTGATGAAGCCCAACGCGTAGCTGGTGTGCTGAGCCCTGCAGACCCGGTTCTGAGCCTGTGTCTGCTGCTTGTGAGACCACACACACCCCAACTTCTGATCCTTACCTACCTAATGCTGAGTGCGCAGGCCGCAAAACAGTTCACAATTCAAGGCTATATAATGACACCACACTGGCAATTGATTGAGAAATCAATAATTTACGGCCTCCTCCTCCTCTTCCGCTGCCAGAAATGGATCAATTGATTGCGGGTGGTGGCCTCCTCCTCCTCCTTCTCTGCTGCTGTCGGCAATTGATTGCGGCCAGAGGCTTCCTCCTCTTCTGCCGCCACCAGCAATCAATCAACTGATTTCCAAGGGCATCCTCTTGCTCCTTCTCTACTGCTTCTGGAAATTGATTGCGGGCTGCCTCCTCCTCCTCCTCTGCGGCCTCCGGAAATCAATGGATTTATCACAGGTGGCAGCCTTCAATGGATGGATGTGATTGCCTGGGGATGAGACCAAATGGATGATATGACCACCCAAGGTACACTTATTTGACAGGTTCATTGTCTCATCCAGCAATGGCACACTTAGCTTATTTTTTAAAGCAGCAATTACCAATGTTGAGGTCAAAGGTTCAAATCCCATAGTGTGCAACACATTTTTGCATTGTAAAACATCCACTGCCCTCCAAATGTTATACAACAAATTGAAACCCTTCTTTATCCTCACCCCAAGCAAATTAATTGCATGGGAGGGAACAAGATGGGAGGAGATGACTTGAAAAATATACAGAGATGTGAAAACAATTGGTATTTCAAGCCTCAAACTTTCATACAATGAATTGAATCCCTTCTTGATCCTCACTCAAAGCAAAGTAATTGCATGTGAGGTAATAAGATGGGAGGAGGGCTTGCAACCCTCAAAATTTTATACAATGAATTGAATCCCTTCTTGATCCTCACCCCAATTTTAGTATGGTGAATCCATTGAGTTTGTTTGGGTGGTCAAATCCTGCTGGTCATGTGACAAGCCATGGTTGATGGCCAGACCAAATAGGTTGATGGGGCAATAGCCAACGGGGATCAATATTCTTAGTTCATCAACCCAGCATGGTTGCTGATCAACTCAGGGAAACAAGAATTGGTTTTGCTGATGTTGTGATCCTCATGAACGTTAAAATCAGTAGGATTGCCTCCCATCAATGCCAAACTCTTGGCAGCTTCAGTTGAATCCACCATGGCCACGTTGATGGCACACCACCATTGGTTGACCACCCAACAAGTGGTGGATGAATTAACACCACGCAGCTTTCAGCACCCGCAAACCATGTTTTAACAAAAAAACCACTGAGTTGTTCACCCAACCAAACTCAGTGGACACACCATATGTGGATGGGAGGAAATGATTTGGGAAACATACAGAGACAGGGAAATAATAGGGCTTGTCATTAATGGCTAAAGGGGAAATGTTGGGATAGTTCTTGAATTGCTTCCTCATCTGCTTGGATGAGAGAGCCAGCCTACCTTTGTTTTATTCTTTAGTTCATTGGCCATCAGGAGATAACCTTGAAAATTAGAGGATGGAGGTTGGAAAACTTGTGTTTCATTGTTGGATCCAAATCAAGTGTTATAGTTGGAGGTAATTTTGATCCAGTTTACCAGGATGATTTGATCAATCTGACTTGAGCCTTTGGAAGCTGATGGTGGGTATTTTTGGATGTTAAGTTTCTGGGGGATGTTTACTTTGGTCGAGTGGACTTGCGGGGGGAGAATTGCTGAGGTGAAATTTAAAAATCATAAGAGGGATGAAGTAATAAAGTGATGAAGCAATGGGATGAAAGCAGGGATGAAGGGATGAAGCACTGAAGTGATGAAGCAATGAAGCAACAAGAGTTAGGATGTGATGAAAGGGGGGATGAAGTGATGAAGGGATGAAGCAATGAAGCAATGAGAGGATGGATGTGATGAAAGAAATAAAGTGATGAGAGTTATGAAGCAAGGTGAGAGTGATGAAGTGATGAGGGCATGAGAGTGATGAAGTGATGAGGGGATGAGAGTGATGAGAGTGATGAAGCAAGGAGGATAGAAAGAGATGAGAGTGATGAAGTGATGAGAGCAATGAAAATCAATTTTTTCCAATGAGGTTGGAGGTATAATTTTTTGGATGAGGTCAGAGGTTGGAACCAGGAGTGATGATGTGGAATGAGGCATGGTTGAGCCAGTGAAAGCTTTTATATCATTTAATTGAAAAAACCCTTTTTTTCATGTTAAATTTGACAGGTCTGATTTTAAATAAGTGGGTTTTTTTTGATTTTTAATGGCAGATTTGGGTTGAAACCCGCCATTGAAAAATGGCAGGTTTGCTTAACTTTGATATGCCCTATATGGTTTTTTTGTGGAAATTTTTGAATACAGGATCAGAGTCTTTCATGAGATTTGAAGTAAATAAACAAATATTCCTGTGGATATAATTTAGATGAAAGGATATCCTCCAAGTGGCCAATATTTATGAAATATTTAAGAAAATCTCAAGATAATGCAACAAAAAACTTCAATTTGCTCCAAGAAGGCTCTGTTAGGGATATTAAAAACGCATTTGGATTGATGCAGGCCATTTTTTATGTTATCACTTAAAACAAGAGATTATAGATCATACAAGATATTTTCAAGCTCAAGAAATGCTGCATTTTCCTTCCAATACTTAATTTTGACAAAAGATCACTATTTTAACCTTTTCTTTATCCATATTCTGAAAATAAAAATTCCAAAAATACTTTAAAAATCAATCCTTTGCATCCTCAACTGGCTCAAAATTTTCAAATCAATAGTAAAAATAATTGCTTGCTTCATAATTCTACCCTCCATTCACAAATTATTAATGATTTGAATTTTTTTAACTGGAGGAATAGGGGGATCACTTAATTCCCACATGTTTTTATTTTCTGTCTTTGATTAAATCATGTGTTTTGTTTGTAATTTCTCAACCATTAATCTTTTTCCACTCATAAGTTCTTTTTTTTGTTTGCAAAATTTTATTCTTGTGTGAATTTTTATAAATATGATGAATCATCTTTTTTGATTCTCTAGAGTTTTTTTGATTGTATCAAATTATCATCTTTCAAAAAAATATTTCATGGGAATCCAAAGAGACCAAGACCAAGGAAAAAAAGACAAAAACAGAGAGATTTAATAGCAGCTCAGGAAAAATAAAAGTGTAAATAGGCCATAAGATATTTTTGATGAACTTTTATATCATTTATCAAGTTAATGGTGAAATTCTTTTTTCTACATCCTCAGAATATCTTTCCTATAATCGTGCGGGAAACTAGCCTCTTCCTGAAGTATCACCTGTAACAGATCCATTGCTAAATTCAACTTGTTTTTTCCTGGCTTTAAGTTTCTTAATTTTTTTGGAAAGTGAGGTTTGATCTTTGGAAATATCACTCTAATGGAAAATGATGTCATTTCTGGCATAAATTAACTCTATGAAATGGTAAGCATCATCTGCAGCTTTGGGATATTATTTGGAACTAGCTTTTTTAAATTTGGCCAATTTTAAAACCTTCAGTTTTTGAGGAAATTAGTTGAATGTTAAGGGTGTGGAAGGACATCTTTAAATGGTGGATGTTGGGTTTGGAAGGTCCCTGATAGTTGCCTAGCCCTTTTTAGATAGGTTTGTGTTACCTCCCAAGTACCTTTCATCTTAAAGGTTTCCCCCTTATTTTACTGAAAATAGATTACCTTGGAGTGTTTCATCCAGTCCATTGGGCCTTGTCTTCAGGGTGAGGGACACTTGATAATTTGGTAGATTGAAAAGAACTTGACTGTTTTTGTGTTAAAATTGGCCCAACTATCAAATAAAAGAGCAGAAATAGTTATCAGTATTTTGTCATGAAAATAAAAATTTGAAGGGAAAAAATGGGGGGAGGAAAGTAATTAACCAGTCCCAATGAATTCTAAATCTAAATAAGTGGTTTTTTTTTGAGGTTAAAAACCCTCTCAAGCCTTTTGAAAAAAAGAAACTCTGGACTTTTTAGTGGCAAATTTGGGTTTTTTGCTGATTCACATCCAAGATTGGGCCAGCTGTTCTTCTTCTTGAGAGGTCTGGGACAATGGGATATGGGGGAGAGGATGGGACTGATGATATGGATGGAGAGGGTGGATGGAAGGGATATGGGTGAGGGGATGACAGGGAGGAGGTGGAGGATGGGATGAATGTGAATGGGGGGAGGGGAGAACAAAGAGGAGGAGGTGGATGATGGCTGAGGGATATGATGGACGGACAGGCCATAAGTTTTCATAACTTTGCCAATTTTTGATGGAACTTGTATGTACCGATGACCTCTTTAGGACGCGATTGCGGGTCGCGCTCGGTAAACTTAGCTAACTAGCGGGTTTACCGAGACGATTGCGGAGGCTCTCACACCATCTTAGTCCCCGGGTGACCCCGGCCCGGCACCACTACTAGGAAACCATCACCGTGGTGGAAGGATGAAGTGCCAGATTGCAAATTAAACCATCACTCAAATCATTCCCAACCAACATGAACTCAAAGGCCATCTCCCATCTTATCATCAATCGGCCTACTGGTTACTATTGAGAGCGATCGTCGGTCCCCAAGGAATCATTCCGGTATCATTGCATCCATCGATACTCGGCTCGTATCGCATCGCATGAAACTATCCTCACGATTGACTACTACCCACCATCTCAATCTTTCATCCATCAGATTAATCAAATCGACCATCACCACGAACCATCTCCATCCCTCCGAGTTTCGGATCCACAGGATGAGTACCGATAACAGTTGGAAGCCACCCCGGCTGGATTCAAATCTCCAACCAGACCGACCTGGACTCTCGAATCCTAACGTCCCTGGCCTGAAAGTCTATAACTCACTTACCAAATCCAAGGTCAAATTCCTTTTGATCAGCTCAATCGAAATTTCATTCGTTGGAAATTCATTCCTCCATCTCATCCACTCAGGTCGACTTTATTTCCAAGGAGCCCAATAAGATCACTTGGTATAACTGTGGACCAACCGTTTACGATGCCAGTCACATGGGTCATGCCAGGTGAGCGAATAGATTATAAAACCCTTCATACTCTCCGGTCTGTAGAGATATAACCAAGGGATGAACTTGCCTCCTTGTTCCAGTTTATCATCAACTTTGAAGAAGTTGACCTTGACTTGAAACTTGACGTCTCAGGAACTATGTCACTCAAGATATCCTACGAAGAATTGCCAGGGATTATTTCAAGTATGATGTCAAATTTGTGATGAACGTGACCGACATAGACGACAAAATAATTCAAAGAGCCAGGCAACAACACCTACTTGAAAACTTGCGTTCCAAGCACGACAAACTTACGATCGAATTGATCGATCTAGTTCAAGCGAGTTTCGAAGCCTATTTCAAAACTACGATGGGAAAACTTCTCGGGCACGAATGGCCATTCGAGAAAATCTTGCAAACTGCCAACGCTGATCCGAAATGGAAAGCAGAGATGTTGGGGAAAGAAGAAAAGTTCGGCCTCTGGCTCGAGTCTTTGGTATCACTCTTTATGCCTTCCTCTCACTTAATTCCTAAACCCTCGTTCGTGGCTAATTATCTAAAATGAGCTCCTCCGATCCCGTAGGGAACTGCCAGAGAAGCCCTCGAACAAGCTTCCTCTACTTTGGAGCAGCCCCCCCATAATACCAAGTCATCAGTCGAACAATTGATTCATGGAGCATCGGAAGTTCTATCGAAATGGTTGGATCACCAAGTTAGATTTCTTTCCCTTGTTATTTTATTTTATTTTATTTTATTTTATTTTTATTTTATTTTTATTTTATTCTTATTCTTATTCTATTTTATTCTTATTCTATTCTATTCTTTTGTTTTTTGTTTTTTATTTTTTATTTTTATTTTTTTTCTTTCTCTGCGCGTTCAAGTGAATTCTCCTCTTCTGATGAATCATTTTATCTCGTTTGATTTTTGCTTCCTAGTATGGTTCAACAATCACCGATCATGCCATCTTCAAAAAACTCGCCGGATTTTGGGAGAAATCGTTTTTCGATGATATGGCCATCCTGGGAGTTGAGCCCCCCACGGTTTTAACTCGCGTATCTGACTATGTGGACGAAATCGTCCAGTTTGTCAAGAAGATCATCCATCGTGGGTTTGCCTATGAACACGATGGTAGCATTTATTTTGACGTTAATGCGTTTGATGGAGCCAAGGTTGACGATCACCCCAGTCATGAACCATTCTTTCATTGTTATGCAAAACTTCAACCCGGTTCAAAATCCAACAAGAAGCTGATGGAGGAGGGTGAAGGCGCGCTTTCGGTTTATTCTACAAACACCGCGTCTGGCGGCAAACGCTCACCAGCTGATTTTGCACTGTGGAAGAAGAGTAAGCCCGGAGAACCCGGTTGGGATAGCGAATGGGGTAGTGGTAGACCTGGATGGCATATCGAATGTTCTGTTATGGCCAGTGCAATCTTAGGTGATGGAATGGACATTCACAGTGGTGGTGTCGACCTTATGTTCCCCCATCACGATAATGAGATGGCCCAATCGGAGGTGCGCCTAAATATTCTCGCCGGTTTACCTTCCAACAGTGCTAGCGGCCTCGACAAAGGGTAATTAAGATTCCGTTCGACCGGCTCTGCATCCATCCCCCTTTCTTTTGTCCTACAAATCCCAGGCCTATCACAATTGTCCCCAATGGGTCAACTACTTTCTCCACACTGGTCATTTGCACATCGAGGGATTGAAAATGTCCAAGTCTCTCAAGAACTTTATCACCATTTCTGTAGGTGCCTACCCCAGCTTGATTTTGTTTTCAGCAAATAAATCGGGTCTAACTGTGACCAAGCATTCCTTAGGACGCCTTGAAACAACACTCGCCCAGACAACTAAGACTTTCGTTTATAGTTCAGCGATGGGATCTTGGCATGGACTTTGCGGAGAGTGCAATGGCCGAAGTCAGGAATCAAGAATCAACTTTCAACGTCAGTTCTCTAACTGATTTTTCTTTAACATCAAAGCAGTTTTTTAGTGGCTAGTTTTGACTTTCATCTCGTTCTACTTAATTTTGTTTTTTACCATGAAGATAGAATTTCTTTGCAGTAGTCAAAGCCTTGCGGTACGAGCAATCAGTTGAGACGATGATGGAATCGATAGATTTGGTCGAGTTTGACATGGATGGCTCTTCTCATCCTTTAGCTGCAGTGTGAGTTAATTTCATACAAGCCTCTATCAAATACAACGCGAAGCGATCTTATCTTTGATCACCGACAATAACAGGTTTAAGGGCACCCAATCAGACTTTCATGCTGCTTTATGCGATTCGTTTAATACTCCAGAGGCAATGAGACAACTGTTAACGTTGGTCACCGAAACCAACAAGTTCATATCATCACATATACCAGCCGTTCGATCTGAACTTGATCGTCAAAGCCTAGTCATTATCTCGAAGATTGCAGGCTGGATTACCCATCAATTACGAATCTTTGGATTAGTTGAGCAAGGCCCAAATGGTCCAGTCCATGATGTGAATAGTGGGTCGTTAGCTGATGACCGAATTGGCTGGAATCTGTGCAATTCCGTTTGTTCTCTTCGTTCATATCTTTTTTTCCTTCTTGAGGAGAGCATAACCGGCAAATTTAACCGCTTTGATAAATTGTTTGATCATGAACCCACAACACAAAGGCGGAGCCTACGGTCATGAAATATCTTTTACAATGGTCTTCGTTTCGAGATCAAGCTCGAAAAATCGCTCGAAAGAAAATGCAAAAAAAGGATTCGTCGGTCCCTCTGGGTCAAGAGCTGATCCGATTGTGTGACCAACAGTTTCTTGATCATCTTGGCCAGTTAGGTATCCCTCATTCAGGTACTTTTCCTACCGCATTTATTTATTTCAAAAAAAAAAATAGATAGGCACCACACCGAGTCATTCCAAAACTTCGAACTTTTCATTAATCATTTGCCCATTTCTTATATATTCGGTTATGTTTAATTGCCCTTCATCCTCAAGCGCATCCCGACTCATCCACCTTTTTCAGCAACCTAAATTCGGCCGTCGGTCATCTGGGCGAACCGGTCAGTGATATTTATTCTTCTAGCTTTTGCGGAAGTGCTCTTTATGACAACCGCTCGATTGCTGACCTTACCGGCATTTCGGTTTATTGCTTGCGCGGGACAATCCTTCAGATTCGCAAATCTTTGATGAGTTACTTGCTCATTTGGTACGACTTCTGGAATGAGCTGTATCAGTTGTCCCAATCCTCGAGGATCGGGCCTAAAGATGTCCTCACCGCTTGCGATCGACTGCGCGACGAGAAGCTGATTGAAGTTGGGGTCGCATTGGACGATCAAGACGGTATGAATTTACAAAACTCTAATACCTGATCTGACATTTTTGATTAAGGAACTAAGTCCCTCTTCCCCTTCTGCTGATTAGATGGCAAGGCGCTGGTCAAACTGCTCCCAGCAAGCATATTGATTCAGGCGAGAGAAGAAAAGCAAAGGATCCTGCGTGATAAAGAAAGGAAGATCCGAGAACTGAATGAGGAAAACGAACGGAAGCGGATCGAGAAGATTTTGAAGGGGAAACTCAAACCAAGCGAGATGTTCCTAAATATGAAGGAGTACAGTAAGTTTGATGAGAATGGGATTCCGACCCACATGTCTGAAAACGGCGAAGAGGTTTCCAAATCCAAGCGAAAGAAGCTGGTCAAGGATTGGGAAGTGCAGAAAAAACTCCATCAGGATTATTTGGCGTGGGAAGAATCTCAAAAGCCAAAAGGATCTTCCTAGTACACCGTTGAGACCCCCTTTTCCCCTTAACCTGTACAAAGAAAAAAGCAACGCCAATCCAAGGGGGGGCGGGGGGTTGATCGGTCCTTTTCTACCATTTTCGTCATCTAGTTCAACTTTTTCTATCCTCATAGCTTCATTGCATTTGATTTTTTTAATAGAAACAAATGGAAAGATTCCCAAAAGTAAAAAATATTCCTCACACCAAACAGCTCAGCCGTTTCTCTTTCCCAAACTTTTTCAAACCCAAGTAAATAAACCAGATAAAAATTAAAGATAAAAAGTGGGAGGTGAATCAGTTTCTTTTGGACCACTCTGATTCTGCGCGTCCCCTTTTCATAGAATAGCAGCTTCATCTGCCCCTGAATTTTCTCCTAAAATGGTATTCAGTATGCAAAGATGATAAGTTCGATTGTCTTCTGTTTCAAGTCCATACTGCATGTCTCCAGACTGGTTTGGTTTCCTTGTAGATTTATTTCTAACTAGGATTTTAAGATCTAGTATAGAGTGGGTGATGGGATTCTGTCATCTTAATCAATACCATGCCTTTTTTACTCTCCTTTGTCTTGGCCTGCTTACAACTTAGAATTTAATTCCTCAAAATGAGACCCTCTTCCATAGAGTTTTCTGCTTGTGTCCCAATCACTTGATTCCTCTTCAAACCTTAATATTCTTGGCTGCTGGCTGGGCTGCCTGGCATGGGGAGGCCTTGTTTGAAATTTTGATTTGATCTGACTTTTGAGCCTCAGAAAACAGGACTTGTCACTTTTTTTTTTTTTTGAAAAAAAAAACAATAGAAACAGGGGGAAATGTGCCTTGTTCAGGGATAGATCCTTGAACATGTTTAGTGCACAAAAATCTACATCATCCTTGAGTGATGTCTAAGGAGTATGGCAAACTCAAAGCAGACACAGCATGCAAATGTACAAGCAGATTGTTGATGTGTTGTGTGTGGAATTTGGTGAGGATGTTGATATGACATTAGTCTAAGGTTGCCAAGTGGTTGTCCCAGGCTTGAAAATCAGTAGAAATTAAGAAAGTTGGTTCTCACTTGGGTGATGAATGATATCCTAGGAAGACTGGGAGTGATTCCAAAGCTTGTTTGAGCCAAAAGGCTTTCAGGAGAGTTTGTCAAAAAAAAAGAGAGCTGTATCAAGTGTGAAGATGAGAGCTAATAGTGCACTAGATTTTGTGAACTGTGTGATGGATGATGATCTTGAGGGCTGAAAGTTTGGAAGAACTTGAGATCCTAATTGGATTGTTGGAAGGAAGGGAATATTGGGGTCTCATGGCTAGATAGAATGATAGATGAGCAAGTAAGCCATTATGAGGAGGAGGGAATGGGTTTTTCAAGGTGTGCTTGTCACATAAACAATCCAATTTTAGGGTTTATTTTTGCAATGAGAAAGAATCAAAGGTAAGAGATTAAACGCTGCATAGAGCAAGGATTGATGGAGAAATCAATGTGAGGTTGGTTTGAAGTGAGAGAAAGCTTTGAAGATAAATACAAGGTTGAGAAACCAGTTTTCTAATGGATAAGGAAACTGGCAAAAGTCCAGTTCAATGCTAGTCATTCAGAAATATGCAAGAATGTATTAATTTACATAGATCAAGTGAAATTTTCAAGTAAAATTTTAAAATGGGAAAATTTTCAGGCTTTGAGGAAACAAGAATACACTCTGATGAAAACAAGAGTGGCCTGAAAAAAAATTATATATATAGAAAATAAGAAATGTACCTGGCAGCTTGTAAATCAAAAAGGAAGCTGGCTACCAAAAACCTAAAAATGAAAGATGTCAAAATAATCTGAAATTTTGTGTAAAAAGATTTAGTTTTAATGCAAATGATGAATGAGAGTATTGTGGATCATGTTATTCCTTAACTTAATTTTGTCAATTTTATTGTTTTTGGTACTATTGTAAGCTGTCACCAGACAAAGCCATACTAATTCAAGGATGCATACTAAGAAAGATAAGTGGCAGGGAAGGCTTGAGGAAGCTAGAAGTTGCTTTGATGAATGCTCAGGTGGTCAGGCTGGGACTGGCTCAAACAACCCTATGCAAAGGGGGATTTGAAGTGTGAGTTTTCCAAAAGGAGTCCAGTTAAAGTAGACATTTGAAAGCTCAGGATAAGTGATAATTAATTTCTAAGGAATGATAAGTGAATAGAAAAAGTGGGCTCTTTTCTAGTCAAAAAATGGGTTTATTGAAGATGAGAGTTTCATATTAAAGTGAGTATCAAAGGAGCCCATGGGACTGGGAGTAATATTCACTACATGTATAACATAGAGCTTTACTACCTACATGTGACTAAATGATGATTTTAAACAACACTAGTGCCAAAGGGGAGTTGATAGGTTGTACATGCTTTGAGTAAACAAGGTGCCATAGGGAACCATTTAATAGCTAGTGCAATACACAGGTTTTTTGATCTAGCTTGTGATTTGAAGAAGCTGTAATATCTGCAAGAGATTCAACCAGAGGGGAGTATGGGCTTACTTGAAGTATCATAGTAGACTAATGCAGACACTTGCATTAAATATTGATGAGGTGGGAGGTAAGAAGTTGGAATGGGAAGTGGAAGTAGCAAGGGTAGGGTTTAGAGGTTAGAAAAAGGTGATTATCCTTTGGGGAAAAGCACAAAGAGCACATTAAATTTGTGGAAAAAAAACATCACTGAAAAATTTAGTGTACATTTGGATCATAAGAGGTTTATTGCTTGTCTTGATGAGGGAGTTAAGTAAATTTTAAGGTGTGACTGGTAACAGATGACCAGGTATAAATAATGGATGAAATACTTCAAATCATTCCCCTTTCCATCAACACCATCTAATTTGTTTGACTACAATAGTTATGCCTTTATTGCTTTAAAAGTCATCAACTTTATTTCTTGACTATTAATTGAAGATGTCTACAGGAAAATTTCATTCTTTGGTAATACCTAGCTGTATTTATGGCTTGATTTGAAACAAAGAATACACAATGCCATGTGGTGCTTGCCAACATCAAGGATTGATCTGTGCTAATTCAACAGAGAATTGAGGCCCTTGATCAAAGTGAAATTAATCCCAGTGACAAATTTGATGCAGCTAAATTTTTGGAGAAATAGCCTGGTAAACTTCTCAAGAGAAGGAAATAATGGAATAAAAGATTCAAAAGAGCTTGGAGGGGGTGAAAGGGCCAAGTTTGGGAAAGTTATAGAAGAAATAATTTTTTTTGAGGGAGTGAAAAAAAATTGAGGGAATGGAACAGGTTCAGACAGCACATTGACCATGTAACCCACCTTTGCCACGTACTAATAAGGGGGAAGAATTTAGTCAGATGTGGCCCAAACTAGAAAGATCAATGCTTTGAGAAATACCAAAGTTAGAAAGGCTGTCCTTCAAAGTTAAAACTATGCTCAAAGTTAAATGCAATTGGCAAGAGGAAGTGTTTAAATAGGAAAATGAGGCAAAGCTTGATTTAAATAATTAAAATCAGAAAGATGCTAGAATGTATGAAATTAGATAAATAAGGAAGAAATTAAATGGAAATTTCTTTTCCTTTTAAGATAATCAAAAACATAGTTTAGATGATTAAATACAACCCAATGATGTCCTCTCTAGTTAGGAAGATAAATTATGCAGAAAATTTACAAAATGCAAGAATAAATGAAATGGTAGCGTTGAAGGACAAGCGGGTGATGAAAAAATAAAAGGGAAAATACAATTAAATGCAAGATGGGGTAGTAAATATGATGAAGTTGACAACAGCAGACTGATTCCTGGGAATGAGAAGAGGTGTGCTGGCTTCAGAAATTAGTTGAAAGGTTGAATATTTCAGGTGTGAAAAGGAGTTTTACAATGACTGGAAATGGATTGGGAGTGGTGGCTAGGCTTGTGCAAGATCAATAGCTGGCCAGAGATGGAAGTGTGTGGATGTGAACCAAATTGCAGGATTAATTTGAACTATTTTTGGATATTACTTCAAAGCAAAAGTGCAATTGTGGATGCTGACTGAGTTTCCAGATATAGAAGTTCCTTTTGCAAGTAAACAGTAGAAACTGTTAAAATTCTCACAAGTCTCTTAGAAAGAGTAATTCCTCCAAATTTATTTTTATCTAAACAAAGATATAAAAAAAATACTTGGGTAGCTACTTCTGCACAACCACATTGACAAATCAGCTCCCATTTATTTCAATTGGGATAAATTCAAAAGGGTTTTTCAAGCTCAGGAGTTTCTTGGTCTCCCTAATGGGTGAATATCATCATTATAAGGGGTAAGAGAAGCACTTCCAGTCAAGAGAGTATGTGACATCAATAAATAAAAACTATCTATGAGGGTTTTGAATAGCTTTAAAGAATAGTTTGTTGAGTTAGTTATTTTGATCTTACATGCCCACACCACAGAATAAAAACTGGCAAGGATTTAGGCATAAATGGTGAAAATGATAAATACCAAGACTTAAAGAAATCCAAAAGTTAGAAAGGCTATTCTTCAAAGTTTGAAAAATTATTGAAGTAAAATGAAAGGTGAAAGAGGAAGTGCCTTGATAGGAAAATGAGGCAAAGCTTTCTGTAAAGACTGATACTCAGAGATAAACAAGTGATATATGGCCTCATTCTCATAGAATAACCATTAATTCTAACCCCATTATTAATTCCATTGAAGCAGATCAGCAAGAACCCCAACCATTTATCTGAGACCCTTTTGAATGTGAATTTCTGTAGAAACATTGTGAGTCAACTACTTCAAATTAAGTCTGTTACTCCCTGCCCTTTCCTGTGTGCCATTACAGGCTAGACACACAATCATTCCCTTGGGAGTTACCTCTTTGAAGTATTTCTTAAGGATCCCATTGTCCCAGGGTCTTATACTGTCCAAAGTGACCCCCTGAAGAGAGGTTGTGTTACTGTAAAGATCCCCAGTTTTTTTTCTTGTTTTCTTGGAATTATTATTGTTCCAACACCAATATCACTTTCCGTAGCTAAAGGACAGCAGGGTTCCTGAAATCAGGAAGCTGACATTGTGTGTGAAGCAATGGAGATGCAATTTGATGGAGATTTGAAGTGAAAGGGATGAGATGTGTGTGAAGGGATGGAGATGGGATTGGTATGGATTTGCTGAGGTTGAGGTGTGGATGGGTTTTTTGCATGCAATGGATGGTGGATGGATGATGATTCATAAATGGTGTATTTGATGTTTGAAATCTGCCATTTCAATTTAACACATGATTTTGAAATACAACAGTTAGGGGGTATGTGTAGTTCAGTAACCTACCATTTTTAATGACAGGTTTGGTAAAAAACAATTTGGCAGTTTTTCTAACTCTAATACACCTATTGATTATTCAAGTATTTGAAAAAGGTTTTCTGAGGGAAACCTGCAATCATGGATTTGAATTTGGGTTGGATTTCAGGTTTAATTCTGCAATAAATTAATTGACCACTAGGATCAAAACAGGCATCATGGTTTTGTTTTGGATTCCTTACAACCAAATTCCATTAAATTGAATTAATTATTTCTAATCCATAAAGATTGAAAGGGAAATCTGTTAAAAAATGGGAATGCCATCACCAGGGCTCAAACCTGGGTTGCACTAACTCTAGGTTCCTGCTTGAGTACTAGGCTACAAAAACATTGTGCAGGTTGGTAACTCTAACACACCCCTGTATTATGGAAACCATTGGTACTAGTGCTTGGGATGATGTGGCTTCCATTTTAAAAAAACAGGACTTGAGCTGTAGCACTTTGAATTTCAACCTTTCAAAAGTTTTTAATGCCATTTCCAAGACTCAAGCCTTTTTTTGGCAGACTGTATGTGCCTGATTGACCACTAAGCTACAACAATTTTGTGCAGGCTAGTAACTATAAAATAATAAGCCATCATTGAAGAGTTCTTAAGTGATGAAGGACCAGTATTGAATTCATTTAAAAGGCCTTTTGGGGCCCAATATTTCATCAAATGGAATTTTCTCCCACCCCAGAACTCCTTTAAACCTCAAAAAGGCTTCAAAAATTCTTGGAGTGGGAAAGCATGCTAATTGGAATGGATATATTCATTTTTCACTATGATCACACAAATGGCACCTTTTGGTGGGATTTTAGAAAAATAATTGCTTAAATCAGCCCAATTTTCAAAATTGGCATGGATCTAATCATATTTTTGGTTTGAATTTAGACAAGGAAACATCTATCTTTCAAGCATCTTTTCTTTTAACCAGATTCAAAGAGATTTTCCTTAAATCTCTTTTCAAAAAAACTGTATTTTTTTTAATTGGAGTAACCACCTTGGAATTGAGTGGCTCTCCTTTTATCCAAATTAATCCAATCCATTCCCCTCAGTTTCCCCAACTTCTCATTTCTCACACATCCTTGATTCCACTATCAGTCACTACTTCTGTTCTCACTTCTTTGTTCCACCATTTAAAATTTCTGATAATTTGACTCATTTCCAGTTTAAAAATGATTTTTATGCATGGAGGAGGAGGATGAGGAGGATTGTCCATGATATATCTGAAAAAACTTGGGAAAACTGTTATCACTCTCATTAGTTTCTCTCTCACTTTATTTTTTATTAACCCTTTGTTATTTTCTCACTTTAACTTTGTTTGCCCATGAATTTGATATTGGTTTCTGGAGGCATTTTATAGTTTGATTTTGGAATAGTAAAAAAAAATTAGAACTCCACTTTTTGAGGCTCCTTGTTGGTTATCCACTTCAGCTTGATTTTTAAATTGGGTTTACAAAAAAGTCAGCTTGGAAATATGACACAGCTTTCAATTTTCACTATTTCCCCAATCCATGGTACTAGAGATGCAAAATTAAATACATTCAATAAAATTATTACATCAATGGGTGGGGGTTTACATTATGGTTTTATTAGAAATCAATTGAAAGTTATATAGGGTATCAGATAGTGAATAGGCAGTATCATTTTTTTCAGCTTGCTACTTGCACTGAGAAACCTTTCAAAAGTAGAAAAAATGAAATGAATAAAAAAATAATTTATAAACTGAAAAAGCAGTGGGAAATCCAGAGATATCATCACAGATTTGGATTTCCAACCCAAAATAAGGTAGGGTCACTTACTGACGCCTCCCCTGATTTCCTACTTCTTCATATTTTAAATAATTAAATAAGAACATTTTCCAAAAATAATGACACCACCAAAGTGACTTTTTTCCATTTTAATATTTCAATTACCTTTTCACATATAGGTTTCACACCTAAAGTTCAGTAAAAACTGTTGTGTATATTTCAGGAGTTACATGCAGAAATGTGTTTTGTCAAAATTCCTGCATGCAGTCTAACGGTGTATGCATGCCTTGATCTTGCCCCAAATGCTTATTTTGGCTGGGAAACTGCATGCATTAGCCAAGTTTCCTGCATGCAGAAGATCTGACACCACCGCACACAAAATATGCTAATATCAAAAATGACAGGAGGTACTGCCACTAACCACTACAAACCCCTAGGATCATCCATGAATATGTAACTACATGACAAATGCATAGTAGATTATCCAAAAATGTGATTTGTAAAATAAAAATAAAAGGAACCATATTACAAAGCATAAGAATTTAGAAAACAAATTATAAGGATCTCCACAATATTAATAGATCCAGAACTTCAAGGATCACAAAACATATCAAGGGGTTGTTGTAAAAATTCTTAAAAATCATCAAAGTGATCAGAATTTGATGGAAAATAAATAAAATCACACTACTGATCACTTTGATCAAATAATAGTAAAAATTTAAGATACGTTCAGAATCATCAAAATGACAAATTAACACATGAGCAGATCCTGCAGCTAAGATAGTGTACTGATCTCACAGATCCAGGATCAGCTGGTTTGAAGCACCAAGAGGATGTGCTAAATCAGCCCTGGATGGCTTTCTATCCTTAGCCTATGAGACCTACCCTCTCTAAATTCATTGAGGAGACTCCCTTCCACCACAAAAGGGTCTTTATACAGAACTTTTTTGGCTCTTTCAACCCCAGAATTCATCAGTTATTATACAGAACCTCTGCCATCCTTGATCAGGTGCTTATACAAGATAAGCAAGCAAGTGCTTTATGGCCCTAGGTTGAAAATTCTTATTGTTAATTAATAACCATTACTTTTCCATTGATGTTTATTCATCATGAACCCCACCTTTGATCTGAAACCCTTCAACTGAGAACCACTGCAGGTACCCTGTCAGTAATTACTCAAAGAAGTAAGTTATTTAGTTCCTTCTTTGGCTTATGTGCTTTCTTTCCTGGCAATTTTTACAATTTAGTTGGATAATACTTCCTTCTTGAGGAACTCAAAAGGCCTCCATCTTCCAGGGTGCACTTTCCAAAGTTGATCCCCTGAAGAGAGGTGCTAATGACCCCCAGCCCTGTATAAGGTTGTGGCTCCTCTTTATAAAATATTGAAAAAAATTTAAGAAAACCATTATAATCCTTGCACCAGCCCCTGCTATATTTATTAAATTGGAGCTTTTGCCATGTTTATTTTGAAAAATATTATTATCCTTTTGCTGCATCACTTTCTGTAGCTAAAGGACTTCAAGGTCCCTGGAATCAGGAAGCTGACAATGGGTGAGGTATGAGCAATGAGAATCTCCCCTGAAGCTTCCAGGATCTTGTGGATTCATACCCAGGAATCTTCCATGCTTTGAACTCAAGGGTTACTGCTTGAAAGAAAAAATGACATATCACCTATCCTAAGTATATAATTTGATCTAATAGTGTGAAACCAAAAGAAAACTAAAACCCAAGTGAATCCTGTTGAATACCTCTGGTTTTAAGCAAGGAAACAACAAAATCCAGAAAATAATTAATTAATTCAAATTTATCTTTGAATATTTCAATGAATCATCTAGAACTAATGCCAATCAACCCTGTGCTTGGTCTTTTTACCTATTTCACCTCCAATAACAGTAAGCTATGTATGTTGAATATAGCTTTCAGTCTTTTACAAGTCCAGTAATTGTTGAAAAACCAGATTTAACTTTGTTTTTTTCATCCAAATCACAATTAACTATCTCAATAATAATCCAAATTATTCACAGGTTTTATATCAATATTGTATCTCAAATTTACCCAATGATTGACTCAAGATTTTGAATTTTCATCAATTTGTGTTTTAACTCCTTTGAAGTTGCCCTTTTTTTACTCAAAGTCTGTCTTGCTTGTAGATTTCAACTTTTTTCATTTAATTTGATCCTGCCTTTCATTTATGTACATTCATTACTAATTTGCTTCATCCCTAGCTAGAGATTTCATCTATCAAGTTGCATGTATTAAACCTTCACAATGTAGATTGAATTTTAAATAAAAGCCTCTCTCCTGAAGATTTTTTCCTCAGTTAGTTAATATCATACATTCTTGAATTTTTTGGATCCAAGAATATTATATCAAGCTTGCCTCAGTTTCATTATCAAAACACTTCACCCTTTTATCTTTCAATTGGCTTCAAAATTCAACTATGAATTTAAAAGGATATAGTTACTGAATCTGATATTCCTTGTAGCATTTTTACACTCTAAATTTTACCACACCCACTTAATTTCTTTGCTCCTCTCAGTGCATGGGTTGGGCATGTGAAAAAAAAATATTGAAATTGTAAAAATTACCTGACCATGATCCCTGAAAAGCCCAAATGCAACCTTCAGGCAATGCTGTTGAATATTCCTCAAGTGTCTTCCACCTATCCTCTCTTATTGCGCCTCCGCGCAGAGTTCCTCACTACCATTATTTCTGACCGCGCAACCGCGCCCCTGGGCGCGGATGCGCACTGAACCTACGACGGACACCCCAATGCGACTTTCTCGTACATCTTGGACGGAGCGAGTCTCCGGATCTTCTCAAGTCTCTGAAATCCTCCTCTTTCTTCTTTGATCTCACCTTTCTATGTCTCTCCCGCCTATCTTTCCCTTCTATTTCTATTCTCATTCTTCTCTCTCTTCCAATCCTCTCAACAATCATCCTCCCTCCACCAAGTAAATGCCTCAGACCAAATTCGCCAATCTCTGACCGGTAAGATGACAACTTCCATAACAAACTCTATTGAAGTCAATCTAACTCGATAATCCAAACAGTTCTTCTCCAGCACCTTGGATTCCTTGTTTCTATTTCTTCTTCCCTTCTCAATTGTCTCATTGCCTACAGATCTCCTCTAAACTCGAAGCTGTCACCTTGAATACATTCTCTGATCTACGCTGTAGGACTCTTCATTTCCTTCTTCACGCTTTCTATCTCTCTCTTAAGATTCTGTCTGATATATTTCTTCCTGTCCATTCCTGATCTCTCAGCCCAAGCTGGTTATAGTTCTCAAGAAATTTATCTACAACTTATTACGGTTAAAAGCCAAAGGACCCTCCTACGAATTGAACCAACCAAACCATGAACAAACCAGCCGGAGCGAACGACTACTTCCATCAAGTTGCCCTCAAGGCATCGGTCGACGCCATACCGCATTTGAATGAAGAGAAATATTCAATCTGGCAAGACAAGATGTTAATGTTGTTCGATCTCAAAGATATCAAGGACGCTATCACTCGAAATTCGGGCCCTCTGTCGTCAAAACAAGATTGAGAAATCAGAGCGATACTACTATCCAAGCTCAACAGTACCACCCATGCAAATGTAGTTAATTCCACCAACATTTCCTCCTCTAAACTCTTATGGGCCGAAATTACAAGAAGATTTGCATCCTCAGAAACAGCTAACCAAGCAAGAGTCTTCAATCACTTCCTCCACTCCGTCTTCCGCGAAAATGCTATCGAAAGCTTCATCAACAAAATGAGAAAAGCCATCACGAGAATGATGGACGTTGGGATTGAGCTACCCAACGATATCTTGGCGTACCTGTTACTATTCAAGTTTCCACCTACATTGGAAAACCTCAAGCAACAAATTATGCACATAGAGAAGGATCTAACAATGGACGTTGTTTTCAATCACCTCATCCAATACCACAATGAGAGAAAGGCACAGTCCAATCCGAATAAGTCATCTACCAATGTCTCATTAGTCTCAACTAAGACGAGGAGCTACAAGGACAAGAAGAAAGCTAAGATGAGATGCCGTGAAGGATATCACGATCCCAACGCCCCTCATGCGGAGAGTTCATGCTTCCATCTACACCCCAAGATTGCACCTGAGTGGTGGATTGAACAACAAAACGAGTGGAAAAACAAGAACAAGAAGAATCCGACAATCAACTACCACGCCTTGCTGACTCTATGGATTAATTCAGATAATAACCCTAATTTGCTCTTAGACTCAGGAGCTAACGTACATATTTTTAATGATCTGAAGTTCTTCTCCTCCATAGAAATACAAGAGGATCCTGAGGAAATCAAGACCGGAAAACTAGAAGCTAATCTCAAAATACAAGGGATTGGATTGGTCAAACTTGAATGGAACGATTCCGTGATCACGCTCGAAGATTGCGCCTACGTACCCGACATAGTTGTCAACCTGATCAGTCCTGGACTCCTCGCGAAGAAGGGATGTAATCTCACTCAAACCCGAAATACATTCAAGGTAACCAGAGAGGACCAAATTGTACTGAAGGGATCGATAAGAGATAATCTCTTTGTCATTGAAAAACCATGCTCGACTGGCCAAAATAACACAGTGAACTTTGCCAGTCAAACCTCTCAACCATATACTCTATCCGAATTGCACAAGATGTACGGTCACGCGTCTGTCTCCACTCTTAAACCTCTCTTAAAAGACCGCTTCTCAAATGACGAACTCCAGGCCTTTCAATGTGATAACTGCATCAAGAGCAAAATTACTAGATCTCCTTTTTCAAACACCTCCACTCCTGCTAGTAAGCCCTTAGAACAAATCCATCTTGACTTAGTCGGTCCAATCACCCCTCAGTCAAGGGCCGGCCACCACTACTTGCTCAATCTGGTTGACAACTATACCGGCTACCTCGCATCTTTTCCTCTAACTTCCAAAGACCAAACATCTGAAACAATCATCAATCTTCTAGAAACCGAATATAAGAATTTGAATTACTACCCCACCGAGATCTACTTGGACAAAGGAACTGAATTCTGCAATTCTACGTTAAAAGACTTTGCAAAAAGGAAATTTATCAAACTCCGCACCTCCGAGCCATATCACCCACAACACAACGGACGAGTTGAAAGAGCCAATAGGACGATCATTGAATCCGCCCGGTCCACTTTCTCCTCTTCCCGCCTTGCTAAAAACTATTGGCACGTAGTGACACGCAGCTGCTGTTTCATGTTAAATCAAATCCCTCGAGAAGGTAACCAATTGTCTCCCTGGGAACTCATGTTTGGTAAGACTCTCCCAGCTAATTACTTACAACCCGTAGGTTCCTCCATGATCTACCTGGCCAATCGTCTTCAGAAAGGAAGAAAATTTGATGAAAAAGGTCTAGAAGGAGTCCTCATTGGATTCAACCCCATCTTCCATTCCTACTTGGTCCTAACCACGCTTGGAACCGTTGTGGAAACCAAGCACGTTAAGTTCCTCAAGAATCAGCTCAACGACTTTCCTTTCTACGAACCACAAGGCTCTGACATCTTCTCTCAACCTGATTCAAATGAATACGGAACTGACTTCTCAACCAATGAAAAACAATACCTAATTAGAGAGTCTACCCCTGAACACTCTGACTCGGACTCGGATCGAGAAGACATTCTCCCATCCTCTCCGGAATCTCCACCTCCTCCTTCACATCCTGAACTTGAACAACCTCGTCATCGGCCCAACCTCCGTCCGCGACACGAACTCCAAAAACCTCAAAGATACGGCTTCCACCACTACTACGAACCTCCATCTTATAAAGCCGCCAGGAAATGCCCTGTGTGGCCTAGGTGGAAAACAGCCTCCGAAGAAGAACTCGAATCAATTGAAATGCAAGAAGTTTGGGAAGAATATTACGGGGAACCAGACAACATACTAAACACGACTTGGGTATTCAAGGTTAAAGAAAACTGCCACGGAGAACCCGTCAAATATAAAGCGCGCCTGTGCGTGCAAGGATTCGATCAGGTTCAAGGCGTAGATTTTGAAGAGACTTGGGCTCCAACAGGGAAGCTTGGATCCCTTCGTCTTGCTCTAATCTACGGCTTGAAAAATCAAATGACCTTTACTCAATTCAATGTAAAGGGAGCTTTTCTCCACGCTTTTCTGAATGAAACGGTAATAATCAGAACTCCCAAAGGATCGAACCAAAAATCTCCTTATCTCAAATTAAAAAAATCGCTCTATGGGCTACGTCAATCACCTAAAAATTGGTACAACACACTTACCGCTTGGATCAAGTCCCAAGGTTTCTGCAAATCCGCCAGCGACCCCTGTTTATATCTCAACTCTAAATCGGAGGAAGTCCTTTACTTCCACGTTGATGATCTAATTCTGGTAGGAAGGTCTGACTCATTCGCAGTCAATTTCTTAGAAAGATTCTCAAACTCTTCTTGTCACTCACCAAATACAATCCTCGGAATGTTAATGCAACTCGACGGGGATAGTATATTCCTAAGCCAACCAAAACATATCAAGAGAGGTCTTGAAGAACTGGGTCTCACCGACTGCAAAAACATCAATACGCCTCTCACTCAAAACTTTCATCTTGAACCGGCCTCAGATGAAGATCACGCGCAGTTCAGTCAACTGAATATCAACTACCGATCTGCAATCGGATTGCTGAATCATTTGTCCCAATATACTCGCCCGGACATTTCCTTTGCTGTCTCCAGTCTTGCAAGATTTAATGAAAAGCCGGGCCTCAGTCACTGGAAGGAAGTGCGGAAAGTATGGAAGTACCTCAAGACCACGAAGGACTTCAAATTGACTCTTAAGTACGACTCAACCAAGGAATCTATCTCAAGCTACAGTGATGCAACGTGGGGAGATGACCCTATTTCTCGTAAGTCCCAAACTGGATACATAGTCTTACACTACGGTAGTCCGGTCCTTTGGAACTCCTCGAGGCAACGAAACGTCACATATTCCTCCACTGAGTCTGAACTCAATGCCCTACTTGATTGCTACCTCGAATTGAAGTGGATCACCCATCTTGTTGAAGAAATACACGGCTCTACTTCCAACAAACCAACGATGTACATAGATAATAAAGGTTTAGATGATAAAATAAAGAAATTTGGATCACACTCCAAGTCACGACACATCGACATCAAAACTAAAGGCCTGCGGGAAGATTTTTCTCTTGCCAAGTTCGACTTACATCTTGTTCCCACCGCCGAAATGATAGCAGATTCTCTAACTAAAGCCACCTCCGTGGGGGCCCTTCATCTTCTTCAACAAGTCATCTTCCCCGATCAACCCAGTCAATCCTAAGCCAACGCCACCTTACCAGTCACGAGGGGTGTTGAATATTCCTCAAGTGTCTTCCACCTATCCTCTCTTATTGCGCCTCCACGCAGAGTTCCTCACTACCATTATTTCAGACCGCGCAACCGCGCCCCTGGGCGCGGATGCGCACTGAACCTACGACGGACACCCCAATGCGACTTTCTCATACATCTTGGACGGAGCGAGTCTCCGGATCTTCTCAAGTCTCTGAAATCCTCCTCTTTCTTCTTTGATCTCACCTTTCTATGTCTCTCCCGCCTATCTTTCCCTTCTATTTCTATTCTCATTCTTCTCTCTCTTCCAATCCTCTCGACGATCATCCTCCCTCCACCAAGTAAATGCCTCAGACCGAATTCGCCAATCTCTGACCGGTAAGATGACAACTTCCATAACAAACTCTATTGAAGTCAATCTAACTCGATAATCCAAACAGTTCTTCTCCAGCACCTTGGATTCCTTGTTTCTATTTCTTCTTCCCTTCTCAATTGTCTCATCGCCTACAGATCTCCTCTAAACTCAAAGCTGTCACCTTGAATACATTCTCTGATCTACGCTGTAGGACTCTTCATTTCCTTCTTCACGCTTTCTATCTCTCTCTTAAGATTCTGTCTGATATATTTCTTCCTGTCCATTCCTGATCTCTCAGCCCAAGCTGGTTATAGTTCTCAAGAAATTTATCTACAACTTATTAAATGCCAGAACCCAAGAGGGTCAAACCAAACCCTTACTTCTTGCAGAGACTAATCTCATCTTGTTAAGAACAGCCTCAATCTGAAATCACCAAACTACTCTAAACTGAACCAGTCTGTTTCCTGGAGCTACCATTGTGGAAAAAAGAGTGGAGGTACTCTCCAAGTTTCCCCTAAGTTCCAAAGTTAATGATCATAGCATCTGTAAGGATGAGGATGCGCCCTTAAGAGGAGAGAGAGAGAAGTGGTTTCAAGAGATTTATTCCTTCCCTTTCCCTTCCCTGGTGTTCAATTGGAGGTGGGTGAAAAATCCTCTCTCTCCCTTCCAACCCGGTGCTGAGAGTGGGGAATTAATGTAATAATCTCAACCCAAAACTAAGTCCAAACGCAATGAAATCCCAAAAACAAATAGGAATTAAACCCTAGAAACCAGAACCCTATCCTAACCCTAACCCATTCCCATACCTCCCAAACCCTCAAGCCTTCCTACCATTACACACATCCGGTTCTTGCTTCTCATGACACAGCACTCTTCCATGCGCTACTTGGAGCCCCCTGTGTTTTCCATTTCTTCCCAGCGCGCCTTGTGATTCCCCTGTCCCCGCAGATTGGCCTGCAATTTCAGGCATCCTCCCTGCTTGTATAAACTTTGCAATTGCCCCGCCCGCACCTCCACAAACTAGCCATCCGGCCCCATTCCTAGGTCAGTAACATCCAAGCTGGTTGCAGCCTGGCTCATCTGATTAATCCCAAGCTGCACCCAGTGTGCTGAGCCCTGCGGCGCCTACTTCTGGGCCTGCAGTGGCTCCTGCTGAGCCCGCAGAAGCCACTTTTGAGACCACGCGCACTGCAACAGCTGAGCCCAACCTACCAAATGCTGAGTGGGCAGGCCAAAACCAAGTTCCCAATCCAAGGCTATACAACAACACCACACCGTGTCTGCCATTGGGACCAGAGACAACAACAAAGATACACATAATATTGAGTCATTCTCAAAATAACCCAAAGCTGAATCTAAAACCACATAAATACTAGGTGTGATCTTGCTCTCAGACCATCACTGATCATTCTTCATCTCATCAAAAGACAAAAGACTCAGCCATTAAAAGCACATTCTGATCTAACCAAAGCTTCAATTTGTAAAAACACTTAATAGATTCTCCTTAGCATCATTAATGAATCTGTTGCTTCTCTCTCATCTGAAAAATCAAAAGAAAACTCCTTTTGCAAGCTTCATTCCCATCTAAGTTCCACCTTATCTCTATATCTCATCAAACACTTCCCAACTCCATTTTTTTTTGTCTCTAAATTTCTCTTCTTATTCTTGTTTCTTTCTTGCTCCTTTTTCTCCACTATTCCTGATAACAGCACCTTGTTGAAATATTTATTGCCTCTGTCTTGTTTTACCTAATATTGTCATCTTTCATATTCCCCTACCTTTCTATCAAAACTTTGTCATTTTTCTTCTTGTCTGATCTTTGTTGTTTGTTTTAAAATAAAAATCTTACAGATTAACAGTCTAACAGCACAATAAACATCAACCACATCAAACAACAAATAAATTTCAAACAGAAACAGGGAAGACACCATCCTTATCTTGGTCCTTCAGGATGCCTCCAACTTTCCCACCTGGAAATTTAGAACCAGCTCCTTCCTCAAATATAAAGAGCTTTTGGAGGCCAGCACCACCAAAAAACCATCAATCCAAACCCTTAAGTACAAGAAACAGCTGAGAAAATCTTCATGGATCATTGTTTCCAGGCTCAGCAACCAATTACACAAGAAAATTGTCAACTTGTTTGAGTATGGACCAGAATGAACAATGAGTATGGCAAGTCCACTCCCCAGGCCATTGTTTTATTACTGCAACAATGGAACCCCATCAAGTTCAATATCTCCTTCTCTGATTTCTGAGACCAGATTTGCATCTGTCTCATGCAGTTTGAATCCATAGGATATGTTCATTGCAAACTTGCTGCCTGTGCAACTATTCCTGACAAAATTGGGGAGCATAAACCCAGATTGAAAATCCCACTCAATTTGGAAAAAGCAGCCCGCTCATCACCAAAGACGCTTCTTGAAAAGCTAAAAGAACTGCATGAAGAAAATGAAGCCTCCAAAGCAACTGGAGGAAACAGGGAAGCCACCTCATTTCACAGCTACAGAAAAAATAGAACCAGACCACCTCCAAGGTGCAAGACTGGGAAGCACAATAAAGCCATCACCTCCCAAACTGAAGAGAAATTCTGGGCCATCCACCCTGAACTTTGACCAATTGAAAACAAAAGACCACAGGGAAACTACCATTTTTGTTGCATCCAAGAATGAAAAATTCAAAAACTCATCAAATCAAGACCAAAATCCCAATGAGGAAACTTTCAATACACCAGTATTTTCCGCCTTCACAACCACAACCAACCTGTCACTCTTTATCATCTTGGACAGTGGTTCTAGTCACCAAATTTTCAAAAATCAATCTTTCTTCTCCAGCTCCTCACCCTGCTGCATGCCCATTGGCACTGGAAAAGGGGAAAAAAAACTTGTGGCAAGAGGATTGGGCAACATGAAGCCCCAAACCCTGGAAAACAAAAGGATAAAACTCCTTGATGCCTTCTTTTTGCCAGAGCTTACCCACAATATCATTTTTCTAGGGAAAATTCTAACTAACCACTCAGGCATAAGGGGAAAGATTACTGGTTTGCTCTGACCCTCTCTGATGGAACCACTATATATTTTGATGTAGGGAACATCATATTTGAGCTGGGTCCAAGCTACTCTCCTGTCCAAAATACAAATGCTTTTCTATACCCCGCCATTTTCTCAATCACATGGAACAACAGGCTTGGAAATGCTGGCTCAAGAAAAATTGAAAAATCCCTAGGAAAGAAAGTTGAAACAATTCACTTGTGCAAGGCGTGCATGAAAGTAAAACTCACCCATCTCCCATTCCTTAGTCATTTTGATAGGGCCTCCTCCATTCTTGATGTTGTACATGCTAACATCTGTGGTCCTCTATTGCCAGAAACCAAAGGAGGATCCAAGTACTTCCTTAAGCTGGTCAATCAGGCCTCTGGTCATATACATATATCCCTCTTGAAGAAAAAAAGAAATGCCTTTGAGTCCTTCATGTCCTTCAAATCTCTCTTCAAAAACCAAGCAAACAAAACCATCAAAAATCTTGTAAGCAATGGGGTCAGGGAGTTCACTGGGAATACCATGAAGCAGTTCCTTGAAAATTTGCTGATCCAAAAAAATTTTTGGCCAACCTAAAATCTGCAACATGATGGCATTTAGGAGTGAGAAAACAAAAGCATTATCAACATGACCCAATGCTTTCTTATCATTTCCAATCTTTCTTCCAAATGGTGGGGAGAGCCTGCAAGAATGGTGTGGAGAATCCAAGAGATAATGTGATTATTTTAGTAAATAGCTTTCTGGAATTCACTAGAAGGGGAATTTATTTTAATAATACTCTTGAATAGAGAGATGTAAGCTGAGATTTTATTGAATTGCCTGCCCTTCTGAAACATAATAAGTCTGCACAATAATATTTTCAATGAATGTCTGGTTTTCTTTGAGACTTAAAATAGGTCTCTAATCAGAAATAGATTCATTATTAATGAATATTTTTAGGAATTTTAAATGTTCAAATTTCTATTGGATTATTGGCAAGCTGCCAACAATTAATAATCAAGAACTTTTTGAATTTTTTTGACTATTTTTCCAAATTCCAATTAAAGGATTTAAGGGTTTAATAAAAGGTGTTTAACCAGTAGGAGGACCTAAAAATGAGTTTTCCCACAGGGAGCTGGGCGGAAAAAAAGCTTGGTTGGTTGTTCTTTTGTGATCCTCCTTTTTTATAAATTCACTGATTGAAAAAAAGGGTTTTTCCTCTTAATAATAGGTGCTGAATAACAGGTCTTTTCTCCAGAACCCTTCTTCAAGAACACCTGGGCTTGGTTCAAATGGTAAATAATAATTTTTTGTCTAATCCTTTTTTTCCTTTTAAATTGATTCTGATTCACTGATAAGCTGGCACTGGTTAGGAAGATGCCATGCTATCCTAGGGGCAGATATATCGTAGGGCCAGATGCCATGCTAGACAACTTGGATAGGGTAAAAGAGCCGCCCTTAAATATACAAATAATTCCTCAGGGGATGATCAGGGCTCCCCTGAGGACTGTTATTATCCTCTATCTGCACTTTTGAATCACCAGAGGTTACAGTTGCATGACGCAATAATGCTGGTGAGAACACATGTGAAACAAGCCAAGAGATAGCTGTATTTTTCAGTATAAATATTGATAGACAGGCAAAAATATGAGGAAAAGGCTAAAATTGGTGATTTATGGAAGATTCTGGGTGATTATCTTGTATAAAAATGATGCAGAGGTTCCCTGCAGCTTGAGTTGATTTTTCTGGTTGGGAAAAGCATGAAACATGCTTGGCAGCTGAAAGCCCTCTTTGTTAACTGACATTGTATAACTTTTATGGTTGAAGTGGTGGAACACTCCTTTTTTGGGTTTTTATGAGGAGGCTTCTGAGCCCTTATGATGTATAAAATGTTTCAGGAACTACCTGCATGCTGTTTCAATGGCATTAGCTGTAGAGGTATGAGGTATGCTGTGCTACTGCATGCTTCCTTGGGTGACTTGATAGTGTGGTTTGCAGGTGTTGTGTGGTCAATATGGTGGCAAAATGAGTATCAGAGTGCTTCAGAGAGCGTTTAAGAGGACTTATCTTGTGGTTAAAGTTCCAGAAAGGTCATGTGTACTGAGTTTTTATTGCTGGTTGGTGAGAATTGAGACATACTTGGCTGCATGAGCCCCTACTTTTGTTGGCACATATATGAGTGTTGTATGGTTGGAATGGTGGAAAACTGAGTATCAGATTGCTTCAGAGGACGGTTAAGATTCCCTGAATTTTAATTAATAATCTAGGAAGGTAGTTTAACATGGTTTCATAGAACTGGTTGCAGTGTAACATTGGTACTGGTATGGTTTAAGTCCTGCTGGTATGGGTATGTTTTTTTGTTGGGTGGTTATTTTAAGCATAATATTATGGCATTTGATATTAAATCAATCTTTTTTTATTACTCCTTGTGACATAATCAAGCCTGTTCCAGGTGTTGGGCTTTTTGTGACATGTGTTTGATGTGGTTGAAGGGGGTTTACTGGTGATGGATTTGGGCTTTAAGGTTGGTTTTAGTTCAGAGTATAGTTTATGAGGGTTTTTTAATTAATTTGTGAGGTTAATTTCATAAAAATATAATAATAATAATTGATAAAAAAATGATTCCAATTTCTATAGGAAAGTTTTGGTTTGCCACAATGGTGATGCAGACAACCAACTGCGTGCCATCCCTTGCAAAGTCAAACAAATCAACATATGAGCTGATGTTTAAAAGAAAAACAAAATTAAACCTTTTTTGACCCTTTGGCTTTCTGGCTTGGGCCCTAGTACCCAATTCTCTTCAAATTTTCAATTTAAATCCCATTGCCTGGGAAGGAGTACTCCTTGGGTACTCCAATGATTTCAGCAGCTATTGAGTACTCCAATGTTGAGAAAACTAATTGTTTGAAAGAAGGAAAATCAAATTCAACCAATCCATCTTTCCTCTTGGAAAGTAACTCTAACCCAGCCTTGATCATGCTGCAACCAATACCCCAGTACTTCTTTGTAATCCTCTTTTTACCTTCTTTGAGAACCAAATCAATAAAAAAATTCCTGATCCTCTCAACTCCAATCCACAGTCCACCCACGAAAGCACCAACTCAGATTAAGGATTGGAATTTGAACAATCCCTTTAAGGTCCCTTGGAAACCTCTGCTCCTCCAAGGCAAATAATAATCAAGGCCCCTTTGCACCCCACTCTCATCCTCAGTGCAATTACTGAGTATGCAATCCTGAGCTATCCTTGTCACTCTAAGTTTAACTGCGCCTTGCTGATGAATGCTTTTGATCCCCAAAATAATAAGAATTGACTATCTTCTGATTTCCAAATTGAATGGTTGGAGGCTGAAAAGAAGGAAATTAACAACATGAAATCCCACAATGTCTGGACCAAGCGCCTGCACACCATCAACAATCATCTCATTCCTTTGCCATGGGACTACTAATCAAAGATAGGTCCCAAAAACAAGTTCATTGAAAAAAAAGCTTTCATCTGTGCCCAGGGATCCTGGCAAACCCATGGACTTAAATTTGAAGAAAGCTATGCTCCCACCAGGAAACTTTCATCTCTTTGCTTTCTCATCTCCCATGCCATTGAAAACAACCTCACCATTCACCAGATTGATGTGCATAGTGCATTTCTTACCTGCAACCTTCCTGAGAAGGTTGTTATTTTACCACCTCCAGGTTATCTTTTTGACACAAACATGGTTTTTGACCTTTGGAAGGCCATTTAAAGACTAAAGAAGTCCTATTTGGTCTGGTATAATCTACTCAGCATCTCTGTCAAGGTTTCTGGCTTCTCCTTGGAAATCTCCAATCCATGTCTTCTTTTGCTTTGGGGAAAATGCTACATTGGTGTTTTTTCATTTTGAAAACTTGGTCATTTCCAGCAGAAACCCCTCTCACTTTCAGGAGCAGATATCTGTGGATTTTGAAATCAAGTACCTTGGCCAGAATTCCTTCCTCTGGGGAATGACAATATTTCAGGAGGGCAACTCTGTAAGCATCACTCAGTCCAATTAAATCAACCAGAAGGTAATTGATTTCGGTCTTGAGGATGAAATGCCAGCTTCATTCCAAATTTACCCAACAACCAACTAACCTCTACCACAAGCAAGGAGCACTCCATGTTCCTTGCATCAAAACTCAATTACAGAACTCTTGTTGGTTCTCTCAACTATCTCAGTGTCCTCACCAGGCCAGAAATCTCCCAGTTTGTGAGAATTCTCTCTCAACACCTTGAAAGACTGGGAGGAAGATATTAATCCACTGGGCTCCAGGTTCTCTGGTACCTTCTTTGCACCAGGACTGCTGGCTTAAAATTCAAGAAGCAGCTGATCTCAGATATCAGCATCCACATAGAGTCCAATTGGGGAAACTGCCTCAATACTAGGCAATTGGAGACATTGAACATCTTTTTAATAGGCGCTCATGCTATATCCTAGAAATCTTCTTGGCAAGCAACTGTATTCTTATCCTTCACTGAAGCTAAGTAAAAAGCTCTAAGCAATGCCTCTAGGGAGGCTGTCTGGTTGAGAATGCTCAAGCAAGAAGTTCTTGGGAGTTCCTGCCTCCGGCCCACGGTTTTCCACATTTACAAAAAAGGGGCGGTTGACCTGGCTATTTCCCAAGCAAGCCAGAAAAGTTTTTTCAGCAAGCATATCAGTATTTTCTTTCAATATTTTTGGAAAATCCTCTGCAACAACTGCATCACTCTTAAACTGATCTCAAAAAACAAAAATACCACCAAATTCTTGACTAAGCCCCTAGGGAAAGCCAGCATCTCCAAAGCTCTTATGCTCATCTCATCTTCATCTTCTTCTGAGCCTTGCATCCTTCTCAGAAATGGGGCATGTCACAATGACCCAACCATGATCCCTGAAAAGCCCACATGCAACCAGCAGGCAATTCCAGCGCCCAAGAGGTTCAAATAAAACCCTTACTTCTGGAACAGACCAATATAATCTTTGTAAGGAGCACCCTCAATCTGAAATGCCTGACCTAATCTAAACTGAACCAGTCTGTTTACAAGCACTAAAGCCTCTGCCATTGGCACCAGAGACAACAACACAGATACACACAATATTGGGCCATTCTCATGATCACATCAAGCTTAATCTCAAACCACATAAATACTAGGTGTGTGATATTTCTCTCAGATCATCACTGATCATTCTTCATCTCATTGAAAGAAAAAAGACTCAACCATTGAAAGTACATTCCAATCTAACCAAAGCTTTAATTCTTAAAAGTGCTTACCAGGTTCTCCTCAGAATCATTACTGCATCTTTTGCTTCTTTCTTCCACCTGAAACATTAACAGCGCACTCCTTTGGCAAGCACCTTTCCCATCTAAATTCAATCTTGCCGCTATATCTCATAAAATGCTTCCCAACTCCATTTATCTCATCTCTAAATTTCTCATCTTCTTCTTGTTTCTTCCTTTCTCCTTCTTTTCCACTCTTCCTTATCAAAGTACCTTGTTGAAATCTTTATCACCCCTGTCTTGTTTTACCTGAAATTTTTATCTTTGATATTCCTTTACCTTTCTATCAAAACTTTCTACTTTTCCTTCTTGTCTCATCTTTGTTGTTTTTATAACGCAAAAATCTGACAGAAATCAGTAGATGAAGTTTTAAACAAAGTACTTACCAACATTTTTTTTTTGATTTATCCTAAAAAATTGTATGGTACTTGAGAAACCAAGATGGTGGGATTGTTGATCATCTTTGAATGGAGAGAAAGATAAATGGTAGAGTGGTAAATACAAAATGCCACCCTCCCCATCCTTCATATAATTTTTTTGAAGTACCCAGGTGTGCACACTTCAAACATCAGTCCCAAGAATTTGTAAATGCACTATGATATCCTCAACCAAAACTTAAATTTTACTGTTGACTGAGATAAAGATAAAAATTTACTGGTGAAAGTGTCTTTTTGTACGTAGACTGCATTGTATAATCATCTTGAGACCTTATTGTGTTTATAAAAATTTTTATTTTCATCATTTTTTACTTCATTCCACTCAAACCTATATTTGGTCAATTCAAAAAATGCATGTGAAAATATGGGAAAACATCAAAGCCAGTTCAATTGAAGTATTGGGGAAAAGAAAGAGCTCACACCCCTTATTTATCTTCCTATTTTATGATTTCTGTTTATAGGGATAATGAAATAGTATATTCTTTCTTTATCAATTCTATCATGTGTTTTTTATTATTTTTCTATTTATAATTGTAGTAGCAAGCTGAAAGAATCTTTTTTATTAAACTTCTTTAATCTTGTTTTTCACATAAAACATCAAACACAAAACACACGTTCTTCTCAACACCCTCTGGATTCTCAGAAAACATAAAAAGTAGAAAAACCAACAAAATGTAATAATTCAAACAGTATATATTTGCATATCCTTCAGGATCCATTATTAAATAGTAATTTATGCTCTCATTTCTTGAAAGCCATGGATTTCTTTCATATTAATTAAGTTTTCTGAAATGAAATAGTAGATTATGTTTGATCTTCAACTCAGCAATTAGTTTGTTGAAGGCTGCCCAAGCTGCGTTTTTGTAGAATGGTATATTGTTTTGGTGGACTCAAAAAAGCTTATATAGCATGACATCAATCAGTTTTATGTTGTAATCATCCTGAAATGGTTTCAGTCCTGTGGTAAGAAGGTAAATAATTAGAATTTCCTCTGGGAACCTTTTTTGGTTGATACCAAATTTTCCCATTTTCCACCTCTGGAATGTTGGTTTGTTTTGATTCAGAAATGTGATTTGATACAATGGCTGTGCTGAAAACTTGATCAGTGCTCCACCAAATATCTGGACTCCCAATAAGGTTTCCACATTTATCCACTTGATAAAACATTCTATTTACACGCTTGAGAATTTTACACATTGCATGTGTATCCTTCTTGCAACCAAATGCCTTCAATAAAAATTCAGAATGGTGATTTGTAAGTTCCTCTTGATTTGGTTTGGTCTGGAAAAATCTTTGAGATGGGAATTTCCTTATCACCCAATTAGAAGAGCTGGAGAAATTAGGGCTGTACCTCAAGACATACCCAAACCAAGAATCCATTCCAAGATCCAAGGCGTGGGTATACCCAAATAGAGCATACCAAAATTAAGCAAAACCACCATTTTTTAATGGCAGGTTTCAAACCAAATCCACCATTTCAAACCCTCCATTAAAAATCAAAAAACCCACTTATTTCACATCAGAAATGTCAAAGTTACCCCAAAGTAAATGGTTTTTTTCAAATAAAGTATTTAAAGGCTTTCACCGCCTCAAACACACTTCATTCCACATCATCACCCCTGGTTTCACCTCCAACCTCATTGGAAAAACTTTACCTCCAACCTCATCTGCAAACTTTGATTTTCATTTCCCTCATCACTTCATCACTCTCATCTATTTATATCCTCTTTGCTTCATCACTTTCTTCCCCACATCACTTAATTGCTCTCACGTTGCTTCATCACTCTCATTGCTTCATTAATTAATTACTTCATCCCTTCATTGCTTCATCAATTCATCCTGCCTTTCATCACATCCTAACTATCATTCTTTGCTTCATCACATTTCTTCATCACTTAATTGCCTCATCCATTCATCCCACTAAGTCTTTTTGGAATTTCCCCTCAGCAAACCTCCTCCCTCAAGTCCACTCAAAAAATCAAACATCCCCCAGGAACTCAACATCCAAAAATCCCCCCCATCAGCTTCCAAAGGTTCCAGTAAGCTCAAGAGAGAAAATAATATCATCCTGGTAAACTGGCTAAAAATTAAATCCAACTACAATGGTTGCTTTGGATCAGACAATGAAACATGAGTTGGCCAAGCTCCATCCTCTAAGTTTAATTGTTATCTCCTGATGGCCAATGAACTGAAGAATAAAACAGAAGGTATGCTGGATCTTTCATCCAAAAAGATGCAGGAGCAATTCAAGAACTATCAAGCAAAGTACAAAAAGGCCCACTCAGTGTCAATCTCCACTGGCTTTGGAATCACCAACTCTGATAAAGCCAAAGGAATAAACATGGTGGTTTATAAGTTGGACTCCATTTGTCCTTTTTATGTTCAAATGGATTAAATCTTTGGAAAGAAGTCCAATATCACCCCTTTATCCACTTTTGATGCCCAAAAATTGGATTCAGTTGACGCTGAGGACTGGGCTGTGGATTCTCAGCCCAGAAATGACAATCCCACTAAAAACTATGAGTGGTCCCAATCAGATTTGGAGGAGGATATTCCAAAACAACCAGCTCCAATAATTTCTACATCAGTATTGACACACCCTTCCTTGGAGCCCTCAATTCCTTCCATGGATTTCTCTCTTCCTGGGGTGGAAGACCTCAATAACTTGGCCAATGAGGAGGATGTTATTCTTGTATCACCATTGCCATCAACATCTGCTCAATTAAGTAACCAATTTCTTTTCTCTTCTGTCTGGTTAATCCTGAATGATTGAGATTTTAAAAAAACAGGCTCATCCATTCCTGAATGGCCCAAAACTCAAGCCAATGGGGCCTCCCACATCCCCTTCAAATGAAATTCACACCATTCACACACAAACCTCCTTGGAAAAGGGAAAGCAAAGGCCTTGAATTCAATCAACATCAACCCCAATAGTTTTCAAAAGAGGAGAAACACTTCAAGTTTTTCTGGCTTTTGGGAAATCATTGAGAAGCAAGATTCAATTAAGTGCATTGATTGATTCTCCTTGCTTTTAAAATCAAGCTCATTCCTATTCCCCTCCTTCAAAAAACAGTGAAATCACAAATTGAATCCAAAAAAATTCAATTTGAAAAGGAGAAGTGGGATTTCAAACTGGCTATAGATTTTAAAAAGCAGAATACTGAGATTTTGTCTCAACAAAAAATGTTGGATGCTGAGTGGCAAATGAAACAGGCTGAGCTGGAGTTTCAAAAAGAGGAAAAGGAAAAGGATTGACAGCAAGAGCAACTGGAAAAGGAGAGGAAAAGGCTAGCTACAGAAAAAAATATAGGTTATCCATAGCCATGGCCCATATTGGAAGCAGTAGAACTGTGGATGAAATAAAAGAAATTACTCAATTTCTTGGCTTGTAAAATTTTTTCTTTGATAAAAATTTTAAAAATAAAAACATAAAAATTATTTTCAAATACAAAACTTTTTGAGCCTATTTTTAAGCCCTCCAATGAAAATTTAATTTTATTTAAATTTTTTGGTCTAGAATATATTTGAACACTTTTCAAGTCTTTTCAAGTCTTTGCAAGTGTTGATAGTGGTCTTGTTAATTTGCAAAGACATGGCAATCCTAATATGGGTGGCAGTGTCAACAGCAGGAAAAGTAAAGTGCTTGTACTTGTTTGCTGCCCAAACCATTTTTACAATACATTTTTCTGTGAAATAAATTCCAAATCACAAGTCAGGAAAGAAAAATTGGCCATCAGATACTTGATATTTTTCCTTTTTGTCAATAAGGATTCCATTGGATTTTTTGTTTGAAAAAACACTTAAAAAAGAATATCATGAGACATCCCCTTTGTCAATATGGGGAGAGTTGTAAAATCAGTTGGAGGTGAAGGTGATGTGAGGGGCACAGTCAAAAGGAGTGAGACAGGATCCATATTCCAATGAAGAGAAAGAAGGGATGTTGTTGTCCAGAATGGTTTCTTTGTTGGAATTGTGTGCCAGTCTGGCTAATTTTCAGAACACTTGGCCTAAAATTTGTGATACCTTTCCAGACCTAAGGTTCAAGAGTTTAAACTCCTTGGAGGAAGATTGAATAGTTGCTATCTTCAAATATCATCCAAAAAGCTCAGAAGGGTGCATCAATTTTTGCCATCCAATTGCCCACATTTCCCCACCCCAATATCTTGAGGGACCAACCGTGTTGACAAACTTTTTGGATTGTTCAAGAATGTTGTGACCAAGTTGATGTCATTCTTTTCTTTCTCAGAGAGTTCATTCAATAGGAAAAATTCTATTATAGCAACAAGAGAGTGGCAATTGGAACAATCCAGAAAATTTAATTTTCCAGAGCTGAAGAAATGGCATTGTTCAATCTTCTGTTTGGCTTGTGCAAACTCTTTGGGGGAGGGTTTTCAAGGTTTCTTTTTGGCAGCAATTGCAGGTTACAGATCCAAAGGTTGCATTTTTTTTTGATACCAAGCCACTCTTTCATTAAACCCATCTTCATCTACTCCAAAGAGATTTAAGAATCTCTCATTCAAGCCCGCTTTTGCCAAAGAGCCCTCTGCTTACCAACTCTCTTTATGTTTTTCAAACCATCTGCTTCCATCTTGATACCTCCCATGCACCTGCTGTGCTTTGGGTAAGGATTAAGGAGGAATTGTCTGCTAGTATAAAATTTTGAGTGCAGTGGAAGAAGCATGAGGAGTCCAGAAGAGGGGCAGGGGTCAAAACGGTGTTTCATGGCATCAGATTCAAAAAAACAAGACAAATCAAAAAAAACAAAAAAAATACCAATTGTTAGTCAGTTATAATCAAGGTAGATGATCAACAAAATATATATATATATATATATATATACTGGTCAAAGCTGAAACCCAAAAAAAAATTTAGCTTCATCAGATGACAATTACAAGCTAGAAGGAGGAAGGGGGAGAGCTCCCTAAGAAATTGCTTGATTGAGAAATCAATTACAAATAAATTTCTGGATCAATTTGCAATCAATCCAGTGATTTATTTGCAATCAATTGAGAGATTGATTGTGAGAAATTGCAGGGGAAGGGAGAGGAGGAAAAGGAGGAAGAGGAGGAGGAGGAGGAGGGGAGGGCTTACCAGGGTGGACCTAAAGGTTGAATGATCAAAGGATCAGCAAACAGTGAGGGGCAGGAAGAGGAAGAGGGGGGAGTGGGCTTACCAGGGTTGCCAACAAAAGGAGGAGGGGAGTCCATGAGTGAGGTGAGGTGAGGTGGAGGTGGTGAGGTGAGGTGAGGTGGAGGTGGTGAGGTGGAGGTGGTTGGTGAGGTGGTGGTGATGGTGAGGTGGTGGTGGTTGGTGAGGTGGAGGTGATGGTGAGGTGGAGTGATGGGTGAGGTGGAGGTGGTGGGTGAGGTGGAGGTGGTGGGTGAGCAGGAGGAAGGAGTGGACCATTGAAGGTGGACTGGTGGTTTGGTTGTGTGAGGTGGGTGGATTGGAAGTTTTGATTTTTGTCTAAGTCCACAAAAAAAAAAAAAAAAGGGAGTCAGCCTTGGATTCTTGGTTCAACAACCAAAACCAAAGTTGATATTTCACCTATTTCAAAACAAAATTCTAATCTTCAAAGTGAGCAAGTGTGAGAGGTAGAATACGCTGTCTCATGGTGGCAGATGAGGTAGAACATGAGACTGGGGTGACTTGAGGAGGATTGGGAATATCTTCTTCAAAGATTTCATCCCATTCATATTTGATTTTTGGCAAGAAGGTTGTGAAGGATTAGAAAACTGATAATGCAGTTGATGAGGCTCTTCATTTCTTTGGAATTTTGAAGGTGTTTTTACATTTGCCTTAAGCTGGCCCATCTTCCTTTCATGATTCCTACGGCATTCTCTATCTGAAATCATGATTGGGCCAGATGATAGTTTAAATAAGTTTTGGCTTGATCATCAAATGAAAAATTTTGGTATTCTGGAAGCACATATTTCCAAAAAGCATAAGTTGAATCAGAAAGAAGGTATTGATCTTGGTCAAAGTAGTTCTCTGGTTGTTGGAAAATCCGCATCCAATTGAAAACATATGAATCATGACAAGAACCTGGAAGGCCAGCATGGAGGGATATGAACTTCTGGTTGTTATTACAAACAATTTGTGGGGCCACAGAGTATCTAAACAAACAGATTCAACGTATTTTTTCAGTCTGTGATAAAAAATTTTATAAAACTCATTGTAAAAGAAATTAATCAATTTCCTTTCTTTTGGATTAAAATAGTGGTTTCCATCTAGCTTGGGTGTTTGACTCAAGGGGATGGTGGTTCCATCAGCAAAACCAATGCAACCAGGAAAGCCTTCCATTTCCATTACTTTAGATATCTCCTTGCGTTCTTATTTG
The DNA here is from genome assembly GCA_025617555.3 of Puccinia polysora. Classification (NCBI taxonomy): domain Eukaryota; kingdom Fungi; phylum Basidiomycota; class Pucciniomycetes; order Pucciniales; family Pucciniaceae; genus Puccinia; species Puccinia polysora. Next base: position 25,515,312 of record CM062646.1, on the reverse strand, counting down.
GTTGGCCAAAAAAGGACCAAGCGTCAAAAAGATAGGAAAGCAATCATGAATCTTTTGGTGTATAAGTCAATGGTTCCATAACCAACTGAGAATAGATTTTCTAATCAATTAATTGCTGCTCAATTTCAATTTGATCCCAATCCACAAAGAGCAACAGCCAGTTGGATAGCTGGATTGCATTGAGGGTTCTGAGAATTGTTCTGGAAGATGTGGTGGTCTTCAATCATTTCCAAAAGTTTCATGAATGAAGGCAATAGAGTTTGGAACAGTTGCTCAAAGCTTAATTTGGGGAGGAGATGAAGATTTTGCCTTTCATACATAGGAATGTGGAGAGTCTGTCTTCTTGGAACCATGTATTTCTTTTCCAATAGAGAATTCAAAGCTAACCAAGTTGATTCCAAATAAGAGTCAGAATTGGAGTCTGAATCAGAGTAAAATAATAATAAAAGTTCAGCCAGATTTTTTTCATTTTCAAGTTGCTGCCAGGAAGTTTTATTGGACATGTTGTGAAAGATGATGATGGGATGTGTGTGATGTGAGTGAACAAATGGAGATGCAAAGGAATGGAGATGGGATGTGTGTGATGCAATGGAGATAGAGTTGGTATGGATTTTCTGAGTTGGGGGTCTGGATGGTTGATGATGTGATGATGGCATGTGTTTGATGTGAGTGAAGTGATATAGATGTGAAGCAATAGAGATGAGATGTTTGTGATGCAATGGACATGGAATTGGTATGAATTTGCTAAGGTGGAGGTGTGGATGGGTGTTTTGCATGTGATGGATGGTGGATGGATGATAATGGCGGGTTTGATGTTTGAAACACACCCTTTCCATGAAACACACCATTTTTCAATACACCAGCCAGGGGGTATGTGTATTTCAGAAACCCACCATTGATAATAGCAGGTTTTGCAAAACGAAATGGCAGGTTTGTAATGGCGGGTTTGGTCAACTTTGAGACGCCCTAATGTTGGGTACACATTTTGGAGGTCCCAGCAAAATACCCAATAAATTGGGTAAATACCTGGGGCCAAATATCAAGTACCCTTCACATTCACAAACATGCCCCCTTATAACCTCCACAGCTTCAAATAAACTCCAATATCCCCCCTTACCACCCCAACATCAACTCGGTTATCATACCATTCATTTTGATTTGCTTCTGCCCCACCCTACACCCCAGCCAAAAACCCTAAGGCTAATTTGAATTAGGATTGGAATTCTTGGGTATGTTTCTATCATCCTCATTCCATCACTCTTGTCTCAATCAGCACAATTCCCTTTCACCGAACTATATCCCTGTTTTATCACTGTCTGCTCCTTTTTTATGAAAGATATATTTATTTACCAGGTTGTTGTATGTATTACAATAAATATCCATGTGGTAAGTTTGAATCATATCATTGGTTTTATTCTTGTAAAATCCACATTCTCAATATCTTTTTCAAACAACCAAATGACCTTTCACTGACCTATATCTCTATTTTATCTGCGTCTGATCCTTTTGTATGACAGATAAAATTACCAGGTTGCTGCTGTGGTGTTGTATCTATAACCTCAGATTGGGCGCTGCGTTGCGGGCTGCGCACTCAGCAGTTGGGTAGGTCGGGCTCAGCATTTGGGGTGCGTGCGGTCTCAGAAGTGCCTGCTGTGGGCTCAGCAGCAGGGGATGAGGGCTCAGCAGCAGGGATTGCAGGGCTTGGCACCAGGTGCGGGTTGGGCCTACTCTGGGGGGGCGCCGGTCCGCCACCCACCCAGGGAACGCGGACCAAGTGATGGAGCCGGCCCAACCAAGCTTGTGGGTGGCTAGTCCGGAAGGCAAGGGCGGGGCAGTCAGGGGTTATACCCGCTGGGGAGGTTTGGGCGGGCATAAGCGCGGGCCAACTCATGGATCGCGGGATCCAAGGTTTGTGCGGGAATAAGCATGGGCTGACTCATGGATTGCAGGATCTGCAGACGCGCACGGACGGATAAAACACGGGGGGCTCCAAGTAGGGTGCAGAGGAGGGCTGTGCCATGAGAAGGACAAACCGGACGTACTTGATATCAAAGGGGAGGGTTTCAGATGGGGTGGGTGGTATGGGGTAGGGTTAGGGTGGAGCTTGGGTTCTGTAATTAGGGTCATATTTCATCTATCTTGTTGCTTGTGGTTGTACCTAGGCTAGGGTTGAGAGGGAGGACTCAAAATACCTCACTCTCAACTCCAGGTTGGATATATCATATATTGGGGTATCATCACCCTATCTATTTTCTGAAAAACTCATTGCATCCAATCCCCTTACAGACACTTAGACAAATAACTTCCGGAACCTGAGGACAACTTTGAGGGGTACCACCCCTCTTGTTCCCACATCTGGGGGTCGGGCTGGGAAAAGTCTTTTGTCTAGGTCTCTTAAAGCTAGCGGGTGCAATGTTGCCAACAACTACTCCAGGATTGAACATTCCACCTTTGTTCCCTCTCCGGTCAGGAGCTGGTGGGCCAACACCTCCACCACCGCCAAATATTTGGTCCAGAAGTTTTTCTCCTCCTTGGTTGGAGCATTTGGAGGTGGCTGAGGTCCCGCAACGGGTATGGCTTAGGCCACAGAACTTCCCTCATCTCTGGTTCAACACTGCGGATATTGGGCACTTTCTGGAAAGGTTCAAGGACATTGCGGACTCCAAACATGCAATGGGCAAGGATAAGGTCCGTACAGTTGTTCTCTTTATCACGGACAAGAGTAAACTCTGGGATGTGAAGGATATGTCTGGCTACAAGGCTCAAGACTGGGAAAGGCTCCGGAACAAGATGATGGCAAGGTGGGGGAAGCATGAGCACTGCTTCCCGGAGATGGACTTTGAGCCGGCGGCGGCGGAGGCAATTTTGCAAGGTGGGGTGTGGACACAGAGTGATTTTTCCAAATAAAAATCTACGTTTGACCGCATCTACAGCTACCTAGAGAAGAACCAGGTGGTAGCAGGTCAAAAAAAGGCGATTAAGCGGGCGTTTCTAGGCAGGCTTGCGCCGCAACTTTGGGCGGGGGTCCAGCGGTATCTATTCAAACACAGGTTGGTATTGCGGTCAGTGGATCGGAGTGTCATTCTTCTTCCAAACCTAAGCGTGATCAACCAGGCGGTAGAGAGCAAGATCTATTTGGAAGAACTGATTGAGGATACGGCCAGGCTGTTCCCAACGGTTTCAAGGCAACCAACGGCCTCTACCACTCCGGCTCCAACGCAGGTACTGCCCGCCGGCTCATCAGCAACAGAGCGGCTGGCAGCCCCTTTGCAGTCAATGGAAGTACCAGTGAACAAGGTAACAGATATGTTACAGGACCTACGGATACTTCTGAATTGGATAACGGCCCCACCAACAACTCTGCCTCCTCCTCCTCCGCGTGGAGTGCCGCCTCACATGGGGGGGGCTTCCAGCCCAGTAGCGGACCATTGAGCGGGTTTTTGGTTTGCATGTGCACCTATTGCGGCAATAAAGGTCACTGGAAGTCTGGTTGCGCGGAACTTCCCAAGGACATGGACAAGGGGTTGGTCTGCACGTCTGGGGCAACTTACATATTCCCAATGGGCAAGCCGGTGGATCTTGGGGCCGGTCAGCCACCCCCGGTGGAGCAGGTTAGGGCAAGAGCCTGGCCCGCAGGGGCCGCTTGGGTGTCACTTGGGATTGTCACTGGGCCCGATACGTGGCAAGCTCCGCATGTGGAGGCAGAGGTTAGGCCATTTGTGGAAAACAAGCGGATTGTGTTGGAGAAGATGGACGTGGATGTCAGAGAGCGGCCATCAAACCAGGCCCCAAAAACTGGTACGCAAGGGCCGGTAGGCAACGCGCTGTTGACCAGTTCCGGAGGAAGGAGGAAGGCCGCAGAAATCATGCAACGGGTGATGGGGAGCAAGGCACCAATACCCCTCATGCTACGGGGGCTGGTTGCTGTCTCCCCGGTGGTTGTTGAGGAAATGGTCCAGGTGCTGAGGGAGCATGGGGGCGGCAGGGTTCCAGCAACGGTGCAGCGTGTGAACACGGTGGGGGAGGAAGGGGAACGCGATTTGTGCCAATCCAAAGCCGTTTTGGTGCCGCTTGCCTATGTCCCAATGAAGATTGCTGGCAGGAAGGTGTGGGAAATGGTGGACTGTGGGTCAATGGTCAATCTGCTCCCGTCAAAATTAGTGGATGAGTTGGGGCTGGTTTGAAGGAAGTGCGCTGTGGGATTACGGGCGCTCAATGGAGGGGAATGTTGGGTGGATGGGGTGGTGGAGGAAGAGGAGGTGGAGGTTGCAAAGGTCCAGAAGTCGCTGTTGTTTCTCTTGGTCAAGTGTGGCAATGTAATTTTGGGTTGACTGTTTATGTTTGGGTTCCGGGCCTGGATGGTGTTTAACACAAAGGAATTGACGGAGGCTCTGACAGTGGAAGACGCGTCCAGGGCAAGGTTTGAGACAAAAATCTGCAACCAAAGGAAGGGGAAATGGGTGCGGCCAGTGGCATCTGGCAAAGAGGCAGAATCCAACTTGGGGGACAACCGTGAGGGTTTCCCCGCGGAGGATTTTGCCTAGTCAACTGTGGGTACTGCACCTTACAGGCTCTGGTTATGTGCAGGCAGTCAACCAGGAAGGAGCAGGAGGGGGAAGGAAGCCCGCGGAGGGTGCGGGTGGCAGAAGTAAGTCCTCTTCCTCAGTATGGGTCATTGGAAGGTACTGTGTTTCAAAAACCCTACCATAGTGCCACACTTGTGAGCAAAGGCAAGAGCCGCGGTTTGATTATTGCCAGGAATCACAAGGAAAACGGTGGACGTGTAAGGATGTTCAGGTGAAACGCAGGAAGGTACAAGCCCATGGAACAAAAGGTTCTACCCTGGAAAAAGCCAATGCCGCAGGGAGTGAACGGGCCTCTGAGGCCAATCTCCTGGTCTTGGGACCCCTGGGTAAGTCTGTTGAAGAAGTCCGGGTGGGAAACAAGGTTGGCGCGGATCACGGATGAGCAGATTGATACACTTAATTTTGGGCCAATGGAGTGGTTGAGTGCGGAGGAGAAGGATTTGCTGGAATTGGTGTTGGTGCTCCGCGAAAAAGCCCTTACCTTTGGGCCGGAAAAGCGCGGATTGCTGAGGAGCAAGGTTGGCAATCCCTATGTGATCCCCACAGTGCTGCACAAGCCCTGGAAGATCAAGCCAATTCCAATCCCTTGGACCATGCGGGAACCCTTTTTGGAACTGGTCCAGGAGGGCGTGAGGAAGGGGTTGTACAAGCAGTCCACGTCAAGCTACTCTAGCCCAATCTTTGCAGTTGTTAAACAGGACAGAAAGTTGCTTAGGATTGTTCATGACCTACAGCGGCTTAAATCATTCACCATCCTGGACGGGGTATTGCCGCTGCGTGTGGACAAGTTCCTGGAATTAATGGCAGGGCGCGCGTGTTACGGATTGGTCAATGTAATGGGGGGGTATGATCAGCGCAAGCTCCATCCCGACTTGGGGCCCTTGACCCCGTTTGAGACAGGATTTGGGAGGATACAGCTAACACGGTTGCTGCAGGGAGCGACAAACTTGGTGGCGGTTTATCAGGCCCAGATGACATGGATTCTGCGGGACAACATTCCAGACGGGGTTCTGATTTTCATTGACAATGCTGGAATCAAGGGACTGAAGACAGATTACGGGGGCATGGTGTTAGAGGAAGCCCCAAAGATCCACCGCTTTGTCTGGGAGTATGCGCAGATGTTGGAGTGGGTCTTGTTCCAAATTGAGGAGGCAGGGCTTACAGTGTTGGGGATTAAGTTGGCAGTTTGCGTTCTGGCGCTGGAAGTGCTACAACATGTGGTGGCTTTCAACAGTAGGAGAATTGCGGCAAAGAAAAGGAACAAAGTCCTCAAATGGCCGACCCCGTGGACGCCTTTGCATATCCTCCAATTCCTGGGACTGTGCAGTTATGTCCGCATGTTCATTGAGCGGTTTGCGGAATTTGCAAGTCCGCTGCGGGTGCTAACACGGAAGGGCGTGTCGTGGGAATGGATGGAAAGGTGTGACACTGCCTTTGGGAAGCTCAAGGAGACTGTGGGCCGCAACATTGTCCTCCAGGACCTTGACTACAAGGCGGGAGGGATCTGCCTGGCCATTGACTCTAGCAATTTTGGCACGGGTTGCATCCTGATGCAGGAAGAGGATGGTAAGGACAGGCCGGTCCTCTAGGATTCCGTGAAATTTACCGTGACGGAAAGTTGGTATTTGCAGCCAAAGCTGGAATTATGTGGAGTCACCAAAATTGTGCGGAGGCTTCAGCACCTGCTTTGGGGGGTACACTTTGAGGTGTTGGTAGATGCAGAGGCCCTGGTGCGAATGATCAATTCTCCAATGCTGCCAAAAGCTCCTATGACTAGGTGGGTGGCTTTTCTTCTGCTCTTCATTTTTGGCGTGGTTCATGTTCTGGGGAGGGCGTTCACAATGCCCAATGCGCGATTGCGGTATCCGCAGGAGGACCCGTTTGAGGGGGGGGAACCCCTGGATGTGGAGTCTCTGGTTATCTGCGTAGGTATGGTGGAGGCAGAGGTCATCCTTCTGCTGCAGCAGTCCAGGTGTTACGCAACCTTTTGATCCTTTTTTCCAGATCTTTGGTTTCCCAAGGGTACTTTGGGGGGGGTAATTTGATGGGCAAAGCAGCGGACAACCAACTTCTACTTACAGGAAAGGCAGCTGTGGTGGCAGAGTACCCCAGTGCCTTTGGTGGTTGTGACATCAAGGAAGGGCCAGAAAATGATTGTGAGGTGTCTTCAAGACAAACTTGGCCACTGGGGCAAGATCAAAATGCAGAGGTGGGTGAAAGCAAGGTTCTGGTGGCCGGGTGTGGTGCGTGCGGCGCATGAATGGGTGAATTGTTGTGAAACGTGTCAACTGCGGAGCTCTAGGCTGCCCAGGGAGGTGGGTCACCCTACGGGGGAGGACGCGCTGTTCAGGCAGGTCTACCTCAACGTGGTTCACATAAAGGCAGGAAGGTTTGCGTACCTGCTGGTCGCGCAGACAATCTATTGGGTTGTGTCAAGGGTTGTCCTCTGGTGAAGTTGTTGGCATAGAGGGTTGCTCAGTTTTAGAGGAAGATTGATTTGCGCAGTATTGTTTGCTTTGCCTGGTCACGGTTGAAGGAGGCACGGAGTTCTGGGGTCGTTTGATGATGCTGGTCCAGAATTGCAAAGCTAGGTTTGGGCGGGTCAAGGAGTACTATTGGGAGGGTGCTGGGATGATCAAACGCCGTCATCAGCCTATCAAGGAAGCCCTGGTAAAGATGTGCGGTGAAGACGGCAAGCGGTGGCCAGAGACCCTTCCGGTGGTCCTCTTTGTAGACAGGATCTTGGTCAAACGCTCAACGGGCTACTTGCCTTATGAAATTCTCTAAGGACAGTGTCCAGTGCTTCCGGTGGACATTGAGCTGGAAGCCTTCTTGGGCGTGGACTGGTGGAAGGTGAAGACCTCCGCGGAGCTTGTGGAGGCGTGCGCCAAACAGCTTCTCCAACGGAAAGAGACCCTGGCAAAGGCCACGGAAAGGTTGCGGAAGACTAGGACGGCATCAGTCCGCTATTGGGACAAGCATTGTTCCCATTGCCTCCAGGATCCATTGCAGAAGGGGGCTTTGTCTTGCTGTAAAATTGGAGTCTGGAGTCCCAGTGGGGTAAGCTTTTTGCCAACCAATGGAACGGCCCCTTCCGCGTGGCATCCAAGCTCAAGGGCGGGAGCTATCAGCTTGAGGAATTGGACGGGGCGCAGCTCAAACAAAAGGCCACGGCTTTGCACGTGAAGCGCTCCTTTGCATGCGGCTCCACCTCCTTTGACAAGACGGCCAGCAATGTCACGGACGCAGGTGATGGTGCCGGTGGTTCAGGATTGGTAGACAAAATGGGCTCTTTGGCTGAGGAGGGGCCTGTGAGCGACGCGCTGCCTCAAAGGAGCAAGAGGCTACAAACCGCTGGGGAAAGCTGTCAAGCTGGGGGGGACACGAGTATGGTAAAAGGTTGATTTGGTGAGGGTGTGCTCTAGCCAGTTCACAGCCGGAATAACTAGACACCCCAGAATGTCCGTTTTCTTATTTCTTGAATACATTGCTTTGCAATTTGGTACTGGTTTTGGTTATGATTGGTTGCAGGGACACGGGCGCAGCGCAAGCCGGGTCCGTAAATGCAAGGATGAGCCCCGTGGTTGGGTAATGCGGGACAAGGAGCAGAGGCCCGGTGTAAGTAAAAAAAAAAAAACTTTTTTTCTTTTTGGGTTTGGTTCTTTTCTATGTCTTCTCTTTATCAGTTGTCCTCTCCTAAAATGTGATGGGTGCAGAGTATGCGTGGGAAACTTACGGGACAGGTATGATTTGGTGAGGGGGTGTCCTAGCTGGTTCACAGCCAGAACAGACAGACATCCCAGAGTGTTTTTTTCCTTAACTTATTTTCCTCTCTTGGATGACTGTGTGCGCGCGCTGGTGGAGGGTGGTTGTGTTTGTTGCAGGATGGGTACAGGGAACTGTGTGGAATTTTGGCTGGGGCAGTCCAGGTACCTTCCAGGGAACTTTGTTGGCTCAGGACGTGGGCGCAGATCTCAATCTCACTCTCATTCTCACCAGGACGCAGGCAAGGATCTCAATCTCACTCTAATTCTCACTTATGAAGCGCGGAAGCGGAACTTTATTTTAAACTCACTCAGGATGCGGGGATGTTTTCCACAGGACAACCTGCTGGGAAAGGATGCGCGCGCAGAAGACGTGTATTTCTATTAATCTGGAGAAGCGCGGTAAAATGAAGAAAAAATGCGGGGAAAGGGAAGGGAGGAGAGGGGGGGCAATGCACCTAAGCCATTCTCATTATTTTCTCCATGTCCGCCGGCAACAACGCCAGTAAGGCCCGGAAAGACGCCAAAAGTTCGCGCCAGGAGTCCAAGGATTGAGCGCTGGGGGTCACTAGGAAGTTGCAGAGCATTGCGGTCAACCTTTTGGCAAAGATCTTGAATCCGGCCGCCGGGAGTGCCAAGATGAAGGGGATTTCTGGGATCTTGGGGGGGCTGGGGGGAGGCGGGACTGTCAAGGAGGGGGTCTCCAAGGACCATCTGGTCGGCTTGGTCCAGCAGGGGGCAACAACAAGACAGCAATGGGTGACACGGGCGGTGGAGGGGTGCCTTGCGGAGCTGGGGAAGGAGCCAGGTCTGGGGCAGGAGCTGGGGCAGGGGCCGGAGGAGGAGCCGGGGGCAGGGGCTGGAGGAGGAGCCGGGGCAGGGACCAGAGTAGGAGCCGGAGGAGGAGCCGCGCAACATCAAAGGATTTCATCAATACGCGGGTCCCTTGCGCCTTGCGTAACCCAGACGCGGTCTGCCAAGAATTGCATAGCCTCCCAGAAAGCCGCAAAGTTGGGGAAATCCTCCTTCCGGGGAGGTCCTGCGCGGGGGAACAGTGAAGAGGAGTTGCAGATCAAGCTTGAGGGGGGCGGAAAAGGGGTGATCTGGGCGGAGTCCACGAGTCCTCTGAGATGGTTTCATTGTCCAATACCACAAACAGGTCTGGATGGGCCCTCTTGCGCAGGTGGGAACGGGAGCCCAATTGAGGGGGAGGCTGGGGCATTCCCTTGCTAAGCCAGCATTGGCAGTGGCCGCAACAGCAAGCGCTGCAAGCGCGTGAACCAGGAACAATTGAACATGCGTGCCTCTTCCCGGAGCAGAAATCACAGGGGATCATAGCAACGGCGGAAAATGGAAGGAGGGGAGTGGCTAGTAGTTGGGGTGGACTGAGAAGCAGGGGGAGGTGGTCCGGTAGCGCGGTAGGGTTGAGGTAGTGATGGAAGGACCTCTGGGGACAGAACTCAACTTGGGGGGGATGTGGTGTTGTATTTATAACCTTGGATTGGGAGCTGTGTTGCAGGATGCGCGCTCAGCAGTTGGGTAGGTTGGGCTCATCATTTGGGGTGCGCGCAGTCTCAGCAGTGCCTGCTGCGGGCTCAGCAGCAGCTGGTGAGGGCTCAGCAGCAGGGATTGCGGGGCTTGGCACCAGGTGCGGGTTGGGCCTACTCTGGGGGGGCGCTGGGCGGCAACCCACCCAGGGAACGCGGACCAAGTGATGGAGCCGGCCCAACCAAGCTTGCGGGTGGCTAGCCTGGAAGGCAAGGGCCAGGCGGTCAGGGGTTATACGTGCTGGGGAGGTTTGGGCAGGCATAAGCGCGGGCCAACTCAAGGATTGCGGGATCCAAGTTTTGCGCAGGCATAAGCACGGGCTGACTCACGGATGGTGGGATCCGCAGACGCGCATGGACAAATAAAACCCTGGGGGCTTGGAGTAGAGTTCTGCGGAGGGCTGCGCCATGAGAAGGACAAACCGGATGTACGCAATATCAAAGGGGAGGGTTTCAGACGGGGTGGGTGGTACAGGGTAGGGTTAGGGTGGAGCTAGGGTTCTGTAATTAGGGTCATATTTCATCTATCTTGTTGCTTGTGGTTGTACCTAGGCTAGGGTTGGGAGGGAGGACTCAAAATACCTCACTCTCAACTCCCGGTTGGATATATCATATATTGGGGTATCATCACCCTATCTATTTTCTGAAAAACTCATTGCATCCAATCCCCTTACAGAAGCTTAGACAAATAACTTCTGGAACCTGAGGACAACTTTGAGGGGAACCACCTCTCTTGTTTCCACACCGCTCATATTCCAATATCCTTGTGGTAAGATTGATTCACATCATTGGTGTGTAAGTTTAAATCATATTGTTGGTTTTAGTGTTGTAAAATCCACTTTTTTTTCTGCCAGCTCATCTCACCAAGCTCTTCCTTCCCAATTTGACAACCAGACATGCTTCAATACCCCCCCACCCCCATTGATTTCAAACACCATTCTAAATCCCCATTCCCTCCCACCTCAACATTCACACTATGCATAGCCTCAAAAAGCACCCTATCACCATTGATTAAGACTCAAACTGTGACAAGACACTGAATCCATCTCAACCTCCTCCTGGTCTCAAAAACCACAAGGAAAAACAGCGCATTTCAACAAGCAATTTCAAAACATCAACAAGCCACAAAAACCACAACTGCAATTAACCCTTCTTCAAATGCTGGTAAAAGGGGGTATGGTCCTACTTCATCAACAAATGGAGAAAAAACAAATATATGTGTATTTTCCCTCTTTCAATTGGCTGTGCCTGTTGTAAAATCCTCCTTCAAGATAAATACAAAAGCACCAAAATTTATGGGAGATCATCTCATGCAAATTCACATGATCCATAATCCCCCAGAAATATCCAACAACCAAAGCATGATTGACAGCTTCATTAAAGGAGCAAGCATTGAAAAGAAAGTAAGTCTTACTTTTTTGATCTGAATCATGATCTTTAAATGACCTTTTTTTTTTTTAGATGGAACTCAACCCAACATCATTAAAAAATGATCTCTTATTTCATTGCCAATTCCAACCTCCCATTTTCAATTGTGGAGTGCTCTTCTTTCATCAAACTCCTGACTCTCACCAATCTGCTTGTCCCTTCAATGCTCTCAAAGCAAAAATCCATATTGAATGAGGTCCACAATCTTTATTACTCCCACCTTGCACATATTAATTTTTTCTTTGAAAAAATACAAGCGCTGGCTTTTACCATTGATGCTTGGATGTCCCCAAACTGCATGGATTTCTTGGGTATAACAGCCCATGTTATTGACTCCAAATGGAAACTTATTGAGATTGATATTGGAATTCCCACAATATCTGGTAATTTTTGATGTTTCTCATTTCATTTTGTTTTTAGAAATTGATCCAACAATTGTATTTTTTAGGATCACATATGTTGATATTGGTTTGATATTTGTTTCATTTCCTTCTTACTGAATCAACTTCTTTCAATCTCTCTGCCTCAGCCAGCTAGTATCTTCAGTTGCTGTTTCTGTTGTGTCTTGTTTTCTTCTGTTCTTCTATTTCTTTATTCTTTTAGTCTCAGTGTCTCCTGAGCTGTCACCAAGCACTTGCGGCACTGTCCTCACCCAGACAAGTGTCACGGTTGTCAACTCTATCACTACTTCTCCCTCTGCATGAGTCTGCTTGGGGGACACAACTACTGCCTGTCCTGATACCACTACCTTGCACTCATTGACCCATCATATATCACCTAAGTCAAACTCTCAATCCCTTTGACCCACCTTAGTTAGATCAATCTATGACAACGGCTTTGTTCATCAGATCACCTACAGCATCAATATTGAAGTAGGTACTGAAAAGCTCTTCAACTCAATCTCAGGTTGATCAAACTAACAGCATCTTTCTGGTTGGCAAGACTTCCTGGGAGGATTAGTACTTGCGTGGTAGCTGGCGTCTTAATTCTCTACTTAGTCCGTTCAAGGGCCATCACCCTGCTTGTAGAGACTCTTCTTCTGTTTGTTTCATTTGATTATCACTGTTTTTCTGGCTCTAGCTGTTCTTCTCTTACTCACCATTTGCTGCAATCTGAACAGCCTGGTCCAGGTTTTATCAGCTCTCAATTTATTTTAAACGGTTAAAAGCCAAAATTATGGATCAAACAAGCTCAACCAGGACCAGGTGTTGAAGGCAACTTCAAGGCGTTAGCTCTCAAATCTCTCATGGAGTCAACTCCTCTACTTACCAAAACAAACTACTCAATCTGGAGGAAGAAGATGGAGCAATTGTTCAAGATGCGTCGAATCCTTGATCAAATTAACTCTGTCCACCCTCTTGTGGACATCCCTGATGACAATGAAATGTCAGGATATCTCATGTCAAAACTAGACCCAGGGACCCACACCAATATTATCACCCCGGAGAATGAAGATTCCTCAAGATTGATTTGGCTTTCCGCAAAGAATCACTTTGCCTCCAGCCAAGCTTCAAACCAAGCAAGAATCTTCTTTAACTTTCTGGACCTAGGCTTTGATCAAAACAAAATAGACAGTTTTGTCACCTCCGTGAAAGCTCACCTTGGAAAACTCGACAAAGTAGGGATTTTCTTACCTGACGATATTCTAAGCTATCTCATTCTCTTCAAACTGCCGGATTCACTCAAGGCCATTTGATCTCAGATAATGCACTCAGGAAATGAATTATCAGTCATGCTAGTTCTGAACCATCTTGTCCAGCACAAAAATGAAGTGCAGTCTAAGGCTGCCAAGACTTCCAACACCAACACAGCAATGTTTCACTTTAACAACTTGAGAGAATTGGACGCCCCAAGGTGTGAAAATGGCAAACACAATCCCGCCGTCAAGTCACATCCCCCTTCATCCTGCTGGATAGAATTTCCTGAGCTAAGACCTGAGCAATCATCAAACAAGGGAATATATGGTACTAAGAAGAAGCTTCCAGCTGAATAACACTATCACGACTACTCTTTCTTCTGTGCTTCCAATCATCTGGCCAAAATTCACTCAGATAGATATATCTTGGATAGCGGATGCTCTATTCATATGTTTCATGATAAGAACTTGTTTCTGTTGCTGACTGAGGAATCCGGGGAAGATTTCATTAAAACTGGGAAGAAGGGAGAAGGAATTGCAATCCAAGGCCTTGGCACAGCTATACTCAATAGCGCCGGGAAGACAATTCATCTGGAGAACTTGGCTTGGGTACCAGAAGCCATGGTCAACCTAGTATCTCTTGGTGCTTTACTATTAAAGGGCTGCCGTCTCAGGGTAAACTCCAAAATGGATCCTCCCACCTTCATTCTTTGCAAATCAAAAAACCCCAGTCTTATCCGGCAATATTGAGAACAATCTTCTTTTGATTCAGGCCAAGAAACCAATTGGATCTTCCTCTCCTACCTCTAAAACGCCAGAAGTCAAAGAGCTCTCATCCTGTTATCTTACTGTAGCCAAGCTCAATGAGCTTCACCTCAAACTTGGTCATGCTAGTCTTGATTGAATGGAGAAGCACCTTGGATTTCCCATACAAAAGGAATTTGTGAAATTGTTTGAATGTCTGGCCTGCAAGAAAAGCAAAATAGACAAGGCTCCGTTCAACAAAGATCAACAATCAGCAGGTAGAGTTTTTGATCAACTCCACCTGGATCTGATGAGTCCCCTCAATCCAACCAGCAAGGGTGGAATGAGATTTGCTCTCACCATCGTGGACAATCTATCTGGTTACCTCTCAGCTTTCCCCCTTCTCTCAAAGGATGCAGCTGGTGACACCATCAAGTTTGTGATAGAGAACAAAGCAAGAAAACAACAAAGTTACCAAATAGAAGTTTTATTGGACGGAGGAGGAGAGTTTTTAAACAAATCTCTCAAAGAGTTCTTTAGATCAAAATCAATTAATCACTTAATAAGCAAACCTTACCACTACCAACATAAGGGCAAGGCAGAAAGAGCCAATTGCATCATCATGGAATCGTTACAATCAGTGTTCAGCTTGACCAAAATACCTAAAAATTGCTGGCAGGTGGTTATTCAGAGTTTTTGTCTGGCTCTGAATCAAATCCCACAGGATAGAGGAGGACCAATGCCTTGGGAAATACTTCATAAGATTAATTTACCTACAGACTATTTGAAACCTATTGGCTCTGCAGTCATCTACTTGCTCAATCAAAACAACATTAAATCTAAACTGAATGAAAAAGGGGAGGAAGGACTTTTTATTGGATACGTACCCAGGCTCTCTTCCTACAAGATTCTAAAAAAGTTGTGAAAGATCATCAAAACTAAACATGTAAAGTTTTTCAAGACTCAAGCCATCAGTAGTTCATCACTACCGGATGACGTTGAGACCTCCAAGAAATGTCTCCCTTCTACTGCCTCTGAACCAACCTTACCTGCTGAAGACCCCGCTGCTGAGAATCATGTGGAACTCAAGCCCAAGATAAGTGATGCAGGTGTTCCTGACTCTTCCAAAAGCAATCTCTCTTCTGCCAATGTTCTTGAAACTCTGAAGCCCAGCCTGCGGGAAAGGTCCAGATTAAAGGTTCCAGAACAATACGGTTACCATCATGAAGCTCTGCTGAAGTCAATCAAAGAAGCTTTGAAACTTCTGCACTGGATTCCTCCCATTGAAAAAGAATTAAACACAATTGATGATCTAGGAGTTTGGGAGGACGCGAATGAACCTGAAGTAGTCAATCCTCTCAGCACAACCTGGGCCTTTCAGAGTAAGGAAGATCTACACTCCGGTGAGACCTCTCTGAAAGCAAGGGTCTGTGTTCAAGGGTTTAATCAAAGATATGACATTGACTATTTCAATACCTTTTCCCCTACAGGGAAAGTGGCATCTTTGCCAGCCCTCCTAATCTACTCAGTTGGCAAGAATCTTTGGATACTCCAATTTGACATTAAGGGGGCTTTTCTTCATGCACCTCTGGAAGAGACTGTATTCATCAAGACCCCAGCTGGCTCAAAAAGAAAGTCTAAGTTCCTGAAGTTCAACATATCCCTGTATGGCTTGAAGCAGGCACCCCTCAACTGGTACAAGAAATTCAGTGCATGGATCAAAGAGAATTGATTCAAAGAAAGCAATAGCGATCCTTGTCTCTATCTTCATGCAGACAAAATCACTGCGCTCTTTTTCCATGTAGATGATCTTGTGGTTGTTGGGGATGCCAAAGGCTTTAAGACTAAGTTTCTCAACAGATTCAAAGACTCTTTGGCGCACAGGGTGGATACTTTGCTGGGAATGAAAGTAGACATTGGAAAGGACTACATAGCATTGTCTCTTCCAAATCACATAAAAAAAGGACTAGAAGAAATGGACTTGCTGGAAGCCAAACCAATGAATAATCCCTGCACCTCTGGTCTTCACCTTCAGCCAGCATCCGAACAAGAAATTGAAGACTGGATAGAAACTATCAATCACCCATAGGGCAACTCAATTTCATTGCTACTCTGGCAAGACCAGATATCAGCTACGCAGTGTTGAATTTGGCCCGGTTCTCAGAAAAACCGGGCATTGTGCACCGTAAGGAAGTGGAACATGTGTGGAGATATCCCCTCAAAACTATTGATTACCAACTTGTCATTTGGGTCAGAACTCCAGCCACTAGACTTTTTACATATAGCAATGCAACCTGTGGGGATGATCCCACTACTTGGTTATTGCAAACAGGACTCATCTGCCTTTTCAAGGGGTTGCCTATCTACTGGATGAGTTGGCACCAGCATAGCATTGCACACTCCTTGACAGATCTGAATTCAATGCACTATTGGCTGGCCACCTTGAGGGGCGTTGGATCAATCATCTTTTAGGGGAGATCTGGAGAACTGTGCCACAACCTCCCATACACCTTATTGACAACAAAGGTCTTAACAATAAACTAAAAAAGTTTGGTTGTAAGTCTCAGGCCAAGTACATTGACATCAAACTGAAGAGCTTACGGAATGACTGGAATGAGCAGCTTATCAAAATCAAACTTATCTTGTCCCAGGATATGTTGGCGGACTCCCTCACAAAAGCAGCAAGTACTCCAGCTGTGGATAGACTTGCTAAGTACATTGGATTGTAAGAATGGTCCTGACATTGAGTTGAGCAGGCGTGTTGATATTGGTTTGATATTGGTTTCATTTCCTTCTTACTGAATCAACCCCTTTCAATCTCTCTGCCTCAGTCAGCTAGTATCTTCAGTTGTTGTTTCTGTTGTGTCTTGTTTTCTTCTGTTTTTCTATTTCTTTATTCTTTTTTTCTCAGTTTCTCCTGAGTTTTCACCAAGCACTCGTGGCACTGTCCTCACCCAGACAAGTGTCACGGTTGTCAACTCTATCACTACTTCTCCCTCTGCGTGAGTCTGCTTGGGGGACACAACTACTGCCTGTCCTGATACCAATACCTTGCACTCATTGACCCATCATATATCACCTAAGTCAAACTCTCAATCCCTTTGACCCACCTTGGTTAGATCAATCTACGACAACAACTTTTTTTCATCAGATCATCTACAGCATCAATATTGGAGTAGGTACTGACAAGCTCTTCAACTCAATCTCAGGTTGATTGAACTAACAGCATCTTTCTGGTTGGCAAGACTTCCTGGGAGGATTAGTACTTGCGTGGTAGCTGGAGTCTTAATTCTCTACTTAGTCCATTCAAGGGCCATCACCCTGCTTGTAGAGACTCTTCTTCTGTTTGTTTCATTTGATTATCACTGTTTTTCTGGCTCTAGCTGTTCTTCTCTTACTCACCTATTTGCTGCAATCTGAACAGCCTGGTCCAGGTTTTATCAGCTCTCAATTTATTTTACAACATACTGGAGAAAGAATTGGCAGTATCTTTTGTGGTGCCCTTGGAAAAGTTGGTTTGCTCAACAAATTCTCTTTCATTATGGCCAACAAGACATCAAACAACCTCACCATGGCCAAGCAAATTGGGGAGCCCATTGATCATCAATT
Source organism: Puccinia polysora (assembly GCA_025617555.3). Classification (NCBI taxonomy): domain Eukaryota; kingdom Fungi; phylum Basidiomycota; class Pucciniomycetes; order Pucciniales; family Pucciniaceae; genus Puccinia; species Puccinia polysora. The sequence continues at coordinate 25,497,998 of CM062646.1, read as the reverse complement.
TGACCACAAGATGGATTTCTTGGGCTGTATGGCCCATACCATCAACCTTGCAGCAAAGGAAGGCCTCAAGACATTTGGCTTGGGATATGATTTGGAACCAAACAGCAACATTAACTTAGATCCAAACCACTTTTGATTTCAAATCTTGTCAGCCAGCCCAAAGGTGCAAGTGTGAATCTTGGGAATGTCCTTCAACACATCCATGGACATTCCACTTGGGTTTGGTCATCACCTCAACATTGCAAGCAGTTTCAAACCTGTTGCGATGTATTGCACTTTCTCAATCAATCATTCCCACAGCCACATCAGAACTGCCAGTTTATTGCAAGTTTCTCGTGAATTATGAAAAACAAAAATTGATATACCTCTCTGTTAGAATCCAAAATGTAGATGTGCACTATGGGATTTGAGCCCATGATCTCAAAATTCATGAGTGATGCTTTAGCCACTAAGCTAAGTGCGCCATTGCCGGATGGGCCATTGTGCCTGTCCACTCAACAAGGGTTTGCTTGGATTTAGCTGCAAAGACCTGATGTGTTGTTTGACAATGCTGTTCAGGCTTTCAGTACCAAGACTTAGAACCCTTGGGTGGCAGTCTGCATAAGAGCAGATTTGACTCCAACACTCTCTGCGGTTGTATCTCTTTGAATGGCATTGAGCGTTTTTGTTGCTGAATTCTCGCGTGAACAAGTAGCACATCAAAGATTATGCTGACGAGGGTGTAAGGACCCCATGTACTGCATTCTGGGAAATGCATACGCCGACTAGGATAGCCTAGCGGCGGGTTAGCCCTTTTCCCATTCTCTACAGAGGGCGCTAAACACCAAAGGGTATTGAGAAAGCATTTTGCCGGGTTTTCTTCTCCCGCTTGTGTGTAATCAATACTCACAGACCACGTAGCCCGGAGTTACTTAATTAGGGAGTAACAGCAATCACTAGTCTGAGTGCAACTGGCGACAATCGATCAATTCTGGGAAACGAGGATGAACGGGATCTTAGTTTTGCAGGCTCTGTACTATATATTCACGAACATGGACGAGCTTGAAAGCTTCAAGTCTTTGAAAGGGGCTTCTACAGTGACCTCTACACGATAAGGACACTTCCCACATAACATGCATGTCTCTGTGGACCTTCAATCTACTTGTGAGGTCAGCGGTGGACTTGCTTCTGCTTAATGACAGCCGAGACCTTTGTAACTGTACAACGACTGTCTGACGAGTTCAACCAGGCGTCTTTCTTCCTTCTTACTCGCCTGATCATCCCACGCAACTACCATTAGTCAATTTTTTTTGGCTAAGACTCTTGTTTCTATCTAGTCGATGGGACCCATTGCAACCCGCTGATGACTTGCCACATTTCCGAATGGTAGCCACCGTTTATGAAACACCCGGAAAATAAATTTCGATACACCATGACTGTGACCCGAGCCGTAACTTAGGTATCGCAGGGATCACTTCCGGGCATGGGTTGTTGGTGTATAACCTTCCGAGTGGGGGGCCTTGGCTGTAACCATAAACCGAAACATCGTTGCACGTCCGTCCGAGTTAAACTATTACGCGTGGCGGAATGAGCCAAGGAATATACCTTTCGTCCTGTAAGAGGAGGCTGTGATCCTCCCACATAACAAAGATTTACGTGAAACAGGAGAATGTACTGATGACCAAGCCAGACTTCGAATGCAGAGTTGCATTCCGAGATGATGTTCTTGCATCCTCTCCGAGTGACCCGACAAACACGAGGCCAGCTGCATATCTCGGGTGTGGTTCATGCTAAGAAGTTGGCGAACTAATGCATGAGTCTTCTGTCAGAATGATCGTAACCTTCTATTGCGACAGATAGGTGCCCGGACACAAAGTTCGGAATGTAGGAATCCGTCCGATGCTGAGCCGTTGCAAGGAAGGCTTGGTAAATTACATTCAGTAACTGCTACCTGATGTGTCCGGATCATGCTTGGTTTATAAAGTGCGTTGAATAAGCCAACATCGCACGCAGCCAAAAGGTTCCCAACCAGGATTTTGAAAATATAACTATGACGTATCAGAGTTAAAATTTTTAAAAAATTAAATGGCTGATTTCAGGCTTATCCATTTTTTATTGGGTAATGTCAAATTCATGACTCATTGAGTCATGTACACAACTCAATGGGCCATGTGGCACCCTACACAACTCAAATGAGCCGTGTGGCATGCTACACAACTCAAATGGGCAGTAAGCTACGCAACTCAAATGGGGCGTGTGGCATGCTACACGTCCCAGTTGAGTTGTGTGGCACGCTAAACAACTAAAATTGAGTTGTGTAGCCTCCACTAAATAATAAATAATAAATAATAAATAATAAATAATAAATAATAAATAATAAATAATAAATAATAAATAATAAATAATAAATAATAAATAATAAATAATAAATAATAAATAATAAATAATAAATAATAAATAATAAATAATAAATAATAAATAATGAATAATAAATAATAAATAATAAATAATAAATAATAAATAATAAATAATAAATAATAAATAATAAATAATAAATAATAAATAATAAATAATACATAATAAATAATAAATAATAGATAATAAATAATAGATAATAAATAATAAATAATAAATAATAAATAATAAATAATAAATAATAAATAATAAATAATAAATAGTAAATAATAAATAATAAATAATAAATAATAAATAATAAAAAATAAATAATAAATAATAAATAATAAATAATAAATAATAAATAATAAATAATAAATAATAAATAATAAATAATAAATAATAAATAATAAATAATAAATAATAAATAATAAATATTAAACAATAAATAATAAATAAATAATAAAAAATGATAAATAATAAATAATAAATAATAAATAATACATAATAAATAATAAATAAGACATAATAAATGATAAATAATAAATAATAAATCATAAATCGTAAATAATAAATAATAAATAATAAATTATAAATTATAAATAATAAATAATAAATAATAAATAATAAATAATAAATAATAAATAATAAATAATAGATAATAAATAATAAATAATAAATAATAAATAGTAAATAATAAATAATATATAATATATAATATATAATAAATAATAGATCACAAATAATATGGTTGTTTACAGGGGTAAAAAATGAAAAATGGCCATTATGGTGGGTATATGCCCCCCCAGGGGTTGCGCATGTTTAGAACAACCTTTTGGAGTAGTTTTTGGGCCCTAAACAACTCCCACAGGTTGTGTGGGGCCTTACACAACTCCCACAGGTTGTGTGGGGCCTTACACAACTCTCAAAGGTCATGTGGGGCCCTACACAGCTCCCACAGGTCGTGTTGGGCCCTACACAACTCCCACACAACTAAAGCCATGAATTTCACATTACCCTTTTTTATTTTTTTCAGACTTTCATGTTTTTCAGGTAGACCCATTGGTTAATTATTTATTTTGATGATTTTTTCTATTGAAAAATTGAGACTTTCCCTGAAATAAGCTATTTGAATTTTTCAGAATTTTAACTCTGATACTCCCTATTGTGTATATAAAGGAGAGAGAGGGGGGCTGGAGGATCAGCCCTTCAAAAAAAAATTACCAGAATATACTGTAAAAGTTTTTTTGATAATAATATTCATTGGTGCTTATTTTTCACATATAGTCATTTGTTTATGATTAATTGTTTATGCTTGATTGTTTATGATTAATTTTTCATGATTAATTATTTATGATTTATTTTTTATGATTAATTTTTTATGATTAATTTTTTATGATTAATTGCTTATGATTAATTGTTTATTATTATGTCAAACTCTTTTCGAAGGTTTGAGGAACTGCCTCAGTGGGTACAACACAGATTTTGAGGATGTTTTGAGCTGGTGGAGGCCTGTAAAAATGAACTCAGGCCGTGGGGACTAAAATAAGGCCTCAAGATTTCCTTTTGGACCAGCCTGACATGGAATTTTTTGAAGAATCTGAATATAGAAATTGATTCATCTAATGTAACATGAAAAAATACAACAAATATTAGCTATTCCATGGAGTAATAATTTTAGCCCAGATTTGAAAAAAACTTCATCCAGTATAAAAAAATAGGAAAAATAATCAAATATTAATGCATTTTCTGAAACTTAAATTTCTCTGGTGGGATGTTGATACAATTGTACCAAAAATAATCAAAAAAACAAATGCTATATTTAATTATTTTTCCAAGAGGATTCCAAATGAAATTTCAGATATGAAAAAAAATCATGATGTACATCAATTATACAAAAAATAATAAAAAATATTTTCTACAAAGGAAATGGTACATTTTGTGTGGAAAATAAATATCATTTTACCAAATGTGTTTTTTTTTGAAAAAAAATTCTCAATATACCTTTTTCATGAGAGAAATTCAAAAATGTTCAATTTCTTTGGCCAAAAAATAATCAATTACAAAAAGAATAATGATTACTTAAAAAGTAATATTATTGACCAAAATTGAAAAAGATGTAAATAACATTGATTCAAACCTAAAAAAGCATAGACTTATTATATGGGAGAAATACAAAAATCTGTAAAATTTTTATAAAAAGAATTCATGAATGAAAAAATGATCATGATAAAATTTGAAATTCAACCATTTGAATAAAGTTGAATATTTCTGATTGAATTAAAATACCTTTTTTCCTAAAGATAAAAAAATGAAAGTTGTGTCACATAACTAATTTTTCAGAGAAATAGAAATAGTTGGTAATATAAAAACCAAATCCATACTCCATAAAGCACAACAATGATGAAGAAGAATGAAAAATAGATTTCTTTGAATGAAATTCAATATTTCTAGGGCAAATTAACTAACTTTTCACCAAAAATGGAAACATTGAATATGTGAAAAACCAAGATTTTGCTGCCCCTGGTAAAATAAGTAGTTAGATGTGCTATTTTTTCCATGATTATTTTATGTTTTTTATCAAAGTATTTACATTCCATCAAAAATATTACATTTCATTCAAAAAAAAGTATTTTCAATATCCTTTATGATCAATTTCTGATTTGATGAATTTTTTGTTGATATATTTTCAGATATTTGGATTGATCTCAAAAAAATAGGGACATTTAGCATCTTTGTATTTTTTGTATTTTTGTAACAATGGTATTCACTCCCATCAGAATAATTGAGTTTCATCAAAAAAATCATCCTTGATTTTTTATTATTACTTGTGTACTTTACAAATTATTTGCAAATATATTTTCAAACATTAGGCTGTATCAAAGTAAATCTTCTGAAAAACTTAAATGGATGATTTTAGAAATACACCAAATTTCTGTCAATTTTTTTCTTGGAGATGAAATAAGTGTTTGACTATTTATTTTAGTGAAGACTTATTTTTTGAAAAGGTTAATGTTAAATTCATGGCTCCAGTTGTGTGGGAGCTATATAGGGCCCCACACGGCCTGTGGGAGTCCTGTAGGGTCCCACACAACCTGTGGCAGTTGTGTAGGGCCCCTCAACGCATGTTGGCCCATACACTGCTCCATATAATTTATAATTTATTATTATTTATTATTTATTATTGATTACTTATTACTTATTATTTATTATTTATTATTTATTATTTATTATTTATTATTTATTATTTATTATTTATTATTTATTATTTATTATTTATTATTTATTATTTATTATTTATTATTTATTATTTATTATTTATTATTTATTATTTATTATTTATTATTTATTATTTATTATTTATTATTTATTATTTATTATTTATTATTTATTATTTATTATTTATTATTTATTATTTATTATTTATTATTTATTATTTATTATTTATTATTTATTATTTATTATTTATTATTTATTATTTATTATTTATTATTTATTATTTATTATTTATTATTTATTATTTATTATTTATTATTTATTATTTATTATTTATTATTTATTATTTATTATTTATTATTTATTATTTATTATTTATTATTTATTATTTATTATTTATTATTTATTATTTATTATTTATTATTTATTATTTATTATTTATTATTTATTATTTATTATTTATTATTTATTATTTATTATTTATTATTTATTATTTATTATTTATTATTTATTATTTATTATTTATTATTTATTATTTATTATTTATTATTTATTATTTATTATTTATTATTTATTATTTATTATTTATTATTTATTATTTATTATTTATTATTTATTATTTATTATTTATTATTTATTATTTATTATTTATTATTTATTATTTATTATTTATTATTTATTATTTATTATTTATTATTTATTATTTATTATTTATTATTTATTATTTATTATTTATTATTTATTATTTATTATTTATTATTTATTATTTATTATTTATTATTTATTATTTATTATTTATTATTTATTATTTATTATTTATTATTTATTATTTATTATTTATTATTTATTATTTATTATTTATTATTTATTATTTATTATTTATTATTTATTATTTATTATTTATTATTTATTATTTATTATTTATTATTTATTATTTATTATTTATTATTTATTATTTATTATTTATTATTTATTATTTATTATTTATTATTTATTATTTATTATTTATTATCTATTATTCATTATTTTTTATTTAGTGGAGGCTACACAACTTTATTATTTATTATTTATTATTTATTATCTATTATTCATTATTTTTTATTTAGTGGAGGCTACACAACTTGATGTTAGTTGTTTAGCATGCCACACAACTCAAATGGGTTGTGTAGCATGCCACATGGCCCATTTGAGTTGTGTAGCTTGCCACACGGCCCATTTGAGTTGTTTAGCTTGCCACAAAGCCCATTTGAGCCTTGTAGCATGCCAAACGCCCCATTTGAGTTTTTTAGCATGTGACACGGCTCATTTGAGTTGTGTAGGGTGCCACACGGCCCATTGAGCCTTGTACAGAGTCGTGTAAACAACTCAATGAGCCTTGAATTTAACATTTCCCTTTTGAAAAAAATATAATTTTATTGAAATCAGCTATTTAAGTTTTTTAAATCTTCAACTTTGATAAACACATTTTAATTTTTTAATTAAACTGATGAAATAGATATATTGATTTTTTTTTTTAAAAAAAAAAAAAATTGACTGGGATTTCACTGGAAATTTTTAATTTTTTTTCAAGGAAAATATTTTATAAACTCTTTTTTTGATTTTTCTACTGGATTACTATTTTCCTCAAATCTTGCAGGAAATTCTGAATGATCTATGGAAATAAGTATATTTAATTTTTTTATGATTTATTATTCTCATATAATTTTTTTTGAATTCACCCAGAAGTTTACCATTTTGCAAAAAGATATTGAATTTTCACCAATTTACCATTTTTTTAATATTGAATAACTTTTTATTTCAAACTTGAGCCCTGATTTGAATATCTTGAAAAAAACTAATATTCATTGTTTTGTTTCATGTTAAATTGAATGAAAAAATGCTTGCATATTTTGTTCCACTGATTTTTTTCCTTTTTTCAACTCAGTTGTTTTATTCAAGCATATTTTGCAGGTGCTCAGAGCCTGGTGATAGTCAATCAACCACTGCTTGTCAGATGTTCAACAAGTGGATGTGTGCCATCAACTGAGACATGGTGTATTTCAACTGAAGCAGCCAAGAGTGCTTTTCAATTAAATAAAATAATTTTTGTTTTAGTGTTAATGAGTATCACCACAGCAGAAACAGTCTGTCATATTGATCTGATTTTATCAATGAATATTTCAAGTTGATTACCTGACAAGATGTTGCTCCATTGGCTGTTATGCCATCAATCAACTTTTTCAGGCCTTCAAATATGGCTTCTTGTAGGGGAAGAAAAGTTGACCAACCCATGAATTTCTTTGGTACTAATGAAGGTGTATACACATCCTCAAAAGGAATATGTTCCAACTCTAGAAAGTACCTTAAACTGAAAGACTTTTCCCAAATGTTAATTTTCTGTATTCATGTTTTTTTTTGGCACAAATTTTCAGGCTTAAAAATATTTCTGGGTTACCAAATTATTGCAAAAGATATTAATTTATTATAAGAAAATTTTTATATCCATGCCTTTCAATTTTTCTTTTTAAAAATTTGTGATTTTAACAAAAAAAAAATCCAAAATCATTCCCTCTCCAAAAAAGGCATATACTTTGCAATTTTCAAGGCATGAATTTAGAACCAGAAAATAAAACAGTGACAAAATATTCAGGCAGAGAACCATCAAAAGTTTTGAACAAAACTGCAATTAAAAATGGAAGGTTCATGAAATAACAATACCCCTTAATTGGTTCATTTTAAAATGGGTTTTTCATAGAAATGATGTGCTTCAAATATAAACTACAAAATTGATGCATCTATATCTACCAACATGGAAAAATAAACTGACCCATTCAAAAAATAAAATTAATCCACTTGAGTAACTCTATGATTAAGCTCCTAACCTCAAACCATCCTCAATCAATAGTAAACCACCACCAGTTTTATTCCCTTCTCCTCTCCATGCAATGAGTAAATCTCTCTTGAATGAGACCAAAGAATTTTTAAATTTTATGATGAACATCATACATCCAAAAACAAATACATGCCATTTTTATTGAAACTCCCAAGGATAAATCCCTTTGAGAAATGTGATTTTGAATCTCAACCAATTAAATTTTGATCAGATCAAATGGAATCTTGGTTCCATTTAGTTGTAAGTGAGTCTACCTTGAGATTGTTTCTGGAAAAACATTGGAAAGGAGGAGGGCAAATCCATCATTTTTTTATAAATAGAGCAGCTTGATTGGTTCAATAAGTCATCACCCCCCCCCCCTTGCTCCTTAAAAAAAATTAAAGATAGAAATAAAAAATAAAAAAATGAAAAAATAATGAAATTGATAAAATTAAAATGAATTTTGAACCCAAATCCATCAAAATCTGAATGAAAACATTGAAAAAAATATTGGTGTTCATTTTGTAAATTTTCAATCATTACTAATTTAATTGTTAATTTTTAAATTCTTCAAATTCGGAAGTAACTGTGCAAAATCCTGTCCTTCTACCTTCTTCTTATGTTCCCAGTTCCTCTTGAACAATCAAAAATCAAAATAATTCCAAAAAACAAGTATTCAACTTTTTTGGGAACCTCAAAGAAGGGTAAAAATGAAAGGAAAAACTTGTACATTTATTCACAGAGTATAAATTTTGTGCTTTGAAATATTTTCACATTTATTGTCTTTGCAGTCTCAAATTCTATACAAAAAAGCAGCTTTATTATCATCTTTTGAAAAAGGGTTACCAGTTTTCTTGAACAAAATGATTGCTTTTTCTTCTCAGAATATTGTAATTAAAACAAATGATCAATCAATTCATACAGCTTAAGAAATTTTATAAAAAAAAAATTTTTGAAAAAAAATACACCATTTAATTCAAAAGAAAAAAATATTTGAAGAACTCAAAGCAAGGCAACCCAAATCATTCTCCAGACTCTCACTCAGGCCAAAAGGCCAAATTGCTAAAAATAATTCTGATTTTTGTGGATAGAGATACTTGCTTCCTCAAGAGTTAAAAAATTTCTAAGAGCGGGGAGAGAGGGTTTTTCATATTCTTTGTTATAAACTAAATATTACTGCTGAGAAAATAGCTCAAAAAGTGGCCAATTAAGAATAATAACTTTAGTTTTCCTGAAGCTCAAAAAAAATACATTATCTAAATATCTTCCATGAAAGCTTCCAGATCATGAAAGCCATATTAAAATTTCAATATTTATAGCATTCCATTAAAATCAAATTCCTGATAGTTTCCTATTGGATTCAGTTTCTAAAATATATTTTATAATCCTAGCATTTGCTATTTGAAAAGGATTTTTTGTTTTAAGATTTACAAGTTTCCAGTCCATTTAGTTAGTATTCTATCTGATCTGTCTCATTTTGTTAACCATAGTTTAAAATGAATTTTTTTTTTCCACTTCTAAAAGCCTTGAATTGGATTTGTTTTTCTTGGAACTTGCAGAACTTAAATAACCATCATATGCCACACCATTCATGTTAATTGGAAAGAAGGAGAAATTCTACTTGAGAAATCACATCCCAAGTTAATTCCTTCTTCCATAAAAAAATAATTAAACAGCTTGATAAAAATTTAATCAATTTCAATCTAAATTTACTGCAAGGAGGTTTGAAATATACTGAACTTTTTTCCCACTTTCAATCTTCAAACAATGAAAGTGGTAATACTTGTTTAGAAAAATTCCCTTCCTGCTGTGCCTCAAAAGAGAAAATGGAGCTTCACAAGCGGGGTGTTCTGAGATCCCTAATTATTTTGAATAAGTCCAAAAATTGAAATTAAATACTTATACATAATCATGAAATTGAGTTTTTCAAAATTACTGAATAGCCACTACTTTTCATTAATCATGGCTATTCTGATGTATTTTCAGCTTCCAAGAGAGATAAAGTCCAAGGCTAAATTCATAGCAAAAGAAAAAAAAGCTACATCTACAACTTTCTTTTGAGAAAGGCATGGTTTGAGGTTTTTTTTTCTAGAATCACACATCTTTCAAAAATGGGGATGATTTTAGTAATTTTTTTAAAAAATTGATGCCAAATGGCACGTTTTCCAACCACAAAAAGGCGTGCAAACTGTAAAAAGATGTGCAAATAAAAAAAGTTTGAATATAGAAAATTACAGTTTCAAACAGCTTTTTAAGGTTTATAGCAGTGCATGTGGTGGGAGAAAATACCCTGTGAGGATTATTTGGGCCACCAAGGTCTATACACATTCATTGGGGCCCAGGGGGGGTAATATCAGGCCTCCAGGCCCCCAGTGGGGGTTTTCCGGGGTAGAATCATTTGGAGAATCCAAATATGGACACCAATTCAGTAAATTTATAATTTCAAAATGTAAAAAATATTCTTTTTTGTAAGGAATTGAAATCTGACCTCAAATTTAAAAATCAACTTCATCCAATAGGGCGTATCAAAGTTAGCAAACCCACCATTAGAAACCCACCATTTTTTTTGACCAAACCCGCCATTTTTAATGGTGGGTTTCCGAAATACACATAACCCCTAACTGGTGTATTAAAAAATGGCGGGTTTCATGAAAATGGGGGATTTCAAACATCAAACACGCCATTAAACCTGCCATTTATGCATCATCATCCATCCACCATCCATCACATCTAAAACACCCATCCACATCAGCAAGCAATCCAACTGCTCATCAATCCCCCAACCCAAGCCTTGTTGGCAATCCTACAACTCAACCTAACCCCAGGAGACCCTTGATCAAACCTCAACATGAATTGGCCATCCCATCCATCATCAAAGTAGCTCAACTGGCTCAACTAACCCATCAGAAACTATGCAAGTCTATCTCCCATTATCCACATCCTCCTGACTCTTCCCTTCATTGCTCTCCATCTTAATTTTAGATAGATTAAAATCCTTGATGCAATACGCTTGATTGATAGATACCCGAACCAATTGAATCCTGACCACCAAAGATACAGCCTACCTGGTCTGAGAATTGGGCTTTGAACCAATTGTCAAATAATCCTTAGCCTTTGATATCTATCCCAATCCTACACCTAACAATTGATCCCATCTACCACTACAACCACCGGTGGTGTGTATAATGGGACATGTTGATCACGGAAAGACAACCTTGTTGGATTCTCTGAGGAAATCCTTTATTTCCCAATCCAAAGCCAGTGGGATCACCCAACACCTAGGCGCCTTTGAGCTCTCACTCACCAATCTGATGCCCAAGGCCAAAGGGATTGTTGACAAGCAGGACCATGGCCCTCAGACAATCACCTTCCTTGATGCACCAGGCCATGCCTCCTTCAGTGCAATGCTGAGCTGTGGGGAAATGACAACCAATGTGGCCATCATCATATTAAGAGTTGATGGAACTCTGTTTCCCCTGAGATAGCCTTGTTTTACCTGTCCCTTTACCAGATTTGGGATTCAAGGAACTGATGTCTAGTCCTGAACAACTTTATCTATCTGCATTAACTGATAATACCAAGAAGAATATTAGCTCAAGCTCCAAATCAACAGGTACATTGGACCCACTGCTCTCACTGGCCCAATGCCACTGAGGAAGAAAACTGATATCAAAGACAATCTGGAGGATGGAGTGGATGAGGGGGCTGTGCCCCACAAGTTCATATCCATTCCACAAAGCTACGCTCAATTTATTGACCCAAAACTGAAATATGACGGACTGAAAATTAATCAATGGATGTCATCCCTCAATCAGAAACTACATGTGGTGCTTGCAATCCCAAGTTTCCTGTCAAACAATGCAAACTTGATGGCGCTTCCCCCAAATGTTGAACACGCCGTTAGGAATCTTCTGGTCAACAAAATTGATCCTGATCTCCGCCCGCTTGTTGATGAGGTTAACACCTTGGTAGAAGTACTTTGGATAATCAAGAGAAACTTTGAAAGTGTAATACGGTCACAACAACTGGAATTAGTTGATGCACTTATGAAATGGAAAACTGCACCGGACTATACAACTTAATTCAACCAATTTTTTAGGAAAATCTTTGAGCTGGAGGCTCCAGATGTACCATTCCCCCTCCAGTTGCAATCCCTCATACTTCAGTCAATCACCCCACCACCAAACGGGACATCAAGGGCGGTAGTGAACAACATCATCTTGGCCAAATAAACAAAGGCCAAAGTATGTGGCCCGATAGATGTGCAGGCTATATTTAATAGCCTGAGAAGCAGTGGTGATGGTAATGGGATTATTTCCAATCCATTCCAGATCAATAGGGCAATGGGAGGACAGCAACGCGGACCTTTGCGTGGGGGTCCCATGACTAACCAAAAGCAAAACTTGCAAGCTCATCAACCTCGTGCAGAGGACTTGACCATTGGTGGGATGTCCTTTACAATCCCTCCTGGCCTACTGTATCTCCTGGATGGAAATGTAGGTGAAAATGAAATCTGTAACTACAGCAAACAGCTGGGTCACTACAAGGGTGATTGCCCATTCAAGAAGGGATGAACCAGTGAAGGATCTGGTCTGCTCAAGAACCCTGCAGTACCTAGCGCGCCGGCATACGTTTTATGGCTCCCCAGGATAAGGATACAGCTATTGTTGACACCGGCACAACCCACCATGTGAGTGGCCACTGTGATTTTCTTATCAATCTCCAACAGCTTGAACAGAATTTACCGCTGAAGTTGGCCTCTGATTCTTCTGTTGTATATGCCAAACATGTGGGAACCCTCATCATCGCCTTGAAAGACTCAATGATAGAAATTTATAGGGCGGGTAAGTTTTTTTTTTTTTTTTTTTGGTACAGTTTTTTTTTTTTTTTATTTTGGTACAGTTTTTTTTTTTTTTTTTTTTTTTTTTTTTTTTTTTTGGTGATCACATTTCTGGTGAACTTGGGATGAAGTCCAGTCTTGGTTTCTTTTTTTTGATCCAATCTTGTTTCACTGATGATTTCCATTTGACTGACTGTTTTTTTTTTGTTTTTTTTTCAATCCCTCAACCCCTGTTGGTGAATGTCCAATTCTTATCCCACCTGCCTCAAAATGTTGCACAAAAAATTGAATCCCATCTTTTTTGTCACCACAATCAGAGTATATGGATGGGAGGGATCAAGATGGAAGGAGATGGATTCACCAACATAATGAAAGTTGGGAAGAATAGGGCCCTTCAACAAAAGAGGATTCAAATGAGGAATTCCAAAATATCTTTGGAGGTTGCTGAGGAAGATATTAATGAAAAGGTGTTCTTTTCTGATTGAAAACCGCGTACTTTGGATCTGTAACCTTCAATTGTTGCCAAAAAGAAAAAGAATAGTCAAAAACCCACCCTGGAAGAGTTTGAGCAAGGAAAAAAAACAATAAAATGGTTCCATTCCTTCCACAGTGGAAAAGTAATTGTCCTCAATCAATCTGATCACCAAGCGCTGGTTGCAATAATTGAATTTGTGCCCTTGGATAGTGGTTTTAAGAATACTCTCAAATGTTGTAATAAAAAATAATTGTTTTTATTTTTATTTCACCCATGCAAATATATTCACAAGCCCAGCATTTGAGTTATCTGCTGTATTTCATCTACTGTTCCACTGCTACCAATTCAAGCCAAGGCTACTGATACCTTATCCTTTTTTTGGTTGCAAGTTGTTCCCTCTCCTTTTCCAGTTGTGCTTGCTTTTGGTCCTTCTCCTTTTCCTGAATTTGAAACTCTAGCTCAGATGGTTTCAACTTCCACTGAGCATCCCATTTTTGTTGATGAGCCAAACTCTTGGCTTTCTGCTTTTGAACATCCATGGAAAGTTGAAAATCCCACTTTTGTTTTTAAAACTCAAGTTTTTTTGATTCAATTTGTGATTTGACTGTTTTTTTCAGGGGAAAAGCAATGAGCATGATTTTGAAATCAGGTATATTCAAAAAATGGACTTACATGAATCTTGCTTCTCCATGATTTCTTCAAAGCCTGAAAAACAGGAAGTTTTTCTCCTCTTTTGATGATTTTTGGGGTTAATATTGATTGAATTGGAGGCCTTTTTCTTAGCCTTGGCAGAGGAGGTTTGAGTCTGAAAGTTCTCACTAGTGTTTGAAGGCAATGTGGGAGGCCCCATTGGCTTGAGGTTCTGGCCATTCTGGAATGGATAAGCCTTTTTTTTTTTACAATCTAGATCAGTCAGGATTTACCAGACAGAAGAGAAAAGGGCTTGGTTACTTACTTGAACCAATGTTGAGGGTAATAGAGACTGAGGAGTATCTTGTTCCTCAACAGCAAGGTTGATGGGATCTGCTAACCCAGGAAGAGAGCTATCCAAAGAAGGAGGGGAGGGGTCCAAGGTATTGTTTGAAACATCAATCAAAGCCAAAGTAGACGTGATTGGAGCTGATTGCATTTGAATATCCTCCTTGGCATTGGATGGGGGCCACTCCAAGCCAAAGGTTTCTTCATGATCACCATTGCTAGGCTGAGCATCCCCAGCCAAGTCCTCAGTGTGGACTGAATCAGATTTTTGGGCATAAAAAGCAGCTAAAGGGGGAATTTTGGCCTTTTTTCCAAAGATTTCATCCATGTGAATATAAAAAGGACAAATGGAGCACAACTTATCAACCACCAAGTTGATTCCCTTGGCTTTGTCAGAGTTGGTGATACCAAAGCAGGTGGAGATTGACATGGAGTGGGCCTTTTTGTACTTGGCTTGATAATTCTTGAATCACTCTCTCATATTTTTGGATGACAGATACAGCCTACCTTTTGTTTTTTTCTTGAGTTCATTGGCAATCAGGAGATAATCATTGATATTAGAGGATGGAGGTTGGCCAACACATGTTTCATTTTCCCATCCAAAGCAGGCATCATATTTGGAGGGAATTTGGAGCCAGTTGACCAGGATGATGTGATAAGCTCTCTTGAGCTGACTTGAGCCCTTGGAAGCTGATGGGGGAGTATTTTTTGAGCCCTTGGAAGCTGATGAGGGAGGATTGTTTGTTGTGGATTTCCTTGGAAATGTTTACTTTGGTGTGTTGGAATTTTGTGTGGACTTGTATGGAGAGCTTTGCTGAGGGGCCATTTGGAAAGAGTAAGGGTGATAAGGTGATGAGAGGGATAAAGTGACAAGCGAGATAAAGGGATGAGAGATATGAAGTGATGAGAGCAATAAAGTGACAAGAGCAATAAAACAATGATTGGATTCTTTCAATGAGGTTGGAGGTACAATTTCTTGTCAGAGGTAGAGTGATGAGAGAGATGAAGCAATGAGAGCAATAAAGTGGTGAGTGAACAAGTAATGAGGGTAATAAATTGATGAGAGTGATGATGAGAGTGATAAAGTGATGAGAGTGATGATGAGAGTGGTGAATATTTTTAGGATGAGGCTGGAGATAAAAAAATTTGCAATGAGGTTGGTGGTAGAAGGAGGTGAGAAGCCAGGGGTGGATGACGTGGACAGGTAGCGGAAGCCTTTAAATAATTTATTTGAAAACAACCCACTTATTTCATGTTAAATTTGACACTTCTGATGTAAAATAAGTAGGTTTCTTTGATTTTCAATTGCAGATTTGGGTTGAAACCCGCCATTACAAAATGGTGGGTTTGGTTAACTTTGATACGCCCTAATGTAAGAAAAAGAAGAAAAATAATAAAAATTTAATTTTTTGCACAAAATGCAATATTTCTGGTGGAAAATAAATAAATTTTCAAAGATTATTAAAAAAAAGGGAAGTTTTAAATTGTGACCCCCTGCAACCCAATGACAACCCAAAATGGGTCATGTGGCATGGCTTGCGGCCATTCACAGCCCATTTGAGTCGCAAATTATTTTTTTATTTTTCTATTTATTTCATTTTATTGATATATATTTTTAAATATTTTTATTTTTAATTTAATTGATTACTTTATTTCTTTATTTTTTGGGGAATTACTTTTCTCACACATCCAACCCTTTCTTTCACGAATTTTGACATTGTTGTGAGGTTGCACACCTTTGATATTTCACGCAAAAATACTTTATTTCCAGCATGTTTGAAGATTTCATTTTTTTGAATTCTGAATGTGTAGCCCTATAGAAGGGGTTCTTAAACCCCTAAACAAAATTATTGGTATTTTTGGGGCATTATAACCCCTTCAAAAATGCAATAAAAATGAAAAAACTCTGTAAAAAAAATTTTTGCATGAGTTTTTGCATCCTTATTTTTGGTATTTTGATTGTTTTTTTTGTTATTTTTCCTCCAGAAATTTCAAACAAAATTCAAAGAGCTTGAAAATATTTTTTTGCATATTTTTTCAATGTTTCCTTTCACCTTAAAAAATTCCTTCAAAAAACATGAAAATTAAAAAAAAATCAAATTTCTCTTTGGAAATTTGCATCCTTTTATTTTCCTTTTTATTTCATTGTTTTGGTTGATCCAAGCTAGTGAAAATTCAAAGCAAAAGCTAAAGATGATTTGAATATTTTTTTCCAGATTTTTTGGATGTATTATTTTAACTTAGTAATATGACACTTGTTTGGTTGGTTTTTTAGACACAAATAGTGCCTCAAAAATTGAAAAAACAAATTAAAAGCTTTAAATAATACTTTTAAACATTAAGCTTCAAATACATAAAGGAAAAGAAAAGGATTCAAGAATCCAGTGAGAAGATTGAATTTCCTGAATTTTTTGGTTTATTGATGGAATTTTTTAAGGTAAAAAGTGACATCAAAAAATTCTGAAAAAAATTTCAAAATCTCTTTAACGATTTTTTTAAAATTCTATAAGGTTGAAAAACCCAAAAAAAATTGTCAAAATGGCAAAAATAAGAATCCAAAATTCCAATGGGAAATTTAATTTTTTGGAATTTTAGCTTTTTTGATGTAAATGTTGAAGGTAAAATAATGCATCCAAAAAATCTGCAATTTTTTTTAAATGTTTTTTGACTGTTGCTTCAACTTTGTGATAGATTGAATCACCCAAAAGAATGAAATAAAAAGTAAAATAAAAGGATTTGAATTTCCAAAGAGAAATTTGGTTTTTTTAAATTTTTGTGTTTTTTGAAGGAATTTTTCAAGGTGAAAGGATACATCCAAAAAATATGAAAAAAATATTTGAAATCTCTTTGAATTTTTGTTGGAATTTTTGGCAGCTGAAATAACAAAAAACAAAAAAAAATAAAAAAAAAGCCAAAATAAGGATGCAAAAACTCATACAAAAATTTGTTTTTATGGAATTTTTTCATTTTTTGATTGCATTTTTGAAGGGGTTCTAATGCCTCCAAAATAAAAAAATATTTTGTTTAGGGGTTTGAGAAACCCTGCTACAGGGCTGTGGAGTCAGAATATAAAAAAAATTAATTCTTAAAACTTGGTTGATATACAGTATTTTTATGTGAAATATCAAAGGGGCACAACTGCACAACAACGTCAAAATGCATGAAATAAAGGGTTGAATGTGTGTGAAAAATAATTCCTTTTATGTCTTTATTTTTTTTGGAATTGAATTTTTCATGCCACCAAACCTGGAATTCATGTGTTTTAGACTTTGCCACAATGTCCCCCAACATCCCCAATACAAGTGGTAAACCTGGAAAAAACATGTTTCTTGGGGTTTGTAAAAAAAAAAAAAATACTAGGGGATAGACAGGCATCTCATACCCCTGTAAAATAATTTTGAAAAATTTTGCCATCTTTAAGGCCTTCAAAATTTACCTCAAAAAACTGAAAAAATAAACCAACAAACACTTCACATCTCAAATCTTTTCACATTTTAATTTTTTCCCCTTAATTATTTTGCAAAATATGAAGAGGAATAGTTTCCAAATATTCCAGGCCATTGAATTTAGTTTTTTTTTCAGAATTTGTCAGCCATGAGACATATATATATGTCCAATTGTCTGCACAACTCACATGTCTACTTTTTTTTACGAATATTTTATAATATTATTTTATAGTATGTTTTTAACCCAGATTTTATCACATAAAACTTTGATAAATTATATTATAAGTTATGGAAGATCTTATAACTTAAATGTGAGTTAGAATCACCGGGATGCGTCCATTTGGATGCACAATGAATGTCCATAAAGATTTCCCTCTGTGGAAATAATATTCTTTAATAAATTCCATTTACCATAACCCATACAGGGGTAAATTATTATTAATGCTCTGTTTTTCTCTCCTTCCAGCCTGTGGATAACTTTCAGGAACCCATACAGGATGGAAAAGCGTACACACAGAGGCCATTCAACTCAATTGGGGCATATAAACTCTGTGGGATCATCTGCCAAGAATGTACATACTAATATAAGCCATAATATGGTTAAGAGTATGGTCTTAATATTTAAACACATGCCAAGAGAGATCTGTTTAGAGTTACATGATGATGTATACTCATTCTGAAGCCCTGAGAGCGTCCACTTGGCTGCTAATTAAGTTATTGGGATGATCTACAGTCTATATGATACCTGTTGGGGTGATTAGATTAAACTTTACATTGAAAATCACCCCCAATGAGTATGTAATTCTTGCTACTCATTGGGGAATAGTACAAGGGGCTCTGAGCCACTGGAGACGAAATCTAGGACAGTGGTCTACTCCCCTGATGGTCCCCTGAGTCCCCTGAGGACTCATGTTAATATAAAAGAGGAGGGTCTTGCCCCTATAAGTCCTTTTCCTCATTGTATTTTTGAACCAGATATTGCATAGTTAACAAGCCCATTAAACTTAATCAAGAAGATTGACTGGGGCCTTTTAATTTAATATCACATCAATCCAACAATCAATAAGAAAACTTCAAATTCGAGTTCAAGGTCCTTTTTGGAGTTGTAGCCCTCTCTGGCTACTATAAAGGGTGTGAGCTTCCAGGTGTAAGCAAATCTCCTTTGAGCTTTATTTATATAAAGCCAGGCCCCTTGCCTTTTATAAAGGTTTAAGGTGTGGCTATTTTGCTCCTAATACCGTAGTATTAGTTGAGTTGTACTGATATAAGCATTGAAATTAAGATAAAACTGACATATAACACTTGTTATTGTGTTATTTTGCAGGTATTTGTCACAGCTTGCTACAGCTATAGAGACAATACTCTGAAAGAATTTCAGTACTTCATTTTCCTTCTGGAAAACGGGATTTATATAAAAAATAAGACATTGTTTTCATTTTTTTTTCTGGTTGAATTGTTTGGCATGTTGTGTGGGCCACTCATGAATTTTTTTTAGCTTTTATTTTAACACAAGGTTTTTTCTTTTCATACAATCATGGGTCACCAATGATCATCACATTACTGACCATGGTTTTTTTTTGCTGGGATCATCAACTGGTATTTTTTTTCAGTTTTTGTTGATTGTCCAACTTGATGATAAGGTGACTATTGATGGTTTTTTATTTACCTATTTTTTTTGGGTTTTATTATAGGTTGTCTTTAATTTTTTTTGGTTTTTTGACACCATGCAATGCAAACTCATTTTTTGCCCCTTTTTATTTCCACACCCTTCCTTTTTCTGAAACCCCAATTATTATCCCACAAAACTCTAAATGCTCAAAGGAATCAAATCCTTTATTGATCATCAACCCAATCAAAGTATTTGGATGTGAGGTAACCAGATTGGAGGAGATGATTTGAAAAACATACAGAGACATAGAAATAATAGGGATTTGCAA
Source organism: Puccinia polysora (assembly GCA_025617555.3). Classification (NCBI taxonomy): domain Eukaryota; kingdom Fungi; phylum Basidiomycota; class Pucciniomycetes; order Pucciniales; family Pucciniaceae; genus Puccinia; species Puccinia polysora. Next base: position 25,477,882 of record CM062646.1, on the reverse strand, counting down.
CCCTCAAAATTTTATACAATTAATTGAATCCCTCTTGATCCTCAACTCAATCAAAGTATGTGGATGGGAGTGAAAAAGATAGGATAAGGTCACTTGAAAAACACACAGAGACATGGCAAGAATAGGGATTTTCAGAATTGACTAAAGGGGAAATGTTGGCCTTATTTCCAATTATTTCATCCACTGTAATATAAAAAGGACAAACTGAGTCCAACTTATAAAGCATCACGTCTATTCCCTTGGCTTTATTGGGGTGGCTGATATCAAATGCAGTGGAGATTGAAATTTAGTGGGTCTTCTTGTAATTGGCTTGATAGTTCTTGAATGACTCCCTAATCTGTTTGGATAAAACATACAGCACACATTTTTTTTATTCTTTAGTTCATTTTCCATCAGGAGATAACCATTGAACAGAGAGGATGGAGGCTGACAAACTTGTGTTTCAGTGTTTGATCTAAATTAAGCTTCAAAGTTGGGGGGAATTTTGAGCCAGTTTACCAGGATGATGTGATCAGAACTCTTGAGCTGACTTGAGAATTTGAAAGCTGATGGGGGAGAATTTTTTGTTGTATATTTCCTGGGTGGTGTTTGCTTTTGTGAATTGGATTCTTGTGTGGACTTTCAGGGGGAGCTTTGATGACAGGCCATTTGAAAAGAGTAAGAGGGAGGAAGGGATTAAGGGATTAGAGAAATAAAGAAATGACAGTTTGAGAGCAATAAGTGATGAGAGCAATAAAGTGATGAGAGTAAGGAAGTGATGAGATCAAGGAAGTGATGAGAGCAATGAGTGATGAAAGGGTTAAAGTGATGAGATTGAGGAAGTGATGAGAGAAAAAAAGTGATGAGAGTGAGGGAGTGATCAGAGTGATAAATCAGGTTTTTCCAATGAGGTTGGAGGTAGAAGAAGGTGGGAAATCAGGGGTGTATGATGTGGACCAATAGGTGGGCCAATGTGTGATTGAGGCTTAAAAAACCTATAAAGTCTTTATCTAAAAAAACCCATTTATTTTCAGGTCACTCGGACACATCTGATGTGAAATAAGTGGGTTTTTTTATTTTTAATTGTGTTTTAGAAATTGGGGTATTTTTCTGAAACCCACCTTTAAAAAAATGGCCAACGGGCTAACTATGATACACCCTAATTTGTACCAAAGATACTTTATTTTGAAAGAAAAAACAGTACTGATATAAATTTCAAAAGTAGAATTCAAACATGTTGAAATATTTTAACAAAAATTCCACTAAGTACAAGAATAAAAAGATTAAATTTGGAAACTTGATTATTGAAAAAAAAACCAAATTTTGATATTTCTTTTATTTTCCTTGTCACTTGATGGAGTTTCTCCTGTAGTTTTCAATAATTATAGAATTCCTCTCATCAAAACAGTTTTGACACATTTTTGCATATAATTTTATGTTTTTTGTAACAAATATTTACATTTCATTGCAAATACTTTTTTATTTTCAAAGAAACAAATTTTTGATTTCACTATTCTCTTTATGTTCATCAATGAATTTCTTGTTGGAGTATTTGAAAATATTTTAATACCAATAATAGAATTGGTATATGTAGAATTTTTCTATTTCATTTGATTTTTATTGTAAGTTATTTAAATCTCAACAGACATTTGAATCCTTATTCAAATAAATGATTTTTTTAAATTATATGATTTTATTTTTGTACTTGATGAAAATTTTCTTGCAATATTTGAACATATTTTAATTTTCCTTTTGAAATAGATGTATTAATTTTTGAATATTTCTTTATGCTTGCTAAAACGTTATTTACCTTCCATCAAAAATCTTGAATTTTCTTCAAAGAAATATATTTTTCATATCTTTTATAATTATTTCTACAATTGATTCTATTTTTGCTATTTTGATTGAAATATTTGGAAATATTTTTTTCCTCTTATCAAATAGGTATATCTAGCATTTTCATATGGTATTTCAAGCTCATTTGGGCACCAACCCAAATTAGCCAATTTTTTGCCATAGCGTGCTGGGCAGCCCCTAAAGTCCCTGTGGTACCCCATGAAGCACACTTGGCACACAGCCAATTTTGGGTGGTTTGGTTCAAATTTTGACTTTTCTAAAAGCCAAGCCAAGCAGCCAGGCCCACCAAAATCAATAATTTGGGTTAATTGTTTTATTTATTTCTCATTCTTTGTTCTCCTGTCAACCAGCTGGGTTTTTCCCTCTCCTTCCAATTAAATAGGCACTTGTATTCTTGTTCTTGTATCCTCTCCAATTGACTTTCAATTCCAATAATTCTTCTATCTGTTGGGGTCATAAACCCTTTTTTTTATGAGTTCTATCTCAATCTCAATCCATTCAACTCAACCCAATTGTTATCAATTAACTAGAATTCCATAATCATTGTCATCTTTGCTTGATTGACCAAGAGAGGAACAAGGGGGTGGGAGAGGGGTGCCAACAGCTTGGCCTTTTCCAATTGGAACTTGGCTCTGTGCCAAGATCCACAGTGCAACCTGATGCTGAAATAAAGCCCACTGGGCACACTAAAACTCCCTCTGGGCACTGTGCCAAGAGGGTAATGGGAAAAGCTTGAAATACCATTATTTATGTTTGGTAAAAAGGTATTCACACTCCACCATAAATTATTCTGTGTGGGGTGAAAAAATGAGTTAATATCATTTCTCTCATTTTTCTTAAATTGAATGAAGTTTCTTTTTTGCATCTGAGGTCAGGTTACAATTATTTTTGAAAAATCATATTTATTTCATTTTTAAAGATAAAATTTTAAAAAATGATGTCCATATTTGGATTCTAAAAACAATTATACACCAGAGAGACCCCACAGGGGATCTGGAAGCCTTGATATAGCCCCCCAGAGCCTCAGTTAATGTTTACCAGCCCTTGGGGCCCCGCCACGCCACCATATTGTGTGTTCTCCCACCAAACGAACCCCTTTAAAAATTGAAAAGGATTCATGCACCCAGGTGTGGAAAAAAATGCATATTTGCATGATAATAGAAGAAAAAGTGCTATTTCAAGGCCAATGATTCCTGTTGGCATGATTTTTGATTTTTTTTTGAAACAATTCAAGCCTTTGGAATTATGTTAGCAGCTTATCTGGCATTATTATAGCAGGGGCCTTTGTTTTCAAGATGTTTAATTTTTCAGGAATAAATTTTTCCTTTTTGGGTTATTTCTTTCATCATGGTGTGATCAGGTATTCTTTTCTAACATTTCAAATTTTATCACTTATCTTCTTTTTTCTTTCTCTTATATGACTTTTGAAAAATTTTGGGTTAGAGATAGGCTTGTAAATAAAACTCACCAAAATGATCACCATTGAAATCCCCTACTTGGCCTCCAATGTCTGATAAATTCCAAAAAACAAACCTAGATAAAGCACAAACTCACACACTTAATGGATTTCCCACTTTTTGAAGCCATCCAACAACTCCAGTATAATAATTATCTGCTAACAAGTCATCCTTTCCAATTAAATTGGCTTGCCTAACCCATCTTTGTTGTTTGAAACCTCTCTCAAAAATTTGAAAATATTATTTTAGCCTGCTCCGGACTCACCAGTCTCCCAATGGCCCTGGAAAATTCATTTTGATTGGCTCAAATAATGTCCAGTCACATGATTCCTGGCCATCTTATCAAGAATTCACAAGCTATTTTCACCTGAGAAGTTTTTACTAAACAAAATGCCAATTTCACAAGTGCTGCACCTTCTTCCTTCACAAAAGCTGTAAATCCAAGCCAATTAACTTTGTTTAGATAAACTAAACTGATTTATTAGTTGTGTTTTTAATTCTTCCCATTGTTACAGCTGGTTCTTTTTGGCATTCTTGCTGTCCTGCAATGAAATGATCATCATTTTTTTCTTTTATATTATTTTTGAAGTCTCAGAACTTGATTTTTTTTAAAAAAATGCCTTGTATCTGTTTATTTTTTTCTCACATCCACACTTCAAACATTGCAAGTTCACTTTTAAATAGGACTCTGTTTTTCATATGCATAGTGGGAAATTTCAAAACAAATTGTTCTTTCAAAGAAAAAAACTAAACATCCACTAGTGCACACCAAAAACCTCTATACCCACTATGCTTCCATACTGACACCTAACTCAGTCTTCCCTTAGAAAGCTCAGTCTAACCCTAAGTCCTAATCTACTTTCCAAGGAGCTTCAACCTCAGGGCTCAGGAGAATTATATCAATGTATCTCTCCTAACTACATATCCTCAAGATCTTCATGCAGTAAATATCTAAATATAGTCTAACCTCTGACAAAATGCAGATAGACTCCATAGGCTTACACATACTTAATCTCCCAGGTCTGCACATCCTCTTACCTTAATTACCTGTCTAACCCATACTTCATTATGGTTTACCCTTTTGGAATACTTATGTACATCATCTTGCAGATTGTATCCTATAATCTCTCTAATTAGTACATAGTGTCATGGCCTCCATGTACACTATACATCCTTCAACTTTACATTACCAACTTAGACAGCTCAGAACTGCAGCATTTCCCCAATGTAGTAGACAACCTATTCCAATGTAGTAACATGCCTGATCAGCCCTCTCTGTTACCTTGACTACTCCCTTGTCAATAAATATGTAGTCTGAGCCCCAAAAAACTGTACCTCTGTTTTAGTTCTTGCTCTTGTCTATTTAAAATGGCCTCCTCTTCCTCCTTTGTGATTTTTCCCCAAGAAATAAGTTTACTACTTCTTAATAGGAAATCCATCCCAGCAATTGTCATCCAGCACTTTATCTGAATTAACGCCTACTCTTCTTCTTTTAGAATCTTCAAGTAAACTGGCACCCAAGCTTAACAAGAGTATATTCCCCTTTTGCCAAGCCCTGGTTTCATTTCAGAAGCCCTTGTGACACATGCACTCAAAACTACCATACCCTTTCTTCCCATGATTATGACTCAACTCATGAATAACCATAATCCCATTCCCACAATCAACCCTTATCCAAATCAAATCCAATCCAATACTCAGAAAGTGAAATAAAAAAAATTTCCACACTCCAAGAGTTTTCAAAAATCTTTTGGATTAAGCAAGAGTGGCATCCATTCTCTGATGTCTCAAAAAAGGTGGATTTTATCACAAAAAGGGTGGAGTAAACCATTGAAGCCATTTTAAACCACCAAGAAACTGAAACACTGACAACATATCACAAGTTTTAGGATCCTTTCCATGATTTTTGTTGTTCATTTTCAGACAGCCCAAATCCTGAATAAATAGGACATCCTTGGGAAATAACCAGATGTGCAAAGGTGAAATCAGCTCCCCAAAATTTCCATGAAAGGTTGCTCGTTTGATTGGGTCTCCTTTCTGGACTTTCCTCAAACTGGCAAAAAGGCTGCTTGCCTTGAATGCCTTAATAAATCCATAAATATCTTATTATCAGTTTTTTCTCTTCTGTTTATTTATATTATTTTTTTAAAGCTTCCTTCCCTCTCATCCCATTTTTTTCTGTCATAATTGTTTTTCTTTAAATCAGCAATTTATGTAGTTTTAAACATTTTTCTTACACAAAATCTCACCCCAATAAAACTTTTGCCTACCAAAATCAAAAGGTTGACAGATATTTTGAAATATTAGTGAAAAATAGAAAACAGGATTGAAAGTTTTTTGGAAATCCTGGAATTCTTTTAAAAAAATTTAGGACAGAAAAATAAATCCTGAAGCAGTATATGATAATATTTGAACCATAGGAGAATATTCTTGAAACTAAGATTACTTATGGAAATGGTGGAAATGATTCTCATATAAAATTTCTTCTTAATTTTAGCCTCCTAGAAAAAATTCCCTTGAAATATTTCAGCTACTAGAGGGGATATGTACATGAATTTTTATATTCATATCCAAGAGGTTCAATCATAATTCATAATTATATAGATGATGCCAATGCAAGGTGATGGTTTGGAACCACTTTGGATTAAAAATTAACAAAGTCTAATTAAAAAAAAATAATAGAGGTGGTACATATTTCTCTGAGGATCCTTAAAGCCTCTCTTCAGGAATCATAAAATTTCAATAGTTGTGCCTTTAAAAATTGGAAGCTTTCCCAAAGGAAGAGGAAGTATAATACGTAAAATAATGGGTAAGGTTTGGCTGTGGTGGTTCACAGCCACAGAAGAGAGGGACTAATAACTGGGTGAGGATTAACAGCCTGGCCCAATTTTGGAACAGAAAAACTGCAGAGGTATAATTCTGGCATGGGTTATGATAATAAGACTTACTTCAGTGTCAATTTGAGTGGTATGAGTCAAGCTTTTTGAATAAAAGGTCAGATAAAAGTAGTTAATCGCTTACCTTTCTCCTCAAAATGTCTTGATTGTTTATGGTAAAGTTATCTGGTTGATTATGAAATTAATTCCAGAGGAAGTGATGCCTAGATGGGTCTTTTATTTCCACCCTTCTATTATATCAGGGTTCCTCTAGTTATCAACAGGGTGAATAGAGGGGGGGACTTTTGAACAAAGATTATTACTGCCATCATTTGGCATGGCCCATAGGTGGTTCTTAGTAGTACAGGAATGATGGTCTCAAAAAATATTGTTTATCATTTCTTTCCCCGTAATGAATGCATGGTGATTGCAGTGGGGGTTTGCTATTGTGGATGTTTGATTGCTACAATTCAGGGTGTGTGCGTTCTTTGATGTTATTATGAATGGAAATTAAATTTTATGAAATGTCTTTTTGAAATAAGAATGAAATGCAGTATTTTCCTGCACTTACATGTAGAAAGTTGCTTGCAAAAGCCAAGCCATTGAAATTAATTTATTTGGTTCTTTTAGTTATCTCAAATCTAATTTTGAGAGCCTTTCAGTTCTGCTTTTGGTGCTTTTTTTGGAGTATTTGATGGGGAAAATAATGGGTTCAATGATCAAGTGTTGTATTGCCTTGTTTTATATGTGTTTGTGGTGTGGTGGTATTTATGCATTTGTAACACATTAGGGATTATCAGAGTTAAGCAAACCCGCAATTTTTTAATGGCAGGTTTCAAACCAAATCCGTCATTTCAAACCTGAAAATAAAAATAAAAAAACACACTTATTTCACATGAGACGTGTCAGAGTTACCAAGAAATAAGTGGGTTTTTTCAAGTAAAGTATATAAAGGCTTCCACCACCTGTCCAATTCATACACCCCTGGTTTTCTCCCGCCAACCCCGGATAAATTCTACCTCCAACCTCATTGGGACAAAATTTGATTCATTGCTCTTCATCTCTTCATCACTATCCTCATCACTTCATTGCTCTCATCACTTTATTGCTTTCATCAAATCCAGCTAAAGCTAACTCTCATTGCATCACTATCCTCATCACTCCCTCACCCTCATCACATCCTAACTCTCATTGCTTTATCCCTATTTTCACTTCATCACTCTCATCTCTTGCTATCCTCTTTGCTTCATCACTCTCATAATGACCCCTCAGTGATACCCCCCCCAATTCCACCAAAAAATGCAATGGACCAAAGCAAACATCCCCCAGGAACTCAAAATTCAACAATCGTTGCCCATCAGGTTCCAAAGGCTCAAGTCAGCTCAAGAGAGCTGATCACATCATCCTGGTAAACTGGCTCAAACTTCCGTCCAACTACAATGCTTGCTTTGGATCCAACAATGAAACACGCATTGGCCAACCTCCATCATCCAATGTCAATGGTTATCTCCTGGTGGCCAATGAACTCAAGAAAAAAACAAAAGGTAGGCTGGAACTGTCATCCAAAAAGATGAGGGATCAATTCAAGAATTATTGAGCCAAGTACATAAAACCACACTCCATGTCAATCTCCACTGGCTTTGGTATCACGGACTCTGGCAAAGCCAAGGGAATCAACTTGGATGTTGATAAGCTGGACTCCATTTGTCCTTTTTATTTTCAAATGGATGAAATCTTTGGAAAGAAGGCCATCATAACCCCTCTAGCTGCTTTTGAGGCCCAAAAATCTGATTCAGTTGATACCAAAGACTTGGCTGGGGATTCTCAGCCTAGCAATGAGGACCTTGATGAAACCCTTGCCTTTGAGTGGCCCCCATCTGATTCTGAGGAGGATATTCAAACACAATCAGCTCCAATCACGTCTACTTCTGCATTGATTGATGAGTTAAACCCAGGCTTGCACCCCTGACTGACTTCTTTTGATTGCTCTTGTCAGCTTCCTGAATTACAAGACCATTTCTATCCTTCAGCTACCAGAGGTGATAGAATAAATAATAAATATATTATTTAATAAATGCAGCAAAAATATGTAAAATATTGTGATAAATCTTATTGCAAGGTTAATTGGTTTGGTTTTGGTTTATTGTTTTATATCAATATAAATTGATTGATTATTAGATATTTTTATAGTGGGGCCACAATTATATTGGGGATCTTTAACACCTCTCTTAAGGGATTTGAGTATGAAACATGTAGTCCTGGTTACTTTAGGCCCTTTAGTTGAAAGGATATTTTGCCCAAAGATAATATGTATGTAAAATACACAGTGGAGTGGCAGGGATTTGTAACCAAGCTGCCTTGACAGAGAAACAATAATAAAACTCACTGGTATATTATTAAATCCTTTGGGTATCTGTTTGGGAGGTGCACTGATGGGTTAAACCTGTATACTGGGGTTCATAAGGTTGTTCAGCAGTTTAAATTGATGAAAAGAGGTTGAGGACGGATATTATTGATCAGACTAAGCCATAAATCACTTACTGATCTCTTATAAGTATTTGATTACCTTGGCACCGTGTCTGGATGCAAATAGAACTGTGTCTCTGCCCATCAATATCCTCAAAAGAGCTCTTTATTTATAGCTTTGGGAGTCACAGTATTGTCCTTCTGAGGGGTACAGGGGCTCAAATGGACGGACACTGAGGCTAGAAGGGTAACCAGTGGTAGATTTTCACTTGTTCTTGGTGATGTAGCATGTTTAGCATCTAATTCCTCAGGGTATGGGAATTATTCTACTTTATAATTGATATTTGGACATGTGAATAACACTAATCTGTCCTTTTTATGTATTATTTAATTAATTATCCTTAGTAAATGTTCTCAGTAAGTTAATAATTATTTTAATAGAAATTCCTACAGAAATTCTGATGTCAGGTGAGTTCTCATTATTTATTAAATAATTGGAGTAAATTCATGATATTGATTTTACTCCTTATTTTTGAATTTCAGTTGATTTACTAAAATGATTACTTAAAAATATAAGCCATGGGAATTCATGTAATATTTTTACATCATTAGTTTTCTTAGTATTTCAAGAAAATATTGATGTCTAGGAATTCTCATAATAGTATGTTAAAGTATTTTAATATATTTTCAGAAGTTATCATTGTCTTATTTTCGACATTCTTGGTACTTTGAATTATATTTACAAACAAATAGGTATAAGGGTTATTTAAGTATTTTTATATAATTTTATGTACTTTTAGACTATCTAATATCCACAGGAACATTCATTACATATGTAGAATGTTCCCATGTGGGTTGTGGCATGCTTACGTGGTACCTAAGTTTCTCAGGCCGCCTGTCACTTTTTCAACCCGTAGTCCCGCAGCTGCTTAGTTGTCAGAGGCCCGGGGCTGCATAAAAAACTTTGACAGAGTGACAAGGCTGTATCTCAGCCGCATGCGGGTGCATTGGATGCCGCGGCTGCGTGTGGGAATTGTGACAGAACACATTTCCATCCGTAACTCCTAAAATATACACAACACCTCAATTCTGACTGAATTTTAGGTGTGAATCCTATACATGACAATACGTGTAAAAAATTTAATTGGACAAAAAGTTCAATAGTGGTTCCATGGTATTTTTGTCTTTCCTTAATTATTTAAAAATATAAGGAGTTGGATTTTAAGGGTGGGTTCAGTGAGTGACCCTACCTAATTTTGGGTGGAGAATCCATTTCTGTAATAATGTTTATGGTTTTATTACTCCTTGTTAGGTTAATTATATTCTTATTATTTTTTATTATTTCTGTTACTTTTGCAGCTTTCTCTGCAAAAGTAGCAAGCTGACAGCTCTCTTCCTGGGGTGGAAGAACTGGAGAACTTGGCCAATGAGGAGAATTTAATTCCCATTTCACCATTGCCATTGAAATCTGCTCGAGTAAGGAACCAAGTTACTTTCTCTTCTCTCTGGTTGATCCTGACTGATTTATATTTGAGAGAAACCTGCTCACCCATTCCTGAATGGCCAAAAACTCAAGCCAATTGGGCCTCCCACATCCGCTTCAAATGAGAGCAATGATGTTCCCAAACCAACCTCCTCTGCAAAGGGAAAGCAACATGCCTTCAATTCCATCAACATCAACCCCAATAGCATTCAAAAGAGAAGAAAAACTTCAATTTTTTTGGGCTTTGAGGAGATCATGGAGAAGCAAGATTCAAGTAAGCCCATTGGATTCTCCTTGCTTTCAAAATCCATCTCATTCCTATTCCCCTCTGAAAATTAGTGAAATTGCAAATTGAATCCAAAAAAATTCAGTTTGAAAAGGAGAAGTGGGATTTTCAACTGGCTATTGATTTGAAAAAGCAGAAAGCCAAGAGTCTGGCTCATCAAAAAAAAGGGATGTGGAGTGGAAGTTGAAACAGGCTGAGCTAGAATTTCAAAAAGAGGAAAAGGAGAAGGATTGAAAGCAAGCACAACTGGAAATGGAGAGGGAACAAATGGCAACAGAAAAAAAGGATAAGTGGCCAATGGCTGCCGCATAAATTGGTAGTAGTAGAACAGTAGATGAATTGTAGCAGATTACTCAAATTATGGGCTTGTAAATATATTTTCTTTGATGAAAAACTTAAAAATAAAAAAAATCATTTTTGATTACAACAATGCTTAAGACTATTTTCAACCCCACAAATAAAAAAATGTTTTTTATTTTTGTTTATATTTTTTTCCTGGAGTATATTTTCCCACTCCCCAAAACCCTGCAAGTGTTTTGAGTTGCTTTATTGATTTACATTGAACTTTCCATTCTTGTGTGAGTGGGAGTCTCCACAGCAGGAAAAGTACAGTGCTTGTACTTATTGGCTGCCTAAACGCTTTTCAACATACCTTTTTGCTTGAAATCAATTCCAGATCCAAGGTCAGAAAAAGCAAATTGGCTGTGTGATAATTCATATTCATCCTTAGTTTCAATAAGTTTTCCATTTGATTTCTCTGTTGGAACTGCAAGTCTAAAGGAATACTCAGAGATGTCACCTTTGTCAATGTAAGTTGAGTTGTAAAAATAGTTGGATGTTAAAGCAACATGCGGAGAGAATTCAAAGGGAGTATGCCAAGAACCAAATTTGAGGGACGAGAAGAAGTGGATGCGGTTTTCTTTCATTATTTCACTTTTTGATTCAAAGGGAATTCTGGACAAATTGCAAAACATTTGTCCTAAAATTTGAAAGACTTTGTCTGCCTTAAGATTGAGAAAAGCATAATCTTGAGGGGAAGATTAAATAGATGATTGCTTCACATAGCGTCCAAGTAACTAAAAGGTGTCCATCAATTTGTTCCATCCAATTTCCCACATTTTTCCACCCCAAGGTCTTGAGGGACAAACAGTGTTCAAAAATTTTTTGACTGGTGAAGGAAAGTTGTCACAAAGTTGATTTCCTTCTTTTCTTGGTCAGAAAGTTTCTCCAATTGGACAAATTAAATTATAGCAACAAGACCATTGTGATCAGCTTTGTTGAGAACAATTAATTTTCCATGGCTGAAGAAATGGAATTGCTTGATTGTCTGCTTGGCATGTTTGAACTCAGTTGGTGAGGGTTTTTGATAGTTCTTTTTCTTTTTGTCAGTGATGGAAGGATACAGATCCAAAGGTTGTAGTTTCCGTCCTGACCATACAACCTTTTCATGGATGCCCCCCCCTGCAAGTTTCAAAGAGATTTCTGATGCCCTCATTTGATCCCTCTTTTGCTTCAAAGCCCTCTGCTTGCCACCTCTCTTTATGTTTTTCACCTCATCTCCTTACATCTTGTTCCCTCCCAGGAAAATTATCTGATTGTGGTGAGGATTAAGAAGGGATTCAACTTGGAGTATAACATTCTGAGTGCAAAGGGAGAAGGGATACCATTGAAGGAAAAGGGGTCAAAGAAGAGTTACAAAAAACAAATGCCAGTCACATCATCACCAAAAAAAAACCAAAACAATGAAAAATAACTGGGCGTGGGAATGAGCTAATTGGGCCGGGATTATTACCAAAAAAAAAAAAATTTAATGTCATCACCAAAAAAAAAAAAAAAAAAATTACCAGGGTGCAAGCCAATTGAGCACGGATTTGGGGAAGGCCTCAGGTTGGGTGGCGGATGAGAGAAAGGATTGGGACAGGGCCAGAAAGCCTAGGGGGACAAGGGGGGGAAAGGGGGGGCCAGAAAGGAGTAGCGCGGGGGGGGGGGGGGAAAGGAGGAGCAAGGGGGCCGGCAAGTTGAGGGCCAAGCAAGGGAGGGCAAGGGTGGGCCAGCAAGGAGGAGGAGGAGCAAGGAGCAAGGGGGGGGGCGGCTATGTGAGGGCCAAGCAAGGGAGGGAAAGGGCTGGCCAGCAAGGAGCAAGGGGGGGTCTAAGCAAGATGGGAGTGAGGAGAGTGGGGGTGTTGGTGAGTGAGTGGGAGGGAGTGAGAGGGGGTGAGAGGGAGGGAAAAGCGGAATGAGGAGAAGGGAGGGGGGTGCTTACCTGGGGAATCAACAAAGGGGGTGGGGGAGGCTGAAGGGGGATGGAGGTGGATGAATCAAAGGATGAGAATCAGATGATGGGGAGGATGAGGAGGAGGGGGGGAAGCTTACCAGGGGTTCCAACCAAAGGAGGAGGGGAGTTGGTGGGTGAGGTGAAGGTGATGGGTGAGGTGGAGGTGGTTGGTGAGAAAGAGGAAGGAGTGGACTACCAAGTGGTTTGGTGGGGTGAGGTGGGGGTTTTGGAACTTTTGAGTCTTTTTTGCCCAAGTCCACCCCACCAAATGAGAAAAAAAAAACTGCCTCAGCCTAGGAATCTTGGGTGAACAACCAAAAACAAAGAAATTTGGTGAAGGGATTTTTTACCTAATTCAAAATCAAATATTACTCATCAAAGTGAGCAAGGGTGAGAGGAATAATTGGTTCTCTCATAGAAGAAGATGAGGGAAAAGATTAGACAGGGATGACTTGAGGAGGATAAGGAATATCCTCTTAAAATATTTTGTCCCATTCATTTTTGATTTTGGAAAAAAGATTGTGAAGGATTACACAAGTGATAATCCAGTTGATGAGGAACTTCATGTCTTTGGGGTTTTGAAGCTAGTTTTGCATTTCCCTTAAGCTGGACCATCTTCCTTTAAGGACTCCTATGGCATGCTAAATCAAAACTTGTGATTGGGAAAGATGATAGTTGAAATCATTCTTTCCTTGATTTTTGGACAAAAAATTCCAGTATGCTAGAGCCACATATTTTCCGCTAGCATAAGCTGAATTGACCAGAATGTATTCATCTTGGTCAAAGTAGTTCTCTGGTTTTTGGGAAATTTGCATCCAATTGAAAACATATGAATCATGAAAGGAACACAGAAGGCCAGCATGTAGGGATATGAACTTCTTCTTGTTATCAAAAACAAGTTGTAAGGCCACAGAGTATCTATACAAACCAATAAAACAAATTTGGTCATTCAATCATCAAAGGATTTGGAAAATTGCCTTTTTTTACAATGAAAATAGTGGTTGCCATCTAGCCTGGGTTTTTGACTCAAGGGGATGGTGGTTCAATCAACAAACCCAATGGAACCAGGAAAGCCTTAAGTCTCAATTACTTGAGATATATCCTTGCGTTCTTCTTTGGTTGGCCAACAAAGGACTGAGCAGCGGAAACATAGAATAGAAATCATTACTCTTTTGGTGTATGAGTCAATTGTTCCATAACCAAATTAGAATAGATTTTCTAATCAATGAATTGCTGCCCCATTTCCATCTGACCCCAATCTACAAAGAGCAACAGCCATTTCAATAGCTGGATTGCGTTGAGGATTTGAAGAATTGTTCTGGAAGATGTGGTGGTCTTCAATCATCTCCAAAGTTTTTATGAATGAATGCAATAGAGTTTGTAACAGTTGCTGGAACCTTAAGCCAGGGAGGATATGAAGAGTTTGCTTTTCATACATAGGGTTTTGGAGAGTTTGTCTTCTTGGAAATATGTATTGCTTGTTCAATAGAGCATTAAAAGCCAACCAGGTTGATTCAAAATCAGATTCTGAATCAGATTCTGAATGGCAGTCAAATAATAACAAAAGTTAAGTCATCTTTTTTGCATTTTCAACTTGCTGCTGGGAATTTTGATGGGAAATTTTGAGAAAGATGGTAATTTAATGTGTGTTGATGAGATGATGATGTGATTTGTGCAAAGATGAAGATGTGAAGCAATAAAGATGTGAAGCAATGGAGATGAGATGTGTGTGATTTGATGGAGATGGGATTGGTATAGATTTGCTGGAATGGATGAGTGTTTTGGATGTGATGGATGGTGGATGGATGATGATGCATAAAAGGCAAGTTTAATGGCGGTTTTGATTGAAATCCCCCATTTTCATGAAACCCGCAATGTTGGAATACACCAGTTAGGGGGTATGTGTATTTCAGAAACCCGCCATTAAAAATGGCAGGTTTGATAAAAAAAATTGCGGGTTTCTAATGGCGGGTTTGCTAACTCTGATACTCCCTATTGTGGTTGCAACAATTTTAATTAATTGATGAAAATTGTATGACAAAATTAACTTACTATCACTTATATTATGTATGCATGGTCATCACGTGTCACATGTGGTGTATCTTTGAGTTACCCATCTTATGAGTCTCTAATGGGGGTGTTTGTGGCACTGGATGAGTGCAGAAGTTTGCAATTCCTGCATAATTTGAAACTGGTTATGCAAATGCATGCAGAAATCTAGTTCACCTGTGTGTGGGAAGATCTTGTTTCTGCAGCTGTCTGCAGGAACCCAATTATATGACAGCTACATGCAGGATTGTTTTATCCTGTGGCTGCCTGCAGGAATGTCTTGATCTGAAGCTGCCTGCATAAATATTTTGTTTGGTTTATGCATGCAGTAATGTATAGTTCTGTGGCTTTGTGGAGGATTTTGTTGTTTGATGACTGCATGTGGGAAGTTTTTGTTATGTGACTGCATATTTTTGTTTGTGTTGGAATTATATTCTGATCTCTCTGTTGCCTAAATCTTTAGTGCAAACATATTGACTTCAGCTTCATATTTATTACTCAATTTGTGCCCTCAAGTGTCCATATCTACTGTGTACTTTAAACTATACAAATTTAGTTATAGTTCTAGGTAAATATTTATCATTGATACTAGTGAATCACCTGTCTCAATACTGTCTGAAGTTTTCCTCCAAGTAGTGTGGAATATAATAGCTCAGTATTGAATCTATTCTATTAATTTTTTGTTCCTTCTCAAATAAATGGTCAGACATATTGTACTTACATTATTTAATTAATTGACTCATCAAGTGAATTCAATTATATTTAAGGACTCACATTGAACCAGAGTGCCCCCTTTGACTCTCAGATCTGCTCCTCTTAGAATTATAAGATTTCTCTCCTCATTCTTTCTACTGGAGCACCCCATTCAAATTCCCACAGTTTGGACAAAAAATAATTTTTCCCATAACTCCTGAGCTTAACCCAACATCAAGTTTTTAACTAAATTCTGGCCTTGTTACATATATGCAATGTCTTAGTGAAATGTGGGATGTAGCCATGAAATGAAATTTTAGTGATTTGGAATTGTGTTAAATTTTGTGATGTGGAAGTCAATCAAGGAGCAGGAATTCAGGGGTGGGATCAGTGAGTGACCTAACCTAAGATGGGCCAAGAATTCCAAATACTACCGTTTTCCCAAATTTTTGGTGTCCCTGCCTTTGATTTTCTTTCTTTTTCCTGAAAACAAGATAGATGGGTGTGGGGTGGTTTTCAGATCAGGTTGCATATTTTTCACATCAACATCAGAAAATTTGCTTTTGCCTCCAAATTTCTTGGATTAATCATTATCACTCAGCAATTCTTCAATATATATATATACCACAGTTTAACCTCTTGCCATTGAGTACCACAGAGTTGACAAATTTTTCAACCACAAATCAATTGCATGAACCACCTGGCATTTAAAAAACTGGGTTTGTTAACAGATGATTGACCAATGACTGATGCTGGATTCAACAAATGCATTGATTTTTCAGTTGGCTGCTTGGTGACCCAAGTTCAGAATTGTGGCAATGTAACCTTTCCCCTGCGGTTGATTCAGTGGTTTGGCAATGTCACCTTGCCCCTCTGGTCAATTCACCAGCAGGATGGGCTGGGGGGATCACCATGGCAAAAATGGTGGATCTGGCTGAAAAGTGACATGATTTCACCATTGATGGCCCATTTTTTCTCTAGAAAGTCTCCACAATGTCAGCAAATACAGAAAAAGATGGACTCAGAATTTAAGAATGGTGAAAACTGGAATTATTCTGGGTTTCACCAGTGTGGAAAATGAAAATAAACTGTATTTCACCTTGAAGGAAAATTAAAATCAATGATATTTCACCCTGATTTGGAATTGAATTTGTTAAGATTCTGTATCTGATTCCACTCACCTATGCTATTCTTCATCTATCCGCACCTCTGGGTGCGCTGCTGAGTGCTCTCTCTGGGCACTCTCACTTGTCCGCTACTCTCATCTGTAATGGGCTCTTGCGGGGTGTTTCAACTTTTCTTATTTTTCTCAAATAGTCCTGGCCTCTCTTAATCTCTTTTCTTTTCTCATAAATATTTTATTCTTTTCTCATTACTACGCTTATTCTTTCTTGTGCCTCTGTTCCACTCAATACTTGATCTTCCAAGTCTCATTCCAACCTGACCTCAAATAGCCCTTGCCTGGTAAGATTTCACCTTCTCCAATGTCCTGGATGTTCTCCTAATCTGATTCCTGTTTCATTCAGTCTATCTTCTTGTTATCTTTATCCCATCTTCCTCCATTACATCAATTTCTGTCCGGCTCCACGAATCTCTTCTAGCATCAATCTAGCCGCCACTCTTAACATTCATCTCCAGCCAAGCTGTAGGATTCTGCTCTATCTTTTTCTTTTTCTATTCTTCTGATTCCTCTTTTCTCACTTCTGTCTTTGTTTCTTCTTTATTCAGCCAATGCTGGTTCTAAGTCATATTTAAATTCAACCGCATACTTATCACGGTTAAAAGAAGAAGGTCACCAACCAACTCTAACCAAACCTAGAAAAACCTTACAATTATGACTGAACCAGCTGGGGCAGCCAACTTCTTCCACCAGGTGGCTCTGAAAGCTTCCGTCGACGCTATCCCTCCTCTGAATGAAGAAACTACTTGATCTGGAGAGATAAGATGCTCATGCTATTTGATTTGAAAGATATTAAAGATGCAGTCACAAAAAATTCCGGCACCCTTTCCTCTAAACAAGATAGAGAGATCAAAGCCATTATAATCTCAAAACTAGACAGTACTACCCACGCAAACGTGGTCAACTCCTCAAATATGACATTTTCAAAACTCTTATGGTCCAAAATCACTAAGAGATTTGCTTCTTTGGAGACGGCTAATAGGGCAAGGTTCTTCAATCATTTCCTTCATTCAACTTTCAACAAACACGCAATCAAAGTATTTATCACAGAAATGCGTAAATCTATTACAAGGATGACATTGGAATTGAATTACCTAAGGACATTTTTGCATATCTCGTGCTCTTCAAATTCCCTTTGGTCTTGGAAAATCTCAAGCAACAGATAATGCATGTGGAAAAACATCTAGAGGTAGATATAGTATTTAACAATCTCACTCAGTACCATAACAAGAGAAAAGCTCAAAGGAATCCTGGTAAATCATCTACGGACGTTTCCTTGGTGTTGACAAAAACTAAGATTCAAAAAGATGAAAAGAAGATAAAGATGAGGTGTCAAGAAGGATATCACAATCCAAAAGCTCCTCACTCTGAAGCTTCTTGTTTTCATCTACATCCGCAAATAGCTCCTGAATGGTGGATAGAGCAGCAAAATGAATGGAAAATCAAAACAAGAAAAACCCCTAAAATCAACTATCATGCCCTGTTAACTCTTTGGATCAACGCAGACAATAACCCCAACCTTCTCTTAGACTCTGGATCTAATGTCCATATATTCAATTATCTCAAATTCTTTTCCTCTATTAAACTCCAAGAAGAACTGGACAAAATTAAAACTGGGAAATTAGAAGCAAAACTCAAGATATGCAGAACTGGAACGGTCAGATTAGAATGGAATGATTCAGTCATTACATTAGAAGACTGTGTCTACGTACCCAATATTGTTGTAAATCCTATTAGCCCCGGTCTTTTGGAAAGCACAGGATGTAATCTATCTCAAGTAAACAACAATTTTTTGGTCACTTGGAGGAATCAAATTTTACTGAAGGGCCTGATCCAAGACAATTTATTTTTCATTGAAAAGCCTAAATCTGTAGAACAACATCAAATGATCAACCTCTCTCAACATAAAAATAGTCGCTCACTCTCCCTACTTGATGTACACAAAATGTATGGACATGATTAAATATCCACCCTCAAACCTCTTGTGAAGGATCTTTAATCCAATGAAGAACTCAACTCTCTCAAATGCAATAGCTGTATCAGAAGTAAAATCACGAGATCACCCTTCACAGGTATCTCTACACCATTGAGTAATCCCTTGGAACAAATTCACCTGGACCTTATAGGTCCTATCTCTCCCCAATCTAAATCTGGTCATCATTATATTCCCACTCTGATAGACAACTGCACTGGTTATCTCGCGGCGTTCCCACTGACTTCAAAAGATGAAACTACGGAAGTGATAAGAAACGTCCTCAAGACTGAACATTAGAGATTAAGCTACTATCCGTCCAAGATCTTCTTGGATAAAGGAACAGAAATTGTCAACTCCAACCTCAAAGACTTTGCTAAATCTAGACATATTAAGTTAATAACCTCAGAACCCTATCATTCTCAACATAATGGACAAGCCAAGAGGGCGAATAGAACAATTGTTGAGTCAGCCCGTGCCACATTCTCTTCTTCAAGGCTGGCAAAGAATTCTTGTCATATAGCTATGACAAGCTGTTGCTTCATGCTCAATCAAATTCCCAGAGAAGGTAATCAGCAGTCCCCCTGGGAACTCATGTTTGGTAAGAGCCTTCCCACCAATTCCTTGAAACCTTTAGGTTCTTCTGTTATATATCTGAATAATTGCATCCAACAAGGTTGAAAATTTTTCAAAAAAAGGGAGTTGAAGGCATTTTTATTGGCTTTAATCCAACCTTTCACTCCTATCTTATTCTTAATTCCCTTGGCGTGATTGTTTAAACTAAATAAATCAAGCTTCTCAAAACTCAGTTGGATGGATTTCCATTTCTTGAATCCCCCGGACTAGACTTTTTTGCTCAATCCAATCTGGACTCCTACAAAACTGACTTTTCAACTAGTGACAAACAATATGCTATGAGAGGGACCAGTACTGAAGCTCTAGATTCCAACTCTGATTCTGAATATTCCAGCTCTCCTGATCCTCAATCTTCCAATTCTCCCAAAATCCTCTCCTCCAATGCCACCATAGTACAGAATCCACAACCAACAAATCCAAGATCCAATCTAAGACCACAAAATGAGATTAAAAAACCTCAAAGATACGGTTTTTACCACTATTACTAACCACCATTGTACAAAGCAGCACACAAGTGTCCTGAATGGCCCAAATGGAAGAAGGAGTCAGAAGATGAATTGAGTTCTATTGAATTGCAAGAGTTTTGAAAACAGTAATTTTATGAATCAGATAACATCCTGAATACCGTCTGGGTATTTAAAGTAAAAGAAAATTTTCATGGCAAACCTGTTAAGTATAAAGCACGACTTTGTGTACAAGGATTTGACCAAATCCAACGCGTGGACTTTGAGGAAACCTGGGCACCAACTGGTAAATTAGGATCTCTTTGCCTTTCTCTTCTTTATGGTCTGAAGAATAGGATGAACTTCACCCAATTTGATGTGAAGGGAGCATTTCTTCATGCTCCTCTGACCAAGACTTTGATAATTCAAATGCCTGAAGGATCAGACTGCAAATCGCCATATCTTAGGTTAAAAAAATCACTCTATGGGCTTGGCCAGTCACCCAAGAACTGGTATGAAACTCTCACCAATTGGATCAAATCACAGAATTTTGTTGAGTCCACAAGCAATCCATGTCTTTATCTCAACCCTTGATCTGGGGAAATAATTTACTTCCATGTGGACAACCTCATTCATGTTGGCAAATCTAACATGTTTGCCAACAACTTCCTCAAAAAATTCTTGAATTAATGTTGTCACTCACCAAATACTATCCTTGGGATGTTGATGGAGATTAAGGACCACAAAATTTTTCCCAGTAAACCAAACCACATTGATTGGGGACTAAAAGATTTAGGTCTCACAGAATGTAAGAGCATAAATTCACCCCTTACTCAAAATCTGCATCTCAAAATGGCGTCAGTTGAAGACCACGAGGGATTCATGCGCCTCAATATCAACTACCAATCTTCTATTGGTCTCTCAAATCATATTTCTCAATATACTTAACCCAACATCTCATTTGCTGTCTCAAGTCTGGCTAGGTTCAATACCAGTCCGGGCATGTCTCACTGGAGAGAAGTAAGGAAAGTATGGAAATACTTGAAGAAAACCAGAAAACTCAAATTATCTCTCAAATATGATCCCTCCCAAGAAGCTATACCTGGTTACAGCAATGCTACTTGGAGAGATGATCCCATCTTCCAGAAGTCCCCAACAGTATTTATCATCCTCCATTAAGGCAGTCCGGTTTCCTGGAATTCCTCAAGACAAAGAAACATAACCTACTTGTCTACCAAATTCAAGCTTAATGCCCTATTGGATTGTTATCTATAACTCAAATGGATCACTCACC
Source organism: Puccinia polysora (assembly GCA_025617555.3). NCBI lineage: Eukaryota > Fungi > Basidiomycota > Pucciniomycetes > Pucciniales > Pucciniaceae > Puccinia > Puccinia polysora. Next base: position 25,456,936 of record CM062646.1, on the reverse strand, counting down.
TTTTCGACAAGATTCATCCTTCTCTCAAATGCAAAACAACCATTTACATTGATAATAAGGGCTTAGACAATAAAATCAAGAAATTCGGATCCCACTACAAATCACGTCAAATAGATATTAAAACTAAAGGCTTAAGGGAGGATTTCTCTCCTTCCTTGTTCAATCTGGTACTTATCCCAACCAAAAAGATGATAGCCAACTCTCTCACAAAGGCGACTTTGATTAATGCCCTTAAACTTCTTTAAAAAGAAGTATTCTGTTGACCTCAACTCTCCTGTTACCCTCTTACCAGTCACAAGGGGTGTTAAGATTCTGTCTCTGATTCCAATCACCTACGCTATTCTTCATCTATCCGCACCTCTGGGTGCGCTTCTCAGTGCTCTCTCCACGCACTCTCACTTGTCCGCTACTCTCATCTGTAACGGTCTCTCGCAGGGTGTTTCAACTTTTCTTCTTTTTCTCAAATAGTCCCGGACTCTCTAAATCTCTTTTCTTTTCTCATAAATCTTTTATTCTTTTCTCATTAATATGATTATTGTTTCTTGTGCCTCTGTTCCACTCAATACTCAATATTCCAAGTCTTATTCCAACCTGACCTCAAATAGTCCTTGCTTGGTCAGATGTCACCTTCTCCAATGTCCTGGATGTTCTCCTAATCTGATTCCTGTTTTATTCAGTCTATCTTCTTGTGATCTTTATCCCATCTGCCTCAATTAAATCAATTTCTGTCCCGCTCCACAAATCTCTTGTAGCATCAATCTAGCCGCCACTCTTAACATTCATCTCCGGCCAAGCTGTAGGATTCTGCTCTAGCTTTTTCGTTTTCTATTCTTCTGATTCCTCTTTTCTCCCGTCTGTCTTTGTTTCTTCTTTATTCAGCCAATTCTGGTTCTAATTCATATTGAAATTCAACCACATACTAATAAGATTTGATTTAATTTCTTGAGAGCTTATAACCAGCTTAGGCTGAGAAATTAGAGAAAAAAAAACGTATCAGAAAGAGACTTCAAAGGAAAATAAAAGAAAGATAAATAAACAGGAAGATAGAAGAGTAGGGTCCTACAGCGCAGGTTAGTGGACTTTGTTTGAGGAGACAGTTTTGAGTTGAGGAGATCTATGGACAGAGAGACAACAGAGGAACAGAAAGAACTAGGATACAAGTATAGATTGAGATGGACTGTTTGAAGCATGGAGTCAGACTTGATTTGATGAGGCCTTGTTGGAGAGATTGAAATCTTACCAGTCAGAGTTAGACATATTTGAGTCAAGCGGTTATTTGATGGAGGAATGTTGATTGGCAAGGAAATTGTGAAAGAGAAGACAGAAATGGAAGCAAATGAGAAAGATAGAAGGGAGGAAAAATAAACAGAGGAAAAGAAAGATAGAGATCATAATAAAAGGAAAGATCCCGTCTTGGAGGTCCCGGGATTTAACAGAGGGGATAAGATTGAGTGTCAATGAGAAGAACACATTGGGGTCCCCGTCATGGGCTCAGTGCGCATCCACGCGCAGAGGCGCGGTCAGAAATGGGAATGAAGAAGTACTCAAGCACGCAGAGGCAAGGTGAGAGATGAGGGGGGGAGAGGGAGAATACTCAACACCCCTTGTGACTGGTAAGATGAGACCGGGCTTAGTGTTTGATAGATTGATGGGGAAATATTGATTGCTGAAGAAGTTTTAGGGCTCCAATAGAGGTGGCCTTAGTCAAAGGATCCGCAATCATTTCATCCGTGGGAACAAGATGGAGGTCAAATTTAGCAAAAGAAAAGTCTTCACGTAAGCCTTTAGTTTTGATGTCTATTTGTTGTGACTTGGAGTGTGATCCAAACTTCTTGATTTTATTGTCTAGTCCTTCATTGTCTATATATATTGTTGGTTTGTTGGGAGGAGAGCCATTGATTTCTTCCACAAGGTGAGTGATCCACTTCAATTTGAGGTAGCAATCAAGTGGGACTTTCAATTCAGATTTGGTATAGGAGTAAGCTACATTCCGTTGTCTTGAGGAATTCCAGAGGATTGGACTACCGTAGTGTAGGACTATGTACCCCATTTGAGACTTGCAAGAAATGGGGTCGTCGCCCCATGTAGCATCACTATAGCCTGAGATGTCATCTTTGGATGAGTCGTACTAGAGAGTGAACTTGAAGTCTCTAGTGGTCTTGAGGTATTTCCATACCTTGCGGACCTCTTTCCAGTGCGTGAGTCCTGGTTTTGCATTTAACCTTGCTAGAATAGAAACAGCAAAGGAAATATACGGCCGGGTGTATTGAGAAAGGTGATTCAGTAGTCCAATTATAGATCAATAGTTGATGTTGAGTTGGAAAAACTGAGCATGATCTTCATTGGAAGCTGGCTCAAGGTGGAAGTTTTGAGTGAGAGGTGTTCTAATGCTTTTACAGTTGGTGAGACCTAATTCTTCCAGACCTTGTTTGATATGTTTTGGTTGACTTAGAAAGATGCTGTCACCATTGAATTGCATTAACATTCCGAGGATTGTGTTAGGCAAGTGGCAGGAAGAGTTTGAGAACCTTCTTAAGAAGTTTGCTGCAAACAAGTCAGATTTCCCTACCAATATCAGATTGTCAACATGGAAGTAAAGAACTTCCCCAGACTTAGAATTGAGGTACAGACATGGGTTGCTGGTGGATTCACTAAACCCTTGAGATTTGATCCACGCGGTAAGTGTCTCGTACCAATTCTTGGGCAATTGACGTAAGCTGTAGAGTGACTTTTTCCATTTGAGATATGGAGATTTTTGATTTGATCCTTTGGGAGTCTTGATTATCACAGTCTCATTCAAGGTAGCGTGAAGGAAAGCCCCTTTTACGTCAAGCTGGAGGAACGTCATTTCATTCTTCAAGCCGTAAACCAAAGCAAGATGGAGGGAACCAAGTTTTCCGGTTGAAGCCCAAGTCTCTTCAAAATCTACACCTTGAACCTGGTCAAATCCTTGCCTGCATAAACGTGCCTTGTATTTCACGGGCTCTCTGTGACAGTTCTCTTTTACTTTGAATACCCATGTTGTGTTTAGTATGTTGTCAGGTTTGCCATAATATTCTTCCCAAACTTCTTGGGTTTCAATTGAATTGAGTTCTTCTTCTGAGGCGGCTTTCCACCTAGGCCATTTGGAGCATTTTTGGGAAGCCTTATAGGAGGGAGGTTTGTAATGATGATGGAACCCGTATCTCTGAGGTTTCTGGAGTTCATGCCTGGGATGGAGATTAGTTTGTTGCCGAGGTGGATCTGGTTCAGGATGGGAAGCAGGAGGCGGAGATTGGGGCTTGGAGTGGAGAGCATCTTCTTGATCAGAGTCCAAGTCAGAAGGTTTGGAGGCAGGTTCCCTAATTGAGTATTGCTTTTCATTTGTGGAGAAATCATTTTCATAGGCATTTGAGTCAGGCTGAGAGAAGATGTCTAAGCCTGGCGATTCAAAGAAAGGGAATTTGTTGAGTGGATTCTTGATGAACTTAACGTGTTTAGTCTCTACTATGGCTTCAAGCGTGTTTAGAATCAAGTAGGAGTGAAAGATAGGATTGAATCCAACTAGGACTCCTTCAAGACCTTTTTTGTCAAATTTTTTTCCTTTTTGAAGGCGATTGGCAAGGTAGATCACAGAGGAGCCTACAGGTTGTAAGTAATTAGCTGGGAGAGTCTTACCAAACATGAGTTCCAAGGGAGGTGATTGGTTACCTTCTCAAGGGATCTGATTCAGCATAAAGCAACAGCTACATGTTACTATATGCCAGTAATTCTTGGCTAGACGGGACAAGGAGAAGGTGGACCGGGCGGATTCAATGATTGTCCTATTGGCTCTTTCAGCTCATCTGTTGTGTTGAGGATGGTACGGTTCAGAAGTATGGAGTTTGATGAATTTATTTTTGGCAAAGTCTTTCAGGGTGGAGTTGGTGAATTCAATTCCTTGATCTGAGAATATTTCGGAGGGATAATAATGTAAACGTTTATATTTGGTCTCTAGAATGCTGATGATGGTTTGGGGAGTCTGATCTTTAGAGGTCAGAGGAAAGCAGGCAAGGTAGCCGGTATAGTTTTCAACCAGAGTGAGTAAGTATTGATGTCCAGCTTTTGATTGGGGAGTGATTGGGCCGACCAAGTTGAGATGGATTTGTTCTAAAGGTTTGCCGGCGGGAGTGGAAGTATTGGAGAAGGAGGATCTGGTGATTTTTCTTTTGATGCAGCTGTCACATTGAATGTTCTGGAGCTCGTCATTGGAGAAACGGTCCTGTAGGAGAGGTTTGAGAGTGGAGATGGATTCGTGACCGTACATTTTGTGTAGTTCTGATAGAGTATTGGAAGAGTCGGCGGATTGATTAGCAACATTCACAGAATTACTTTGGCCAGTTGATGGAGGTTTTTCAATGATAAATAGGTTGTCTCTTATCAAGCCTTTCAGCACAATTTGACCTCCTTGAGTCACCTTGAATGCATTGCTGTTTTGAGTGAGGTCACAAAATTTCTTTGAGAGGATACCGGGACTGATCAAATTGACCACTATCTCCGGTACGTAAGCGCAATCTTCAAGTGTGATCACGGAATCATTCCATTCTAGTTTGACAGTTCCAATTCCTTGTATTTTGAGATTGGCTTCCAGTTTCCTGGTTTTGATTTCTTCCAAATCATCTTGTAGTTCTATGGAAGAGAAATACTTCAGGTCATTAAAGATGTGGACGTTAGCTCCGGAGTCCAAGAGTAAATTAGGATGATTATCCGCATTGATACAGAGAGTCAGTAAGGCATGGTAGTTGATAGTTGGATTCTTTTTGATCTTATTTTTCCATTTTTTTTGTTGTTTGATCCACCATTTGGGAGAAACTTTGGGGTGAAGATGAAAGCACAAACATTCTGCGTGGGGTGCGTTGGGGTCATGATACCCCTCGCGGCATCTCATCTTAGTTTTCTTCTTCTCCTTATAGTTCCTTGTTTTAGTTGAGACTAGTGAAACATCCATGGGGGGTTTATTTACGTTGAATTGGGCCTTTCTCTTGTTGTGATATTGTATAAGATGGTTGAAACCCACATCCATTGCCAGGTTCTTTTCTACGTGCATAATCTGTTGCTTGAGATTTTTGAGTGTTGGAGGGAATTTGAACAGGAGTAGATAAGCCAAGATATAATTGGGTAGTTTGATCCCGATGTCTGTCATTCTTGTGATAGCTTTTCTCATTTTGGTGATGAAACCCTCAATGGAATTTTCCCGGAAGACGGAGTGGAGGAAGTGATTGAATACTCTTTCTCAATTTTCTGTCTCTGAGGAGGCAAATCTTCTCCTGATTTTGGCCCATAAAAGCTTAGAAGAGGAGATGTTTGTGGAGTTGATGACTTTGCGTGAGTAGTACTGTCTAGCTTGGATAGTAGTATTGCTCTGATTTCTCTATCTTGTTTTGACAACAGTGGGCTAGAATTTTGAGTGATAGCGTCCTTGATATCCTTGAGGTCAAACAACATGAGAATCTTGTCTCGCCACATGGATTAATTCTCTTCATTTATAGGGGGTATGGCCTCAACTGATGCTTTTAGAGCAACTTGGTGAAAGTAATTGTTTGCTCCGGCTGGTTCATTCATGGCGTGATTGATTAAGTTGGTAGTTCCTTTGGCTTTTAACCTTAATAAGATTTGATTTAATTTCTTGAGAACTTATAACCAGCTTAGGCTGAGAAATCAGAGAAAAGAAAATGAAGCATATCAGAAAGAGACTTCAAAGGAAGATAAAAGAAAGATAAATAAACAGGAAGATAGAAGCGTAGGGTCCTACAGCGCAGGTTAGTGCATGTTGTTTGAGGAGAAAGTTTTGAGTTGAGGAGATCTATGGACGGAGAGACAAAAGAGGAACAGAAAGAACTAGGATACAAGTATAGATTGAGATGGACTGTTTGAAGCATGGAGTCAGACTTGATTTGAGGAGGCCTTGTTGGAGAGATTGAGATCTTACCAGTCAGAGTTAGACGTATTTGAGTCAAGCGGTTATTTGATGTAGGAATGTTGATTGGCAAGGAAATTGTGAAAGAGAAGACAGAAATGGAAGCAAATGAGAAAGATAGAAGAGAGGAAAAATAAACAGAGGACAATAAAGATAGAGATCATAATAAAAGGAAATATCCCGTCTTGGAGGTCCCGGGATTTAACAGAGGGGATAAGATCAAGTGTCAATGAGAAGAACACATCGGGGTCCCCTTCATAGGCTCAGTGCGCATCCGCGCACAGAGGCGCGGTCAGAAATGGGAATGAAGAAGTACTCAAGCGCGCAGAGGCGCAGTGAGAGATGAAGGTGGGAGAGGGAGAATACTCAACACATACTTATCAAAATTCCAGTGGATTTCACCTTGGTATGAAATTGAAATTTGCTAGAATTTTACCAGGATGAAAAGTTTGTTTCAAATAAATTTCTCCATTGAGGAAAGTGGATTTCACTGGAATCTCCTCAATTTGAATGGAATTTAAGTGATTTTTGGGGATTTCAGGGGTTTTGGAGGGTAGTAGGTGTATTTATATGCAATTTAGACCAAATGGGAGGGGAAAAGACACCTATAAAACACTCGGGAGTTTCCAGCTCAAATTTCTGGTCCTGCCCTATTGTAGGAAGTGTGCTGACCCTGCACTGGCCTAAGAAAAACTAAAACATGCTAGAATAATTTTTTAACTTCTAATTCCACCCCACCATGTGAATTAAAAACACACCACACTGTGGCTTTAAATTTCTTTGCGCCTTTATATAAGGGATTCATATGGAATGAAATTTATATTCTTCCAAATACCATTTAACAAATTTTTCTATGCCTTGATACGATGTATCAAGGTCTTTTCCCTTGATCTATAAAGGGCACCTATTTTCTAGACAGTTGAAAAAATGATCCCCCCCCTCACTCCAGCAGCTCCTGAATCAAACAGTGCACTGTCTTAAATCTTTATACTTCATTCATGGTTCAATAAAGTTGTTCCTGTTCTACAGGTACATGCCAGAGTTTAGATATTGTGCATGAATGAGTCCAGAAGGGAGCTAATTCAACATTAAAATATTGAACCATTGATGGTATTTGGATTACTGGGCTGTGGAGAGTCCATTCTTGATTTCTCAATAATTTGAAATATTAGGGTTTATCAAAGTTAGCAAAACCTCCATTGAAAACTCACCATTTCTTTTGACAAAACCCGCCATTTCTAATGGTGGGTTTCTGAAATACACATACCCCCTAACTGGTGTATTTCAAAATGGCAGGTTTCAAACATCTAAACCCCCATTATCATCCATCCACCATCCATTGCATGCAAAAAATCCATCCACAACTCCACCTCAGAAAATCCATATTCATCACACACATCTCATCTCCATTTCTTCACATCTCCATTGCTTAACATCTCCATTAATTCACATCTGCATTAATTCACATCTCCAGTGCTTCACATCTCCATCACATCACACACATCCCATCATCATCTCATCAACCCACATCACATCACCATTGTTCTCAACATGTCCAATCAAATTGCCTGGCAGCAAGTTGAAAACACAAAAAAGCTGACTGAACTTTTTTTATTATTTAACTCTGATTTGTAAAAATAAAAAGAGCATGTGCTCTGAAGAAATGAAAAGTAATAAGAAATGAGTGAATGAAGCTTGTAACATGAAGCGTAACGGATCTCAGGACAGGAGGAAACGGGCACTCCGGTTGATTTGGTGAATGACAAGATGATGAATTCCACTTGAGAGCACCAGTGTTAAAATAGACTAAATACACAATAGGCTAACAAGTGGTTGAATACAATATAAATAAGGTAAAATTAGAATAAGCAGTTTAAGTGACATGGTATGTGAAATGCAATGATTGGACAGTCTGAAAATCACAATACAAAACCACAGCCTAGTTATATTTTACCCATTATTTCAATACTTCAATAACAATAATAAAATCAATCAAATAAATCCAATCAAAGACACTTAAAACTCCAGTGAAAGTCACATATATAAAAACTCAACTTCTAACATGATTCAGACTCCAATTTGCAACCAACTTTTTAGCTTTGAATTATCTATTGGAAAAGCAATTCATGGTTTCAAAAAGACACACTCTCCACAAACCTATGTATAAAAGGAGAAAGATTCACCTACTACCTAACTTAAGCTTCCAGAAACTGTTCCCAACTTTATTGCCTTCATTCATGAAACTTTTGGAAATGATTGAAGACCACCACATCTTACAGAAAAATACTCAGTATCCTAAATGCAATCCAGCTATACAAATTTCTGTTGCTCTTTGTAGATTGGGATCAAATGGAAATGGAGCAGAAATTTATCAATTGGAAAATCTATTCTCAGTCAGTTATGAATCAATTGACTTATTCCACAAAAGAGTCAAGATTGGTATCCTATCTTTCTGTTGCTTGGTCCTTTGTTTGCCAACTAAAGAAGAAAGAAAGAGATATCTCAAGTCATGTAGAATGAAGGCTTTCCCAGTTGCATTGGTTTTGTTGATTGAACCACCATCCCCTTGAGTCAAAACCCAAGCTAGATGGCAAAAACTATTTTGATCTTAAAAATGGCAATCAATTCATTTCTTTTCCAAAGACTTTAATAAAAAATTCAATAAAACACTGAAAAAATATGTTTTATCTGTTTGTATAGATACTCTGTGTCTTTCAAACTGGTTTGTGATAAAAAAAAAATTCATATGCCTAAATGCTGGCCTTCCAGGTTCTTGTCACAATTCATATATTTTCAATCAGATGTGGATTGCCCAACAACCAGATAACTACTTTGACCAAGATAAATACCTTGTTCCCAATTAATCTTATGTTAGCAGGAAATATGTGGTTCTAGCATACCACAATGTTTAATCCAATCATCAAGCCAAAAAACATTTCAACTATCATCTTGACCAATCATAAGTTTGGATTGAGCATGCCATAGAAATCCTGAAAGGAATATGGGTAACCTTACAGGAGATGAAAAACCAGCTTCAAAAATCCAAGGACATGAAGATCCTCATCAACTGGATTATAATTTGTGCAATCCTTCACAACCTTGTTGCCAACATCAAAGATGAATGGGAAAAAATATTCCAAGAAGATATTCCCAATCCTCCTCAAATCATCCCAGTCTCATCTTTGACCTCATCTTTGGCCATGGGAGAGAATATTCTAACACTCACACTTGCTCACTTTGATGAGTAGCATTTTTTTTTTAAATAGGTGGAATATGAAATCACAGACTTTTTTGGTTTTGTTTGTTCAACCAGGAATCCAAGGTTGACTCTGTTTTTTTTTTTTTTTTTTTTTTTTTTTTTTTTTTTTTTTTTTTTTTTTTTTTTTTTTTTTTTTTTATTTTATTTTATTTTATTTTATTTTATTTTATTTTATTTTTTTATTTTTATTTTATTTTTGTATTATTTTTTGTTTTTTTTTTTTAATTTTTTTTTTTTTTTTTTATTTTTTTTTTTGGTGGACTTGGAGAAAAACCAAAACTTCAAAACCACCCACCCCACCCCACCAAACCACTGGTCCACCTTCACTGGTTCACTCCTTCCTCCTCCTCACCAAAAATTCTCACCCATCACCTCCACCTCACCAACAACTCCATCTCACCATCACCTCCACCTCACCAACCACCTCCACCTCACCAACCACCTCTACCTCACCCACCACCTCTCCACCCTACCTCACCTTACTCAATGCCTCCCCACCTCCTTTTGTTGGCAACCCTGGTAAGTGTCATCACCGCAGTTCTGACACTCCCTCAACTAAACCAATCCAACCTTTTCCACCAGCTTCACCCTCTCCTTGTGTGGTATAAGCTCTATGTCCATGTACACCTCACCCCTGTGTCATGTGATTCAGTCAACCTTCTCAGGATCTCTCCCTCTAATCATGGCTTGGTACATCCTCCATCTTCCCTCAACCCAATTGGTATATGAGTTGGTACATATTAAACTTAGTATATAAATAGTACACACTCTCCACTTTCTGTTCAGCCCATACTCCGAGGACTCCAGATCAGTACATGTTAAACCTTCTTGAATAGGCCCATCACCCAATTAGTCAACTAAAGCCTCCAGCACAATCAGTCAACATGTAATACCGTGGGAAATCCAACCTGAAACACCAGCCACTCATCCCTCAAGGCCTCATTCTCAGCTCTCACATATACTGGCCTCTCCTTCCCTCCTGGACTAATTCCCCCCAAGGAATTAGTGTACTACTTCTTACTGGTTAGTCCCTTTGCCAGTAGGGTTCATCTCAGCACAAGACAAACTTCACCCAGCCTGCTTAACTCATATCACCTTTTCCTTCCTGGTGTTACTCTCATAGGATTCAAAAAAACCTCCTCCTGGACTTCTCCATTCTATCCTTACATCTTCTCATCACTTGTACTCCTCCTCTCATCTTCTTCTTTGCGATTCCAACAAATCATCCTTGGTTTCTATGAGCAACAGTTCCTGCGCCTTCAGCCCCTTGCACGCCAGGGGAAGTTGTGACATTATATTAATTCCTTTCCCTTGATTACTACCCATCTGTATATCTCAATAGACCCATTGCATCCAGTCGTCAAACCATCCCCATTTCATGGATAAAACTACCTAAGAAATTTGTGGGAATGCATGGTATAGAGCTAAAAAGTGTGTGGCCTCCACTTTCCAAGGGATCATCCTGAAGAATTTATCTACCTTAAATTCCTCCCTGGAATTTGCCCTTAAACAATGCTTTGAAATTTGACTTCAAACTTCAAAATTTGACTTAATTCAACTTTGAACTTTGACTTTGAACGTCAAAATTAAACTTACTTTGACTTCAAACTTTGAATTCAAATGTCAAAATTTGATTTTATTTGACTTCAACCTTCAACCTTTGACTTTGAATTTGAAGCTTCAACCCTTGACTTTGACACTTCAAACTTTGAATTTGACGCTTCAACCTTTGACTTTGACCCACTTTGACTAGCTTCAACAAAATTTTGTACAAACTCATCACCACTGCAGCCAAATTCTTCCTCTCTTATCTCTGGGTACTTTTTTTTGGGTCATTTCTCTTCTCTGGCATATTTGAACACCATGCCATACCAACATGCACAGCCTTCATTCATTTCAAGTCCATCTCTCACCAGAGCAGCAAGAGGCAGAGATTCTGTAATCAACATCTCCAATCAGGACCAGTAAACTCCTCAAGCTTGTAGACGTGGGAGGACCCCTTCAAACCTTCCAAGTCCAGTATGCTCCACTTCCATAGACACTGGTATCCTTCCTCCAGCTCTTCCTAGAGCTTCCCTTTCTCCTGCCCCACCTGCAGTTAGTCGTATCACTAATTGTTTAATTGGTCAATATCCCCAAGCAGGCTTTGGATTAGATTCTCCATCTTATGATCCCAGCATCATTCCTATTCCGGGAAACAATGATGATGAAGGAATTGCGGACTTGGAATTTGATTCAAGGATCCTAAATAATCTTAATTCATCAACTATGGAACCTCAAGAAGCAATTCCACCTCCAGTTTCCACTGCAACCCCTGGTCCTCCATCCCAACCTCAACCTCCAACATCTGCTGTGGATCCAAATCTCTTAGCCCTCCTCCAGACCATGACTTCTGCTTTGGGAACAATTTCTCAACCTCCACCAAACAGTACTTATCACTCTTGCACTTTCAAGTCTCCTTCCATGAATGCTCCAGATATGTTTGAAGGCAAAAATCCTAGCAAAATCCGACCATTCCTCCAATCTTGTGAACTCATTTTTGAAAATGACAAAGGAATTTTTAGTGTGGACCGGAAGAAGGTAATCTTCGCAGCTTTGTACCTCTCTGGAAGTGCAAATTGATGGATCCAACCCTATCTGGCTCACCTTTCCAACCAAGAGCCCTCTTTCCTCCTCAACTCATGGTCCCACTTCACAGAGCAATTTCACACCCTCTTTGGCAACAGAATACAAGTCTTCAAGGCTGAAAAGGAACTGGTGAACTTGAAGATGAAGGACTCTGGCTATGCTTCAACCCACATCACTGAATTTTAATCAGTTATGACCAAAGTATCTGGGTGGGGTGATAGAGCCTTGTACTTCCATTTTTGACAAATCCTTCCTTCACGCCTTCTGAACCAACTAGAAGGATACAATGGCTCTCAAGAAACTCTCCAGGATCTAATGGATATAGTTTTGGACTATGATACAAGGTATCATGAAAGGGTAAAAGAAAAATCTTCTTCTCTCAATAATTCTGAACCCCACATTTCTTCTCAATCTCAATCTAACTCTAATCAGCCTCACAAGGGTAGCGGTGAGGGTTGAAAGCATGAAAAGTCCCCAGAAAAGTCAACTTCAACTACAAAATTTACCAGACCCTCTTTGGACCTAGGTACAGATGGAAAAATCAAGGCAAGAAGAGAGAGAGGAAGGCTTATTTTCATATTGTGGTGGTAAACACAAAACAGAAGAATCTAGAAAGAAACCTATCAACTCATCTCCTTTTCCAAATCCAGCACCTTCCAGTGCTTCCCCAAAACCAAACAAAGATTAGGCTCAACCTTTTCTTCCTGTTTTTTAAGGCTTATCTCTATTTTTTTTTTGATTCAGGTGCAAATCAATCTTTAATTTTCAATCTAATGGTTCAAAAGTATCTATAACTTACAGCCCTTTCCTTCTGGGCAAACATATTCATCTTTTCAAATCCAAGCTCATCAAATCTACTTCCCAAATAGTTTTAGTAACTTTGTTTCCTAGCTTTGAATGGGAACCCCTTCAAGTCAATGCACCATTCCCTGAATAAATCACACTTGGAATTGACTCTCTTTAGTACTGGAATCCAGAGGCAAAATTGGAAGATGGGGCTGATCACCTTAAGACACCAACTAACCACCAACCTTTTCTCCAATCCTGTTGAACTCAACCTGGCTACACTGCCTACAGCTGTCCTTCCCTCAACTCTGTCTTTGGCGCCGCTGCCCAATTCATTTCCCCTAACTTCAGAGCATTTTGCAATTCCCAAACAAAACTTCCAATTGCCTTTGAGTTCAACACTCTTTCCACTTGCTTGGATATTCATTGATCCTTTATCTTTCACAGGAGGAAGATATATTTTATTCATCCTTGCATACAATGAAATTGGTTACTTCTTCTGATGTTTCTCTTTGTTACTGATGAAGTCCCTGAAGAATCAGAAACCGTGTTAAATAAATTTACTGCTGATTAAAATTCTTTCCTAGATTTTATCTCCAAGGTTAAAGCAGATCAACATCCTTTTCACCACACTCACAATGACCACCTCAAACCGGAAGGTCCATTTTCTCCAGTTGGGTTTTGAAGAGTTTAAGATAGGCTGAAACGCCAAAGAGAGAAGAATGGGAGACAATGAGGCTACAAAGAGCCAAAGGGGAAGAGGTAATACTTGTAAAGTCAAGTGGAACTGATCTGAAGAGGAGGAAGGGGCACTCAAGTTTGATTGTCTGGTAATCAGATGATTTTCATTCATGGTCCAAGGGAAGGACCAGTATTTATGGAAAACTAGAGAACCCCAAAGGGGGCCTAAGGCAGCAGGTTAGAGACAACTAGAGAGCCCCAGAAGGGGCCTAAGACATGGGTAATGAGATAATGAAAACAGTAAGATAGCAATAAGGTAACTAAATTTGTTAGTTACATAATTTGAACATCAAAAAGACAACACATTTTTCTATTCACCACCTCAAAATGAAAGTTCAACCCAACAAGCCTACATAGCAGAGAATGTAGAGATAGGTTTAATCCAGCCCCAGAACTTCAAGCACTGGAGCACCTGTACTTTTTTCTTTTCAAGAAGAAGGATAGTGGTTTAAAATTATGTGTTGATTTTTGCAAACCTGACGCTGTTATGAAGGAGACCCTTCATCCAATTCCTCCAATGACTTTCACTGACAGTCTTCTTAGGTTCTACAATCCTCACAAAAACTGATCTCAGGTTGCTTACCCCTTAAGCATCACAGGCCGTTGATTTCTAAACTGATCTTTCTTCTCTAAAAGTACTTCCATGCCTTTGTCAGCCTCCTGGATGCCAAGACCCTTGCTAAACTTTAGCTACCAGAGGTGATAGAATAAATAATAAATATATTATTTAATAAATGCAGCAAAAATTGTCAGAAATCATCCTCTGAGTGGTTCCATCCAGACTGACACGCAGTAGCTCTCGCGTCCCCAAACTACTCGATTACACCGGGGGGGACTCTACTTGATCTCATACATCTACAGCTCTAGTTCATACCTTTCTTTCTCCGCTCTTGTTTCTATCTCTCTTTCTGTTCATTTCTTAGTTTATTCACATAACTTTCTGAACTATCTTCTTTCTTTTATGTTCCTTGTTCTTTAGTATTTCAACTCATTGCACTCACATTGTCAGCATCACCCAAAGTACCAATCTCTCAATCCATCCTCTACTCTACCAGACCTATCAACTCCTACTTGATCAAACGCTCTCAACTTCTCCACTACTCAAGGTTCCTCTGGCTTATTCTTTTCGACTGTCTGGTACAATTTCTACTCTATTTCTTTTCTTCTCTTGATTGCTCTACATTTGCTTGTTTTTGTGTTCTCATCTTCTACTATTGCTCATACTGGTGCCGTTGTTCAGAATGTTCCTAGTCCCTCCAATGTCATCATTCTTTTAACTCTCATCCATTCAATCAACACGGTTAAAAGCCAAAACGCTCAACAACTTAACCGCTCAAGATAATGGAGGGACTCGGCAACATGGACGGCTTTCGACAAATCATGCTCAAGGCTGCCCTCAGAGCCGTCCCAAACCTGACAGACGAAAACTACTCGATTTGGAAAGATAAAATCACCATCCTGCTTGAACTCAAAGGAACCAAGCAAATGCTTGACAATGACACTAAAACTCTTAGTTCTACTGACAATCTCGAAACTCAAGTTATCATTCTTTCTAAAATCAATGCCGTTACTCATAACAACGTGGTCAACTCCAAAAATATTGATTTGGCTAAAGGCTTATGGAAAACCATCAAGGAAAGATTTGCATCCTCCCAAACTTCCAACCGTGCTTGAGTCTTTAATGACTTTCTCTATCACCCGTTCAAACCTGAAGCTATCTCCTCCTTCATCACTGAAATAAAAATCTCTCTCAAGAAATTACTCAACGTTGGCATCAAACTCCGATCAGACATCTTAGCGTACTTGGTTCTTTTTAAATTCCCTCAGTCGCTTCACTCCCTTTGTCAGCAAATCATGCACTCCAACAAGGAGATCACGGTGGACTTAGTTCTAAACCACCTGACGCAGCTACAAAATGAATCAAAATCTAAACTCACCAAGACTTCTGTTAGAGAAACAGCATTGGTTACTAATAATTCCAAGACTTCAAATTCCAAGCCTCAAAAATGTTGACAAGGATACCACAATCCCTCTGCTACCAACCATCCCGAGGATTGATGCTGGCACAAGCATGAGAACTTAGCTCCAGAATGGTGGAGAGAAGCGCAAGCCAAATGGAGAGCCCAAAAGAAATCCAAAAGCAACAAAGTTGCCCACTAACATGCACTCTTAACCACCTGGATCAAAAAGTTCAACGCCAATCATCAAATTATCCTTGACTCTGGGGAGTCATGCCACATGTTCAACTCCACTCAATATTTCACCACTATACAAGAATGCAATGGCAAACACATTAGTAAAGGAAAAGATGGAGCTAATCTCCCTATCAGAGGAAAAGGAGAAGTAGTTCTGGCTTGGAGAAACTCCCTTATTCGGCTATCCAATTGTCTTTTTGTCCCCAACCTTGTCATCAACCTCATTAGTCCTGGAATACTGGTCACAGAAAATCAATGCTCTGTTTCAGCTCATGGCAATTCTTTCAAGGTTCACCACAACGGGACTCTTGCATTCAAAGGCTTTATTCAAGACAATCTCTTCACTCTTAACCTTCCCTACTCTATTGGAAATAATTCCAAAATCAGCTATCTTACTAGAAAAACAATCGACTACAATAAGCTTATCTATCTTCACCAATCACTTGGGCACGCCAGTCCTCACCGCTTAAGAAATGTTTACCCCAATATTTCTCAATCCCTGATCAATAACTTTCAATGCTCGGACTGTGTCTTCTCAAAAATCACCAAAACTCCCTTCAATTCTAATGCTAACTATGCCTCAAAACCATTTGAAAAACTCCACATCGACCTAATGGGTCCGATTAATCCAGAATCCTGGAACGGGATGAGGTATATTATGAAAATCATTGATAGCCATTCCGGGTATCTATCTGCAATTCCTCTCAGTGCCAAGTCTGACGCCTGTGCTCAAATTTTATCCATTCTTAGATTCAAGAAGCAAAAAAAAGGCTGTTTTCCAGCCACCATCTGTACTGATGGTGGAGGAGAATTCACCTCTCGAGAACTAAACTTATTCTTTCAAGAAAACTCCATTCAACATATCGTGTCAGAGCCATATCATCACAAACATAATGGAAGAGTCAAACATGCAAATCAAACGATCTCCAAATCCATCAGGACTATTCTTCGATCCTCTAAACTAACCCTTAATCTCTGGGCTGAAGTGGCCAAGGCCTCAACTCTCATGCTCAATCAGATCCCAAAACGCGCAAACAAGAAATCCCCCTACCAAATCTTCAATGGCAAGACACTGCCCTTGGACTACTTTCATCCGTTAGGCTCAAGGGTGGTGTACTTGAATATGAAAATCGCTCGTGGGGATCAGCTCAAAGAACGCGGACTGGAGGGAACTCTTGTGGGATTCAACCCCAAACTTTTATCTTATCGCATTCTCAATCCAAATAATTCTATTATTTCTACTAAGCACATCAAGATAATCAAGTCCTGTCCCGTCTCCACTCCCATCACGGAAAAACCCTCAGAAATCAACCCTCCTCTTGACATCGATTTCCCTTCTCTCAACTTCAGTCACTCTCTCAATGTTGCTCCAGTCCCAACTGATAACTCTGAACCCGCCATCCAGAACTCACCCTAAACAGAATCCGATGAACCTGCTGACGACCAATCTTCTCAATTTTCGCAGGAAATTGCCGATGAATTAATTCCTTCGCGAAATTTACGTGATTGTTCAACACTCAAACCACCCAATTGCTACGGTTATCACCATTATTTTGTTCCAAAATCTTTTGAACAGGCCAAGAAGTGTAAGGACCACGAAAATTGGGACCTGTCGATGGACGCGGAATTAGGCGGCATAGAAAGAATGGAAGTCTGGGAAGACTATGACGGTCCCGAGCCCGCCAATCCTCTCAACATGACTTGTGTCTACCGTCTTAAAGACAATTGTCACAGGGATCCGTTAATTTACAAAAGTCAATTATGCGTACAAGGGTTTGATCAGATCTATTGCCTAGATTATCAGGATACCTTCTCCCCAACTGGCAAGGCCGCTTCACTCAGAATTGCCCTTCTCTACGGTCTCTACCATTCGCTTCCAATCACTCAATTCAACGTTAAAAGTGCTTTCCTCCATGCTCCCCTCAAAGAACTTGTTATCATCAAAACTCCAAAAGGATCAAAGAGAAAATCTAAATATCTAAAACTTAAAAAGTCCCTTTACAGGCTCAAACAAGCTCCACTTAATTGGTTCAATACTCTTACCACGTGGCTCACCAACCAGGGGTTCAATCAGTTGTCCTCTGATCCCTGTCTCTACTTGAATCCTCAATGCCAATCAATGATCTTTTTCCATGTCGATGACCTTATCCTAATAGGTCTTGGTAACAATTTCAGACAAAACTTTCTACACCTTTTTCCAAACTCATCTGCTCATGATCCCAACACAATCCTTGGGATGAAATTCTCAAAATCCAATAGCAAAATTTTTCTTTCACAACCCAATCATATCGATCACGGCCTCGAAGAACTCAAGCTAACAAACTGCCATCCCTCCTCCATTCCTCTAACCTCTAACTTAAATCTACAACCTGCAACTGTTGAAGAACAGGAGGAATTCAAAGCTCTCAATATCAACTACAGATTGGCTGTGTTCTTAATGAACTACATTGCATGTCTGACACGGCCAGACATAAGTTACGCAGTCTCAAGCCTAGCTCAATTCTGCAAACAACCTGGGATAAATCATTGGCGTGATGTAAAACGGTGCTGGAAGTACTTAAAAGCTACTAAGTCTCTCTCTCTAGTTCTGGAAATAAAGCATTGAGATACTCAACTAGTGTTTCAGCGACGCTACTTGGAATGACAACCTTGAAACCCGTCATTCTCAATCCGGTCACTTGACCCTACTGTTTGGATTGCCTGTCGCGTGGAGCAGTTATTGCCAGAGAAATGTAACTCACTCAACCACTGAGGCAGAGCTCAACCCCTTGGTGGACTCTTTTCTCAAGGCAATTTGGATGAGAAGCCTGGTATCGGAAATGTGGACAAAACCCACTCAACCAAGTGTGCATCATATCAATAACAAAGGTTTGGATGATAAATTGAAGAGGTTTGGCTGCAACTCTAAAACCCGACATATAGACATAAAAACAAAAGCAATTAGAGAAGAATTACAGGCCAAGAACCTCAAAATCAAACTTATACCATTGGAAAACATGATAGCCAACGGCTTAACAAAAGCGCTTCCTCAAACTCAACAATCCAATCTTCTCTATGTCATCAATCCTCACTACAAATACCTTGAAATCCTACCAGCCACGAGTGGTGTCAGAAATCATCCTCTCAGTGGTTCCATCCAGACTGACATGCAGTAGCTCGCGCATCCCCAAAATACTCAATTACACCGGGGGGGACTCTACTTGATCTCATACGTCTACAGCTCTAGTTCATACCTTTCTTTCTCCGCTCTTGTTTCTATCTCTCTTTCTGTTCATTTCTTGGTTTATTCACATAACTTTCTTGACTATCTTCTTTCTTTTATGTTCCTTGTTCTTTAGTCTTTCAACTCATTGCACTCACATCCTCAACATCACCCAACGTACCAATCTCTCAATCCATCCTCTACTCTACCAGACATATCAACTCCTACTTGATCAAACGCTCTCAACTTCTCCACTACTCAAGGTTCCTCTGGCTTATTCTTTTCAACTGTCTGGTACAATTTCTACTCTATTTCTTTTCTTCTCTTGATTGCTCTACATTTGCTTGTTTTTGTGTTATCATCTTCTACTATTGCTCATACTGGTGCCGTTGTTCAGAATGTTCCTAGTCCCTCCAATTTCATCATTCTTTTAACTCTCATCCATTCAATCAACAAAAATACCTAAACTATTTGGATTAAGCTTATTGTAAGGTTAATTTGTTTGGTTATGGTTTATTGTTATAAATCAATATGAATAAATTGATTATTAAATATTTTTATAGAGGGGCCACAATAATATTAGGGATCTTTAACACCTCTCTTCAGGGATTTCAGTATGAAAACATGTAGTCCCGGTTACTTTGGGCTCTTTAGTTTAAAGACTTTTTTACCCAAAGATAATATGTATATAAAATACACGGTGGAGTAGCAGGGCCTTGTAACCAAGGTGCCACGACAGAGAAAGGACAATAAAACTCACTGGTATATTATTAAATTTTTAGGGTATCTGTTTGTGACGTGCACTGATGGGTTAAACCTGTATACTGGGGTTATAAGGTTTTTCAGCAGTTTTAATTGATAAAAAGAGGTTGAGGACGGTGTGGAGACTCCTTTGGGATTTTTGGGTAAAAGTTTAGCAAATAGCTTGCTGGCAGTCACTTGAGGGGGAATTTAGTATTACAACTACAAATAAGATAGAGGAATACTAAGGGTGGTTTTGAATTGCCTGCCCCTCTGAGTACTATAGTAGTCTCACAACAATAAAAGAAAAGAGATTTGGTGGCTGATTTTCAGATAGAGTTGCTACTATAGTAGTCTCTATCAGACCTAGGATCAATGTTTTCAAGCTTGATAAGGAAGAAATGGTGGAACAGATAGTGACTTGGAGGAATGAAGCTGAGTAAGGGAAGCATCCTTTATCTAGTCTTATCCTTTATATATATATATATTTTTAATGGTTTTATTGGTTACTGATTGATACTCCTTTGATGATACAGGTGATGATTTGAATAAGGGTTGAAATGGTTGAGCCTATAGTTGATAACTGATGATGATGTTTGATGATGATGATGATGATGATGAAGTAGGTGATGATGATGGATGAGGTAGGTGATGATGATGACTGATGATGGTGATGGTAGGTGATGATGATGATGACTGATGATGATGATGGTAGGTGATGATGATGATGACTGATGATGATGATGGTAGGTGATGATGATGACTGATGATGATGGATGGTGATGATGATGACTGATGATGATGATGATTGATGATGATGATGGTAGGTGATGATGATGACTGATGATGATGATGATGATGTTCAGGTTATGGGTACATGGTGGTGATGTTCAAAGGTATGGGGTATTGAGTAAATAATGGTGGTGGTGGATGGTCAAAAGTATTGGTTATTGGGTTGGGTCATGGTCAAAAGTATGTGTTGATGATGGTGGATGGCCAAGGGTAATGGTGGGGGGGGTTGATGGTTGATGGTGATGATTGATGTTGATGATGATGATGGTGATGTTTGTTGGTATGGGATATGGGATTGGTGATGGTTACAGTATGGGTTATTGGATAATGGTTGAGGATGGTAAAAGTATGGGTTAAGGGTGCCTAGGAGGCATGGTGATCCCTGGAGGGGAGGATGGGGTGAACTGATGGTGCCTGGATGGGGGAGAGAGGCCCTCTATTTATAGAAAATCCTTCCCTCAGGGTTGCCCCTGAGGGTCTCCCTGATACAGTGAATACAGTTCATGAGGCATTTTGGCTGGTCAGAGGAGGAGGCTGTGCAGGATCTACATGCATGTACACCCTTGCATGCATTGCTGTACTGCATTGATACAGGTGCCCCCTGCATAAATTACTTCTGTATAGTGTCCTGTATGATGCTGTACAGCCTCTGCATGCAGTTTCTTGCATATATTGCTGTGTATACAGGTGATTTGTTTGGTTCTTCATGCAGTGCCTTGCATATATTGCTTCTGTATTATGTCCTGCATGATGCTGTACAGCCTCTGCATGCAGTGTCTTGCATATATTGCTGTGTATACAGGTGATTTGTTTGGTTCTTCATGCAGTACCTTGCATATATTAATTATGTATATACTGATGCAGGTTTGTTTGGTGCTGTATGGTTGTACTGTATGGGGTATGTACTTGAAGGCTTCTAGGGTATGTGCATGAGCTTTCACTGATCTGTGACACCTGGTAGAGTATGGGTAGCCAAGGGTTGATTTGAGCTGTATCTTCTAAACCATGAGAGATAGAGGGGTACTTTGGCTGAGTGACTAGGGGTTATTTTTGGTATAGAATCCATTTTTGAGGTCTGTTTGATGATTGGAGCTGTCCTTATACTAGAAAAGTGAGTCTGATGGCTATAGGTTAGGTTTGGGAGCACCACAACGGATATTATTGATCAGACTGAGCCATAAATCACTTACTTATCTCTTATAAGTACTTGATTACCTTGGAAAGGTGTCTGGATATAAATATAACTGGGTCTCTGCCCATCAATATCCTCAAAAGAGCTCTTTATTTATAGCTTTTGGAGTCCCAATATTATCCTTCTGAGGGGTGCAGGGGCTGAAAGGGACAGACACCAAGGCTAGCAGGGTAACCAGTGATAGCCTGTCACTTTTTTTGTTTCTATAGCCCGGGTAGCCTCTAATTTCTCAGGGTAAGGGAATTATTCTACTTTATAATTGATATTAGGACCTGTGAATAACACTAATCTGTCCTATTTATGTGTTATTTAATTAATTATCCTTAGTAAATGTTCCCAGTAAGTTAATAATTATTTTAATAGACATTTCTACAGACATCCTGATTTCAGGTGAGTTCTCATTATGTATTGAATAACTGGAGTAAAGTTGTGATATTGATTTTACTCCTTATTTTTGAGTTTCAGTTGATTTACTAAAATAATTACTTAAAAAAATTAGACATGGGAATTCATGTAAAATTTTTACATCATTAGTTTTTTTAGTATTTCACAAAGATATTGATTTCTAAAAATTCTCATAAAAGTATATTAAAGTTTTTTAATATATTTTTAGAAGTTGTCATTGTCTTATTTTTGACATTCTTGGTACTTTGAATTATATTTAATAAAAAATGTGTATGAGGGTTATTTAAGTATTTTTGTATAATATTATTTACTTTTAGACTATCTACTATCCATGGGAACATTTATTACATATTTAGAATGTTCCCCTGTGGTTTTTAGCATGTTTGCGCGGTACCTAAGCTTCTCAGGCAGCCTGTCACTCTGTCAACCCATAGTCCCGCGGCTGCGTACTTATCAGAGGCCCAGGGCTGCGTACACGACCTTGACGGAGTGACAGAGCTGTATCTCAGCCGCGTGCCGGTGCATTGGCCTCTGCGGCTGCGTGCGGGAATTGTAACAAAACACATTTCCGTCCGTAACTCCTAAAATATACACAACACCTCGATTCTGACTGAATTTTAGGTGTGAAACCTATACGTGACAAGAAGTGTGAAATATTTAATTGGCCAAAAATCTCAATGGTGGTGGCGTGGTATTTTGGTTTTCCTTTCCTTAGTTATTTAAAGATATAAGGAGTTGGATTTCAAGGGTGTGTTCAGTTAGTGACCCTACCTAATTTTGGGTGGAGAATCCATTTCTGTAATAATAGTTATGGTTTTCCTACTCCTTCTCAGGTTAATTGTATTATTTGTATTTTTATGTTATTTTTGTGACTTTTGCAGCTTTCTCTGCAATAGTAGCAAGCTGACAGCCTTTCACAGCTCTCATCAGAAGACAAGGGTATTTCATGAAACTCCTTTCCTCTTTCAACCCAAATTACATTCTTTGGAAGTTATTCATTGAATCCAACCGGCCTCATTTCACGCTGGGACAACATGTTTCCAAACGGGGGAATACTTACTCTGAAAAGAATCCTGATGAATTTGAAAATTCTGAAATTTTTTACCTTGCTTTGAAAATTCTTGAAGCTCAACTGAGTGAATTGATCATAAATTAACAAGCTAAAGAGTTACTCCAAGATATTCTTAAAAGATTGAAGAAAGGGGATGGAAAGAAAAAAAATTCTCCAGATTCCTAGAGCTGCTCACTCCTGCTCATGGTTAAAGTGGGTATACCCAAAATGCCGACAAACTAAAGGTAGAAATACTCCTTCAATAAACCAAAACTCCTTGATCAAGATCAAAATAGCCTATGTATAAGTACAAGAGCTTTCCTGAACTTAATAGAAACTGAATTCCAAAAGGCATTAATCCTGGGAATTAAGTATGACTATCTGAAAAGAAAATGACTACTGATATACCTTCCAAGAGAGCTCCTTGAGCGTTGGTTGGGAAACTTTTCTTGTTTTGGAAAAATAAGGCACTCATGCTTCAACATCCAAATCTCTGATCAATTCATCCACCCATCCATCCTCAATCTCACCAACCTACTCCTTGGAACCAACATCCAACTTCATCACTACTGGATTTCCCTGCTTCTTCAATCAACCCAATTTCATCCACCATTCCAAACCAATTTCATCCTATTGTCTCTTTTCAAATTCAAATTCCAATTGCCATCACTTCCAAATCACAACTCAATTCATTTATTTTCCATCAAAATAAAATACATAAAAAATCCAAACTCCTTCCAATCAATCAGTTTCAAAACCAAATCAAAAGAAAAGAAAATAAAATATAAATAAGACATATAATATTTTCCTTCCAATCACACACCTTCAACATAATCCCCTCACTCTTACGTATCTCATCCAAAGATCCTCCAAAAACCAATCATCCTCCTCTTCATCCATCACTTCCCTCTCCATCCCTTATCTCCTCTCTTCTTTCAAATCATGAATTGTCAAACCAGGAAACACCACCCAGTTTTCTGTTCAAACATCCACTCCAAGTTCACTTCTGGATATTCATCACCACCAGAACTTCAAAACAGCATTCAATACACCAGAATCTTCCAATGAAAATTCCACTCCAAAACTTCCAACACTTCCAACACTTCCAAGCTCTTCAATCACCTTTCAGGTCCACCTCTCTCCCTTCTTTCCTATCTTCACACCAACCTTGGCCGCCCCCATATAAACTCCCTCTTCTATCTCTTCATCCTACTTCTTCTACTTCTTTTTATATATGTTTCTTCCTTCTACCTACCTCCTCAAAATCCAAATTAATCCTCCATGCTCTCCAGGAAAACTCTCATCATCTCCCTTCCAAGGAGAAAAGCCTCTCAGCCCCCCTTCATAATCCAATTCTTCCTTTTCAGACTTTGAAATCTTTGAAGGGAACTTTTAAAGGCATTTCCAGCTTTGAAATTGCTTCAATCAGCTTTGCCAGGTTCATCTCCCCTAGGTCAAACTTCAAACAATTCCATTTTGGTTTGTCAAACTTCAAAAAATCAAATTCTTCCATTTTCAAACTTCAACAGCTTTGATGGGCACTTCAAAAGGCGTTTCCAGCTTCAACATTGCTTTGATAAGCTTTGCCATGTTCATCTCCCCTAGGTCAAACTTCAAACAAGTCCATTTTGGTTAAAAAGTCCTTTGACCAGGTTCACCAGGTTTGATTTCCTTAGGTAGAACTTCAAAAGGGTCCACCTGGGTTTGTTGAACTTCAAAAAACCAAATTCTTCCATTGTCAAATTTGAAAGCTTTGACAGGCACTTCCAAAGGGCTCCACAGGTTCAAAAGTGTTTCGACCAGGTTCACCAGGCTCAATTTCCTTAGGTAGAAATTCAAATGGGTTCACATGGGTTCATCAAACTTGAACAAAATCCATCCTTTCTTGTCAAACCCCAACTGTAACCCTGGATTCCCATTCCAAGTCTCATCCTTCCATCCCCTACACCTGCCTAATGCTTCACCTGCTTCAAGAAGTCCAAGCTGGCTTCCAAGCCTCCCAGCTTGCAATCAGCAAGTACAATGGAAATCAGTCTTCATCTCCAGCACATCCTTTTCTGGGCATCAGGAGCTGCACCTTCCCTTTCTGGGGGGTACTTTCATAACCACAGTTCTGATACTCCTTCAACTAAACCAATCAAACCTCTTCCACCAGCTTCACCCTCTCCTTGTATGGTATAAGCTCTATGTCCATGTACACCTCACCACTGTTTCATGTTATCCAGTCAAAGTTCTCAGGATCTCTCCCTCTCCCCATGGCTTGGTACATCCTCCATCTCCCCTGAACCCAATCAGTATATGAATTAGTACATATTACACTTAGTATATACATAGTACATACTCTCCACTTTCTGTTCAGCCCATACTCCCAGGACTCCATATCAGTACATGTCAAACCTTCCTGAATAGGCCCATGACCCAATTAGTCAACTACAGCCTCCAGCCCAATCAGTCAACATGTAATACCATGAGAAATACAACCGGCAACACCAGCCCTCATCCCTCAAGGCCTCCTTCTCAGCTCTTACATATAATGGCCTCTCCTTCCCGTCTGGACTGATTCCCCCAAGGAATTAGTATACTAATTCTTACTGGTTAGTCCCTCTGCCAGCAGGTTTTATCTCAGAACAAGACAACCTCCCCCAGCCTGCTTAACTGATATGACCTTGTCCCTTCCTGGTTTTACTTTCATAGGATTCAAAAAAACCTTCTCCTGGACTTCTCCATTCCACCCTTACATCTTCTCATCAATTTTACTCCTCCTCTCATCTTCTTCTTTGCAATTCCAAAAAATCATCCTTGAGTGCTATGAGTAGTAGTGCCTGTGCCTTCAGCCCCTTGCACGCCAGGTGCATGCGTGAAAGTAAGCCCCTCCCCCCTCTTTCTCTTCCTTTCCCTCACTGGTTGCTGATCTTTTGATCAATCACCTGTAGTTCCCCCCTGACTGTCTTGCTCAATCCCTCAGGTGAGCGCCTCCCCTCCTCCTCCTCCTCCTCCTCCTCCTCCTCCTTTCTTTTCCCCTCCTGATTGATTGCAAATCAATTTTCCATCAATAAAGTGATTGATTCCCAATTGATTGCTTGACCAATTCGCAACAATCACAGGTCAGCTCCCCCCCTCCTCCTTCTTCTCCTCATCATTACCATCAGATGAAGCAGAAATGTTTTTTTTTTGTGTTTCAGCTTTGACCAGTATTGTTTTTCATTTGTTTGTTTTTTATTCATCTACTTTGATTATGACTGAGTAATCATTTTTTTTTTGGTTTTTTGGGTTTTTTTTTTGGATACCATGCAATGCAAACCTGTTTTGACCCTTGTTCTTTCAACCCCCGCCCCTTTTCTGGACTGCCAATGTTTCTGTCAGTGAATTCAAAATTTTATACAACAGATTGATTCCTTCTTGATCCTCACCCCAAGTGCAGTAAGTACCTGGGAGGGATCAAGATGGAGGGGATGGTTTGAAAAATGCAAAGAGAGGTGGCAAGCAGAGGGCTCTTTGGCAAAAGAGGGATCAAAGGAGAGATTCTGAAATCTCTTTGGAAGTAAATGAAGATGGTTTTAATGAAAAGGTCATTTGTTCTAAAAAATAACTGCAAACTTTGGAATTTTAACCTGCTATTGCTGCCAAAAAGAAAAACTCAAAAACCCTCCCCTGAAGAGTTTGGAAAAACCAAACAGAAGATTGAAAAATTCCATTTCTTCAGCTCTGAAAAAGTGGCTGTTCTTGAGTGTTCCAATTGCCACTCTCTGGTTGCAATAATTGAATTTTTCCCATTGAATAAACTCTCCAAGAAAAAAAAGAAGGAAATCAACTTGTTCAAAACATCCCTTTACCAATCCAAAAATTTTGTAAAAATTTTTGGTCCCTCAACCCCTTTGGGTACAAAAATGTGGCCAATTGGATGGCAAAAATTGATGCACCCTTCCAAACCTTTTGAACGCTATTTGAAGAAAGCAGCTATTCAATCTTCCCCCCGGAGTTTAAATTTTTGAACCTTAGGTCTAACTAGGTATCACAAATTTTAGGCCAAATGTCCCAAAAATTTCACAGACTGGTACAAAATTCCAACCAAGAAACCATGCTGGACAACAATATACCCTTTTAATCTTCATTGAAATATGGGTCCTGGCTCACTTTTTTGACTGCGCTCCCCAAATCACCTTCAATTCAGATTCCTTCTAAAATTTTCCACACATTGACAAATGTGACATCTCTTCCTATTCCTTTCTACTGGTGGTTTCTAACAAAAAATTCAATGGACAAATCATTGAGAACAAGGAAAAATATCAAATAAAAAATTGCCAATTTGTTTTTCCTCACTTGGGATTTGGAATTGGTTTCAAAGAAAACGTTCTTGTAAAAATTGTTTGGGCAGAAAACAATTAAAATCACTGTACTTTTACTGCTTTAGAGAATGCCACCCATACTAGGATGGATATGCATTTTCAAATTAACAAGGCCACCCGCAACACTTGCAAAGACTTGAAAAGCGGCCAAATATATTCTAGAAAACAAATTTAAATAAAAATAAAAAGGGTGATGATAAATTGAACAATCCCAGTTTTGTGGGAGTTGGTAGGGCCCTACAACACCCAATTGACCCATGGGAGACCCATACATGCGTCAAATGGGTTGTTTAAAACACCATTTATGTATTTATTTTTCATTTTTATTTATTTTTCCTTTATTTATTTATTTTGAATTTATTTATTTATTTATCTTTTTATTCATTTCCTCATCCATCCATCCATCCATTCATTTTTTTATTTATTGATTTATTAATTTAATCATTTATTTATTTATTTATTTATTTATTTATTTATTTATTTATTTATTTATTTATTTATTTATTTATTTATTTATTTATTTATTTATTTATTTATTTATTTATTTATTTATTTATTTATTTATTTATTTATTTATTTATTTATTTATTTATTTATTTATTTATTTATTTATTTATTTATTTATTTATTTATTTATTTATTTATTTATTTATTTATTTATTTATTTATTTATTTATTTATTTATTTATTTATTTATTTATTTATTTATTTATTTATTTATTTATTTATTTATTTATTTATTTATTTATTTATTTATTTATTTATTTATTTATTTATTTATTTATTTATTTATTTATTTATTTATTTATTTATTTATTTATTTATTTATTTATTTATTTATTTATTTATTTATTTATTTATTTATTTATTTATTTATTTATTTATTTATTTATTTATTTATTTATTTATTTATTTATTTATTTATTTATTTATTTATTTATTTATTTATTTATTTATTTATTTATTTATTTATTTATTTATTTATTTATTTATTCATTTATTTATGTATTTATTTATTTATTTATTTATTTATTTATTTATTTATTTATTTATTTATTTATTTATTTATTTATTTATTTATTTATTTATTTATTTATTTATTTATTTATTTATTTATTTATTTATTTGTTTATTTATTTATTTATTTATTTATTTATTTATTTATTTATTTATTTATTTATTTATTTATTTATTTATTTATTTATTTATTTATTTATTTATTTATTTATTTATTTATTTATTTATTTATTTATTTATTTATTTATTTATTTATTTATTTATTTATTTATTTATTTATTTATTTATTTATTTATTTATTTATTTATTTATTTATTTATTTATTTTTTATTTATAACTTGATTAATTAATGAATTGATTTTAACCATAACATCACCTATTTTTGATTTTTTGGTTTATTCCTGTTTTTTTGTTGTTTTTTATTCAGTTTACTTTAGTTTTTGATTTTTTTTTTGGACCAAAATGCCTTTTCTTATGTGGCACAGAACAATACCATTTCTGAATTGTGTACAACCCCACACAACTCAAATGTAGTTGTTTAGTGTACCACACAACATGGTATTGTTGTGTGGGGGCTACAAAATTACAGTCAAGTTTTTTAGAGGCTATAAAACTCAATTGTAGTTGTTTAGCGTGCCACACAGCCCATTTCAGTTGTGTACATGAATCATTTGAGTTGTGAATTTATTTTCACCCAAATAAAAAACATTTTTTCATTGTTGGGGTTAAAAATAGGGTCAAACATTTTTGTATTTGAAAATATTATTTTTGGTTTTAATTTTTAAAACTTTTATCAAACCAAATATTTCACAAGCCAAGAAATCAATTGATTTCCTTTATTTCATCAACAGTTCTACTGCTAACAATACATGCCATGGCTACCAATAACCTATATTTTTTTGCATGACTAGCCTTTCCCTCTCCTTTTGAAGTCAGTCTGCCTCTCAATCCTTCTCCTTCTCATCTTTTGGAAACTCAAGCTCAGCCTTTTTCATTTTTCACTCAGCTTCCAACTTTCATTGATGAGTCAAACAATCAGCTCTCTGCTTTTTACAATCCATAGCCAGTTGTCAATCCCACTTCTCCTTTTCAAATTGAAGTTTTTCAGATTCAATTGTCATTTCACTCCTTTTTGGAGGGGATAGGAATGACCTTGATATTGGAAGCAAGTAGAATCAATAGATTCACTTACTTGAATCTCTCTTCTCCATGATATCCTCAAATCCAGAAAAATTTGATGTGTTTCTCCTCTTTTGACCACTATTGGGGTTGAGGTTGATGGAATTGCAGGCCTTTTTCTTTCCCTTTGCAGAGGAGGTTTGTGTGTGAACATCATTGCTCTCATTTGAAGGGGATGTGGGAGGTCCCATTTTCTTGGGCATTTGTACATTTAGGAAATTATGAGCCTTTTTTTTTACAATCTAAATCAGTCAGAATTGGCCAGAAAAAAGAAAAAGGAAATTTGTTCCTTACTTGAGCAGAGGTTGATGGTAGTGGCAATACAGGAATAAATTGCTCCTCATTGGCCAAGTTGTTCATTTCTTCAAATCCAGGAAGACAGCAATCAAAATAAGGAAGTGAGGGGTCCAAGGAAGGGTTTTAATTTTTGATAAATGCTGATGTAGAAATTATTGGAGCTGGTTACGTTGGAACATCCTCCTCCAAATCAGATTGGGGCCACTCATAGGTTTCATTGGGATCATCATTGATAGGCTGAGCATCCACAGCCAGGTCCTCAGCATCAACTGAATCTGATTGTTTGGCATCAAAAGTGGCTAAAGGGGTGATATTGGCCTTCTTTCCAAAGATTTCATCCATTTTGATATAAAAAGGAAAAATGGAGTCCAAATTATTAACCACCAAGTTGATTACCTTTGCTTTATCCAACTTTGTGAGACCAAAGCCAGTGTAGATGGACATTGAGTGGGAATTTTTGTACTTGTTTGATATCTCTTGAATTAATCCCACATCTCTTTGGATGAAAGATTGGGCATACCTTTTGTTTTATTTATCAGTTCATTGTCCATCAGGAGATAACCATTAAACTTAGAGGATGGAGGTTGGCCAACTTGTGTATCATGTTCTGATCCAAAGCAAGCTTCATAGTTGGAGGGGATTTTGAGCCAATTTACCAGGATGATGTAATCACCTCTCTTGAGCTGACTTGAGCCTTTGGAAGCTGATGGTGGAGGATTATTGGATGTTGAGTTCCTGGGGGTTTTTTGCTTTGGTCCATAAGATTTTTTAGTGGACTTCGCGGGGGGAGGATTGCTGAGGGAAAATTTAAAAAAATTAAGAGGGATGAAGGGATGAAGAAATGAAGCAATTAAGTGATGAAGGGATGTGTTTAAAGCAGGGATGAAGTGATGAAGCAATGAATCAATGAGAATTAAAATGAGATCAAAGCTGGGATAAAGTGATGAAGTAATGAGAGGATGGATTTGATGAAAGCAATATTGTGTGAGAAAGTGATGAGAGTGATGAAGCAATGCAATTCATGAAGTGATGAGGTAATAAAGTGATGAGAACAATGAAGCAATGAGAGTTATGAAGCAATGATAGTGATGAAATTATGATTATAGCAATAAAGAGATGAAGAGAAATTAATCAAATTTTTGGATGAGGTTGGGGGTAGTATTTTTTTCAATGAGGTTGAAGGTTGAAACCAGGGGTTATTATTTGGAATGATGTGTTGGGGTGGTGAAAGCCTTTAAATACTTCATTTGAAAAGACCCAATTATTTTCCATTGACTTTGACACATCTGATGTGAAATAAGTGGGTTTTTTTTAATTTTAATGGAGGTTTTGAAATAGCGGATTTGGGTTGAAACACACCATTAAAAAATGGAGGTTTTGCTTAACTTTGATACACCCTATTGAAAATCTATGGTGCCTGTTCAGATTCAATAACACCCTATTGAAAATCTATGGTGCCTGTTCAGATTCAATATTTAATAAAGCTGCATGAAGGATCATTGCAATATTATCATATTTTATTTATGTTTCAATAAAGGTGTTACTTTTCTACAGGGAAATGCCAGAGTTTAGATATTGTGCATAAATGAGTCAAGAAGGGAGCCCATGCAACATCAAAATCATGAAACATTCATTTTATTTGGGTTATTGGGCTGTGGCAAGTCCATGCTTGATTTCTCAATCCTTTGAAATATTGAAAATTGATTATGCTTGTTCAGATTTGCAACTTATTTACTTGTCTCTTTCAGAAAATTCTCATATTCTTGTTGGATGGGCATTTCCATGAATCTCTTCCATAAAGGAACTTTTTTTAACTCAAATAGCTTTATTGAAGGTATGAAGAGGGGTTCAATACACCCATGTGGAAGGAAAGTTACACCAA
The DNA here is from genome assembly GCA_025617555.3 of Puccinia polysora. NCBI lineage: Eukaryota > Fungi > Basidiomycota > Pucciniomycetes > Pucciniales > Pucciniaceae > Puccinia > Puccinia polysora. The sequence continues at coordinate 25,425,288 of CM062646.1, read as the reverse complement.
AGTGATTAAAACACCTTTTTTAAGTCCACATGACATAAACCACTGGTCAAAATTCAGATTTGATACCCAGTATATGTGGTGAAAACATCCAAAGAGCTTTTCTGCTCTGTTTCCATTTCTTAATTTTTAAATTATTTATCAGTAGATTTTTTTGAAATTTGAGTGCTTCTATGTAATTGTGAAAAAACAAACAAAAAAATGTTTCTCATGGGCTGGAGGTGAATATAAAAATTCTTCTTTGTGATGTCTCTGTTCAGTTACCTTATTTTTTGAAAATGGAAATTTTCAGGTGAATTTTTGTGCAAATCTGGGTGAATTTATTTCTTTTCATTGGTGACCCAGTAAATTCATGTTTTTTCTAATGTGATTCTAAAGTGGACCTCTTTATTTTTTCAAGGAAATTTTGGTGAACCCAATGATTTTTTTTTTTTGAGCCCATGTTTCTTCTCAAGTCCAAAAAAGGCCTTCAAATGGGACCACATGGTGAAATGAAGTCACTGGAAAGCCAGAGCCCCTATTTTTTCTGTTGTGGATCCATGGAACCTTTTTCCTGGGGAACTGGCCGGTGGCTCTATACTGAAGTTGATACTCATACTTCTTAGACATTTTCTCTGTTTGCAATGCTCCAATTTTGAAATCATTTGAAACTTAAGATTAATTTTCAAAAAAAAATGAACTCTTCATTGAAAAAGTGTACTGCTTCAAAAACGTTTTTCTTTTTTTAGAGCTATTGTCTTTAATTTTTGAACTCCTTTTATTTTTAATATTCATTTCTTAATTTTTACTCTTGATTCTACCTGTAAGGGAGTTTATTATTAATTTGAAAAACTTTTGAAGAATCAATTGTGAAGTGCTGCACTCAAGGGGCAAGGGAAGTTCTTTTCTTGAGTCATCCCACCTGGATATGCCTGAGGTAATACACATGGCACATTGGCCAGGTTCAATTGTTTGAGTGATCACCCTGAATGCTGACCTGGGCTTGGCAGCTGCATTTTATGCATCTGAGTTAAGCATCCAATTATTTTATTTTTAATTGATAACTTCAATTGTTCTCTGATATATATCTAGAAACTCAACTTGGGAAATGTGGGTTTTTTAAAGCTGGAAACTCCCATCATGTAAATTGTGCTGCATGTTCAAGCAGGCTTTGATTGCCTGTATTCAATTCAAATTAAGTTGTTTTTTAAGAAAATATATTTGGAATCTGACACAAAAAGGAAGAAATTGTTCACTTGACAATTTGATGTGCATTCAGAGGTTATTTCAACAAATTCTGTCATTTTGTAAAATAGATTAATTCCCATGGTTTCAAGTTTGTTTACTTGGACAAAATAGGGCGTATCAAAGTTAGCAAACCCGCCATAAGAAACCCGCCATTTTTTTTGACAAAACCCGCCATTTTGAATGGCGGGTTTCTGAAATACACATACCCCCTAACTGGTGTATTTCAAAATGGCGTGTTTCATGAAAATGGCCAATTTCAATCATCAAACACGCCATTAAATCCGCCATTTATGCATCATCATCCATCCACCATCCATCACATCAAAAACACCCATCCACATCAGTAAATCCATACCGGTCCCATCTCCATCGCATCACACACATCTCTATTGTTTTTCACATACCTTCACATACCCATCTTCACACAAATCCCATCATCATCTCATCACCCCACATCACTCACCACCTTTCTCAACATGTCCAATCAAACATCCCACCAGCAAGTTGAAAACGCAAAAAAGCTGACTGAACTTTTGCTACTGTTTTACTCCCATTCAGACTCTGATTCAGACTCTGATTTGGAATAAACTTGGTTAGCTTTGAATTCTCTGTTGGCAAAGCAATACATGGTTCCAAGAATACACACTCTCCATAACCCTATGTATGAAAGGCAAAATCTTCATCTCATCCCTGACTTAAGCTTCCAGCAACTGTTCCGAACTTTGTTGCCTTCTTTCATGAAACTTTTGGCAATGATTGAAGACCACCACATCTTCCAGAACAATTCTCGCAATCCTCAACGTGATCCAGCCATCCAACTTGTTGTTTCTCTTTGTAGATTGGGGTCAAATGGAAATGGAGCAGCAATCCATCGATTGGAAAATCTATTCTCAGTCAGTTACGGAAGCATTGACTTATACACCAAAAGAGTCATGATTGCTATCCTATCTTTCCGTCGCTTGGTCCTTTCATGGCCAACCAAAGAAGAACGCAAGGAGATATCTCAAGTAATGGAGACAAAAGGCTTTCCTGGTTGCATTGGTTTTGTTGATGGAACCACCATCCCCTTGAGTCAAAAACCCAACCTAGATGGCAACCACTATTTTGATAGTAAAAAAAGGCAATTGATTCATTTCTTTTCCAATTTCTATGATAAAACTTTGGATAACACACTGACCAAATATGTTAAATCTCTTTGTTTAGATACTCCGTGGCACTACAACTTGTTTGCAATAACAACAAGAAGTTCATCTCCCTCCATGCTGGCCTTCCAGGTTCTTGTCATGATTCATATGTTTTCAATTGGATGCAGATTGCCCAACAACCAGAGATCTACTTTGACCAAGATCAATACCTTCTGGCCGATTTGGCTTATGCTAGTGGGAAATATGTAGTTCCAGCATACCGGAATGTTTTGTCCAATGATCAAGGAAAAACCGATTTTAACTATCATCTTGCCCAATCACGAGTTTGGATTGAGCATGCCATAGGAATTCTGAAAGGAAGATGGGACAGCTTACGGGAGATGCAAAACCAGCTCCAATGTTCCAAAGATATGAGGTTCCTCATCAACTGGATTATCACTTGTGTAATCCTTCACAACCTTTTGGCCAACATCAAAGATGAATGGGACAAAATATTCCAAGATGATATTCCTGATCCGCCTCAAGTCATCCCTGTCTCATCTGGTCCCTCATCTTCTTCTATGAGAGAGCGGATTCTTCCTCTCACCCTTGCTTGCTTTGATGAGTAATTTTTGATTTTGAAATTGGTAAAAATTCCCTTCACCTTATTTTTTTGGTTTTGGTTGTTCACCCAAGATTCATAGGCTGAGTTTTTTTTTTATTTTTTTCTTTTAGTAGACTTGAATCCAAAAACACCTCCACCTCAAACCCTGCCACTCACCAAATGCCAACCCCCTCCCCCTCACCACTCAACCCCTTCAACCTCACCCCACTCACTCACCAGTCAAACCCTGCCTCCTCCTCACCAAACCACCTCACTCATCACCACCACCTTACTCACCACCACCACCTCATCTCACCTCACTCACTGAATCCCCTCCTCCTAATCCTGGTAAGCCCCCTCCACCCTCTTCCTCTTCCTTCCCCTCACCAGTTGCTGATCCTTTGATCATTCAACCTTTAGTCCCCCCCTGGATCCATTTCTCTATCCATCAAGGTGAGCCCCTCCCCTCCTCTAATTCCTCCTCTCATTGATCAAGCAATTGATTGCCAAGTTTGGGGGTATTTTATTGGAATGAGATGGTGACATTATGAAAACCAAGGGGCAAATAAACAAAAGGATTGATATTTCAGGCATGGCGCGGCCACAGCCCAATCAATCAAATACCATCATTGATTAGAAAGCACTTTGCATGGTTTCCTTAATGGACGCATTCATGCAAGGCATTCAATCTCCGGCATGCTTTGGTTGAAAAACCAAAGCACCTTTTAGGGTGGATGAGGTGGGTGGTGGTGGGTGGTGGTGAAACAAAAGGATTGATGTTTCAGGCATGGCGCGGCCACAGCCCAATCAATCAAATACCATCATTGATTAGAAAGCACTTTGCATGGTTTCCTTAATGGACGCATTCATGCAAGGCATTCAATCTCCGGCATGCTTTGGTTGAAAAACCAAAGCACCTTTTAGGGTGGATGAGGTGGGTCGTGGTGGGTGGTGGTGGGTGGTGGTGGGTGGTGGTGAGTGGTGGTTGGTGTTGGTGTGGTCCAGGTTACTAAATAGCTTCCTAGGTGGGGAGGGGATTGGAAAACCCCCCCACCAAGCCTGTCCCTCCCCCCTTGCTTGCTTGCTAGGTGGGGAGCGGATTTTAAATCCCTCCCCCCTTCCCCCCCCCTCAATCTCCCCCCTTGCTCAATTGCTAGGTGGGGATTTGAAATCCCCCCCTCCCTCCCCCCTCCCTCCCCCTCCCTCCCCCCTTGATCTCCCCCCTCTTTCGCTCGCTAGGTGGGGAGCGGATTTGAAATCCCCCCCCCTCCCTCCCCCCTTGATGTCCCCCTTGCTTGCTTGCTGGGCGGGGGGGTGATGGTGGCTTGCGGTGTGGTAGACCAAACCTAATCTATAGCCATCAGACTCAATTTTCTAGTATAAATATAATCCCAATCATAAATTTAACCTCAGAAATGGATTCTACACCAAAAATAACCCATAGTCACCCAGCCAAACTACCCCTCTATCTCTCATGGTTTAGAAGATACAGCCAAAATAAATTGTGGACAGCTCATATCACACCCAGGTATCACAAACTAGTGAAAGGCCATATGGGTATACTTGGAATCCCTAAAGACATACCAGTAACATCCCAACATAACACCTCAACCAAACATACAACCAATCACCTCACCTGTATACTCAGAACCATAAGCAAGGCCATGTGTAACCAAAACAACCAGAAGTACAAGGAACCACAGGACTACCCAGCAATGTATGCAGGCAGTCTGGGCCATCTGTAACCAAACAACCACCAGTACATACAGCCAGTAGCATGTGATACCAAATAAACTACCAGTACCAACAACCCTCAGCACCACACAGCAATTTATGCAGCCAGTAGCATGTGTAACCAAACACCCAGCAGTACAAGGCACCACAGGACTACCCAGCAATGTATGCAGGCAGTCTGGGCCATGTATATCCAAACAACCACCAGTACAGGCACCACAGGACTACCCAGCAATGTATGCAGGCAGTCTGGGCCATGGGTAACCAAACAACCACCAGTGAAAATACCACAGGACTACCCAGCAATATATGCAGGCAGCTAGGACCATGTAGATCCAAACAACCCACCAGTACCAGTTCACCACAGCACAAATTCAACCCAGCACTACACAGCAATTAATGTAGGCAAGTGCCTGCATGTAACCCCAGTACAACCTCTTTCCAACCAGCAGAAATGCCTCATGTAACTGTATTAGGTTTTCCCAACCAGCAGAAATGCCTCATGTAACTGTATTAGATTTTCCCAACCAGCTAAAATGTCTCATTTACCTGTATCCCACTGTAACAGGGGAAGCCCCAGGGCACCCTCAGGGGCAGCCCTGAGCATCCCCTGAGGACCAGATTTTCTATTTAAGGAGGGCCTCTCTGCCCTATCCAGGTTGTATCATGATACCATCATCATCATCATCCACCATCCAGGAGCTCCACCCACTCATCAACTACTCATCATCCAATTACCACCCAATCATCTGTGGTCCTACCCAGATATAAAAAAAAAAGGAGATTGTCAGTGTAACAATAAAAAAAAAGGAAATCAAAGTCCAATTCTATAACCTAATCAACCATTGAAACCAGCCCATTAGGTCCTTTGAATAAGGGTTCTTCTGTGACCTGAACTATTCAGCACCAAATTAAAGGAAACCACCCATCACTCAATAATTACCCTTACAAGGAAAGAGAGCACAACAAAAAGTGACTGCCAACCCTTTTTTTCCTCTACCCAGCCCCCTGTGGGTAAACCCATCCTTGGGTCCTCTCCTGAACCACCCCTTTGATAAAACCCTTGAACCCTTTAATATTGGGATATTGGTTAAAGATCACACATATCTGATCAACCACTAACCAATAAGCCAATACATATGGTCCATTCTTCAACAACCCCACCAATAACAATTAATAACCAATCAATATCTGATCTGAGACCTATACTAAGTCTCAAAGAAACCAGCCATTAATTTAAATAAATTATTGTGCAGACTTACTATAGTACTAGAAGGGCAGGCAATTCAAAACCACTCTTAGTGTTACTAATACTCTAAAGGAGTAGAAGTAATACTAAATTCCCCTTCAAGGACTGCCAGCAAGCTATTTGCTAAGTTATTTACATAATCCCTCAGGAGTCTCTACAGCGGTGGGGGGGACTGCATTTCTCGCTTGCTAGGTGGGGAGCGGATTTGAAATCCCTCCCCCCTTCCCCCCCCCTTGATCTCCCCCCTTGCTCAATTGCTAGGTGGTGATTTGAAATACCCCCCTCCCTCCCCCCTCCCTCCCCCTCCCTCCCCCCTTGATCTCCCCCCTCTTTTGCTTGCTAGGTGGGGAGCGGATTTGAAATCCCCCCCCTCCCTCCCCCCTTGATGTCCCCCTTGCTCGCTCGCTGGGCGGGGGGGGGGGGGGTGATCAAGTGCCCCCCACCGCAAGCCCCACCAGCTCCTTCCCCCTTGCTTGCTTGCCGGGCGGGGGGGGTGATGCAGTCCCCCCCACCGCAAGCCGGTGGCTTGCTCCCCCCTTGCTTGGTTTCTGGGCGGGGGGTGATGAAGTCCCCCCCACCGCAAGCAGGTGGCTTGCTCCCCCCTTGCTTGGTTGCTGGGCGGGGGGGTGATGAAGTCCCCCCCCACTGCAAGCCCCACCGGCCCCCCCCTTTGCCGCTCACTTGGTCCGCCCACCAAGCCGGCCCCCCCCACTGCGAGCCCCACTGGCCCCCCCCCCTTCGCCGCTCGCTCGGTCCACCCACCAAGCTGCCCCCCCCACTGCAAGCCCCAACAGCCCCCCCCTTTTGGCCGCTTGCTCGGTCCGCCCAACGAGCCGGGCCCCCCCACTGCAAGCGCCACCGCCCCCCCCCCCTTTGCCACTCGCTCGGTCCGCCCACCGAGTCGGCCCCCCCCTTTACCACTCGCTAGGTTGGGGGGTGATGAAATCCCCCCACCAAGCTGCCCCCCCCTTCCCCACTCGCTTGGTCGGGGGGTGATGAAATCCCCCCACCAAGCCGGGCCCTCCCTCCCGCCTCGCTCGCTTGCTTGGTTGGGGGGTGATGAAGTCCCCCCAACAAGCTGCCCCCCCCTTTGCCCCTTGCTTGGTCGGGGGGTGATGAAATCCCCCCACCAAGCCGGGCCCTCCCTCCCACCTTGCTCGCTTGCTCGGTTGGGGGGTGATGAAGTCCCCCCAACAAGCCAGGCCGTGCTTGGTGCATCGACCTCTTCAAAAAAAGCAAAAAAAAAAATCAAAAAAAAAACCCAAAAAAAAACCAAAAAAAACCAAAAAAAAACAAAAAAAACCAAAAAAAACCAAAAAAAAAAACCAAAAAAAAACCAAAAAAAAAAGCATAAAAAAACCAAAAAAAAACCAAAAAAAACCAAAAAAAAACAAAAAAAAACAAAAAAAAACAAAAAAAAAACCAAAATTTTCAATGGTTGTCAATGTGAGAGGATTGGCACTCGGTCAGTTGGGCCAAATTGTTTCATTTGCAACCTTGGGTTTGAGTATAACTGTGATCCCTTTGCAGGAAAGTATGATGTTCAAGACCATTGTGTGACAGGTTCTGGTTTGATTTAACCCACAGTGGCACTGCCTTGAGCAAACCATTGTCTCCTTGCCCACATCAGGCTCAAACAACTGGGCCAAAGTGCTTTAGTTGCAAGCTTGATTTCAAGCAAAAAGGTATAGTCAAAATGGTTTGGGCGGCTAACAAGTACAAGCACTGTACCTTTCCAGCTGTGGACACAGCAACCCATACCAGAATGGCCATGTCACTCAAAATTAATAATAAAACTCAGAGCACTTGTAGGGACATGAAAAACGGCCAAATTTACTCTAGAGAAAAAAATATCAATAAAAACAAAAAAGATTTGTATATTGGTGGGGTTAAGAATGCTCTCAAATGTTGTTGTAGTAAAAAATAATTTTTTTTTCTTTCATCCATGCAAATATCTTTACAAGCCCAGCATTTGAGTAATCTGCTGTATTTCTTCTACCAATCTACCACTGCCAATGCAAGCCAAAGCTACTGATACCTTATCCTTTTTCTCGTTTGCCCATTGTTCCCTCTCCTTTTCCAGTTGCACTTGCTGCCAATCCTTCTCCTTTTCCTCTTTTTGAAACTCTAGCTCAGCTTGTTTCAACCTCCACTCAGCATCCAATTTTTGTTGATTAGCCAAAGTCTAGGCTTTCTGCTTTTGACCATCCATGGCCAGTTGGCAATCCCACTTTTGCTTTTCAAACTGAAGTTTATCTTATTCAATTTGTGATTTCACTGTTTTTTGGAGGGGAATGGCAATGAGCATGATTTTGAAAGCAAGGATATTGAATCAATCAACTTACATGAATCTTGCTTCTCCATGATTTCTTCAAAGCCCGAAAAACTGGAAGTGTTTCTCCTCTTTTGATGACTTTTGGGGTTGAAATTGATGGAATTGGAGGCCTTTTGCTTACCCTTGCCAGAGGAGGTTTGAGTCTGAAAGTCCTCACTAGTATTTGAAGGCGATGTGGGAGGCCCCATTGGCTTGAGTTTTTGGCCAATCAAAAATGGATGAGCCTGTTTTTTTACAATGTAAATCAGTCCGGAGCAACCAGACAGAATCAAAAACAATTTATTTCCTTACTTGAGCAGATGTTGATGGCAACGGTGATCCAGGAATAACATCCTCCTCATTGGGCAAGTTCTCAAGTTGTTCTGCCGCAGGAAGAGAGAAATCAAAAGAAGGAAGTGAGGGGTCCAAGGTAGGGATTGACTGATCAATCAATACCAAAGTAGAAGTGATTGGAGCCAATTGTGTTTCAATATCCTCCTCGTCATCAGATCGGGGCCACTCCAAGGCCAAGGTTTCATCAAGGTCCCTGTTGGTAGGCTGAGCATCCCCAGCCAAGTCCTCGGCATCAACAGAATCGGATTGTTGGGCATCAAAAGCAGCTAGGGGGGTGATGTTGGCCTTCTTTCCAAAGATTTCATCCATTTGAATATAAAAAGGACAAATGGAGTCCAACTTATCAACCACCAAGTTGATTCCTTTGGCTTTGTCCAAGTTGGTGATACCAAAGCCAGTGGAGATAGACATGGAGTGGGCCTTTTTGTACTTGGCTCAATAGTTTTTGAACCACTCCCTCATCTGTTTGGATGACAGATCCAGCCTACCTTTTGTTTTGTTCTTGAGTTCATTGGCCATCAGGAGATAACCATTGACCTTTGAGGATTTAGGTCAGCCAAAACGTGTTTCGTTGTTGGATCCAAAGCAGGCATTGTAGTTGGAGGGAATTTTCAGCCAGTTTACCAGGATGATGTGATCAGCTCTCTTGAGCTGACTTGAGCCCTTGCAAGCTGATGGGGAGCATTGTTTGTTTTGGAGTTCCTTGGCGATGTTCTCTTGGGTGTGTTGGACTTGTGGGGGGAGGTTCGCTGAGGGGCCATTTGAAAGAGTTCGGGCTACGCAAGTGATGAGAGCGATAAAGTGATGAGAGTGGTGAAGTTTTGAGATCAATAAAGTGGATGAGAGTGATCAAGTGATGAGAGCGGTTAAGTGATGAGAGTGATGAAGTTTTGAGAGCGATGAAGTGGATGAGAGTGATCAAGTGATGAGAGCAATAAAGTGATGATAGTGTTCAGTCAATTTTATGATGAGGGTGGGGGTAAAACATTTTCCGATGAGGTTGGAGGTAGAAGGAGGTGGGAAGACAGGGGTGTATGACGCGGACAGGTGGTGGAAGCATTTAAATACTTTATTTGAAAAAACCCACTTATTTCAGGTTCACTTTGACACATCTGATCTGAAATAAGTGGTTTTTTTTGATTTTTAATGGCGGGTTTGAAATGGGGGATTTGGGTTGAAAACCGCCATTAAAAAATGGCAGGTTTGGTTAAATTTGATACCCCCTAATATTTGGTTTTCCTAATTCCAGTAGTCTGCCATAATAAAGGAATCTTTCCAATAAAATTCAATGAGTTGGGAGATTCAATCTGATTCCAAAAGAAAGGGGGCGGGGAGGAATGGAAAAAATGGCTAATATTTTTCATTTATTGAATTCAAGTAAATTCAAAAGCTTTCCAAGAAGTTGTAATTCCTCTAGATGATCTCATTTCTTCTTAAATGGATTTTTGTTATTTGTTCAAGATTGGAAGGGAATTTTTCTCTGAGTACCTGAGGAACTTGAACTCTATCTTCATTGGGAACAGATTTTCTTTAAGCAAAGGGATATTGGTTGAGGGGATGATAAATCTGGATATTATAGCCCATGGAATGTTGAATAACTGGATTATCTTCAAATATGCTGCCAATTGCTGAACTTCCTTGAAAAATTGTTTGATTCTATTGATTATATACCACACCAGCAGAGAGAAGAAAACTTATAGAGCAATAATTACTGAAGCTGATGGTCAAATCATGTCCTGGACTGATATTGTTTGAATGAATTGAAGCTTGGAGTAAAACTATATTGTAACATTCAAATTTTTCAGTTGAAAACAGAAAAGCTGGACCAAAACACAAAATTGAGTCGTCAAGTTGAAGAAGAATGCAAATCTTGGTTTTGTTGATCCATTTGCTGTAGATCTTGATTAAATGATATAAAAACAATTTATTTGTGCCTTTATTTGATTTTGGTATTCATTCATGTCTTTGATGTGAGTTTGAAATATGAAGGTGCAAATTTGACAAAGTGAGGTCCACAAAATTCTTTTCTCAGCTTTCATAAAGTGAAAAAAATTGAAGGGTGCAGCTTGAAGTATTATTTTGAAATCCTTCTTACCAGGCTGAGTGTGTGTTTGATTAAATAGTTTGGTTGAATGCAGGTGATTTTCAGTGAATTTGTGTTGAAAGACTGGATGTATCCACTTATTAATTTTAATTCACATTTCTCCAAAGATTGAATAAAATCTTTGACCAAGTATTTGAAAATACAAAGAAGAACCCAATGGAGAATTTCTACTGAAGTGTCAAGGAATCCATCAAATCCTGTTAAATTGGGAACAAAAACTGTAATGAAATATCGATGTCTGATTATCATGAAAATTGCATCAATTTAATGAGAAAAACACCTTCAAGCTTCAGAAATGGATTGAGTAGTTTGGAGTAGTATTTTTCTTCTAGTTCTCTGATTTTTTTGAAGGATTGATGGTTCTCTATTTTGTTAAATAAATTTCTTGTTAATCAAATGAACAAGTCCATAGGATGAAGACATGATTTGAAAGGATTTTGGATTTATTTTGGGAAGTTCATAGAATTGATGGTTTTTTTCAATGCTTGCAGTCCAAAGTTGTCAGCCACATGGCAAATACAGTTGTCCAAATGTCTGCAAAACTCATATGTCTTGTTGGTATATTGCCTAAGAACTAGGCTCCTCCTCCATTATCTGATACCAAGGTCACTGGTTCAACCCACCATAGAGAAAAGAATCAAAAATTTGACTAGTTTTATAATTATATATCAAATTTTGATAATATTTTATAATAATTTGTAAGTATAATTTTATGAGTAATTATTATGGAATTAAAACCTTGATAATATATATTATCAAGAAGGGGATCAAATATAAATTTAAATTAAGTTATGAGGACTCAGATTCTTCCTAAATATTGATATAGAATTTCCCAAATTCTTTTGTCCCTTTGGGAAGGATTTATAATATTTATCTCAATCCATGCTCTCCACTTGGTATATATTAATTACATATTTAATCTTATCCCTCTTTTGGATGTAATTATACTTTGATACACTCCACTGAGCTTTGAGTGCGTCCACTCTGAGTTCTCAGAGCTTATTTGTAAGGCTTAAACCTTATGTAATCATTTCCAAGGGTATACATACTCTTTATGTATGATATATGCCAAGGTACTTGGAATTAAGAGGTAAATACATGATCAGGGTATATGTAAATGAAGGTATACAATGTTTTTGAAGATTTTTAGGACTTCCATACCATCCATTTGAATGATTTCTAAGTCCTAGGATCAATTAAATGACCTTTTGAGTATTTCAATGAAAACATTATCTTGAAAATCCAAACCAATGAGTACTAGTTGTTTATTAATCATTGGCTTTGATTTCAAGGTGTTTTGAGCACTTGAGGACAAAACAAGGGAGAGCCTGAAACTCCCCTGATGTTCCCTTGATTCCCCTGAGGGCTCCTGTTACCTTCAAAGAGGTGGTTTTTACCCTATAATCCCTTCCTCAGTTATTTATTATTTATTATTGCTCCAGTATACAGCAAGAGTTAACAATCCCAATCAACTTAATCTCATGAAGAAGATTTAATGGGGCCCGCAAATTTAGTATAAAAATCATCAAATAATCAAATCCATGACTGAATGTTTGTGTGGAAGGTCCTTTTGGAGTTTTAACATTCATTGTTACTTTAAAGGGTGTGAGTTTACTTTGTAAACCAAGCTCATTTATGCTTTACTCAGTTGAAGCCAGGTCCCTTATCTCTTTATAGTGATCAAGGTGTTGCCTTTTACAAATAATACTCTGTCCTTATTTAATTTTTATTGCCTTTTAACATTTTTAATGTTCTAATAATTCATTAAGTAATTTTAAAATTGGTTTTGTCTTGTTTTTCTTTGCAGGTTTAACCACAGCCCATTTTAGCAATAGAGCTTAAATTTCTGACAAAAGTCTGGTGGGATTAGGGGCCTAGAAATATATAAAAAGTATTATCAATGATGACAAATTTCATTCAAAGAATTAAAAAATTAAACTCAAAGCCATTCCTATCAATTTGAAGAAGATTTTTAAGATAAGAAATTGTTTTCTTACGTTTCCTCTTGGGTACAGATAATTTGCATATCTGACTGTCCCACTCCAAGGTTAAGGTTTATTGTCTTCACCACTTTGACATATCCTTTTCCTCAGTACCATCTACCTCAGTCCATAAGCATGACACAAATAAAGCACAATATCAATGGTGCCTTACGCTTACTACCTCTGGCTTGCATTTTAACCTTCCAATCTTGGCAACTCAGTATCTACTTGCAAATCTTGAAGTTAACTCTAAATACCAGGTTACCATCCATTTTAAATTTTCCCTTCTACCCTGGATATCATCAATCCTTGGAACTCCATTCTTGGTCACGCACTAACACTAGTTCACACTCATGCTTATAAATCTGAATTAACCATATAGTTTGCAAATGGACTAGTCCCTTACCCTGCATAAACTACATCTTCATACTTGAATTTTCTTCTCATTTCATTCCTTCCTGTCTCATCCATTATGTCCTTGTATGCTCTAATTCTATTGTCTTGCACCTACACTAAAACCTTGGAAACAACTTTACTTTTATTTCATTTCCCATCCCATCCCTGTCATTCATTGCCTTACCAATCTCTAGCTGTAGTTGTTCATCCATTGGGTTATATCTAGTAATCTTTTGATTTCCTCATAAAGGATGTTTTGCATGCCTGAAAATTGTCTTCTCAGTCAGTTAATTTCATAAGTTCTTGCATTTTCTAAATCCAGTGATCACATTGGGCTTGGCTTTAGTTCCTTGCTCTGGCTTTTTGTTGAGCCATCAAATCATAAGTTTTCACTTTGAAGTTAAACTTTCTACCTTGCATTTCCCCCTGCACTCAGATTCTCTCTTTGCACTCTCAGTCATCTAATATTGCCCTATTGTAAAGTGGGTGGACAAAAATTGTAGGACTGAACCCCCAATTTCTGCCCACTTATTTTTGTCTTTTTTTGATTTTTTTTCTCACAAAAAAAAACAAAATATTTTTTTAAATTTGTTTATTTTACTAGCTGTGCATGTTAATTTTAACTAAAAATAATTTTAATTTTAATTAACAAAAAAATTAGAAATAACATAAAAATAAGAGATGAAGATACAGGATATGTTTCCTGTTAATCAAGCATAAATTCAAAAAAAAAATATAAGAATATTTTACCATCAAAAATTCATGGAATTTGGGTAAGATAGGTATAAGATGATGAGTAATAATAAAAAAAGAAAAAGAAAAAAAATAATTGAATCTACCATTGTGTAGAACCTCCATTTGCCTTGATGACAGCTTGCATGCAATTAGGCATGGATTAGATGATATTCTTGAGGGTTTGACAAGCAAATTAATCCAAGGAGCTTTTGAGGGCCCTTTCCATCTTTGGGATTGATTTTGACATTATAATTTTTGAATATTATTTTTTAAAATTTTCAACAAGTTTTTGATTGGGTTGAGGTCTGGGGACTGAGATGGCCAAAGTCTTTTTTGGATACCTTTGGAGCATTTCCATTCTTTGCTTATTCTGGCCTTATGGACTGGGGCCCTGTCTTCCATCAAAAAAATTAAGATTTATTAAGGTTGCTGATCCAGGGGCCAAGAGCACCTTCATAAACAATGTCAATGAAATCTTTTGCAGTTCTTTTTTTTTGGTGGAATGATGAAAAGTGGGGAGGTGTTTTCAACAATGAAAGCACCCCAGATCATGATTGATTATCTCCCACTCTTGAATGTGGAAGCAAGAAAGTTGGGTTTGAACTTCTCTTGAGGGGTTTTCCAGACCATTTCTTGCTGGGAGTTTTTTCCAATTTCAAAGCTGGATTTGTTGTCAACAGAACAGTCTTGGTTTTTGCAAGCAAAGATGAGTCTTCTTTGTCTTTTATCTTAATTAATAAATGGCTTCTTGGCAGCCACCCTCAAAAAATAACCCATCTCATGGGCTTGTTGTTGTATTTTCTGGTTTGAGACATCCTTCATGATAAAATTGCTGAGTTTGGAGTCCTTCATCTTCCGCAAATGCTTGATGACACGCCCCAGATCCGGAAGGTTGCAACTATTTGGTTTTGAGGTCTTCCATTTCTTTTATTGGATTTGATGGTTCCTCTTTTCTTGAAAAGATTGAGGAAGTTGTAGATGGTTAATCTTGTAATCCCCAGTTTGACAGCAATTGCATTTCCCAATGTACCTCCTTTTTACATACCAACAATATTTTTTAAAACTACAAATGGTGCTAGGCAGTGGCAGTTCTGTGGAGGGGGAAGTTGCTATTTAGGCTGCCCTCCTGAGCGTTACAAAAATATTTAAATGTAACCAAGATCAAGGTCCAGAACTTTTAAATGAGGAACCAAGTAGTAAGGATAAAGTTTCATAATAGTCCGTAGCAATGGAACAGAACTATATGAGGCAAGATTACGTGGGAGATCTTTGAACAAAAGAAATTTAAAGTTTGTTTAAATTTCAAAAGAAAAAAGCTGTTGTATGTAACAACACCCACAAGCTCATAACTCTGGTAGTCAGCAGAAGATTTGGGATGATCAACTCAAAACCCAACCAACCTCCAGGCTCTCAATGAACCCGCCCAACACTCCGCAATCAAGCGCTTGAAGGGTACCAGATAACTGAGGGTGGCCATACAAGACAAAGCAACATGTTTTGAGAAGATCTAAAAGCAAACAGAAAACTGATTTGAACAGGGATAACCTCAACACTTCTCAAGGAACTCAAGAGTAGGCTGGCAGAATGCAAATTTGATAAATAACAGAGGTATAACAATCCAGGTTTTAAGCTTAATGAAACCTCTTCAATCAAACATGATTGGCTCCAGAAAGATGATCAAGAAAGGATTGAGACCAGTTTGGTCAGAGGTAGGATCATAAAGTGGTGTAGCACACTCTAGAATTCCAACAGACAGAATTCTCTCCAACCAGCATAGCTATTGGTTGGTGATAAGGATCAGGCCTCAGAGGGGCAAAGACTCAGGATAAAATGGATCAGGGGGAAATCAAAGGTATAACCAGGATAATGATTATACATTACTGTGATAACGGGGGGGACATATTCACACAATCCCCCTGATGATTTTGAAAAAGGTAGGGGAAAGGCCCTCCTTTTATGTGCCAAGGGTATCTATAGACTATGTACAAGTGATAAAACACATAGAGGGAAAAAAAACAATTCTAATTATTTTTTTTCCTTTTTTTAACAGACATGAGAAAAAATACAAAAAGAGAAACTGATGAGAACAAATACAAAATAAAATAATTGAAATAATAGGAAGATCTTGGGTGGGCACAGGCAGGGGAGACACCAGCGCGTGCCAATGATGGGCACGGGCAGAAGAGCAGCGGGTGGGAAATTTTGCGGACAGGCTGACGGGCCCTGGCAATTGATGACCATTGACGGTTGTGCAAGAGTGGCCCAAGGTCAGAATTGGGCGTGATTGCTTGGATGACTGCTGGAGACGGTTGAAATGGATGTGGCAGAGGGGGGGTGATGGTTGGAGGAGGAAACTTGAGCAAGATTGTTGGTTTGTTGGTTGGATGACCGGCCAAGGTGGGAGATGGGAGTGCAAGTTTTTGAGGAGAGTGGGTGGGAAGGTGGTGGTAGTGATCTGGATTGCCATGGCCACCGCCATGATGGTTGCAATTGTGATCAAAACAAGAATGGCTCTCACAATTGTCTTGGGGGTGTGGGGTATGAGGACTAGTTCTAATTGCCAGATCTGGAGGCTCACTTGAGCGCCTAGGGTGATTGTGGGAGGGATCTCTGACAGCTGAGAGATGACTAGTTGGAAAGCTACTATGACGCGTAGGAGGAGGATCACAAGGACTAGTGCTGGGGGAGTGAAGATGGCAGTGATTGTGGGTAGATGGGGATTCATTGGATAGGGCTGGGCTAGCAATCAAAGACCAAGGGGGATCTGAGGAAGGGGAGATTGATGAGTTTGATGACTTCCATTGCTATTGACATTGAAAGCAATGCCAATCCCGGAAAAGGTCAACCCAAGCCAACCCAGTATGAGGGATGGGAAAGATGGAGCCAAGCGGGTTTCTATCCACCCATTCCACAAAACAAAAGGCCAAAGCAAGGGGGAAAAGGATTGAACACAAGGCCTGGGGAGTTGGGCAACCCATTGAACCATCCCTAAACCACTGGTAGATAGGGAAGCTGGAGGAGCTGGAGGCTGAAGGGACCTGACCCAGGAAAAGGAATTTGATTTTTTTTGAACTATTATATTGAACTATTTTTGAGAGGTTTCCTAGTTTGGTCACCACACTGTGCCTTCACATTGTCCAGTAAGTTCTTTTTTTTTAAGTGTGAATTCAATACCAAAAGAAATAATCAAAAAAAAAAAGTTAGAATAATGTTGAAAAAAGAAAGAGAAGAGAAAACAACTTACCAATGGCATCACATTGATGGATAGAGGTAGAAAAGAAGTAAATTGGGGATGGTAGCAATTTCATTGATGTGGTCAAGAGGTGGATTGCTGAATGTCTTTGATGATGAAATTTGCACAAAGATTCCTGGTTGATATGGATTGGGTGGGTGTGGGTGCTTTAGGAATCAGTCCCACAATTTTTGTCCACCCACTGTACATGGGGTGGCCTTGTGACATTCAATTGACTAAATGAACTCCTCTATCATAGCTTTCCAACCTATAATAGATTCTTCTCTTCAAATTTCACATAATTGCTCAATCCAGAACGCTTCCCTCACCCCTTAAAGTGATGATATTGATTGGGTAGGGAGATGCAGTGCTTCACAGGCCCAACAACCTTTTGATCATGTTCCTTCTTACAAATATCCTTTGGTTGAGCCTCTTTCCAACCTACTTGCTCCTCAACAGGAAGCTCTTGTGGATCCTCTTGGAGAAATCAAATATTAAAAACATTTATCCAATGAAAACTTGACTTGTGGTAGATCAAGGGCTTGCACTAGTGCTCCAAAGACCAAACCTCTACCTTGTTCTAAACCTTGATCCAGGCTCTCAATCAAAATTCCTTGCAATATGGTCTGAGTGGCCCTAGTTTCTTTCATCCGGGCATGAAATGGCCTGATCACTTTACCGGGGAAAATTCCCATAAGCTTAGATCCTACCTAAAGTCCTGCAAAATGATCTTCTCAAGCAATCCCATCAACTTCCCTTCCAATAGTTATAAATTTATGTATTTTTCTTCCTTTCTAGGGGGCAGCGCCTTGCAGTGGTTCAAGCCCTATCTTGAACTATTATAAAATACCAGTGCCACTTTTATCCTTAACAATTGGGAGAAGTTTGAGCAACAACTGTTCACCCTGTTTGGTTACCCCAAAAAAGTGCAAAATGCCAAATAAAAACTTAATAATCTAGTTATGAAAGAGAATAGTAGAGTTTCCATTTATATCTGCCATTTCCAAACCTTGCAATATTGCATCCAATGGAACAAGGAAGCACTTTTATTTCACTTCTGAAAAGGTTTACCCGCATGCCTTATTGAACAGCTTTCACTTGGGGGTCATAAGACAACCTCCCTTCAGCAGTTAATTGACCACGTGATTGAGCTTGATAATGGCCATCAAAACAAGAACCTCTCTTGGCCAAAAAAACATGGATTGTCAAACTTGGCTCCAAAGGCAGAAAACTCAGCAAACCAACATTCAAAGAACCCAAAAAAATCCAAACCAAATCCAACCTCAAACTCCAACCTGAAGGGGAAAGCCATTACCAAAACTCTGACACCACAAAAAAAGTAGTGGCACTTGCTAGAAAGTGCCATCAAGGGAGCTCTGGTTGAAGCTCTGTCCAATCTCTGGTTAAAGGTATTTTCATTCTCTAACATGTTTTTGTTTCACAGTGACTGTGCACAATGCAGAGTGACTGTGCAGAATGCAGAGTGACTGTGCAAAATGCAGAGTGACTGTGCACAATGCACAATGCACAGCAACTGTGGACAATGCACAATGCATACAAATGTGCACAATGCCCAATGCACAGCAACTGTGCACAATTCAG
This sequence comes from Puccinia polysora, assembly GCA_025617555.3. Taxonomy (NCBI): domain Eukaryota; kingdom Fungi; phylum Basidiomycota; class Pucciniomycetes; order Pucciniales; family Pucciniaceae; genus Puccinia; species Puccinia polysora. The sequence continues at coordinate 25,406,634 of CM062646.1, read as the reverse complement.
AGTGACTGTGCCCAATTCAGAGTGACTGTGCACAATTCAGAGTGACAGTGCTTAATGCACAGCAACTGTGCCCAATGCACCATGCACGGGGACTGTGCGCAATTCAGAGTGAGTGTGCACAATTCACAGTGAGTGTGCACAATGCATGGTGAGTGTGCACAATGCACAGTGACTGTGCACAATGCACAGTTACCGTGCACAATGCACAGTGACCGTGCACAATGCACCATGCACAACACACAGCAACTGTGCACAATGCACCATACACGGCAACTGTGCACAACGCACAGCCACTGTGCAAAATGCAAAGTGACTGTTCAAAATGCAAAGTGACAATCCACAATGCACAGCAACTGTGCACAATGCACAGCAACTGTGCCCAATGCACAGCAACTGTGCCCAATGCATAGCAACTGTGCAAAATGCACAGCAACTGTGCCCAATGCACAGCAACTGTGCACAATGCACAGCAACTGTGCACAATGCACAGCAACTGTGCACAATGCACAGCAACTGTGCACAATGCACAGCAACTTTGCACAATGCACAGCAATTGTGCACAATGCACAGCAACTGTGACCAATGCACAGAAACTATGCCCAACGCACAGCAACTATGCCCAATGCACAGCAACTATGCCCAATGCACAGCAACTGTGCACAATACACAGAAACTGTGCACAATGCACAGAAACTATGCACAATGCACAGCAACTGTGCAAAATGCACAGCAACTGTTCAAAATCCACAGCAACAGTGCAAAATCCACAGCAACAGTGCAAAATTGACAGCAATTGTGCAAAATCCATAGCAATTGTGCACAATGCACAGTAATTGTGCACAATGCACAGCAATTGTGCACAATGCACAACAATTGTGCACAATGCACAGCAATTTTGAACAATGCACAGCAATTGTGCACAATGCACAGAAATTGTTCACAATGCACAGCAACTATGCACAAATTTATGCATGCTCCAATGCAAAGTTGCTGTCCATTGTGCACAATTGTTGTGCATTGTGCAAAGTTGCTGTGCATTGTGCCCAGTTACTGTGCATTTTGAACAGTTGCTGTGCATTGTGCACAGTTGCTGTGCATTGGGCACAGTTGCTGTGCATTGTGCACAGTTGCTTTGAATTGTGCACAGTTGCTGTGCATTGTGCACAGTTGCTGTGAATTGTGCACAGTTGCTGTGCATTGTGCACAGTTGCTGTGCATTGGGAACAGTTGCTGTGCATTGTGCACAGTTGCTGTGCATTGGGCACAGTTGCTGTGCATTGTGCACAGTTGCAGTTCATTGGGCACAGTTGCTGTGCATTGGGCACAGTTGCTGTGCATTATGCACAGTCACTGTGTATAATGCACACTCACTTTGCATTGTGCACAGTCACTATGCATTGTGCCCAGTCAGTGACTGTGCATTGAAGCGTTGATAAATTGTGACCTGAGCTTGGTAGGAGCTTGACATGAGCTTGGTCATATGTTGGGCAAAAGCTTTTTGATGGCACTTGCTAGCAAGTGACATGCAGATTTCTGTGGTGTGAAATTCCTGGAAAAGGAAACTGGGATTCTTGGGAACAAGGAGCAGCAAAGGAGGTAAAATAAGGGGTTATGTATGTATTGTGGAGGAAAACATGATTTCAATAGTTTGGAAAAGCAGTGTGGTGACCAAATCTTGACACCCTGGACCAGATGCGGACAATTCAAAATTTTTTCTACAATTCTTTTATTTAGGTGTCATTTATAAAAAAAAATATCAGAATTTTTTTTGTATTGGTATCACTCCTCCAATTTCCTCATCCTGCCAAGCATTCCTCTGTCCCAGTGGTCTAGGACAGGCCTCTCTTGGTCTCATCACCTAGGCATTGTGTTCAATTCCTTCTCTCCTTGTTCCCCCCCTCCTTTTTGGTTGAACGCGCAGGCCAAGACCCGCTTGGCCCAATCTTCCTCCGCTTGACCATTGCACGCTGCCGTTTTGCTCTCGTCATCAACTTCCTGAGGATCACCCTTGTCTCAAAATGTCATCCTTTTGTGAGGCAGCGTTTGCAAAAAACAAGGCCAAGCTTGAAAGCAAGCGTACGGTTTTCAACAAGATGCTACTATTTCTGGCTCCCCTTTTGCTCCATCCCAATCAATCTTGCACCCTCATCTTCCCTCCCTGGCCAGTGTCAACCATCCAACCATCTTGCATCCCTCTCAATCTCCTCTCCCACTTCTGGCCTACAACCCAATACTAGCAACACTTGTGATCCTCATCCAATTATCAGCCCTACTCTTCCATCACCCACCACCCCATTCTCATTGCCCCCATCTCAACCAACAACCTCCCTCCCTCTTCCACAAATCCCTCTCCTATCCTGTCATTCAACCTTCCTCCCCCCCCTCTCTCTCTTCTTTTTTTTTCTCTTCCGGCTCACAGCCTGCTTCATAGTCTGTCGTTCTTGTCTCCACCACCAACCCAACTCCATGCTTCGTTTGCATAGATTAACTTTTAACTTTAGTCCGAGGCACCTTTCAACCAGTGTGTTCCTTCTCCCGCTCTGAGGCTTGATTGAAATTGCCCTCTTGCGCTCAATTGACATCCTCTCATCCTCATTTCCATCCCCACCCCCACCCTGAGGCTCTCAAACAGAACACAATTGTATCATACCAGAATTGAAACAACACTCTGAAAGAAACAGAAAGGAGCAATAAACACCACCTTCCCGGCTCTTGTTTCAATCTACAATCACATCCCATCATTCCAGAACCTCTTGCTTCTTGGCTTGTACAATAGAATTGCCATTGTGAAACGGGCCCTGAGGGACTCTGCCTTGGCCAGTTTTTGCAATTCTCCTGCCTGTGCCCATGAGCCTGTTCGCGCGGCTCCTCACCTGCAACTCTCCTGCCCGTGCCCATCATTGGAACGGGCTGATGTCTCTCCATCCCCGCTCATCAATGATTCTGTCCATTATTTCAATTTTGTTTGATTTTTTATTTTCTCATCAGTTTCTCCTTTGTTTTTTCTCATGTCCAAAAAAAAAAAAAATATATATATATATATATATATATATTTTCTGCTCTATCTGTAGTATCACTTTTACATAGTCTAACAGGGCCTCCTGCCCATATAAGGAGGGGCTCTCCCCTCCCTTTTGGCATGGGGGTGGGGTATCTTATGGTATCTTACCAGAAAATTATCATCACTATCATCTTGAAATAAATTATCTGTGGGGTCTCATTCCCCTTTATCTGAGAACTGAATTCTGGGTATATCCATGATTGCCCCTTGATCCTTGAGCCTCCATACTCAAATCCTTATCCTTGATCTTTATCACCAAACAATAGGCTTGCTGGTTGAAGAAGAATTTGACTGATTGAATTCTTGAGTGTTTTACACCACTCCTGATCCCTTTATCCGACCATACTGGTCCTGATCATTGTTTGATTATCTTTCCAGAACTGGTCACGTTTAAATGAAGAGGTTTTATTAAGCTTAAAACCTGGAGTGTTAAACCTCCCTTATTTCTTTTTGAAGTTGAATTCCGCCACGCTACTCTTGAGTCCCTTGAGAAGTGTTGGGTTATTCTTGTTCAAATCAGTTATTGTTTTGCTTCTAGAGCTTCATCAAACAATGAGCTTTGTCTTTTGCAGCCACCCACAGTTATCTGGTACCTTCAAGCGCTTGATTGCGGAGAGTTGGGCAGGTTCATTGAGAACCTGGAGGTTGTTTGGGATTGAGTTGATCTTTCCTAAGCTTCTGCTGACAACCAGAGCTATTAGCTTGTGGGTGTTTTTACTTACAATTGCCTTGTCCTTTTGAACTCTGAGCAATCCTTGACTTCTTCTATTCAAGGTTTTACCCGGCATCATCTTGCCTGAGATAGTGTTGTTTCCCAGCTACCGACTAATATCATCTTTATCCTTTACTCTTTGGACCCCCATTTACCAGGTTCTGGACTTTGATCTTGGTTAAATTTAGATATTTTTGTAACACCCAGGAGGGAAGCCTAAACAGCACCTATCCCCTCCACAGAACTGCCCCGGGCTAGCACCGTTTGGAGTCTTACATTTGGTCCCCCAGGCTGGGATCAAAACAGAAACCTTGGGATTTCCAGTCACAACAATCATAAACTTTGAAATCTGATCTCTTTTTTTTTCATCATCTAGATCCTTGGAGGAAACGTTTTCTAGAAGAAACTTTGTCAAAATGGAATCCACCAGCGCCTCTTCTGCTTGTCCTAAGATGGTTAAGATCAAGCCCAAGAAAGAGAACTTAGAATTTAATGGGAAAAATGTGGAACACTTCTTGGAATTGTACAGGATGGCTTCTTTGGTGGACGGGGCTAGCAAATTCAATATGGCCTACCAGTTACTATTTTTTATCTCCTCTGATGAAGTTATGGAAATAATCAAGTTTTTTGAAGGTTTCAAACGGCATAACTGGGCCCTGCTGCGGGAAGCGATGTTGGCCTATTGGGGAAAAATAGATGTAGCACAATTTACTTTGCAGGATCTAGATAACCTTGTCTCCCCGTGGATCTCCAATGGTGGTGTGGCTTCAGCTTCTGATTGTCAGTATTTTAGGAAATCTTGGGATCCCATCCAATCCTACCTTGTCCAAAACAATCAAATTGACACAGAGGACAAAATTCAATTAGATATTTCTGTAACACCCAGGAGGGCAGCCTAAACAGCACCTTTCCCCTCCACAGAGCTGCCATGGCCTAGCACCATTTGGAGTCTTACATTTGGTCTCCCAGGCTGGGATCAAAGTATTTCCAGTCCCAAAAATCATCAACTTTGAAATCCAATCTCTTTTTTTTTCATCATCTAGATCCATGGAGGAAACTTGTTCTAGAAGAAAGTTTGTAAAAATGGAATCTACCAGCAACTCTTCTACTTGTCCTAAGATGGTTAAGATCAAGCCCCAGAACAAGAACTTAGGATTCAACGGGACAAAGGTGGAATGCTTCTTGGACTTGTACGAGATGGCTTCTTTGGTGGACGGGGCTAGCAAATTCAATATGGCCTACCAGTTATTGTTTTTTATCTCCTCTGATGAAGTTATGGAAATCATCAAGTTTTTTGAAGTTTTTGAACGGCATAACTGGACCCTGCTGCGGGGAGAAATTCTGGCTTTTTGGGGAAAAATATATGTGGCACAATTTACATTGCAGGATCTAGATAACCTTGTCTCCCAGTTGATCTTCAATGGTGGTGTGGCTTCAGCTTCTGATTGTCAGTCTTTTAGGAAATCTTGGGATCTAATCCAATCCTACCTTGTTCAAAACAATTACATTGACACAGAGGACAAAATTCAAGTCTGATTTTTCCAATCTTTTTCTCCTGGATTACAGGAAAGTATCAAGGACAAACTGGTTGAGTCTGGATCCATGATCACTACCAGGGATAATTGATTCAAGCTACCTGTTTGCCTTATCCTTAGGGAAGTGGTGGATAAAGATATGAAAGGTCAAACAGCCCTCAATTTTGAAAAATCTAAAACTACTGAACCAGTCCATTCTCCCTCTTTCAAAGAGTTAAACAAGATTATGAATAAAATGGAATCTGATTGCAGGCCCAAGAACCCTCAGCCTAACAAAGAAACATCTACTATGGAAAAGATCTCTAAACTGCTCAAAGCCCTTGAGAACAAAATTGATCAAAAGATTTCCTCTCTTGTTGTTCCTAAACCTTCTAGCGCTTTTCCTAAAAATACTCTAGTCTGCTATTATTGCCACAGGGAAGGCCATGGAACCGGTTGATGTCTCAAACTCCAGAAGGACAAAGACAAGAAATTGGTAGAGCAAAAAGGGAATAACTTTTTCCTTCCTAATGGTGCCCTAATCCCCTTTGATTTGTCTTGCCCCATTTGTCATGTGGTGGCCTCTTACCAGCCACCCCCTTCAATGAAGGAATCCTTGGCTTCTGTGGATTAATCTTATTGTGGTACTCTTCAACCCTGGTATCCCCCAGCTATCTCCTCCTCCTCTCTGGTTGGTACTTACCAATCAGACCCAGCTAGGAAGCAACATGAGGAGCCAAAACCTCATAAAGCTCCTTCCCTGCCAACCTTAATCCTCCAAAAACCACCCAAAAGACAATCCTCACATGAGCCCTCTTCTGATGTAGAAGACATGGAGGTGGAGAAAGAACCACTCATGGAAAGGTCTCAAGATCACCCTGATCCTCATCACTCATCTATTAAACCTCCTCAATCCCCCGATCCCATTCCTGCTTCACCCAATCTTCCTCCCTCCACCCAGCCCAAAGTTTGATTTGAGAGGGGAATTTCCAAAGATCACCCCAATGCTGGGAAGGGGTATTAAAGAAAATTTCTGATCTTAAAATTACTGATCTATATGTGGCTGAGCTCCTGCTGATCTCTCCATCTGTTGCTGAAGGAATGAAGAAATGGCTTTCTTGTCAACGTGTGGAAATTGTTCCTGAAGAACTCAAGGCCTCCTCTGGAACTTTGATGGAGGATTCTGGTGAAACAGATCCCTCTTCTGAGTCTAGTCTTTACTCTTTTCCTCTTGGTTTTCTTCCCTGCTATATTGGTGAATCAGCAAAAACAGTCTCAATCCTTGTTGATTCTGGCTCTCAGCTCAACTTGATCTCAGATGCTATGGCCTGCAAACTTAAACTCAGCCCTTGGTTCAGCTTCACCTCTTCAGTGTATCAAATAGGAAATCAGTCCTGCAAATTGGTTGGAATTGTTGAAGATGTTCCAGTCTGGATTGGCCAAAACATTGTTGGAACTTGTCATTTCTGGATCACACCCCTGGATAGACCTATGATCTTTGGTTGACCTTTCTTAATTGATTTTGGAGCAACTCTTATGTTTTCCAATCAAGTTGGGGAGAGAATCCTCCTCCCTGATTCTGATGGTAGAAAAATTGAGGTTCCTCTTTGTTCTTTAGATTCTGGTTGCTGGGAAAGAGATTTCCCTGGTCATTTTCCTAAGTCATCTCTAAAAGGAAAACAGAAGGATAATTCTAGTTTCTCTCATTTTTCATGGGAGTAGTTGATCCTACTAATAGTTGTAGTTCTTTTCAGCATCAAACTTCAACTGAAGGGTCAAGTATCATCCCAGAGGCTTATTTCTCTTTCTTTTCAAAGTTTTCTTCTGATCTCAAAAATATCAAAAAAAAAAACAAATCAAACTGGAAAATCCAGAAATATTTCTTCTTCATCTGTTGTTTCTTTTTTTCCTTTTACTCTCATTCATAATCAATCTTCTCTCAGTTCTGGTTTGAATCTCCGCAATGATTCTAAACTAGATCCCAATTTTGATCCTATTTTTGGTGGCTTTGGTATGGAAGAATATGGGCTTCAGTGGAGGCAAATTGGGGTAGAAGTAAGTACTCCCAATTGTAAACCACCAGGGTATCCTACTACAATCATTTTCAAAACCCTACCTTGTGCCACACATGTGAGCAATGTATTATCTCCTGGGACTTCTTTTATGGAAAAGGCACCTTTTGAAAACGTTGTGGAACATTGAACTTGGAAGGCGTTAGAACTTGGTCTCAATCCTTGTAGTCAGATCTTTCTGGTCAACTCTTGGCAAAAACAAGAACCGCTCTCTTTTGCCTCCAAATATAAACCAGTTGCTAGGAAAATCCAACCAGTCAACCAACCAATGCCTCTCAATCTCAACCCTCCTCTTAGGCGTCCTCCTCTATCCCACAATCCTTACTGTGGTTTACCTTGATCTCTCACTGGTGCATTCATCCCCTCTGGTTGTGTCACTGAAGAACGTCTGGGAGTAGTCAAATTTGGACCAGATGGATGGCTTCTACCCGATGATTTGTATTTGATCAAAAATGTCTTGGCTCTTAGGGAAAAAGCTATTTCTTTCTGTGAAGAAGAGAGAGGTCTCTTGAAAGAGTTCTATGGTATGCCTTATATCATTCCTGTAGTAGAACATGATCCCTGGCAAAAGAAAAAGATCCCAATCCCTGCTGCCAAATTTGAAGAATTCATCAAGTTGGCCCGGGAATGATTCCCAACCGGTTTATACAAACAGTCAACTTCTAGCTATTCCAGTCCTGTTTTCTGTGTCCTTAAAAGTAACAGTAAACTTAGAATAGTTCATGATCTCCAGCCTCCAAATAAGGTTACTATTAAAGACTCTGGTATTCCCTCTGCTACTGAAGAATTTGTTGAATCCTTCTCTGAGAGAGCTTGCTATGGTCTAGGTGACATTATGGGTGGCTATGACAAACGGTCCTTACATCCGATGTGGTGCCCCATCATGGACACCCTGGCCGCCTTAAGACCTCAATCCATAAACTGTTGCGCAAACGTACCGCCTGGCTGAACAACTTATCCTCAGGCTCATCCAAACCATTATTTACCCGCGCGCGCGCGCCGCGCTCCTTTCATCCGCGCGCGTTGCGCGTCCTTTATCCGTGTTGCTTGTCATCTCCGCCGTTGTCATAGCACATCCTCATCTTTGTTGTTGCGTGTCTTCATCTTTGTTGTTGCGCCTCCCAATCTCCTCATTGCTACCGTTGCGCAGCGCTCATCCATGATTTAATGAATCCATCCCGACCGCACCCGCAAGCATTTGGCAAATCCTTGGATCCGTCAAACCTCCCATCGCACTTGATCTATCAGTTGTGGATCTCAAGGCCGTCAGGATTTACTCAACTTTCTCAAACCAATCTCCTATCCGCCCATCCGCGCTCTCATGGACTTCATCCGTCACCTTTCCTGGGACTCTCCCACCCGCTTCCGCTTTCAGACAAGGGGTGGGTGACTCTGGTATTGTCATGCGCGCCCATCCACAGACCAACGCGAGTGACCACATGGTTGTCTTCCCTTTTCCACTCTATTTGAAGAATCCATTGTATATAGTCTAACAGGGCCTCCTGCCCATATAAGGAGGGGCTCTCCCCTGCCTTTTGGCCCAACGGAGAATCATTGGAGCATCCCAGCATCAGAGCATCAGAGAATCCCATCATTCTATGAGACCATCATCATAAGCAATTTATCCGTGTGCATCCTTCCCCACTTATCTGAGCAAATTATCCGGGTATATCTATGATTGCCCCTTGATCCTTTGAGCCTCCATACTCAAACTCAGTCCTTTGTGACCTTGATCCTTATCACCAACCAATAGCCTTGCTGGTTGAAGAAGAATTCCTGTCTGCCTGAATTCTTGAGTGTGTTATACCACTCTGATCCCTTTTTCCGACCATACTGGTCTTTATCTCTCCTTGATCATCTTTCTGGAGCCAATCACGTTTGATTGAAGAGGTTTTATTAAGCTTAAAACCTGGAGTGTTATACCTCCCTTCTTCTTTGAGGTTGAATTTCGCCACGCTATTCTTGAGTTCCTTGAGAAGTGTTGGGATATTCTTGCTCAAATTTGTTATTGATTTGCTTCTAGAGCTTCATAAACAAATTTCTTTTGTTTTGTTCAGCCTCCCACAGTTATCTGGTACCCTTCAAGCGCTTGATTGCGGAGAGTTGGGCAGGTTCATTGAGAACCTGGAGGTTGGTTGGGATTGAGTTGATCTTTCCTAATCAGCTGCTGACAACCAGAGTTATTAGCTTTTGGGCGTTGTTACTTACAACTGCCTTGTTCTATTGAACTCTTGAACAAAACTTGACTTATTTTTTCAAGTCTTTCCCTGCACCATCTTGTCTCAGATAGTGTTGTTTCCATCGCTACCGACAACTCTTATCCTCTTCTCTTAGTTTGATTTCTCATCGATAAGGTTCTTGACCTTGATTCCGGTTACATTTAAATATTATTGTAACTCCTAGGAGGGCAGCCTAAACAGCACCTTTCCCCTCCACAGAAATGCCACGGCTTAGCACCGTTTGGAGTCTTACAGCGGACAACAATCCTAATCTACTTTTAGACTCCGGAGCTAACGTCCACATCTTCAACAACCTGATATTTTTCTCTTCTATGAATCTACAACTCGAGACAGAAGAAATTAAGACTGGAAAATTAGAAGCCAATCTCAAGATACGAGGAATCGGAACGGTAAAACTTGAATGGAACAATTCGGTGATCACACTCAAGGACTGTGCTTACGTACCCGATATTGTTGTCAATCTGATCAGCCCCGGATTACTCTCAAACAAAGGATGTAACCTCACTCAAACTCGCGATAGATTCAAAGTCTCTCAAGGAGGACAAACCGTGCTAAAGGGCTCAATCAGAGACAATCTGTTCGTTGTTGAAAAACCCCTATCAACTGGCCAAAACAACTCGGTAAATTTCAATAATCTTCCCTCCTATACTCTATTGGATTTACACAAGATGTATGGCCATGCCTCAATTTCTACGCTCAAACCTCTTCTCAAAGATTACTTCACCAACAAAGAACTACAATCCTTTCAATGTGACAGCTGCATCAAGAGCAAGATCACCAGATCTCCTTTCTCCAACGTCTCTACTCCTGCCCCCAAACCTTTAGAACAAATACATCTTGATCTAGTTGGGCCAATTACTCCTCAATCTAAGGCTGGACACCTCTACCTTCTCACTCTAGTTGATAAATATACTGGATATCTTGCTTGCTTTCCTCTCTCTTCCAAAGATCAAACTCCTGAAACGATTATTAGTATTCTTGAAACAGAACACAAACATCTAAGCTATTATCCTTCAGAAATCTTCTCGGATCAAGGAACCAAATTCACTAACTCAACTCTGAAAGACTTCGCCAAGAAGAATTTCATTAAACTTTGGACCTCCAAACCTTATCATCCTCAACACAACGGACGAGCTGAAAGAGCTAATAGGACAATCATCGAATCAGCCCAATCCACTTTTTCTTCTTCTTGCCTCGCCAAGAACTACTGGCATATAGTAACTCGGAGTTGCTGTTTTATGTTAAATCAGATTCCCCAGGAAGGTAGTCATTCATCTCCCTGGGAACTTATGTTCGGTAAGGCTCTTCCAGCTAATTATTTGAAACCCGTAGGTTCGTCTGTTATCTACCTCGCCAATCGTCTTCAAAAAGGAAGAAAGTTTGATGAAAAAGGGCTAGAGGGTGTCTTAATTGGATTTAACCCGACTTTCCATTCTTATCTTATTCTGAATATGCTTGGAGCCGTGATAGAAACCAAGCACGTCAACTTCCTCAAACATCAACTATCCAAATTTCCTTTCTTAGAGTCGCCTGGCCTGGATATCTTTTCTCAATCAAACTTGACCTCAAACAAAACAGATTTTTCCAAGTATGAGAAACAATACTCAATTAGAGAACCCACTCTGGAATCCTCTGATTTGGATTCTGATCCAGAAGATGTACTTCACTCCTCGCCTCCATCTTTGTCTCCACCTTCTCACTCTACACCTCTACCTCCATCTCCTCCTCTTCACTCTGAACCTGAACCTCCTCCTCAACAGATCAGTCTACGTCCCAGACACAAACTTCAGAAACCTCAAAGATATGGCTTCCACCATTACTACGAGCCTCCCTCTTACAAGGCCGCCAGAAAATGTTCCGAATGGCCTAAGTGGAAAGAGGCTTCCAAGGAAGAACTCAATTCTATCAAAACTCAAGAGGTCTGGGAGGATTATTGCGATGAACCGGATAATATACTCAACACAACATGGGTCTTCAAGGTGAAAGAGAACTGTCACGGTGAGCCCGTGAAGTATAAGGCACATCTGTGTGTGCAAGGTTTTGATCAGATTCAAGGGATAGACTTTGAGGAGACCTGGGCTCCAACTGGAAAACTTGGATCTCTCCGTCTCGCTCTGGTCTATGGATTGAAGAATAATATGACCTTTACCCAGTTTGATGTAAAGGGGGCCTTCCTTCACGCTCCCTTGAATGAAACAGTTATAATCAAAACTCCAGAAGGTTCAAATTGGAAATCTCCCTATCTCAAACTAAAGAAATCTCTCTATGGGTTGCGTCAATCACCCAAGAATTGGTATGAGACGCTAACCACGTGGATCAAATCTCAGGGATTCCGCAAATCCACTAGTGATCCCTGCTTGTATCTCAATTTCAGTTCCGGGGAGGTCCTCTACTTCCATGTAGATGACCTGATCTTAGTAGGAAAATCCAACTCTTTCGAGGTTAACTTTCTAAAAAAATTCTTGAATTCATCTTGCCACGCACCAAATACGATCCTTGGTATGCTAATGGAACTCAACGGAGACAGCATTTACTTAAGCCAACCAAAACAAATCGACAGAGGTCTAGAAGAACTGGGTCTTTCTGAATGCAAATATATCAATACTCCTCTCACTCAAAATCATCACCTCGAGCCGGCGTCCAACAAAGATCATGCTCAATTCTGTCAAATCAACATCAACGATAGATCTTCTATTGGATTACTCAATCATCTTTCTCAATAAACCCAACCAGATATCGCCTTCGCCGTCTCTAGCTTGGCGAGATTAAATGAAAAGCCAGGTCTAGCCCATTGGAAAGAAGTTCGTAAAGTGTGGAAGTATCTTAAAACCACTAAGAACTTCAAATTAACTCTAAAATACGACTCATCCAAGGATTGTATCTCTGGGTATAGCAATGCTACGTGGGGCGACAATCCAATCTCCCGCAAATCTCAAACCGGCTTTATCTTATTACACTATGGCAGTCCTATCCTGTGGAACTCCTCAAGACAACGTAATGTGACTTACTCATCTACCAAATCGGAACTTAACGCCTTACTAGACTGCTACCTCGAATTGAAGTGGATTGCTCACCTTGTGGACAAGATATATGGATCTTCCTCTACCAGACCGACTATACATGTAGATAATAAAGGACTAGACAATAAGATAAAAAAATTTGGATCTCACTCCAAGTCTCGACACATCAACATTAAAACCAAAGGCCTGCGTGAAGACTTTTCTCTCTCTAAATTTACTCTCAGTCTGGTTTCCATGGATAAAATGCTAGTGGATTCTTTAACCAAGGCCTCATCCGTTGGAACTCTCAAATTTCTTCAACAGGCCGTATTCACTAATTAACTCCTGGTTGAATGTACTTCTCTTACCAGTCACAAGGGGTGTTGAGTATCCATTCCCCGTGCTCACCATCTCTACCTACACCCAAGTGCGCGCGGGTGCTCTCAGAGTCCACAATGGGGACCCCGACAATACAGCTCTATTCACTATCATGTCCGCGATGTCTCTCTAGATTGATGATCTCTTTACTCATCCGTCTTACTTCTCATCTACTTCTGATCCATCTTACTTGTCATCAGCCCACTCTCACATTCTCGTTTTATATTTTCTCTTCCTTCTCATTTTGTTCCCTTTTTATTTTTTATCTCTTCTTCTTCTATCCTCTTGAATATCAACCTTTTACCAACCCGATTAAATCTTCTCTCAAATCTCTGACTGGTAAGATACTCAATTCTCCAATAACGCTATTGAACATGGTCTAACTATCAATCACATCTAGCGGCCATTTCTGTCTATGCTCAAATAACGTCACTCTTGTCTTGTCAACCTGTCTTCTCATTCTTAAACTCTCACCACTCAAAGCTGTTCTTTTTCTCTATCCTGATGAATCTCCGCTGTAGGACTCTATTTCTAATCTCTTTATATCTTCTCTTCTCTCTCTAGAGTCCTTCTCTGATTTGGTTTGTTCATCTCAGCCTCAGCTGGTTTTTACTTTTTGAGAAATTCAATAGATACTTATTATTTTCCTGAAACAACTCCACTCATTCCTCCACCAAACAGTTTCCCTTCCAGAATATTTATGGTAGAAAGCCCATTTTTAATTCTATTCACATAGCAAATTCTCAAACTGCTACCAATTATCTCAATCAAATTCAATCTCTTCAATCAAAACATTGAACCAAACTTAAAGAAGCAAACCACAGCTACAAGGAGCAAGCAGACCAACTTTGCACTATGGAACCAACCTTTGCAGTAGGAGATCAGGTATGGCTTGATGCTTGCAAAATTTTCAGTACTTGCCCTGTTAAAATTATGACCAGAAACTAGCTTAGTGGCAGGAGGAGCAGTAATTAAAGCAAAAGAAATGCTGGAAAACTTGTTTCTATAAAGGCTAATGGGCTCTCACAATGTGGCAATATTTCAAATAATTTATTGGATGAATTCAATTGGATAAGGATGGAAAACAGCAGGGAGAAGGGCTCCTTAAGTAAAAAAGATTAGCCTCTTGTGGGCACATGATACAACAGGGGATTAGGCAAAATTTCCGCCCCAAAAGGGCTCTACAGGCTCTACATGCCTTTTTAATTGGTTTGGGCTGCATCACCCCACATGGAATTTGCCCCTGAACCATTTTTACCAAACCATTCTGGCTGTTTGGTGTTTCCACCCTCACAGGGCCCAATCAGCCCCTTTTCTGTTCAATCCCTGGGCTTTTTGTCCCTTAAAACCAGCCCTGTTACCCCTCTGACCATACTTACTGGCCAATTGCGTCGTGCAACCAGCCCTTGGCCCCTTATATTGGCGAGGTGGGACCCAGGAATAATCTGAGTCTGGTCTCAAACTCACTCAGGGGGGGTATAACTGGCGGAAATGCCGGTCCCCCCCTCTTTCCTACCTAGGTGACCAGCAGGGGTGGTCAAATCCCCTGCTGGTTGCCTGGGACATAATTTCACCCAGGCAGACTGTCACAAAAAGGTGGTCTGGAGGGGGATCAAGTCTCCCCAGCCCTTGGCGCCTCCCCCTTGGTAACGGGGGAGGCAGAGCACCCTGCTCTTTCTTTGTGCTATAAAACACAAAGAGGTGGGAGGGTGATGAAATCCCCCCCACTTCTGGTTTCCTGGATGCGACCGGCCTAGGCCGTATTGACCCCAAGTGGGCTGGAGGGGGATCAGGCCCCCCCAGCCCTTGGCGCCTCCCCCTTGGTAACAGGGAGGGGAGAGCGCCCCTTTTCTTGCTTGCTCAGGTGGTGGGGTGATGAAATCCCCTCACACCGCTGGTCACCTTGCTGCAACCAGCGTGAGTGATCTTGATGCCTGGTGGTATTCCACTGGCCATCCCCCCTCCCTTGAAATTTCAAGCAAGTGGGGGGAGGGAGCTGGTCCATCAATCCCAGCTCCAGCAGCGGCCGCAACCAGGGTGAGGGGACTCCATTGGGAGTCCATCTACCCCCCTAAAATGGCCTTTTGTGGGCCTTTGGTCCCTTTGATGGGCCATGAGCAAGAAACAGCGGCCCTTTGATGGGCCATGAGCAAGAAACAGCGGCCCAGAGTGGGGCACAACATGGGCAACAGCCCCAACAGGCCGTCCCAGTCCAAAACCAAGAAATAAAAAATTTTGTGGGCCAGCCCAGCTGGCCAAATATGTCCAAAATGAACCTTGGGCTCAACAATACCCATCAAAGACCATTTGGCTGGGGTGTCTCATCCATTCCAATGGGCCTGTGATGGCCCATGTACCAAATAACTTATTTCATGTATTTTGATGGCAGTTTCCACAAATCTGTGACATCCACACAGGCCCATGAGGTCCGTGTGGTTGGCCAATGGGCGGTAAAGGCCCATTTGTGCATCCCATTTGGATGAAACCTATAAGTTTCACACACATAAGTGCCTACATATTTCAACACACCCCCTTAATCCAAAAGGGGTGACATATGCATGTTAGAGACAAAGCCTTTATGCTTGTTTCTATCTAATACCTTAGTAATCATATCTGCAATCATTGCTCCAGTAGGCAAATACCTCAACACTATCTCTTTGCAGTTAACTACATCACGTATATAGTTATAGTGAACATCAATATGTGTTGTTTTTGAATTGAACACTTGATTCTTGGCCAACGCAATGGAACTCTGGTTAACATAATACAACAACGCAAAACCTTGTGGCTTATCTATATCCTCCAAGACCTTTTTGAACCAATTTCCTTCCTGTGAAGCCGCTAAGTAAGCTCTATAATCAACCTCTGTTGAAAAAAGACTCATTGCTGACACCTTCTTGGACATCCATGACACTAGATTCCTACCTAGGAAGAATAAAAAACCACTTGTTGATTCCCTAGTGTTCCCATCTGCCCAGCTTGCATCAGTATAACCAACCAAATCAAATTTTCCTGACTTTGAAAACTTTAGTCCTTGACTATTTGTTCCTTTAAGATATCTCACAAACCTCTTAAACGCTACCCAGTGCCTCATACATGGTTTCTCTAAGTTTTGTGATAAAATCCCAATTGCAAATGCTGTTGGACCTGAGGAAAGTCAGAGTGAAAGATTGGAGAAGGATGAATATCAGCGAGAGATGATAGAAAGGAAAAGAGTAAGGAGAATTTCTTACCTGAGGAAAGTCAGAGTGAAAGATTGGAGAAGGATGAGGAAAAAGAAAACCTTTGAACAATCTCAAGCTCTGTCCTCAGGTAGACAACATGACAGAGGTTTCACAGACTAGCTGACATGAGGTGGACAGTAGTGTGTAATGAATAATGGAAGTGAGAGGACGCGCGCTAATGATAGTGAGTGAGAGGACTGAGTGGTGAAGTGTATGGAGTGTGTCACATGAGAGCAAATGAGATGGAAATGACAATGAGACTGAAAGGAAAATGGAAAGAAAATGGAGAAAGAAGATATAACAGGAAAAATAAAATGTGATGGAAATAATTACATGTATGGGATTGGTAATAATCCCAACACCCCCCCCCCTTGCTAACCACCCACAATAAGCCCAAAGAGGGCCGGATGAGTTTTCAGGAGGATGCAGGAGACCAGCTTGGTTAGCATATCAGCTACCATGTCTTTAGTTCCCACATGGTGAACAAAGAAAACTTTCCTACCAACATATTTGTGGATAAAATCATGCCAGGCATTGATGTGTTTTGTGCGTGAATGATGTTCTGGATTATTTGCAAGGGCCTTGGCGCCTTTGTTTCAAACATGCAGAGGAACCGGGGAGCCGTTCCTTAAGTGAAGTTCAGTGAGGACATTGCGGAGCCAAAGTCCTTCCTTGCAGCAGTTGGAGAGGGCCTTGTATTTGGCCTCAGATCTTAACAGCGAGCTGTTTGGATGCTTCTTTGACCTCCAGGAAATGGAACCATGGCCCAGCGGGAAGGTTTACCCCAAGATGGAGCCGCGGTCATCATGGTCTTCAGCCAAATCCAAATCCAAAATGCTGACCAAAGTCAGATCCAAGCTGCCAAGGGTTAGGCGGATATCCTTTTTTGTGTGGATGTAGCAAAGGACCCAAAGATCTGCGTTGCAGTGGTCAATCAAGGGATCCTGCAGAAATTGAAAGAGTTTGTTGACCGCAAAACAAACATCCAGCTGGGTGCACTGGGATACCCAGAGGAGGGATCCAATGAGCTGGTTGTATTGAGGTGGTGAAGGCAACAAGTCTGACCCCCGTTGGACCAGCGTCTTGAAGACAAAGTCAGTGGGGGAGACCGCACTGGAGCTGCCTGGTGGGAGAAAGGAGGCCGCAACAGAATAAATGTAGTGTTGTTGTCCTATAGATATGGTTTGGGATTCCAGATTGCGCTGGATAGATATAGAGAGAAAAAGGGAGAGGTCTTCATCAGCCCCTATGTTCAAACAATAACCAATTTCCGCAATGAAGGAGGATACAAAATCCTGGGTGCCAACCACAGCTAGATCATCAAAGTGGGCGGTGATTGCTACCACCAAAGCTCCATTTACCAGTTTTTAATGTAGGGAGGGATGGTAGGCAGACCTGGAGAGGCCAATGGACAGGAGGGCGGAATTGAGCTTGACGTTCCACTGTTGGGGGGACTGCCTGAGGCTGTAGATGGCCCTTGAAACCTTGCAAACCCAATCTGGATAGGCAGGGTATTTAAATCTGAGGGGTTGGGACATGTAAACTGGCTTCTTGAGGTTGCCATTCAGGAATGCAGTCTTGAAGTCAACTTGGCAACCAACACAATCTTTGCTGCCAAGGAGGCTGAGAAGGAGTCAAAGGGTTGGGGTGAAAACTTTGGAGAAGTCATGGCCACGGGCTTGGGAGAAACCCATGGAGACCAGAAAAGCCTTGAGGTTGATGATAGAACCGTTGGGTTGGTGTTTTACCTGGAAAACCCACTTGCAGCGGATGACCTTCCGTCCTTTTTGCGGGGGGACAAGAACCCATGTCTTCATAACGCAGAGAGAGGAGATCTCTGTTTGAGCAGAGGAAATCCAGCAGGAGAAATGAGGGTTAAGCATCAGCTTTTTCCAGGTCTTGGGAGCAAGGATGTCATCCTTGACCAATGCCAAGCCTGAGTAGTTTCCAAAACACAAGGGGGGAAGAGACTGACTGTTGGAGAAACTCCAAGGGGGGGTGCAGACTCAGAGGAGCAGATGAGGGAGCCTTGGACGGGGAGGGGGGGTGGAGGGGAAGAGGGGTCCGCAGGATTGGAAGGGGAGAGGGGAGCGGAGGGGGGGCAGGGGGGACAGAAAGAGCGGAGGAGGGAGAATGGAACCATCCAATGAGGCAGGGCTTACCAAGCAAGGAATTGCAGGTGGAGGTTCAAAGCGGATGGCGGCAGGGGCGGGGATTTGACAAGGGGTGGAAGAAGGTAAAGAGGGAAAAATGGAGGGAGGGGAAGGTTTAGCAATGGAAGAAGGGGCGGGATTGGCGGAAGGGGGGGGACTCATAAGGCCAGGTCAGTTCAATGGGTGTCTGGATAGAATTGGTAGATTGAGGCGGGGGTGGTTGACGGAGGAAGATTGAGTCATTGAAACTTTTGTCTCTGGATTTTAGGACCTTGCAAGTTTCAAGGTCCAGCACAAGATAGCTGTTTCCTTGGGAAAGGTATGACAGAAGAACAGCACGGCGCACTTTTGGGGAGAGCTTGGACCTGTTGTTCTCAGGGACTTTGTGCCAGAAAAGGAAGCCAAAGGGATGAAGATATGAGGGCAAGGCGTCTTCCTGATCAATTATGGAGTTTGGAGAGACAAAACCAAGCGCGGTCTTGTAGGGTCAGGAGTTGAAGGCCAAAATGCTGGGGCAGAGGGCATCCACCCAGTATGACTTTGGGAGGTGGTATGAGGAAATAGAGCACCTGATAAGATTTAGGATGGTGTGGTTCAATTGTTTGGCCACACCATTTAATTGAGCAGAGTAAGAGGGTCCTGGCTCCTGGAGAATCCCCTTTGAAGAGAGAAAATACTTGAGTTTCTGATTTATGTACTCACCACCATTGTTGGTCCAAAGAGACAGCACAGGATGGTGGAATTGGTTTTTGAAGAGTGCTAGAAAGGTCTTGATTGATTCAAATGAGTCTGATTTGCGGCGTAGAGGATAGGCAAAGAGAGCTTTTGATAAATCACTGATGAAAGTATTAAAATAGCTAAAGCTTTCTTGTGAATTTACTTCAAAAGTACAAAGGTTCAAGTGTATGATTTCCCCTGGGGTACTCAAATGGTGACTGATGCAAGAATGGAAAGGCATTCTGTAAATTTTGGATTTGATGCAAGTTTTGCACTGCTGGAAATTGAATTCATTCTTGAACTTAGGGTTTATCCCAGAGGATTTGAGAAATTTTTGCAGAGCCTTCAAATTCAAATGAAAAAACCTACAGTGATAGCAAAAAAGGCTTTTTTCAGAGATTTGCAAAATAGTTGAAGAGACTGTTTCCTGGCGGCTCACTAGTTTTCACGGTAGGTAGTACAGATTTCCTTTTCTGTACCCCTGGAGAAGAGTTAGTGGAAAATTGTTGTTGGTAGTGTTTTGGTGGATTTTGCATCCAGTGGAGGTGAAGATCACAGTGTATCCTCCGTTGCAGATGCTTGAGATGGATAGGAGAGGCTCGTGGAGATTTGGAACCAGGTGAGTTCTTATACCCCCTGGTGGTAGGGAGATTGATCCTTCTTTGGTAGTGCTGATAGCTGATCTGTTGGCAAGGCCTATTGAGGCGTTGTTTGGTTTTTGTGCATTAAGTTTCCATTTTTGCGGAGTCATTGATGATGAACAGCCGGAACCCCAATTAAAATCACCAATTTCTGATTTAGAGGTCCAAGTGAGGTTAAATGCTGCATATACTGCATGGACAATGATCTCAGAGTCCTAAGAATCGTTGTCATCAGTCTTTTCTGAGCTTGGATCAGCTTTGGATAAATTTTCTTTGTGACTTCCTGAGGTCTTTTTTTGGCTTTCTGGTGTTGCTTGTTTCTTTTTGAATTTTCCACGTCTTTAAGGACTTCCGGAAATCTTGAGAATGAGTGTCCTTCTATTTTTCAGTTTGTGAAATAGTGGATTTTTGTTGTATTTTGAGGATGATTGTCTTGGTTTGTCTTTGGTAAGTAGGGGTTCAATTATAGCTTTGCGGAATTTATGGACTGGAGGTCCTTGTTCTGCATTTGTCTTCTCAAGTGTTCTTGCTTAAGGGTGTTGATGAGTTTTGATGATGGGACAGATTCCTCATTCATAATGCTTGAAACGCATCCTAACCAGTCATTGGGGAGTGAGAGGAGAATAGCAGTTGATTGCAGATTGTCTGCGGTAAGGGGGTTTTTGGGAGTGATCAAGGATTCCATTATTTCTCAGTATGATACTATTTCTGCAAGGTGGGATTTAATTTCTTTGTTGTTTAGTCTAGTCAGAAGGAGTTTTCTTAACCAGTACATTTGTCCACCAGAGGAGTTGTCCTGGTGGGCGTCTAAAAGGGCGTTCCACATTCCAATGGTGCTTTCTTTGTGTTTCCTGATGAATTAGAAGTTAGATGGGTTAATGGATCTTGATACAACCAAGCATACCGCTAGGTTGTCTCTGGTCCAAGAGTCCAAGTTGAGTTTTTGAGTCTCATTATTGAGTAGATATCCAACGCCAGGGGCCTGAAAGTGAATCCTCAGTATCATGGACCAGTTGAGATAATTTGAGTCCAAACCCTGTGAGTTGAGGGGAAGAATTGACGTGTTTTTAAGAACCGGGTGATTGTTTAGAATGTCTTCCATGCTAATTTGAATTTATGTTGACACAATGTGTGCCAGGTCCTTCTATTGAAAAAGTTCTTTTTTTTTATTGGCAGCTCTGGGCTCATAACCTGTTGGAGCCAAGGAAAGTCAGAGTGAAAGATTGGAGAAGGATGAATTTCAGTCAGAGATGATAGAAAGTAAAAGAGTAAGGAGCATTTCTTACCTGAGGAAAGTCAGAGTGAAAGATTGGAGAAGGATGAGGAAAAAGAAACCCTTACACCAATCTCAAGCTCTGTCCTCAGGTAGACAACATGACAGAGGTTCCACAGACTAGGTAACATGAGGTGGAAAGTAGTGTGTACTGAAAAATGGAAGTGAGAGGACGTGCCCTTATGATAGTGAGTGAGATGACTGAGTGGTGAAGTGTATGGAGTGTGTCACATGAGAGAAAATGAGATGGAAATGACAATGAGACTGAAAAGAAAAAGGAAAGAAAAGGGAGAAAGAAGATATAACAGGAAAAAGAAAATGTGATGGAAATAATGACACGTATGGGATTCGTGACAATCCCAAAAAATGCAATATCTGGTCTTGTACACTGTCCAAAATAATTCAGAAACCCAATAGCCAACCTATAATCATTCCCTGACTGAAAAAACTCCAGATGCTCTTCATCTGTGTACTTCTTCAAAGGGATGTTTGACTGCAATGGAGTACCAAACTCCTTTGCATCTTCTAAGTCTTACTGCTTAAGAATGGCCACAACATAGTGGCTCTGATCCGATTCAATTCCATGATTACACTTAGTAACCTTCATCAATAGCACCTCTTTTTAAAGACCAAGATATTTTATTTTGAACTCTTTCTTGAGTGTCTCCATGACTCTATCCTTACCATTCCCAATGATCATAATTTCATCTACCCAAGAAAATATTATAGCATCCTTTCTAAGAAATAGAAATGGATCAGCCTCACTAATTTTGAGACCTATTTCTACAAGTTTCTTACTCATGGTATTATACCATGACCTAGCTGACTGCTTCAACCCATACAGGGATCTCTTCAGCTTGACAAAATATTCCCCTTTATCTGCAGATAAGAAACTTCTTGTGCTGATTTTCTTCATGGTTTCTGGTTTGGTGTCAACCAACCACTCTCCAAAACCATCAGGAATTGACATATACACAGTATCCTCCTCCTCAAGGTTTGCATTCAAGTATGCAGTTACAAAATCAGCTTGTCTGATCTCTTCACCCAACTCTACTGCAACAGCAATGATAAATCTGAAGGTGGACAACCTTCCACTTGGAGAGAAATTTTCTTGGTAGTCTATAACCTCTCTCTCTTTGGAGCCTTGTGCAACACATCTTGCCTTTAATCTCTTCAAAACTCCATTAGTGTCAAACTTCTTATTCAACACTAATCTAGACTCAACAATGTTCTTTCCTTTTGGAAATAAATCCTGCTTAACCACCTCAAAAAAACTATTATTCTTTAAATAATAATAATATTCATGAATAGCTTTCTTCCAGTTGGATCTCTGACCAGAATTCATACCTTGGCCATAGCTATTTGGTTTCAATCTGTTAGCCATCTCTGAACTCAACTCCAGAATTTCATTAAGGATATATTGTTTCCTTAATGTATCTTCCTCATAAGCTGCAGAAGCATGATGGGACTTCCATTCCCCATACCTATCAACTGGTACCTTATCATAATACTCCTTCTAAAAGGAGGTGGAGACTCATCAGGTTCTGAATTAATGGAATCCCCTGAAGCAGGTAGTGAACCCTCTGGTGGCCCATCTTCCATCTCATCATCATATGTAACTATAAGTTCCTCAGCCTTTGCTGGTTAAATAGACTCTAATGCTATTTCTTGCTGTGATATATCAACAGCAAAATCTTCACTCCTCTTGAGCAGAAAGGTATTTTACTCAAACTTTAAATCCCTACTATGGATAAACTTTCTAGATTGTGTACAATATATCCTATATGACTTAATTATTAAAGAATAGCCAACAAGCAACCCTGTTCTTGCTCTAGTATCCAATTTTACAATCAAATCATTATGGTGAACACTATAATACACCAAACAATCAATTTCTCTAAGGCATGAATTTTTGGACTCTTGCTTCCAAAACTGATAATGGGGACTCTTCCCATTAACACTCACATTATTATGCAACAGACAAACTGTACATAACATATCAGCTCTCTGATACCAGGAAGCTTGCAGTCCTTTAGCTACAGAGAGTGATAAAAATTCTGGCATAATAATATTCCAGAAATAAACACTGTAAGAGCTCAAATAATAAATACTTCAAGAGCTGATGCAGGTTTAATTGTTTTGGTTAGAAATGTTTTCAGTATTTCATAAAAAGAGGTACCACAGTATTGTACTACTGGGTATCTTTAAAGACAGACAACCTCTCTTAAAGGGGCCTCCTTAGGCAGTTTAAGAACCTTGGAATGAATGATGGGTGCCTTTTAAGGACTTATCCAATGGTATGGCCGGTCAAAAAAGCACAATGGCCAATTCAGGAAGGGAAACACATACTATGAGAAATATTTCCACAGAAATCCTGCAAAGATTCAGGTAAAGGGTTTAAGAGCAGTTGGGGTTGATTGCTTGAATATACTTTAATGAATAAGGTTGATTTTGTTTTAGAAATAATAATAATAATGCAGAATAAGTCATCAATTACTTGCTTATATCTTCATAAGCACTTGATCAACAATGAAAAAGTTTCTGATTGATAATAATAAATTCCTGGTAAAACTGATGGGGAATAATGGATCCACAGAGGTCTGTATAAATACCTTTTGGGTTGATAATGAGCTTCTCAGGGAACTTTCAGAGGGTTCTGCTCATGGTCTGAGGCTTTTAGGAACATTCAGGGCAATGCTAGCACGTCCACTTGGTGCTGTCAATCAGCGGTCCTCAGATCTTCTGGATTTCTGTACTATTTTAGCCACAGGATATGTTAATCTGTTGGTGGTCTAATTCTGACCATTCTGCACTTATCTTTCATTTGTACTATTAATATTGGTTTAAAGTAGACAGATGTGGATATTAATTGATTTCCCAGCATCTAGTGAGCACGTAAGGAGTTTTCAATAATTTTTAAGGCCACTCTTTGTATTGTTTTGTGGTCCTCAAAGATTAGGATCTGTCTGTTTTTTGGGAACCTTCAATATTTGATTCATTATTTAAAATACTTTTAAATTAATTATATAATATTTTTATTAAGTTTTTAAGGTTTTTAGATAATTTTAAATTCATATTTTAACTTATTACACATGCCAGGTAAACCTTACAAGGTTGTAGCTCCTGTGAGTGGTACCTGCTGTCAGATTTGTCACAAAGGATCCTGAAACGGGGATAATTCCATTCAGTTGCGCACGGGGTAGGATCTGCTGCGTACGTGCCAAATTTGCTGCGCGCGGGAATTCTTTAGGAAGGAGGGTGATGCATAGGGATTGTATAGGGATGCAGGGCTGCTCGTGGGAATTGTGACATAACACATTTCCGTTTGTAACTCCTGAAATATACACAACACCTCAATTCTGACTGAAGATTAGGTGTGAAACCCATAAGTGAAAATACATGTGAAATAATAAATTGGCAAAAGGTGCCATATTGGTGCTGTTGTGGAGACTCCTTTGGGATTTGGTAAAGTTTACCAAATAGCTTTCTGGCAGTCAATTGAGGGGGAATTTAGCATTACAACTACAAATGAGATAGAGGAATACTAAGGGTGGTTTTGAATTGCCTGCCCCTCTGAGTACTATAGTAGTCTCAAAAAAATAAAAGAAAAGAGAA
The DNA here is from genome assembly GCA_025617555.3 of Puccinia polysora. Classification (NCBI taxonomy): domain Eukaryota; kingdom Fungi; phylum Basidiomycota; class Pucciniomycetes; order Pucciniales; family Pucciniaceae; genus Puccinia; species Puccinia polysora. The sequence continues at coordinate 25,382,035 of CM062646.1, read as the reverse complement.
ATGGTGGCTGACTTTCAAATAGAGTTGCTACTATAGTAGTCTATATCAGACCTAGGATCAATTTATTCAAGCTTGATAAGGAAAATTGGTGGAAAAGATAGATGGTCAAGGTAGGTGATGATGATGATTGATGATGCTGATGACTGATGGTGATGATGGTAGGTGATGATGATGACTGATGATGATGATGTTAGGTGATGATGATGATGACTGATGATGATGATGGTAGGTGATGATGATGATGACTGATGATGATCAAGGTAGGTGATGATGAGGGATGGTGATGATGTTCAGGTTGGTGATATTGATGATTGATGATTATGATGTGAAACAATGATGATGACTCATGATGATGATGGTAGGTGATGAGGATGATGACTGATGATGATGATGGTAGGTGATGAGATGATGGATGATGGTCAAGATAGGTGATGATGAGGGATGGTGATGATTTTCAGGTTATGGGCACATAGTGGTGATGTTCAAAGGTATGGGGTATGGAGTAAATAATGGTGGTGGTGGATGGTCAAAAGTATGGGTTATTGGATTGGGTCATGGTCAAGACTATGTGTTGATGATCGTGGATGATCCAGGGTAATGGTGGTGGTTGATGATGATGATGGTGGTGATGGTGATGGTGATGGTATGGGATATGGGATTGGTGATGATGATAGTATGGGTTATGGGATAATGGTTGAGAGTAGTAAAATTATGGGTTAAGGGTGCCTAGGAGGCATGGTGATCCCCTTGAAGGAAGGATAGGGGGAACTGATGGTGCCTGGATGGGGGAGAGAGGCCCTCTATTTATAGAAAATCCTGCCCTCAGGGCTGCCCCTGAGGGTCTCCTTGATACAGTGAATACAGTTCATGAGGCATTTTGGCTGGTCAGAGGTGGAGGCTGTGCAGGATCTACATGCATGTACACCCTTGCATGCATTGCTGTGCTGCATTGATACAGGTGCAGCCTGCATAGATTACTTCTGTATTGTGGTGGTTGGTCATTTGTTTGGTCCTTCATGCAGTGTCTTGCATATATTTATTCTGTATACAGCTGTTTGTTTGGTGCTGCATGCAGTGCCTTGTATATATTGCTCCTGTATGCAGCTGTTGTTTTGGTGCTGCATGCAGGGTCTTGCATATATTACATGCAGGGTCTTGCATATATTAATTATGTATAATGCTGCAGGTTTACTTGGTGATTTATGGTTTTACTGTATGTGGTATTTACTTTAAGGCTTCCAGGGTATGTCCATGAACCTTCACTGGTCTGTGACACCTGGTAGGGGTATGGGTAGGCTAGGGTTGATTTGAGATGTATCTTCTAAACCATGAGAGATAGGGGGGTACTTTGGTTGAGTGACTTGGGGTTATTTTTGGTGTAGAATCCATTTTTGGGGTCTGTTTGATGATTTTAGCGGTCCTTATACTAGAAAAGTGAGTCTGATGGCTATAGGTTAGGTTTTGGAGCACCACATCCCCCCCCAAATCAATGCTTTCTGCAGAATTCCTGCCTATAGACATCAGGCTTTACATGCTCTCCTTCTTCTTCCTTTTTTTTTTTTTGGGTTTCAATTAATCAACTTCTTCTTCTTCTGTTTCTTCCTGCTGGGCCTCTTCTCCTTCCTTGGGTGCTCCTCTGCTGTAAAATTTCTTGACTTGACTGGCTGCAAACCTCCGTGTCAATTTTGTCCCATCTAATTCTTCAAGGATATAGGGCCCATTATTTACATGGTCCAGTACCCTGTATGGCCCATTCCACCTATTCTTGAAGAGTAGCCACCACTATGATTCCAAGGTCCTATTGTATACCAAAACTAGGTCCCCGCTTCTCAAGGGTTTCCTAATTATATGTGCTAATTTTCTGTCCCAATACTTTATGGACGTTTCCCTTGACTCTTTTAGTTTCTCTTGTGCCTTCTGGATATTTTCTTCCTTCTGAGCTAATTGCTCAGCCCTGGCTTGCAGTAAATCTGAGGTGGTGGCTTCTTGATCCCATTCAATTCCCAAGTAGATTTCCAGATCCAAGTCAATGGGAAAGACTGCTGGCTGGCCAAACTGTAGTTCAAATGGAGAGAAGGCTGTAGTCCTCTTGGTAGAGATTCTGTCCGCAAAGGTAACCAATGGTAGGTATTCCTTCCATTTGGCCCCATTTTATCCACATATTTTTACTTGTGCATCTTTGATTTCCTTGTGACCCCTTTCTATCATTCTTTGGGCTTCTGGGTAGTAAGGTGTGACTACCCTGAGCTTGGTCCCTACTTTTTTGATAGCTGATTGGACTTCTTTCTTGAATTCCCCTCCCCCATCCACTGTTACTTCCTTGGGTATGCCATACCGGTATATCCATTCAGATACAAACCAAGTAGCTATACTTCCTGACTTCAGACGGGCCAACCCCACAGTTTCTGCCCATCCAGAGAGGTCATCTCTGGCAACCACAAGATACTTCCATTTTCCTGCTTTTACATGAACTGCATCCATGGCCACCCTCTGGAACAGGGTAACTGAGACAGCTGGCCTGCCTTCTTCCTTCTGCTGGAGTTTGCTCCTCTTTTGGAATGGTTTGCAGGATTGGACCCAACTTCCTATCATCTTCTTCATTCCTTCCTACCAGAACCTTATCTTGATTTTTCTGTAGGTCTCTCCACTCCCCCTAGGGCCCATTTCTTTGTGTAACTCCTTCATGATTTTCTCCTTCTCTTCCTTTACTGACATTACCAACTCCAGGCCCCAGATTCCTCTCCTTTTTAGTCTTCCTCCCTCCATATAAAAATTTGATGATCTCCTCTTTATTTTCTGGAACTCCTTGTCAGAGCTTCCTGCTGGCCTTTGCAAGGTAGATAAGTAATCTTGCATCTTTTCCCAGAATTGATCTTTGGCTGTGTTTGTTGGCTGTCCTTCAAGGAGATTGAGGTGTTTTACTCCTAACCCTGGTTTTGGGCTAATCCACTCCTCTTATTCATCAAAGTCCTTGTGGAATTCCTCTGGGTCTTCTTCTGGCCTTCTTGATAGGCTGTTGGGCATGATAAATGTCTTTCCTGGCTTGTGGACTAGGTCAAAGGAAAAAAATTGGATGAAAGCCACCCATCTGGTCATTGGGGCACTGGGTAGACTAGGAGTGTTGATCATTTCAATGAGGTCTTTTGCATCTACTTGGAGCTCAAAGTGTTGCCCCCAGAGAGTTTTTTGAAGTTTCTTGAGTACCTTTGCCACCCCACACAGTTCCAGCTTGGATTGGGAGTATTTCTTTTCTGTATTTTAGCATCCTACTGACTCATAGTAGACTGGCCTTGGCCTACCTTCTGGGTCCTCTTGCATCAGTACTGCCCTGTAGCCATATAGCCTGAATCTACTGCTAGTATGATCTTCCCTGCTCCTTTATTATAGTTGATACTCTTGAGGGTTATATCATCCCCCACTATCCTCTTGAGAAAAACAAAAGCCTCTTGAATTTTCTCATCCCAGAAAAAACCCACATCTTTCCAGGTTAACCTTCTGATTGGTGCTGATAGGGCTGAGTAGCTGTTTATGAACATCCAGACATAGGCACACAGCCCCAAAAATCCCCTTGCCTCCTTCTTGTTCCTTGGTTTGGGCCAGTTCTGGATTTTATTAACGTTCTGTTCTGCTACTTTCCTTCCTTCCTGGGACACCACATGCCCTACAATGTTCAAAGCTGGAACACAGCAAGCAAATTTCTCCCCTGATATGGTTAGCCCAGCTTTTTCTATCCTAAACAGAATCCTTTATAGAGTTGTTGCATACTGTCAGCTTGCTACTATTGCAGAGCAAGCTGCAAAAGTAACTAAAATAACATAAAAATAATAATAATACAACTTACCTAAGAAGGAGTAGGAAGACCATAAATATTATTACAGTAATGGTTTATCCACCCAAAATTAGGTAGGGTCACTCACTGACCCCACCCTTGAAATCCAACTCCTTATATTTTCAAATAATTAATGGAAAAAAACCAAAATACTACGGCTCCAGTATTGAGCTTTTTGGCCAATTAAATGTTTCACACACAATGTCACGTATAGGTTTCACACCTAAAATTCAGTCAGAATTGTGGTTTTGTGTATATTTTAGGAGTTACGGGCGGAAATGTGTTTTGTCACAATTCCCGCACGCAGCCGCGGCAGCCAAAGCACCCGCGCAGCTGAGATACAGCCGTGTCAACCCGTCGAGGTCGTGTACGCAGCCCCGGGCCTCTAACAAGTACGCAGCCGCTGGACTAAGGGTTGACATAGTGAAAGGCGGCCCAGGTACCACGTAAACAGGCTACAACATACACAAGAACTTGTTACATATGTAATAAAGGTTCCTGTGGATAGTAGACTGTCTAAATATAAATAATATTATATAAAAATACATAAATAATCCTTATACGTATTTTTTATTTAATATAATGCAAAGTACCAAGAATGTCGAAAATAAGACAATGACAGCTTCAAAAATATATTAAAATACTTCAATATACTTTTATGAGAATTTCTATACATCAATATCTTCGTGACATACTAAGGAAGATAATGATGCTATAATATTACATGAATTCTCATGACTTATATTTTTAAGTAATTATCTCAACAAATCAACTGGGCCTCGAAAATCAAGAGTAAAATCAATATTATGACTTTTACTCCAGTTATATGATACATAATGAGAACTTACCTGAAATTAAAATCTCCGTAGAGATGTCTAATAATATAATCATTAGATTACTGGGAACATATACTAAATATAATTAATTCAATAATACATAAATAGGACAGATTAGTGTTATTCACACGTCCTAATGTCCATTATAAGGTAGAATAATTCCCATAACCTAAGGAATTAGATGCTACCCAGGCTATAGCACCAAGAGCACATGACAGACTACCCCCGGTTACCCTTCTGGCCTTAGTGTCCGTCCCTTTGAGCACCTACAACCCTCAGAAGGACCATATTGGGACTCCAAAAACTATAAATACAGAGCTCTTTTGAGGATGTTGATGGGCAGAGACCCAGTAATATTCATATCCAGACGCCGTGCCAAGGTAATCAAATACTTATAAGAGATAAGTAAGTGATTTATGGAAATGTCTGATCAGTAATATCCGTTTTCAAACCTCTTTTTATCAAATAAAACTGCTGAACAACCTTATAACCCCAGTATACAGGTTTAACCTATCAGTACACGTCCCAAACAGATAACCAAAGGATTTAATAATATACGAGTGAGTCTTATTATCCTTTCTCTGTCGTGGTAGCTTGGCTACAAGGCCCTACCACTCCATTGTGTATTTTATATAAAAATTATCTTTGGGTATAATAATCTTTAAACTAAAGAACCCAAAGTAACCAGGACTTTGTTTTTTCATACTGAAATCCCTGAAAAGAGGTGTTAAAGATCCCCAATATAATTGTGGCCACTCTATAAATATTTAATAATCAATTTTGATTCAAAAAAATAAACAATAACCAAACCATTTAACCTTGCAATAAGCTTAATCCAAGTATTCTACAAATTTTTGCTGCATCTATTAAATAATATATTTATTATTTACTCTATCACCTATGGTAGCTAAAGGATAGCAAGGGTCTTGGCATCCAGGAGGCTGACACATACTCCCAGATGAATTTCCTGATTTGAGGGTTTTCTTCCAGGGCTTCCTCCTGGTATCTTGACCTAGGTCCTTTTATCCCCCCATTGTTTATAAATATTCCCACATTTTCTGGTATTTCTTCTTGGAGTATCCAGGTCATCTGAGCTTGGTAGACTTCCACTGAATTAGTTCCCCCCTGAGGCAAACTTGTGAGCTGTAGCCTCCCCAGGGTAGTTTCAACTGTGGTCAGTGGCCTAGAAGTTTTTTCCAGTTCCCTTTCATCATATCCCCCCATTATATCACCAAGGCCATAACAAGATCTTCCTGAGAATGATTCAACAAATTCCTCAATTTTTGGAGGGTTTCCAGCATCCTTGATGGTGACCTTGTTCAGGGGTTGGAGATCATGGACTATCCTGAGTTTCCCATTATATTTAGCTACTGGAAACACTGGTCTGGAATAAATTGAAGTGGATTGTTCATATAGGCCTGATTTTATCCTTTTTCTGACTAGATCTGTAAATTCCTCCCTAATGGCCTGGGATATTTGTATGGGTTTTTTTTGCCAGGGCTCATGGGCGATGCTAGGTATTTTGTAAGGTAATCCATAAGTGTGCTTGAGTAAGCCCCTTTCTTCTTCTGTGAAAGCAATTGCCTTCTCCCTTAAGACCATTACGTGCTTGAGTAGTTTGATTTCTTCTTGGGTAAGCCAACCTTCAGGCCCAAAATTTACTAACTTCACCCTTTCCAAGTTAATTCTAGGAGTTGGCTTAAAAGGGGCTGGGTGAGGGCTGAGTGGTGTTTGATATGGATCCCTGGACAGGGGTGGTCTTTGAAGTGGGGGGTTGAGACCCTGCAGAATTGGCTGGTTAACTGGTCTGATCTTCTTTTCCACCCCTTTGTATTTGTCGCCTAGCACTTGGGGATCCATGGTGCCAAGTTGCCTGGGGCCAAGCTTCTCCATTCCTTCTTCTTCTTCTTTTTTTTTTTTTTTGGTTGGGTAACGGGTTTGGGATTTTAGGGTTGGTGAGCGCTCTTCAGTTTTACGTCATGCAGGGGACCCCTGTTTCTGCTCAGCCTTGCCTTCCAATTCAAAAGCAGTCGCACCGCAAGGCAAGCAGCGCGCATATTCCCGCGCAAAAGGAAAAAGAAAGCGTGTGGTCGCTACCTCTGTCCTCAAAGGCTACAAGCCTTGACTCCTCCCTTGGGATGTGCTACTCAACTGCATGCACACCACCCAATTCATTTTTTCACAGGTCGCCCTTCATTGGTATTTTCTGCTTCTCTCTTTGATCATCTTTTCTTTCTTACTATTTCTGTACATATACATTTCTGTTTCTCGTTCCTCTCCCCTTTTTTTATTGTTGATTGATCATGGGTCAGTCTTTTTTATCTAATTAATCACTTCTCCCATTTTCTTCCAAGCAGCCTGTATCCTTTCAGCCCCGCCTTTTGTCATTTGTTCCCTGGAAATAGTGGCATTTGTTGGCATCACGGACTCCTGTTAGGCATCCCTTTTTTTACGTTGGTACGTTGGAGGGGATTGAATCAATTATTTCCCTTCATTGCCACAATGTTGGTGCCGGGTCACCCTTGATTCCATTGTCTTGGCGTAATATTTGGTTGCACCCTCTTCCAGACCTTTATTTCCCTTCCTTCATTCCTCAGCCTGCTCCTCTTGTCACCGCGCAGTCGGCAAACTTTGGTCAGAGCTACTCCCATTCTTTTACTCCGATCATGGCTTCCCCAATTGGCCAAACCATCCTGTACGTTCTCAATTGTTTTCTTCACTCTTTCCTGTACAGGTTTCAATCCTGTACGCCAATCTTGCCTTCTTCTTTCCTGCATTTCAATTGAATCCCCCCTTCTCCCATCTTCCCTGTGCATATATTGACAAACCTGCATGAAGATCATTCCATGCACCCATTTCTTTTTTTTATTTCAATTCATTTGGTTCCTCCCCCTACACCATATGTTGCGTTTGCTTGTTGTGACTGGTCAACAACCTCTGCTCAACGCCGCTTGGACCATGAATTCTTCCAATTTGGCCAAACTATCACGTGAGTCCTTCATTTCTTGTTCATCCTCTTTGTTCAGTTCTTGCCTATCCTGCATTTCAATCGTTTTATGCACCTCCCTCTTCCTATCTCAATTGATTTTTGTTCTTCCTTCTACCTATTTGTTCCCTGCATCAAACAAACGCTTGATCCCATTTTTTGCCTGCATATCAAAATCTTGCTTGGACCTGTATTTTTTTCCGAGTTGGCTTCAGAGTCCACTGCTCCCACATACTGCCATTGGGTGTCCTCGCCTTGAATCTCCTTGTGGTTCTCTTCCTCATCAGGAAAGCCAACCGTTTTCTATTTAAAGGGGCCTCTTTCCGCCAGTTTCCTCCTTCCTCATTTGCTCCAACTTCCCTCACCCGCTTGCACTTACGTCCCCTTCCTTTATAGTCCCAGTAATGCTTCCAAGTGCAGGTCTGACCCCCCCTTATTTTTTGACTAGGATTCCTCAATACTTCTGATAATCTCCGCCCCAGTTCCCAAATCTCATTTAGATAGCAACAAGGCTTCCAAGGACTTGGTTGTCATCCTAGGACCTCCAATTTTGAATTCCAAACAGAAAGCAACCGCTTCTACGCCCTCTTGGCCTTGTCCTTATCCTTCCGACGTGCTTCAGCCCGTCAATAACCAAGCTCAAACAGTTCCAACCAACCTTGATGGGGAGGCTGTCAGCAATTATTCCAACTAGGAGGCAATTTTTGGACCCGGGGGTGCTTGCTCTGCTCTTGACCCTGGCCTACAGATGTTTAATGATCCCCCTACCGACTCGGGGTATGAGAGTTCGGAGTCCTTGCCCCATCACAATCCCCAACTTACCAAACCAGCTCCTTCCAACAAAATCCAAGTGGTTCCTAGTCACAACCCTTTCAATTCGCCATCCCCTACCCAGAGGCTCAGCTCTGTTAAATATTTCTTTGCTCTGTTCATCTCAAATCTTATTCTTTTTATTTCTCTTTCTTTTACTTTCAATTTCTTTTACTTTAAACTTTTTCTTCTTTATTTTCTTTCTGCCTTGTGTGTTCTTTTCTTCATTCTTATTTCTGTTTTCTTTTCTTTATGTTTACAACTTCTTCATCCTCTAACTGTCCGGTACTCAGATTCTTTCATCTCCTCCTATCACTCATCTGTCACCATTCACTTTCACGCGCGCACTTTCACGCGCGTACTCTCAAACTCATAACCTAACCTCTGTACAAGGGGAGATCTGATGGGAGGAAGCTCTAACCGATAAATCGACCACCTTCTTGGAACTCAACGAATCCTCTTACTCAACACTCTGCGAATCTCGAAGTCTTCTATTCTTAATCACCAATCTTCTTCATTATCTCTCATCTATCTTTCTTTCATCTCTCTCTTCTTTTTCTTCATTTACTCTTTTCTTCCAATCTCTTGATCTCAACCTCAAATCTCACCACCAGGATCATCTTATCTCAAGTATGTCTGTCACGGCTGGTTTTTACAAACTCTCTAACTTCAGATCTAACTCGAAGCCAATCTCTTATTAGCACGCTAGCTCCTCAACCGCCAACACCATTAATCTTCTCTTCTTTCCAATGATTTCCTTCTTTCCTTCTTAAATTCATCCGCTTGATGTTGGTATTTTACAAATCTTCTTTTTCTTCTTTAAGACTCTTCTTTTCCTATTTTTATTCTCTTACTGATAACCTGCTCCTGCAGCCCTTTGTTCTTACTTCTCTTTGAAATCAAACACAGAAATTTTTCAAGCTCCACCGTTTCAAATTTCCTTTGCCCAAACTCACCATCCCCCCTTCCACCTTCTCCTCCGCAGCTCCCTCTTGCCGTTTCCAAGAGTTTTGACTGGATTCACTTTGCCCTCTGGTGCCTCACAATTAGCCTCCCCATGGGGTCCCACCTCCAAATGACCATTGAAGATATCCCCGAGGATTTGGATGAATTTAAGAATTGGTTTGACCGCTTCCGAACTTACCAGTAAGTTCCTTGCTTCCTTTGCTTCCTTTGCCTTCCTTTTTTTTCTTTTGCTAAGCCGTACTAATTGAATGCTTCTGCTTTCTATACTATCTTGTTTTACCCAGGAGTGCCAGATACTCTATTCTTTAGCAAGGGGATGTCCCTTGTTTTGTTTTTGGAAAACAGGAAAAACGGAAGCAAAGGAAAAAAGGAAAAAAAGATATAGTGGTACTACCCACCCTTTCCATCAGCTCATTGGCAAGCGCCAATGGCCTACTTCCGTATCAGTCACAAGAGAACAACAGAAAAAAGGAAATTTGAATCAGAGAGAAGAAAATAAAAATAAATACAAAATAAAAAACCCCTGTTTTTTTTAATTTTTTGATTTTCTCATTTTGTGTATTGAATAAACTGTAAGCTCAGATTTTTGGTTCTTTCTTGCCTTCTTTCCTCCTTTTTTTTATCATTTTTTTATCATTTTTTTTTATTTATATTTATTTTATTTTCATTTTTTTTATTTTCTTTAGGTTCAAACTGACCCACTCTCTTTCCCCCTTTTTTTTTTTTTTTTTTTTTTTTTTTTTTTTATTTTTTATTTTATTTTATTTTTTTATTTTTTTTTTAGATGAAAGCTAGGGAAAAAAGGCACCCACTGCCCACGTTTTTTTTATTATTTTTTTTATTGCTGCAACCAAAACCGGCAGAGCAGGTGATGTGGGACGTCCCTAAAGTGGTCCCAATACCTTTGGATGCTCTCTTCTTTCCAGAGGATGAGCCCCTCAGTCCAATACTCTGCCCAAGGCTCTTGGTAGTACAAGCATACCTGGAATTCTGGTGAGATATATCCATAATATGAGTCCCAATTGCCATTCTTGAGTAAGCCAAGAGAACCAATGCCTGAAAGGATATCCATGAACTCTAAGTTATTAAGTCCCCAGCCAGGTAAGGTGTCCATTGCTGTTTTTTTTGCTGGATTTTCTTATTGAGTGAACCATTCTGAGTAAAGCCTTTGGAAAAAGTTTCCTGGTTTGTCATTTGATGTCCATTCCTCCCATGGGTTTTCTGTGGTATCATCCAGTTCTTCTGTCTCTCCCAGACTCCTTCCACATTCCAGAGTTGGTGACAGGTCCAGTTCCATCTTGGTTCCACCTTCATTCCTCTTGAAGTCTTCCTTGATTTCTCCTTCTTCCATTTCTTCATCTGTTCCAATCAGGTCCTCCCACTGAACCTTCCTGAGGGTCATTCCAGCCCTGTTCAATCTCCTTGGTGGCTCCATTTCCCATCCTGCTTTACCTGGTTTGCAAATTGGTATACATAACCTCTCCCCTCCAGGTAGTTCATAACTGAGGATTTCACCCCTCTTTTGAGACAGCTCCAGCCTAACCTTATAGTCATCCAAGAAGGGTCTCCCAGGAACAGTATGAACACTCCCTTTTTCTAAAAAAAAGTTGGCCAGTCTTGGTTCCCCTGGGTTAATTTCAAATGGAATCCTTTCTGCTAGTCCAATCAGAGGGGTTGAGTGCCCTCCAATTCCAGTAATTTTCTTCAACATTTCTTTGGTTAACAACCCTACTTGGTTGGCCAGGTGTTCAGGGATGACATTTGTTTCAGCTCCACTATCCACCAAAGCTCTTACCTTCCTGTTCTTGATCCAAATTTCTATGAATCCAAGAGGACAAGCATAGGTAAGGTTTTGCCTGAGTCCATACCATTTATCTTCATCCTCTGGATCTAAATGGTGTTGACAAGCTTTAACCTTCCTGCTTTCTGGTACAGTTAATTTTGCTGTAATCCCTTCCTCCATGTTGGTATTCTTAAGTTGTTGGAGAAATTTAGGTGAGATGGCCAAGAGTTCCTCCATGGTTAGTGTGAAATTCTGCTTCAGTATCTTCTCCTTTAAATTTTTCCCAATTTTGAATTCATCCATATTTTTTGGTATTTCCAGGTCTCTTGAGGATTTCTCACCTTCATGTTACACATTCTCATTGATGTCCTTTGCCCTGCTGGTGGATTCTCCTTGGGTGGGCTGGACTTCTTCTTCCTCTGAAGCTGAATCTTCCTGGTCATCCTCTATCCAGGCTCCTGGGTAACTTGGTTTCCTCTTTCTTGGGGCCTTTCCTTCCTTCTTCTTCTTTGATCCATCTGCTTCATCCTCTGGCCCTGTCTGATGGTTTTTGGAGGGGTTGAGTCTAGGTGATTTCCTTATACCACACTGGATCTGCTTTAGGTGTTCTGGGATGTTGACTTCTGGTGACTGCCAGGATCCCCATTCTCCAACTTGAAGGACTGCAGTTACTGGAACTGTCTTCTCCTCTGGTCTAGTTGGTTAGTGGTTTCTTCTTTTGGTTGGTTTGAGGCATGAAACTTTTTGAACAATTCCTTTAATGTTTCAGGTGTTTTATTTGGGATAGGTTGTTGGTTTGGGTAGTAGTAGTTTGGGCCTAACTTGATAACTTTCTTAGATTTTATATCCTCACTAAGGTCTGTACAAGTATAGGAAGTGTGAGTTTCATCTCTGCAATAATAAAATTTTGGAGGCCATCTTGGAGCAAGAGTGGGGACTCCTGGTGCCCTATAGGGTTTTTGCCCTATTAACCTGTCAAAATGTGGTGGTGCTGGTTTTTGGTTGTTGAGAGCAGTGGTGAGTTTGTTGACTTGGTCCTTTATTTTTTTGATTTCTCCCTTTTTGTCCACAGTTTTCTTAAATTTGACCTCCTTCTGAACTTTTTTCTTTTCTTGGCTTGGTTCATTTCCTTCAGAAATATCCCACAGGGCCAGAGCTGTTTCCACATGTTCCTTTAATATTTCCAATTCTGCAGCCAAATAGCACCCATCAAGGGACTTCCTCATTCTCCTGGCTTGAACCAGTCCGCTGGTGACTTCCCTCTTGATTTCCAATGATAAGGCCTTCCAAAGTATGTCACCCTTTTCCCAGTTGGTATTATCATAACCCATCCTAATGAAGTAGACAACCATTTCTTCATAGTTTCCAATAAATTTTCTGTATTCTTCTTTGGTGCTGATACCTCCTTTCTCCTGGGTGTGTTTGAGTAAGTTTGGTATGGACTGTTCATTGAATCTTCTGTGGGGTGTGGCCCTTCCCCACTTCCTCTTCATTTCCTTCTTGAGGAGATCCCAGTCCCTGGTTTCATGCCCCTCCATGTTTTCCACTAACTCCCTGAGTTTGATTTCTTTGATGATAAAAGGTAACTGCAGGGCTAAGTCCTTCCCTCCAGCCCCATGAAGTTCTGCCAATTTTTCAATCCTGTTAATGAAGAGTTCTACTTCAGTTCCATTGAATTCAATTTGTGATTTGTAAGTATCCAAATATACTCCATTCTGGACATCCTTGACCCTAGAGTTTGTTGAAGAGGGGGGGTCCATAACATTATTTCTTTGGTAATGATCCATAGACATGAACTGTGAGTGCTGATGGTTTCTTTCTTCTTCAGTGTGACCTGGGAATGTGGTAACCTCTGGACTATCTTCTGGTGGGTCTGATTTTGATAATATTCTGACTGGGCCTTGTCTGATTCCAGTCCTGGGGGTAGAGGTGAACCTAACTGATTGGGTAAATGGGGTTTCTGGTATTCCTTGCATGGTTCTTTCCTGGGTATTTTCCTGGAAGGTTTTGAACATTTGTGACATATTGTGCAGTGAGTCTTGCATTTATTTGATTTGATTTCTAGTCTCCTGGAGCTCCTTGGACTGTTCCATGATTTCTTGCTCCGGCTCCTTGATTCTGTCCATGGTGGTATCTTCTGAGTTTGATTCTTCTGAGGCCATGTTTTCTTGATCCAATGAGAGGGTTTCCTTTATTTTACTTAATAGATTCTGGATCCTTTCCCTGATAGGTGATTCAAATTCTTGGTCTTGAAAGGTTCCTGTTCAATTATTCCTAATGGTTGAGCTTGAGGTAATTTGATCCAAAATGAAGATTATCAGCCACTGCTGGGAAACCAGATGTGGAGACTGATTTGGGATTGGTTAAAGTTTTAGCAAATAGCTTTCTGGCAGTCACTTGAGGGGGAATTTAGTATTACAACTAAAACTAAGATAGAGGAATACTAAGGCTGGTTTTGAATTGCCTGCCCCTCTGAGTACTATAGTAGTCTCACAACAATAAAAGAAAAGAGAATAGTTGTCAGCTCTCTGATACCAGGAACCTTTCAGTCCTTTAACTACCGAGAGTGATAAAAAAATTTGGAGCAATAATATTCCAAAGAATAAACACTTTACAGCTACAATAATGGTATGGTAACAGCAAGTGCAAGGTTTAATTGGTTTGGTTATAAATATTTTAAATATAATATAAAAAGAGGGGCCACAGTAATATACTACTGGGGGTCTTTACAGACTTGGCAACCTCTCCTCAAGGGGCCTCCTTAGGCAGTTTATAACCTTGGAATGAAGATGGGTGCCTTCTAAGGCCTTATCCACTAATTTTGGCGGGCAAAACAGCACACAAACCCAGAGCAGGAAGGGAACAACTTACTTGGGAAGTAATCCACAGAAATCCTGCAAAGATTCAGGTAAGAAGCTTCAGAACAGATGGGGTTGGTGGCTGGTTGAAAAATTCTGGTTGTTGATAGTTATTTAGAAAATAATAATAATAATACTTCAGACTAGATCATAAATCACTTGGTTTCTTCTTGATAAGCACTTGAATAACAATGACAAAATTTCTGATTGATAATCATAATATTTCTGATAACCGATTGATGATGGGAACAAAAGGGCAAAAAGAGCCTGTTTAAATATTCCTTTTTGGGTGCTTGAGGGCCTCTAGAAGGTGTATTAGCCATTGGCTGAGGCTAGGTGGGCAGTCAGGGCACGATTGGCACGTCCTCAAAGTTCTGTTAGCCTGCTTGCCTTAGATCTGTCAAGGAAAAGCTCCTTTTTAGCCGCAGGATCTGTTAATCAATAGATTAGTCATTTTGCTGATCCTGCACTGATCCTCCATTTGTACTGTAAGTACTGGTCCAAAGTGAGAAGACGTGAATTTTTATTGATTCTCCATTTCTGCTGATCCTGTATGTAATTTTTAATAATTTTTACAACCACTCCTTGTGTAGTTTTGTGGTCTTTGAAGGTTCTGATCAGCTCATGACGTGGTGAGTCTGGATCTTTATTTAATTAGTAAAAAATACTAAAAATTAGTTATTAACTAATTATGATTGACTTTTAAGGTTTTTAAACTAAGATCTATGCTTGTGTGGTAGCTTTACATATGTAGTGTAGATCCTACTATGTTGTAGCTCCTCTGAGCGGTACCTGGCTGTCAGACTGATCACAACAGGCTAGGCGCGGGGATCAGTCCATTCAGATGCGCGCGGGGACTGATCCGCTGCGCGCGTGATCACGGCAGGTTAGGCGCGGGGATCTGTCCATTCAGATGCGCGCGGGGACTGATCCGCTGCGCGCATGACTAGGTCACGGGATTACCTGCACGCGGGAGGGATCAACTGCGCGCGGGAGGGATCAACTGCGCGCGGGAGTTTGGGCGCGCGGGAGTCCAGCGCTGTAGGGACGCGGGGCTGCGTGCGGGAGTTGGGGCGCGCGGGAGTCCAGCGCTGTAGGGACGCGGGGCTGCGTGCAGGAGTTTGGGCGCGCGGGAGTCCAGCGCTGTAGGGACGCGGGGCTGCGTGCAGGAGTTTGGGCGCGCAGGAGTCCAGCGCTGTAGGGACGCGGGGCTGCGTGCAGGAGTTTGGGCGCGCGGGAGTCCAGCGCTGTAGGGACGCGGGGCTGCGTGCGGGAATTGTGACAAAACACAATTCCCCGTGTAACTCCTAAACTACACACAACACCTGGATTTTGACTGAAATTTAGGTGTGAAACCTATACATGACATATCACATGAAATATTAAAATGGTCAAGAGGTACCACATTGGTGCCATGGTCATTTACCATTTTCTTTTAAATTAATTAAAAAATATAAGGAGTAAGAATTCAAGGGTGGGGTCAGTGAGTGACCCTACCTTATTTTGGGTGGGGAATCCATTTCTGCAATAATATTTATGGATTTCCTACTCCTTCATTTTATAATAATTTTATTTATTTATTATTATTTTTTTTTGTTCTTTTTATTTTTGTTAATATTACTATTGTTGTTGCTTTGTCAGGTTGCTCTGTGCTAAGTAGCAAGCTGACAATAGTGGCTGATTTTCAAATGGAGTTGCTACTACAGTAGTATCTATCAGACCTAGGATCAATGTTTTCAAGCTTGATAAGGAAAAGTGGTGGAACAGATAGAGACTTGGAGGAATGAAGCTGATTAAGAAAAGAATCCTTTCTCTAGTCTTATCCTTTATATATATATTTTTTTTTATATTTAATTTATTGTTTACTGATTGATCCTCCTTTGATGATACAGGTGATGATTTGAATAAAGGCTGAAATGGTTGAGCCTATAGTTGATGAATAATGGTGATGGAGGTGATGATTGATTGATGATGATGATGATGGATGAGGTAGGTGATGATGATGGTGATGATGGGCAAGGTAGGTGATGATGATGATGGATGATGCTGATGACTGATGGTGATGACGGTAGGTGATGATGATGACTGATGATGATGATGGTAGGTGATGATGATGATGACTGATGATGATGATGGTAGGTGATGATGCTGATGACTGATGATGATCAAGGTAGGTGATGATGAGGAATGGTGATGATGTTCAGGTTGGTAATGTTGATGATTGATGATGATGATGGTAGGTGATGATGATGATGACTGATGATGATGATGGTAGGGGATGATGATGATGACTGATGATGATGATGGTAGGTGATGATGATGATGGATGATGGTCAAGGTAGGTTATGATGAGGGATGGTGATTATTTTCAGTTTATGGGCACATAGTGGTGATGTTCAAAGGTATGGGGTATGGAGTAAATAATGGTGGTGGTGGATGGTCAAAAGTATGGGTTATTGGATTGGGTCATGGTCAAAACTATGTGTTGATGATCGTGGATGATCCGGGTTAATGGTGGTTGTTGATGATGGTGATGATGGTGATGGTGATGGTGATGGTATGGGATATGGGATTGGTGATGATGATAGTATGGGTTATGGGATAATGGTTGAGAGTAGTAAAATTATGGGTTAAGGGTGCCTAGGAGGCATGGTGATCCCCTCAAGGGAAGGATGGGGGGAACTGATCGTGCCTGGATGGGGGAGAGAGGCCCTCTATTTATAGAAAATCCTGCCCTCAGGGCTGCCCCTGAGGGTCTCCCTGATACATTGAATACAGTTCATGAGGCATTTTGGCTGGTCAGAGGTGGAGGCTCTGCAGGATCTACAAGCATGTACACCCTTGCATTCATTGCTGTGCTGCATTGATACAGGTGCCCCTGCATAAATTACTTCTGTATTGTGGTTGTTGGTGATTTGTTTGGTCCTTCATGCAGTTTCTTGCATATATTTTTTCTGTATACAGCTGTTTGTTTGGTGCTGCATGCAGTGCCTTGCATATATTGCTCCTCTATGCAGCTGTTTTTTTGGTGCTGCATGCAGGGTCTTGCATATATTGATTATGTATACTGCTGCAGGTTTATTTAGTGATGTATGGTTTTACTGTATGTGGTATGTACTTGGAGGCTTCCATGGTATGTCCATGAAACTTCACTGGTCGGTGACAGCTTTTAGGGGTATGGGTAGGCTAGGGTTGATTTGAGCTGTATCTTCTAAACCATGAGAGATAGGGGGGTACTTTGGCTGAGTGACAAGGGGTTATTTTTGGTGTAGAATCCATTTTTGAGGTCTATTTGATGATTTGAGCGGTCCTTATACTAGAAAAGTGAGTCTTATGGCTATAGGTTAGGTTTTGGAGCACCACACCATGACCTTTTGGTCAATCCTATTTTATTATTTAAAATAAGAAGGAGTTATATTTCAAGTGTGGAGTCAGTGAGTGACCCTACATTTTTTTGGTGGGGAATCCATTTCTGCAATAATATTTATTGATTTCCCACTCCTTAATATTGAATCATTTTATTTTTATTTTATTTCTACTTTATTTTTATTTTATTTTTATTTTCTGTTTTTTTTTTTTTTTTTTTTTTTTTTTTTTTTTTTTTTTTTTTTTTTTTTTTTTTTTTTTTTTTTTTTTTACTTTGACAGGTTTCTCTGTACATAGTACGAAGCTGACATAAAAAATCAGCCCATAAGAAATTTGGTAGACAAGATTGAGCTATAATAGTTCTGAATTCATATAACAAAGTCCTATTCATTTTCTCAACTATTCCATTACTTTGTGGAGTACTTGCAGTTGCAACAATATTAGTGATACCATAATCACTTAACAATTTCTCAAATTCCCTACTCACAAACTCACCCCCTCAATCATTGATTAACCTTTGGATCTCCTTCATCAAACCATTCCGTTTCCAGACCTTGAAGATTATGGAAATATCTTCTGTGGTTTGATCCTTTGATCCTATTATTTTCACCCATACAAAATTATTGGCTGTATCAACTAAATTGATGAAGTACTTTGCCCCTCCAAGAGACATTGCGTTGAGTTTCCCTTCCAAATCAATGGAGAATTTCTCTCTAGGAATGACAGTTCTTTCTCTACTATTTGAAAAAACATTTCTAGTCTTGGCCCTTAAGGTAAAACTATCACAGCTGTTGTCATTAACTATATGACCAGTTCTACAGTGATTCACTGTGCTCAGAGCTGAAATCTCAAATAAATTGGTAGAAAGCAGTTTATTCCCAATTTTTCCCCAAAGAAAAGTTCTCTTTGTTAAATCAACAAAAACAAATGTTTATCTTCTTAAAGATAATGAATCTTTCAGCCTCCTGGATGCCAATTCCCTTGCCATCCTTTAGATACCAGAGGTTATAAAATAAATAATAAATATAGTATTTAATAAATGCAGAAAAAATACATAGAATATTTGGATGAAGGTTATTGCAAGGTTAATTGGTTTGGCTATGCTTTATTTTCATAAATCAATATAGATAAATAAATTATTAAATATTTTTATAGAGGGGCAACAATTATATTGGAGATCTTTAACACCTGTCTTCAGGGAATTCATTATGAAAACACATAGGCCTGGTTACTTTGGGACTTTTAGTTTAAAGGATATTTTTCCCAAAGATAATATGTATATAAAATACACGGTGGAGTGGCAGGGCTTTGTAACCAAGCTTCCACAACAGAGAAAGGATAATAAGACTCACTGGTAAATTATTAAATCCTTTGGGTACCTGTTTGGGACGTGTACTGATGGGTTAAACCTGTATAATGGGGTTATAAGTTTTTTCAGCAGTTTAAATTGATAAAGAAAGGTTGAGGACGGATATTATTAATCAGACTGCAGCCATCAATCACTTCCCTATCTCTTATAATTATTTGATTAACTTGGCACGGTTTCTGTATGTAAATATAACTGGGTCTCTGGGTATCAATATACTCTAAAGATCTCTTTATTTATAGCTTTTGGAGTCCCAACATTGTCCTTCTGAGGGGTACAGGGGCTCAAAAGGGATGGACACTGAGACTAGCAGGGTAACCAGTGGTAGCCTGTTGCAGGTTCTTGGTTCTGTAACATGGGTAGCATCTATTTCCACAGGGTATGTGAATTATTCTACTTTATAATTGATGTTTGGACGTGTGAATAACACTAATCTGTCCCTTTTATTTATTATTTAATTTTCTAGTATGTAAGGGGCTTGTTTGGTAGTAGAATGTTTACTTCTGTTATAAGCAATCTCTAGAGCTGGGAGTAGGCTTACCCAATCATGGCAATAAAAATATGAGTTTTTCAAGTCTAGACCAAAGCTACAGAACCTTCTTAACGTATCTTCTAGGTTCTTTATCATTCTTTCAGCTAATCCATTGTTTTGGGGATGGTATGCTGTAGAAAATGCTAGAGTAGTACCCAGTATATCATCTAGATTCCTCCAAAACTCAGAGGTGAAGTTGGGGTCTCTTTCACTGATTATAATGTTGGGTATACTAAAATCAGCTATGATCCTATTCCAAAATAGTAGAGCTACATCCATAGCACTATCTTCTTTGTGGTTAGGTAAGAATTTTGCCTTTTTAGAGTATCTGAAAACTATAACCAGGACAGAGTTATATGAATGAGTACCTCCAGGGGGAAGGCCGGTGAGAAAATCCATATTAATGATTTCCCATATAGTTTTGGGTTCAGAGATCTTTTTTAGGAGTCCAAAAAGTTTTCCAGTAGTTTTATTAGATCTTTGGCAAGTCTCACAGCTAGGAACATACTTAATGGCAATTTCTTTCCAGTCTATCCACCAAGCAGTTTGTTTTACTTTCTCCAAAGTTCTTTCAGTGGATATATGCCCTGATGAACATTTGTCATGGCATTCCTGGAGGAGGTGTTGTATATGTTCTTTGTTGCTTAGTACTAATACACTGAGATGTTGTTGTCTGTAGTGAAGGAGACCATCCCAAAAGGTAAAACTCCCTTCTTTATAGGTTTTAATTAATGAAGCAGGTAAACTATTTATCAGAGATGCTTCTGTTTATTCACATTCCATAATTGTAATCAGCAGCTTGATTTCAGGGGAGTATTTGTCCCTCACTAGATGGAAGAAAGCATTATCTAATTCACATAAGTGGATCCCCATGATTGGAGAATTTAATGCAAAAAGATTGATGTTCAAGATAGGAAAGATATCTTGATCCTCAGGGTCATATGCTGGATTGCTAGAGTCATTAGTAAAAGCATTCCTACTTAGACTATCAGCATTCTGATGCTTAGCTCCAGCTTTATGCACTATAGTCATCTGACCTCTATACTGTTGTATAGCAATTTGCCACCTGAGCATATGTCTTCTGGGAGTTTTCATGTTCATGACAGTTCTTACAGCATTACATTCTGTGATCACTTGGAAAGTGGTGCCTTCTAAGTAATAGTGTAGCTTTTCTAAAGCCCATACTAGAGCCAAGCATTCCAACTGACTGGCTCTATATCTCTTTTCTGTATCTTTGATCTGTCTAGATATGAAGAGTAATGGTTTCTCCACTGGTTTGTCTTTTTCTATTCTTTCTTGATGTAGAGAAGCTCCTAACCCTTCCATACAGTCATCAATTTACAGTTTAAAGGGCTTGAATTAATCTTTATTAATTATTAAAGGAGTAAAGGTCATAGCTATTTTTAGTTCCTCATAGTTTTTCAATCTCTCATGTGTCATTCAAAGAGAGTGTTATTGCTGCATATTTCATACAGACTTTTAGTTAGCATAGCAAAGTTTGGTATGTTTTGTCTGTATTAACTGCAAAAACTAATGAAAGACAGTAACTCTGTTTTATTTTGAGGCATGGATCTGTTCATGACAGCAGCTATCTTATTTTGATCAGCAGCTAGAGTTAGACCAGAGACTATATGCCCTAGGGCTTTCAATTCTCCATATCCAAAGTTGCATTTCTTCATGAATACTTTTAATCCTGCTTTGGAGATATTTTGGAGTAATAATCTTATTTTGTTGATATGATTATCCCAATCATCAGAATATATGATAACATCATCTATATATACCATCATCCATCCTTGTCTGATGTATGTACCTAGAACTGTTACCATTGTTCTCTGGAAGTGTGATGGTGAATTCTTTATACCAAAGGGAATCCTAAGATATTCATATATTCCCAAATGAAAGATTATTCTCATAAAATTTCTGCTTTCAGGGCTTATAGGTATCTGGTGTAAACCTTTAAGAATATCCATAGTAGTGATATATTTGGCCTTGGAAAAGTTATGTAGAGCATGATCAATCCAGGGTATAGGATAATAATCTGCCTGAGTAAAATTATTGAGCATTCTGAAGTCTCCTACCATTCTTGACTTGTCATTATGCCAAGCTATCATTACAGGTTTGGTCACATCTACCTTCTCATTGTGCCCTACTTTCCTTAATACTTGTAATTCTTTCAGTTCTTGTATATGTTCCTCAAGAGCTATTCTAGACTTAGGACTAGCGGTATAAGCTGGTCTTGTTAAGTTTGGAGGATAAGGAGGCTTAATAGTCAATGTTAATACCATTTCATGTCCTTTGATATCACCAATGGGATGATCTTTAGTACAAAAAGCATTTTGGTTCTGAAATAAGCCTTTCAATATATCTTTCTTCTGTTCCTCAGAAAGTTTCATATTTAGAGCAGCTTGATAGAAGTATTCTTGATTAAAGTCTTCTCAATGCTTTTGATAAGTGGAAGAGGGGAAGTTAGATTTGATTTTACATATCTGAAACTTCTTGTCCCAATTACCACCCACTGTAAAGTATATCCCTTTACTCTGGAACAAATCTATACAATATAGACATAAAGCATCATTACCTATTATCAGGTAGTCACATAATCCATTGAATAATACCACAAATTCCACTTTTATTCTCAAAGATCCTTTAATATGGGGTCATATTATAGGAGCAGTCCATACTCCAATAGCATTCATGGTAGAGTTGCAAGAGCTAAACTTGGCTTTTGGGAAGGTCAGAAGTTTTCTTTCCAATTGGGATCCCATTTGTTTAAGAATTAAGTACAGACACATGAGCAGAAAGCTCCACTTTCCAGTAATAACCTTATAGGTCTGTCTCTATACAATCTTGTTGCATGGAAATTTTGACCAGTAGTACAACTCTTACCACTCATAGGTTTAACTGTTAATGGTTCAACATCCCTGATATGTCTAGGAATTATGGTAGGATCCCATTTTTGGGGAAAACTAGAGTCCCCATGGATTTTATTGATTTCTCTAGAAGTGCCTATATCTCCTTCTATAAAATTAACAAGGTTGGTCAGGATCAATTCACATTCAGAAAGGGATCCTTCAGTATCAGCTATATATTCATAGTTCTGATTCCCTTCAACCTCCTGCTCTCCTTCCAAGACTGCTATCTTTCTTTTTGGTAATTGGAAGTTGTGTCTCATATGCCCTGTCTAATTAGAACAAGTTCCAGGCATTCTCTATTTCTCCCTGTTTGCATTAGGTTTCTTATTATCAGAGGTATTTATCAGAGGGGATTGTTCTCTGGTTTTGTTAATGTTGAAGTTCTCTTTAGGTCTAGAAGTAACCTTCTTTTCTAACCCATTCATGTCTATGACTTCTTCTAACACATTGATTAGAGTTGGTAAGTCAGCATCCTTACTCATCCTGCATCTTACACTATGGTTAAGATTTCCAGGACACAATTTGAGGAGTCTTTCATTTACTTCCTCTTTATCAGCATCTGGATAGAAGCAATCTATTCTTCTCTTCTTTTCCAAGAACCATTTGTGAGGCTTATCCTTGCAGGGATCAAATGAGGAATTTTCAAAATTTTTCATCATTTTTCTTTTCTATATTCTAGAACCAAATTGTTCTTTAATTAGAAGTTTCCAAGAATTCCATGGTAAGGATACCACTTCTTCTCTTTTACTGATAAACCAGTCTAAAGCTACTCCTTCAAATAGTCTGGGCAGACTGACGACAGCTATAGCTTCTGGTAAGGAATCAGAGTTAATAGCATAGTGAATAAATTTAATTAAATTTATATGATTGTATTCTCCTTCACCATAGAACTTAGGCCATTCAGAAATTGGGGGTAAATGTTTGAGGGCTTGTTCCATTTCAGGAGTAGGACTAGGCCTGAAGGTTTCACTCCTATGCATTCCTAGTAAGGGTGGTGCATAAGCTGTAGTTGTTTGTCTGGGAGGTTTTGGTTCCTCTGTGGTACTCCCCAAGGGGTTAGTCAGACAAACTTTTAAGTCTCTAAGATCATTCTTGATCAGATTAAGTTTAAGGTCCACTTTACTATTAAGCAGATCCAATTTCTCACTAAGGGACAGAATGGAGCTGTCAGTGGTAGCTACCCATTCTTCTTTTAAAGGTTGAAAAGACATAATAAAATTTTTTTGGATACCTGATAACATATTCTCAATTGTTTGTGTCTGTCTGATTTTACCTTGATTGATTGTCACCAATAATTGATCTGTATGTTCTTTAATATCTTTCATTCCTACAGTTTTTGTTTGGTTATTAATTAATTTGGCTACTACTGATGTTAACTTATCCATCTGGGTATAAAAACCATCCAAATTTCCAAAAGAAATCTTGAGATTATGGCGCATATCATTAGAAAAGTAATTAATTACATCAGAGGTTGGTTTAGACAAGTTACTGGTTTCAGAATTAGAGGCTAATTGTTGTAAATTTTTTTCCACTTTTGAGCTAAGGATATTATCTGATCCCAATCCCTCTTTATCTTTGGCTTTGGATGGTAAGAAGATCTCTTCTTTCCTGATCCTTTGCCTTTCAGTTGGGCTAATTGATCCCAAGGATTCCAGTTTTATACGTAGGATTCTACGTCTTTCCTTGGAATAATTTTCTGAAGAGCTATCTGGGTAGCTTTTGCCTGGGAGATTATCTTTTTCATAGATAGCATGTCCTCTTTGGCTTGGGCTTCTTTTAACTCTTCCCAATATTTCACATACTCTCTGACTAAGTCTTTGATCCTGGCTTCCTTGGCCAGATTCTGCTGGGTTGGCTGCAGGGAATCTTCTTGTAATGGAGGGGGGCTTAATTCTACTAACTTCTCTGGCTGTAGGTTGGGGGAGGGCAGAAGTACTTGGGGCTGTTCCTTGTCCATCAAAATTTGATTCATGGGTTCAAGTCCCCTCATGGTTGTCATTATTGGTGGTCTCACGGTTACTGGGGGCTCCTGGCAAAGATCCATAGGAGGGAATTCTCCCTGAGGCTCTTGTGTTACTTCTATTCATATTGAATAAAATGTTTATCAGAATTTTTCTATAGAAAAAAAAATGCTTAAAAATAAGTTTTATTTAAAACTCACTTAAGTTGATATTCAAAGGTACCATGATTTTATTGGGATTAAATTGGTCCTTAATAGGTAATCCTATTGGGTCTTGGTGTGTCCCAATGAGTTCTTCACCCTTCCAATAAATATTTTCAGGGCGTCCAGAGATATCTTGGACTTCTTGATCCAATAAATCAGTTTCAGTGTTGGTGGTTGCTGGTATAGGAGGGTTCACTGATGGTGAAAGGTTATTTTATTGGTCAATAAAATATAATAATATTATTTTAATAAAAATAATATGGTAATACAAGTTTTGCACTTACTTTTATATTTTAAAAAGTAATTCATACAGTATTTCTTCCAAGATTTATGTTTTCTTAATAGGGCCTGGAAGTTGATACGCCTCTCAAGATCTTCTTGTTCAAGGAGTTTATCTAAGTTTTAACGTGCAAAGAGATATTAAGTTGCTCAGCTTGAGTAAAGCTTCAAAACCAGTAGGTTTATAATTTTTAACATATTCTTCTTTTATTATCTTTAAAAGATTTAAATAATAGATTATTAATTCTGAATTGGTTTTAAAATCCACTGCACAAGAATTTAATGATGAATCATGGTTGAAAAGTCAGATAAATTTATCTTTGATTTAATTTTATGTGAAATGTCTGGTCCAAGGTATTCAATATAATAAAATGGAATATTTCCCGGCCAGAACCCCGATTTTCAGCCTCCTGGATGCCAAGACCCTTGCCATACTTTAGCTATCAGAGGTGATGGAATAAATAATAAATATATTATTCAATAAATGCAGCAAAAATCCATAAAATATTTCAATAAAGCTATTGCAAGGTTGATTGGTTTGGTTGTGGTTTCATATTACAAATCAATATTAATAAATTTATTATTCAATAAATTAATATAGGGGGCACATTAATGTTGGGGATTTTTAACAATTCTCTGCAGGTAATTCACTTTAAAAAGACCTATACCTGGTTACTTTGGACCCTTTAATTTATATTCTTAAAGGAGATATTGCCCAAAGAAAATACATATATAAAATATATGGTGGAGTGACAGGGCCTTGCAGCCAAGCTTCCACGACAGAAAAAGGATAATAAGACTCACTGGTATATTATTAAATCCTTTAGGTAACTGTTTGGGACATGCACTTATGGGTTAAAACTATTACTGGGGTTAAAAAGGTTGTTCAGCAGTTTAAATTGATTAAGAGGGTTGGGAACAGATATTATTAATCAGACTAAAGCCATAAATCACTTAATTATCTCTTAAAAGTATTTGATTAACTTGGAAGAGTTTCTGGATTTAAATATAACTGGTTCTCTGGGGTAACAACAACCTCAAAAAGGGGCCTTTATTTATATCTTTTTGAGTCCCATTTCCGTCCTTCTGAGGGATACAGGAGCTCAAATGGACGGGTGCTAAGGCTAGCAGGGTAACCAGTGGTATCCTGCCGCGTGTTCTTGGTGCTGTAGCACGGGTAGCATCTAATTCAACAGGTTATGGGAATTATTCTACCTTTGGATTGATGTTTTGACGTGTGAATAACACTAATCTACCCATAGGATTTATTATTTAATTAATTATCCTTAGTAAATATACCCAGGATTTTAATAAGTTTCTTATGCAAAATTCTTACGGGTGATCTGATTTCAGTAGGGTTTTCATTATGTATTTTCTGATGGGAGTATTATCATGATATTGATTTTTCTTGTCATTTTTGAAATTTTGTTTATTTACTGACAATAATTAATTAAAAATAAAATCTATGATAATTCATGTAATATTTTTTTTCATCACCTGTTTCCTTAGTATGTCACGGAAATACTGATGTCTTAAAATTTTCACAATTGTATATTTAAAGTATTTTAAGATATTTTACAAATAGTATTTATCTTATTTTAGACATATTTGTTATTTTTATTATATTTTTCAAAAAATACGTAAAAATTTTTATTAAGTAATTTTATATAATTTTATGTATTCTTAGATTATCTATTATCCACAGGGACATTTATTACATATGTAGTATGTCCCCATCTAGGTTGTAGCACCTTTACATGGTACCTGGGCTTCTCAAGCCGCCTGTTACTCTGTCAGCCCATAGTCCCGCGGCTGCATACTTTTCAGATGCCCAGGGCTGCCTAGATGGCTTTTCAGGGTAGGCTGACAGGGTGGCAGTACTGCTGCTCAGCCGCGTGCGGATGTGTTGGTTGCGTGCAGGAATTGTGATGGATAAAATTTCTGCCTGTAACTCCTCCAAATCACAGAATTCTTGGATTCTGTCACAAAATTCACTGTGAAACCTATACATAGGGTTTCATGTGAAATACTAAAATGACCAAAATCCCAAGGCCGTGTCTCTTTCCAAATCATCATAAGTTATATAAATTATATCCAGTAGGAATTTGAGGTATGTGTCAGTGAGTGACCCTAACTTAATTTGTATGTAGATTCAGAATTTTATTTTTAATATTATTTCTCCTTTAATAAGATTTTTATTTATCTATTTTATTTATGTTATTTTGTTACTTTTTCAGCTTGCTCTGCAATAGTAGCAAGCTGAAATTGCCCCTGAGGGTCATCCTTGTTCTGGTGAGGAACAGTGAGATAAAATTAAATGAGACATTTCTGCTGGTTTTTAAAAGCTTTCAAATTTACATGATGCATTTATTATGGTTTGGAAAAGCTTTTACAGGGGTTTCATTCATTCACAGACCTGCATAAACTGCTGTGAAGTGCAGATAAAATATATTACTGTGCAGTACTGGTGGTTGTTTTGGTGCTACTTGGTTCTACCTACATGTGTTGCTGTGCAATCACTGGTCTTTTTTTATGCTACTTTCTTCTACCTTCATATATTTCTGTGCATTACTGGTGGTCTTTTTGGTCTTTCATGATCTTGACTACCTGCATATATTGCTGGGTAGGCCTGTGGTACTTTTACTGGTGGGTTGTTTGGTATCACATGCTTCTGACTGCATTCATTGCTGTGTGGTGCTTGGATTGTTTGGTACTAAATGGTTCTTGCTGCCTGTATATATTGCTGGGTAGCCCTGTGGTACTTGTACTGGTGTGTTGTTTGGTATCATGTGCTTCTGACTACAAAAATTTCTGTGTGGTTCTGAGGTTGTTTGGTACTGGTAGTTTGTTTGGTATCACATGCTACTGGATGCATAAATTGCTGTGTGGTTCTGTAGTGGGTTGTTTCTGGTAGTTTGTTTGTTTCTGGCTGAGACTGGTTTCACTCTCTCCTTCCTGTAATGCTCCTTTATACTTCTGCGCAGCTTTCTTTATGTATATTTGCTTGTTTGTTTTGTTTTTGGTTGAGAATGGTTTCACTTTCTCCTGCCTGTACTGTTCCTGTATAATTCTGCACAGTCTTCTGTATGTATATTTTGCTTGCTTTTTGGGTGAGATGACAGGAGCTGAAATAGTTGAACTGCCCCCTGTATCTTAATTGTAGTAGTCTGGATGAGGTGACAGGGTTGGTGTATGATATTGGTGGCGAGGGTAAGCTGTTACTGGTATGTACTTGAGGGTTTCAAAGGTATGTCTTTATGCCTTTCACAGAGCTGTGACAGCTGTTTGGGTATGATTTTGCTACAGTTGAAGGTTTCTTGGGCTGTATCTTGTAATCCATGAGGGATAGGGGGGTACTCTGGCTAAGTGACTATATGTTATTGTTGATAAAGAATGAATTTATGAGTTTTATTTGAGGGTTTGAGCTTTTTTTATACTATAAAAGTGAGTCTGATTTCTATAGGAAAGGTTTGGTCTACCACAATGTAAAGATCTTAGGGATGGAAGCCTCAAAGTACTAAAAATTCATCATTGTTCAGGTGATCTGTTTCAACCAGAGAGATAATAGGGATTTATAAAGACCTCTAGTGCATTTGGTAGTGATGAATTTCTGAATAACATCCAACATTTCAAAATCAAATGGTGGTATTGTAGTTTGCATTTGGAGCTTGAAGGCTTTGAAGGGGGCAAAGGGCAAGGGGGGAAAACATTGGCAAAGGCAGAACCCCCCAATTAGATTGCGTACTTGTACTTGATGGAATTGACCCAAACAGTGGAAGAGCGAGAAATTTGGATAAGCAACCATATGTGGTAGTCAAGCGTAAGGATGAGATGATTGATCAACTCACTTCTTTGAAAGCAAAAAAAAAACTTATGGGGGAGAGGGTTGGAGAGTTTTGATGACCAAATTTAGATTATGATGAGAGAGGATAGACCAAAATGTTGCATATGTGGAAATTTCCATAAGGGGAAATCAGGATTATTAAGCAAAGGGGGGATGAAAGGTATGCTGGTTCTTATGGAGGATTCTTCTTTATATTTGATGAGATGGGGGGTCTTTCTGCATGATGGATTATTTGAGTAAATGACAGGTTTCATGCTTGAAAAACACTTTTTCTATCAAACCCACCATTTTGAAATACACCAGTTAAGGGGTATGTGTATTTCAGACTATTCCGGCCACACCCATCCCAAATTAGACACCTTGTGTCAAATTTCAATATTTGAACATGTTGAAAGGGAACTTAAGATAGAAAGATGGCTTAGAAGGGTAAAAAAAGACCAAAAATTGTAAGTCTTGAATTTTGACAAGTTTTCATTTTGATGGTTTAATGGACTGATGGTGAAATGATGTTTACATTGAAAGTCCTCAGGCTCAGAATATGAATTTTATATTTGCGAGGAAGAGACTAAAAGTGAATTAGCCTCCCTTCATTGGGAAGTGGAATCCTGTTCTGAGCAAGAAGAAGAAGTTTAAAAGAAAACCAGCAGTTCATCTTTGTTGAGTATTGATTCCATCAATGTGATTAAAATTTTGGCGAGGTAAGTTTTGATTGTAGGAACC
Organism: Puccinia polysora; assembly: GCA_025617555.3. NCBI lineage: Eukaryota > Fungi > Basidiomycota > Pucciniomycetes > Pucciniales > Pucciniaceae > Puccinia > Puccinia polysora. The sequence goes on along the minus strand of CM062646.1, from coordinate 25,352,781 downwards.
AAGATTGAAATAAATCAATAAAATACCTGAGAATGTACAAAAGCTCTTGGGAAAGTTTTGGGATCCTGTTGGTGATGGTAACTATGGATTTAGAGTAATTAATAAATAACTTGGGTATGATGAAAAGGAGTGTTTGAGATTCAAAGGCAAATGAGAGAAAAGTTGAAAAAACATGAGGCATTCTATGCTAAGACACTTCACCAGAGGAATAATGGAGGCACATGCTAAGATGTGCAACCCTGTAAAGATGTTTCAACTTGGTTACAACTGGTTTGTAACTCTGTCATAAATCAGGCAATCTATTCAAAAAACTTCCAAATAAACACACTAAAACTTCAGTTGAAATATTTTAAAACCAATTTTTAATAAAATATTATTAATTCCTGAACGGAGGTTCCATTGCAAATCAAGGTTTCTTTAAAATTGCTAATATATTTTTTTTATGATCAAAAAATCAGTTTGATATAGATTATACCAATTTCTTTGAATTTTTTCATTCTTGGACATTCATTATGAAATTTCAAGTATTTTTCCAAGACAAAAAAATAAAATAGAATAAACCAATAAATTTTTGTAGAATATGACTCCTGCAAATCTGAACCTTGAAATTTGTAACACAACACTAACCCAGCTGGGAACTTCTACATTTTGAAAAAAAAAATATATATCCTGTTTTCAAAATTGTTCCTTTCACTAATATACTCACCACAATGGGCCTGTATATGCATTGCACCTTTGATAAAAGCACCAATATTGCAAGAATATTTAACCAAGGTTTAAGCTTTGAAAGAGATTCTCATAAACTTATGATTTCGAACAAAAAAAATATCCAGAGTTTCATTAGCTACTTTATTTGTACTGAAAGGATATTCCTCAACTTTTTAGAATTTTTGTTGGGCTTTTTACCCATTTTTTGGTTTGATGTTGAATAGAACCATCACTCTTGGTTCTGATTTTTCATCATGGCCAGGACTGTCACAATTGTGTTTCTGAAAATTTCAGGAAAGAATGGCATGATTTGACTACACACTAAAAGCATTATTGTAGCTGGACTTCTAAAAAAAAGCACCCTGATTTCAAATTTAAAGAAATACTTTTTTTATTGGTTAATCTTGTTGTATTATTATGCAGAGCTGAATTATTAGCTTCAAAAACCTCAAAATATAAGTGGATAAAAGTAATTGGTTATTTGGTCAGATAAAACAAATATATAATGTCTTTCCAATTTTTTTCCGCTTGTTAATATTCCTGTTTGGTGGTACAATTGTATAAAACCAACTGATTAGGAGAATTTGAAAGCTTAGATTATGTACCTGGCCTCCTGATTTACCAGATTTCTTGGTTGGATATATTTTTGTGATGGAGTGTAATATGATTTTGAGTTCTTTCATTGAATCCAGAGAATCTGCTTTGTACTTAATTCATTCTAAAATATTTTGAATAGGGTTTTCTTATACTAAATAATTGCTAAATATTTCAAATAAATCTTTTCACGATTCAACTATTCAAAAGTAATGGATGCTACCCTTCCAGAATCCTTTGTCAATTTTTTCAAACTGAGGAATATTCTACTATTATAGCAGATTCCCGCGTACTACAGACCCGCGCGCAGCTGATTGTGCCACGCACGCAGCGGATCCTACCCCCCGGGCATCTGTACTAACTGATCCCCGCGTCTGGATCAGTTGTGACTAATCTGACAACCACGTACCGCTCAGAGGAGCCACAACCTAGTTAGGGTTGCATAGTATATGTAACAAACTGACATATGCATTACTAATGATATAAAAGGATCAAAACTTAAATAAAATTAATGAAAATTGAGTTTGAAACATTTTTTTAATAATAAATAAAAGATCAAGGATTATCACGTAAATCACTGACCCTGATCTTTGAAGACCACAAAACACTACAAGGAGTGTTCATAAAAATGCTTGAAAATTATCTACATGATCAGCAGATGATGGAAAATCAGTAAAAATCCACATCTTCCCGCTTTAAAGAAAGATCAATAGTACAAATGAAGAATGAGTGCAGAATGATAAAATTTACGCCATAACAGATTAACAGAACCTGTGGCTAAAATAGTACAGAAATCCAGAAGCTCTAAGGACAGCTGATTGAAAGAACCAAGTGGACGTGCTGATCTTGCCCTGACTGGCTTGCCAGCCTCAGCACACGAGCAGAACCCTCTCTACGTGCCCTGAGAAGATCAAAATCACCCCAAAAAGGTATTTATACAAACCTCTTTGAATCCATTATTCCATCATCAGTTACCAGGAATTATTTATTATCAATCAGACACCATGTCATTATTAATCAAGTGCTTATTTCAGCTCTCTGATACCAGGAACCTTGCAGTCCTTTAGCTACAGAGAGTGATAAAAATGCTGGAATGATAATAATGATTATTATTCCAATAATAAACACTTAGAAGCTCAAATAAGTGATATAATAAGAGCAGTTGCAAGGTTTAATTGGTTTGTTAATAAATTGTTTTCAATATAATATAAAAGAGGGGCCACAGTATTATACTACTGGGGATCTTTACAGACAAGCAACCTCTCTGCAAGGGGCCTCCTTAGGCAGTTTAAGAACCTTGGAATTAAGACGGGTGCCTTAGAAAGGACTTATTCCACTAATGGCCGGGCTTAACAGAAATAATGGCCAAGACAGGAAGGGTAATACTCACTCTGAGCACTTTACCGCAAAAATCCTGGAATAATTGGAAGGGTTTCAGAGCAGATGGGGTAGATTGCTTGACTAAACTTCAATGGTTGATTGGTTAATAAGGGTAAATAATACTACTACAGACTAAGTCATAAATCACTTGCTTATCTTTGTATAAGCACTTGATCAACAATGACACGGGGTCTGATTGATAATAAATAATTCCTGGTAGCTGATGATGGAATAATGGATCCAAAGAGGTCTGTATAAATAACTTTTTGGGGTGATTTTGATCTTCTCAGGGCACGTAGAGAGGGTTCTGCTTGTGGGCTGAGGCTGGCAAGCCAGTCAAGGCAAAGTCAGCACGTCCACTTGGTGCTTTCAATGAGCTGTCCTTAGATCTTCTGAATTTCTGTACTATTTTAGCCACAGGATCTGTTGATCTGTCATGGCGTAAATTTTATCATTCTGCACTCATCCTCATTTGTACTATTGATATTGTTTTGAAGCGGGAAGGTTTGGATGTTTACTAATTTTCCATTATTTGCTGATCATGTAGATAATTTTTAATAATTTTTATGAACACTCCTTGTAGTGTTTTGTGGTCTTCAAAGATCAGGATCAGTGATTTACGTGATAATCCTTGATCTTTGATATATTATTAAAAAATGTTTAAAACTTAATTTTCATTAATTTTATTAAATTTTTGATCCTTTTAGATCATTAGTAATGCATATTTCAGTTTGTTACATATGCTAGGCAACCCTAACTAGGTTGAAGCTCTTCCGAGCAGTACCTGGTTGTCAGATTAGTCACAACTGATCCAGACGCGGGGATCAGTTAGTACAGATGCGCGCGGGGTAGGATCCGCTGCGTGCGTGGCAGAATCAGCTGCGCGCGGGTCTCTAGTACGCGGGAATCTGCTGCTACTAGTACATAGGGATATGTAATGATGCGGGGCTGCGCGCGGGAATTGTGACATAACACATTTCCGTGTGTAACGTCTAAAATATACACAACACCTCAATTCTGAGAGAATTTTTAGGTGTAAACCCTTTACGTGAAAATCCGTGTGAAATATTAGAATGGCCAAAAAGTGCCATACTGGTAATGTAATTTTAGTACTTTTCTTTTTAATTATTTTAAAAATATAAGGACTTGGAATTCAAGGGTGGGGTCAGTGAGTGACCCTACCTAATTTTGGGTGAGTAATCCATTCCTTTAATAATATTCATGGATTTCTCACTCTTTATTTTAATAATTGAGATATTCTTATTTTTCATAGTTTTGTGTTACTATTTGACAGTTTTGCTCGGTTCATAGTAGCAAGCTGACATTGATATTCATTCATTCTTCCATCCAAATCAAGCTTAAAGTAAATTTATTTTCCACCAATCAAACCTTTCACAATCTCACTTTGTTCAGAATTTGATAGAAACATTTTGCCACCAGGAGGAAATTTCTACTCAGTTATGCCACCATTAAGATGAATGTTTTGAATAACTTTTGGGTGAATTTGCAATAGCCCATTTTTATCAGGTTTTTGAATGGATATGGTGGGTTATTTTTTCAATAATACGATGTTGGACACCTTGACTATTATTTTTCCAAATGAAAAAACCAGTGTGGCATTGAGGAATCCAAGTATGATGTAACAATCAAACAGATTCCCATTCTTTAGCTTGGTGGGCAACATGTTGGTTGGAGGACAAGGAAGGTCATATGTGACAATCTCAGACACCTCTAGACCATTTTGTAACATTTTTGAGGTTCTTTGCAATCCCAAGCCACAGAAATTCCTACTTAAAATATTATAAAAGTAGGAGAATCAAAGGTTGTATCTAGAAGTATATAAAACTTAACTCTCACAATCTTTCTCCTTGTTTCCTTCTAAAATCAATTCTTCTTGATCAGCACCCTGAATTCCAGTCCAATAATTTCCGCAGTTCCCCTCCTACTAGTACCATCCAGAAACATTTAGAGTCTTCATAGGGTTCTTACCCACCTTGGAGTCCTCAATCCTCTCTGCTGAATATCTCAGTGGGATCCATTATTGATGCCCCCCTTGTACTAGTCTTCCTTCTTCTGTTAGTTACTTCCAACCTTGACCTGTGTCAAGCCTCCTTGTGACAGACACATGTGCATTGTATCAACATGGGAGAAGAATTTGATTTTGGTTGGGAAGGATTTAGAAGTTTTTAATTTTGGATATATGGTTTGCTTGACCTCCAGTTGCATAAGAGTTATTTCCTTTAGTAACACCAACATTAAAGGCTAGCATGTGCCTCCATTTTTCCTCTGGTTCTTGGTAGTAAAAAAGAGGTAGACAAATTGAAAAAAGACTTGATGTTGAAGACATATATCAAAATATTCCCTTTTCAAAATGGATTTTAAAGTTGGATAGGGGCCAAATAATAGCAGATACTTATGGAAGGTCAGTTTGTTTCATTTCATTGGCTTCACTTATACTCCTAGGAAAATGGGTGTAGAAGAAAAATCAGATCCCATCTTCATTTCATTTGCTAACAATAACCACCAGGTTCATTTATTACTTGAGGGAGATAAGATTCCAATCATGCCCATTGTATAAAAGACTTCTTCTTTGAAGTCAAAGAAAGCTTCTGGTTGGTTTTATGATCTCAAAGATCAACTTATTTTGTATTCCTATTTATATAAATCATATCATTTCATAATTTGGGCTTTCATTTTATCATTTGGGTTTTAATTTCATCATTTGGGTTTGGTCTAACATGTAATTCTGATGCTGATCTTGTACTTCTATTGATATAAAGGTTTATCAAATTTTGAACATAATTATTTTGATTTTTTTGAGTTAAAATAATTATGTTGAGTTTTTTAAATGAGATTTTATTTTTAATTCAGTTCAAATTGTGTTTGGCTGATCCCATAATAAGAATTTTTTTTGATTCTGATGATGAGATAATCTTAACACAATTGGAACTTGTTTTGTTTTTTGAAAGTTTTACTCTAGGTGTATTCCATTGAGGTGGATTTTCATCAAGTCAACCTCAAAGACTAGCCCTATTTTCTGTGGGAGTTGATTTATTTTTGTGTTAGTCCAATGAAATAAGTTCAACTTGTGTTTGGATGATCCAATCATAAGAAATCTTTTTTATTTCTTACAATGGGATCAGCGTAAGACAAGTTGAACTTTTTTTTTTGGTTTTTTTACTTTAGAGAAAGTCAATTGAGGTGGAATTACATTCCTCTTTTTTGGGGGTCAATTGATTTACTTGAGGAAATGATAAAATTAAATGAAATTAATAGGTTTTATCAAAGTTAACCAAACCCACCATTTTTTAAAGGCATGTTTCAACTCAAATCTGCCATTTCAAACCCGCCATTAAAAATCAAAAAAACCCATTTATTTCACATAAGACATGTCAAAGTTAACATGAAATAAGTGGGTTTTTTCAAATAAAGTATTTAAAGGCTTTGGCCACCTGTCCACCTCATCCACCCCTGGCTTCCCACCTCCTTCTACCTCCAACCTCATTGCAAATTTCTTTAACTCCAGCCTCATCATAAAAAGATTCACCACTCTCATCACTTTATCACTCTCATCATCACTCTCATCAATTTATCACCCCCATCACTGGATCACCCACCAATTTATTGCTCTCATTGCTTCATTGTTCTCATTTCTTCATTTCTCTCATCACTCTACCTCCAACAAGAACTTGTACCTCCAACCTCATCCAAACAATCCAATCATTGTTTTATTGCTCTTGTAACTTTATTTCTCTCATCACTTCATATCTCTCATCAATTTATCTTTCTTGTCACTTTATCCCTCTCATTGCCTTATTGCCCTTACTCTTTACAAATGCACCCCAAGCAAACCTCCTGCCGAAAGTCCACACAAAAGTCCAACACACCAAAGCAAAAATTTCCAAGGAACTCCAAAACAAAAAATCCTCCCCCATCAGCTTCTAAGGGCTCAAACAATCCTCCCCCATCAGCTTCCAAGGGCTTAAGTCAGCTCAAGAGAGCTGCTCAAATCATCCTGGTCAACTGGCTCAAAATTCCCTCCAACTATGATGCCTTCTTTGGATTGGAAAATGAAACACATGTTTGCCAACCTCCATCCTCGAACGTAAATGGTTATCTCCTCATGGCCAATGAACTCAAGAAAAAAAACAAAAGTTAGGCTGTACCTGTCATCCAAACAGATGAGGGAGCAATTCAAGAATTCTTGAGCCAAGTACAAAAAGGCCCACTCCATGTAAATCTCCACCGTCTTTGGTATCACCAACTCTGACAAAGCCAAGGGAATCATCTTGGTGGTTGATAATTTGGACTAAATTTGTCCTTTTTATATTCAAATGGATGAAATCTTTGGAAAGAAGGCCAACATCACCCCTTTAGCCGCTTTTGATGCCCAACAATCCAATTCAGTCCAGGCTGAGGACTTGGCTGGGGATGCTCAGCCTAGCAATGGTGATCCTGAAGAAACCTTTTCCTTGGAGTGGCCCCCATCCAATGCCAAGGAGGATATTCAAATGCAATCAGCTCCAATCAAGTCTAATTTTGCATTGATTGATATGTCAAACCATACCTTGAACCCCTCCCCTCCTTCTTTGGATTGCTCTCTTCCTGGGTTAGCAGATCTCATTAACCTTGCTGATGCGGAACAAGATAATCCTCAGTCGCCATTATCCTCAACATTGGTTCAAGTAAGGAACCCATCTCTTTTCTCTTCTTTCTGGTTAATCCTGCCTGATTTAGATTTAAAAAAAAACAGGCTCATTGATTCCAGAATGGCCAAAAACTCAAGCCAATGGGGACTCCCACATCCCCTTTGAACACTAGTGACAACTTTCAGACTCAAACCTCCTCTTCCAAGGGTAAGCAAATGCCTCCAATTCCATCAAGATCAACCCTTCTGGTTTTTAAGGCTTTGAAGAAATCATGGAGAAGTGAGATTCATGTAAGTCCATTGGTTGAATATCCTTGCTTTCAAAATCATTCTCATTGATTTTCCCCTGCAGAAAACAATCAAATCATGAATTGAATCAGAAGGACTTGAGTTTGAAAAACAAAAGTGGGATTTTCGAATGGCCATGGATGTTCGAAATCAGAAAGCCAAGATTATGGCTCATCAAAAAAAAAATAGTATTCTGAGTGCAAGTTGAAACAGGCTGAGCTAGACTTTCAAAAGGAGGAAAAGGAGAAGGATCAACAGCCAGCACAAATGGAAAAGGAGAGGGAACAACTTGCAACCAAAAAAAAGGATAAGGTATCAGTAGCCTTGGCTTGCATTGGTAGCAGTAGAACAGTAGATGAAATACAGCAGATAACTGAAATGCTGGGCTTGTAAATACATTTGCATGGGTGAAAGAAAACCAAAAATTTATTTTTGATTACAATGTTTGAGAGTATTCTTAACCCCACCAACATACAGATTTTTTTTTATTTATATTTTTTTTCTAGAGTAAATTTGACCATTATTCAATTCCCTACAAGTGTTTCTATTTTTTTTTATTAATTTAAAGTGACATGGCCATTCTGGTATGGGTTTCTGTGTCCATAGAAGGAAAGGTACAGTTTTTGTACTTATTAGTTGCCCATACCATTTTGACAATAAATTTTTTCTTGAAATAAATTCCAAAGCCAAGGTCAGGAAAAACAAATTGACCATCCAATACTTGATATTTGTCTGTATTTTCAATAACTCAACCATTTGATTTCTTGGTTGGAACCATGAGTAAAAAGAAGTATCCAGAGATGTCACCTTTTTCAATATGAGGAGAGTTTTAAATATAATCCAAGGTGAAACTGATGTGTGGGGAGCAATCAAAAGGTGTAGGCTTGCAACCAAATTCTCAAAAAGAGAAAGAGCGGATGTTGTTGTCCTTCATGGTATGACATTTTGATTGAAAGGAAAGTTTGGCCAAATTGCAAAACATTTCTCCTAGAATTCGGGATACTTTGTTGGCCTGAAGGTTGAGGAAATAATACTCTTGATTAGAAGATCTAATAGATGATTTCTTCACATAACGTCCAAATAACTCCAAAGGGTGCATTGATTTTTGCCATCCAAAGGCCCACATTTTTCCACCCCAAGATCTTGAAGGACCAACTGGGTTGAAAATTTCTTTGAAAAATGAATGAAAGTGGTGATAAAGTTGATGTCCTTCTTATCTTGTTCTGAGAGTTTATCCAAGGGCACAAATTCAATTATTGCAACAAGGGCTTGATGATCATATTTATTGAGGACAATTACTTTTGCACGGTGGAAGAAATGGAACCTCTTGATTGTTTGTTTTGCTTTCTCAAACTATTCCTGGGTGTTTTTTTGAATATTCTTTTTCTTTTTGAAAACAATTGAAGGGTAAAGATCCAAAGGATGTGGCTTCCAACCAGACCAGACAACCTTTTCATTAATACCTTCCTCAGTAACTTCCAAAGACATTTCTGAATCCCAATATTGAAGCCTCTTTTGGAAAGCAGCCCTAATCTTCCCACCTATCTGTATGTTTTTCAAGCCATCTCCTTCCATCTTTTTCCCTCCCAATTCTATACTTAGATTGGGGTGAGGAACAAGGCGGAATTTGATTGTTTGTGTAACATTTGAGGCGGGTGGGAGAAGAATTGGACATTCACCAATGGGGGTTGAGGGATTGAAAAAAAAAACCACAAAACAAACAGTCAGACAAATGGACATCATCAGTGAAAAAAGATTGGATGAAAAAAAATGAAACCAAACCTGGACTTGATCCCAAGTTCACCAGAATTGTGATCACCAAAAAAGAAAAAAAAGCCTACAAAAAAAGATAAAAATAAAAAACATCACATCAGCACCCAAAAAAAAAAAAAAAAAAAAAAAAAAAACTTACGAGGGTGTGAGGGAATTGGGCCGGGCCTTCAAGTTGGGTTTGCATCAGGTTTTTGGTCGGGCCTTGGGCCGGGTAGGCAGGACCTGGGGAACCAGGGAGGGGGGGAGGTTGGTTGGCCGGGCAGGCATTGCCAGGGTGGGCAATCCAAGGGGGGGGGGCAGGCATCAACGGGGGGGCATCCAAGGGGGGGGGTGGGCCGTGGCGGGAAAGCAAGGAGGGGGGCCAAGGTGGGGCCAGCAGGCAAGGAGCAGGCAAGCAAGGAGTGGGGGAAGGCAGATTGAGGGGGGGATGGGGGGGGCACCGGAGGCCAAGCAAGGAGGCAGGCGGGCCAAGGTGCCACCAGCTGGCAAGGAGGGGGCAAGTGACAAGCAAGGGCCGGAAGATCAAGAGGGGGCAGGGGAAAGGTGGCAGGGGCAAGGTGGCACCAGCAGCCAAGCAAGGAGGGAGGGGGGCCAAGGTGCTGCGGGCGGGCAAGGTGGGGGCAAGGGGGGGCAAGGTGGGACCAGCGGGCCAGCAAGGAGGGGGGGGTGAAGGAGCAGGTTAGCTTCTGATGATGGGGAGGATGAAGAGAGAGAGCTTACCGGTGCCAAAGGTGGTGGTTGAGGTGGAGGTCGAGGGTGAGGAGGGGGTGGTGGGTAAGGAGGAGGTGAGGTGGTGGGTGAGGAGGAGGTGAGGTGGTGGGTGAGGAGGAAGTGGTGGGTGAGGAGGAGGTGGTAGTTGAGGAGGAGGGTGGGTGGGTGGGTGGGGTGGTAGGGTGGGTTGTTGGGTTGGTTTTGTCTAAGAAAAAAAATGAAAAAAGAAAAAAAGAAAAAAGAAAAAAGAAAAAGAAAAAGAAAAAAACAGAGTGAGTCAGCCTAGGATTCTTGGTTGAACAACCAAAACAAAAAAAACATTTCTTAACTATTTCAAGACAAAATCTTACTCATCAAAGTGGGAAAGGGTGAGGGGTAAAATGGGCTCTCTCATAGAAAAAGATGAGGGACAAGATGGTACAGGGATGACTTGAGGCTGAGCAGGAATATCATCTTCAAATATTTTGTCCCATTCATCTTTGATTTTGGCCAAAAGATTGTGAAGGATTACATAAGTGATAATCCAGTTGATGAGGAACTTAATGTATTTGGGGTTTTGAAGCTGGTTTTGCATTTCCCTTAAGCTTTCCCATCTTCCTTTCAGGACTCCTACGGCATGCTCAACCAAACTCATGATTGGGCAAGATGATAGCTGAAATTGGTTTTTCCTTGATTGTTGGTAAAAACATTCCGGTATGCTTGAAACACATATTTCCCACTAGCATAAGCTGAAACTTCCAGAAGATTTTGATTGTTTTAAAAGTAGTTCTCTGGTTGTTGGGAAATCCGCATCCAATTGAACACGTATGAATCATGACAAGAACCTGGAAGGCCAGCATGGAGGGATATGAACTTTTTGTTGTTATCATAAACAAGTTGTTGGGCCATGGAGTATCTAAACAAAAAGATGAAACATATTTGGTCAGTGGTGTGATCAAAGGTGTTATCAAAGTGATTGGAAAATAAATGAATTAGTTGCCTTTTTTTTGAAATCAAAATTGTGGTTGCCATCTAGCTTGGATTTTTGACTCAAGGGGATGGTGGTTCCATCAAAAAACCCAATTCAACTAGGAAAGCCTTTGGTCTCCATTTCTTGAATTACCTCCTTGTGTTCTTCTTTTTTTGGCCAAGGAAGGACTGAGCATAGGAAAGACAGGATACCAATCATGACTCTTTTGCTGTATAAGTCAATGCTTACATAAATGAATGAGAATGGATTTTCCAACCAATTGATTGCTGCTCCATTTCAATTTGATCCCAATATACAAATAGCAACAGCAAGTTGGATGGCTGGATTGCGTTGAGGATTCCAAGAATTTTTCTGGAAGATGTGGTGTTTTTCAATCATACAAAAGTTTCATGAATGAAGGAAAAAAAGTTCAGAATATTTGCTGGAACCTTAAGTTAGGGATGAGATAAAGCTTTTGCCTTTCATACATAGGGTTGTGGAGGGTGTGTATTCTTGGAACCATGTATCCCTTTTCCAACAAAGAATTCAAAGCTAACCAACTTGATTCAAAATTGGAGTCTGAATCAGAGTCTGAAAGGGAGTCAAAAAGTAGCAAAAGTTCAGTCAGCTTTTTTGTGTTTTCAACTTGCTGGTGGGAATTTTAATTGGAAATGTTGAGAAAGATGGTGATTTGATTTGGGGTGATGAGATGATGATGGGATTTGTGTGAAGATTGAGATGTGAAAATTGATAGAGATGTTAATCAATGGAGATGAGATGTGTGTGATGCAATGGAGATGCAACCGGTATGGATTTCCTGATGTGGATGGGTGTTTTAGATGTGATGGATGGTGGATGGATGATGATGCATATATGGCAGGTTTAATGGCGGGTTTGATGTCTTAAATCCGCAATTTTCATGAAACCTGCCATTTAAAAATACACCAGTTAGGGGGTATGTTTATTTCAGAAACCTGCCATTAAAAATGGTGGGTTTTGTAAAAAAAATGGCAAGTTTGCTAAATTTGGTACGCCCTAATTAAATTTATTTTTTTTTCATTTAATTGGGTTGAGTTTTGATTTGATTAAATTCAATTTATTTTTTAATATAAAATATAATTTTTTTATTTTATTTTATTTTATTCAAACATTATATTGTATTATATTTTATTAAAAGGCTTTATTGTATGTATATTTTTCCTTTTTAATTTTCTTTACCCATTTCTATTTCTTCATTTTTTTATTTTTTTTTGGGCACCATTTCTTTATTTTTTTTGAGTCTTTCATTCTTCAGTATCATTCATAGGGGCATGAATGTGAATTCATGGCCCTGGATTTTTGAAATTTCCACAATTCCTTTTCAATTTTTTATTAATTTTTATTAATTTTTAATTTTTTTTTGGATTTTTTTGGATTTTTTTGGATTATTTTATTTTATTTTATTTATTCTGCTCACAACCCTGGAGTTGTGAAAAATTTTTGGAAAGCATACCACAACTTGAAATGGGTTTTGAACAGCCATTTGCAACCCATCTGAGCTGTGAATAGCTGTTCAAAACTCAGGTGTTTGTGAACAATGCCACAAAAACCCATTTTGAGTTGTTTACAGGTAATTCAGGGTTGTGAACTTATCATTTCCAATTAAAATTTTTTCTTTATGAATAAAAATTAATATTTTCTAATGGCATTTGAATGCATTTTTCGCAAAAATAAAAAAGAAATATACAAAAAAAGAAATAAAGCAATTGGAAGAGAAATATTCAGGTAACATTGAAAATGAAAAAAAAACAGCATCAAGTGCAAAAATAATCATAGAAATATCAAAATTCTATTCATTTAAATAGAAATTGAATTTCCCAATGGAGTTTAAATATCATTTTTTAAATAGATAAGAAATCATGGAAAAAATTTAAATACAAATTCTCAATGGGAAGAACCAAAATTTCAAAAAGTTCTAAACAAAAATTCACAAAGTGAAAAAATAATAAAGATTGCTTTCTACTTATTGAGAAAAATAATTTTTTAATATTTCCTTCATTGTTTGTTTCATTGATGGTGTTTTTTTATCAATTTTTGGAAATATTTGAGTTGATAAAATTAAATCTTTGAGTTTTTGGTTCATTCACCTTATTTATGTTTTTTGAAATGATAGAGACATTCCATGAGAGATTTTCAGTTTTATCAATAGAGATGATTTTTTTAATATTATCATCATTATTATGGTAATCAGTGAATAATTTTCTGGATTTTTTTAAATGATTAATTCTCCTCATGAAATATTTATATGTAATTTTTTTGTGAATTTTTAGTTTTGGTTAAAATCCCAATGGCAAAATATAATAATTATTCTAAATTTGCAATCTTTTATATTTCAGCTTTTTTTTTGTTGTAGGTGATGGGGAGTTTGTTGGAATATTTTTAGAAAAAAATTCACTTCATTTAATAGCTATATGTAGCATTTTCCTATCTTTTTTATTTTTGGTACAACGGTATTTAAATTCCATCAGAGTTATTGAACTTGCTTCAATAAAAATGTTTTTGATAATTTTTACAAATATTTGTGTAAATAATGATATTTTTTTGTAAAATTTCAATGGAATCAAAAGCTCATCATCAAATAGGTAAATATGGAAATTTTATATATATTTTGAATTTTTGTTACAAAGGCATTGCAATTCCACTAAAAAGAAATCACTTTGTTCAAAGAACATGAATTTTCAGTATTGTTTTGTCTTTCTCTTGTTTCATGAAGTTTTTCCTCATATCAGACCTCATCTTTGAATTCCTTGCAAATTATTTATAGTTATTGTATTTTTGAATCTTACATTAACTCAAGTGATATTCATCATTAAATCATACAATGAAATATACCCCAGACACACCCCAGAAGGGGTTTTGAGGCCTTTATTTAGCTCCCAAGGGACCAAATTAATTTCAAGAGGCCTCAGGAGGGCCAAAAAGCCCTCAAAAGGCAATTCCTCCCATGCAAGACACTTTTGAAATCCTTAAAGAGATTCAAAAAACCTCTAATGGCTATGTTGCCAAATTATTTTTATTGCCACATCTTCATAAGGTTTGATTGCACTTGTGGTGTTAGAATCCATGCCAGAAGGCGTTATAATGGTAAAAAGAATTTTTTCCTCATGCAAATAACACATTTTTTCATGATTTTGGAAAAACCATTACTAAAATGACACATTTTTTGAAAAAATGAACCATTTCAGAAATGTGGAAGGTGTGTGTCACAAGGGCTGCTGGCGTGCAAGCAGGGCTTGGCACAAGAGGACTGTACTCTAATTAGAATTGGGGACAAGGTCACTTAGAGATGCAACAAGGAGAAGAGTAAGAGTTAATTCAAGATAAGTTTCTGGATGACACTTTCTGGGATTAATTCCTAGTAAGAGGTAGTAAACTGATTTCTTGGGGGACAATCAGGAAGGAGGAAGAGGAGGCCAGTTTAAATAGACAAGAGTGGAACTAAAACAGAGGTACAGTTGGTTGGGGCTCAGACTACATATTTAATGAAAAGGCATTAGTCAAGGTAACAGAGATGGCTAATCAGGTATGCTGCTACATTTGGGTAGGCTGCTTACTAAATTTGGGGAAGGCTACAGGTCTGAGATGTCTAAGTTGGGAGTGTAAAGTTGAGGGATGTATGGTGTACATAGAGACCATGACACTATGTACTAAATAGAGACATTATAGGATACAATATGCAAGGGATGTATATAAGGATTCCCAAAGGATAAACCATGATGAAGTATGGGTTAGACAGAGTGAATAAGGTTTGATGGTATGCAGACCTGGGAGATTAAGTATGTGCAATCGTAGAGAGTCTATTTTCATGGTTTATGAGATTAGAATATATGTATTTATTCACTGCATGAATATCCTGAGGATATGTAGTGACTTGAGATATACTGATATACGTCTCCTGAGCCCTGAGGTTTAAGTTCTTTGGAAAGTATATTAGTACTGAGGTTTATGGGATTAGAATGATTTAGGTGTCATTATGACAGCGTGATTTTTCCTGGGCTGTTTTTATTTTGTATTTTGTTTTTGAGGAAGATAAGAGACTTATATTCCTCTTTAAGGAAACTTAAACTATGAAAAGGTTTACTCTTAATGTGAATCTAAAAAATCTTCCCAAATCAATCAACCCTCCCAAAATTACAACCCACAATGTGATATGTTTCACAGTCATTCTCATATTTCAAAAATTAATTAAAATTTTGTTGGTTTCTTCACTTCCAGATGCATGCCAAATTTTCCACAGGAACTCTAGTCATATAATATTTCTTTCCAGGTTTCAAAATAATCTTGGTATTGAATTATTTATGTTTTTTTGTATTTTTGATTGATTTTGTTTTTTATTCTTGATTGAAATCCTTTTTTCATTGGTGTTGATTTTATTTTAAGATCCAATCCTTACATTTCTCCCCCAAAGTATTCTGGAGAAATCAAACAAATCAGAATTCCTAAATAATTCAGTGAGTTTTCCCATTTCTATTTTATGTATTCTGGAGGTGAAACTTATTTGGGTTATCAATACATTCCTACTGTGGATAATCAGAAACTTCAATTGTAATCTCTTATATCAAAACCACAAATGAGGCACCCTCCTTGAAGATCTTTTCCATATTACTCTGAATTGATGGAGTTTACTCAAAATTGAAAAAGGGATCATTTGTAGGCATTTCACATCCTGAATTCACACAGGGAAGGTAATCTGTGTGTGAAATGCTCCTTGGGAGTTATATACAAATCAAATAATGGTCCTTCATTGCAAAAGACCTCCTCATGGAAGTTCAATTGCTATTACAAAATTTCCACATTAAACAGCCTTCAAATCAATCCAAAGGAATTTTGTTTTAATAATTCTAGAATCCAATAATTAGCAATTTTTGATTCTGGTAGCAAATCAAGGAATTTCAGAACTCAAACCAAATTGAAATTGAAATTTAGATCAATAGTCAAAGCTGGCTCCTGTTCAAAAAATTTTGAAGTTCTTGCAAAAGGAAGATTTCAAAAATCAACAACAAGAAAATATCTTGAAAAATTAAAAAAAGAAAATTATAGAAGAATTTCTTTCTGGTAAATCATCTTTTCAATATTTCCTGAGTCTGATGAACCCTCATCTGGAAACTGGACACATTCAGTAATATCTGCATCAGATGAAAATTTGGAATAATTTTTTTTTCTCAACCTTAATAATTATCTTTGGCTATGAAACTGAAAAATTTGTGGATAATGTATTTGTGATGACCACAAATTGACTCACAATACTCTTTCCACTCAGCCATTCTCAACCCTGATTACAATGAACCTCTACCTGTGTATCTACAAGCTGAACATCCTGAATTATCTCCCTGAATCCCCTGCAGCTCCTAGCAAATCTCTAAGGCTCTCCCTCTCTCTCTCTCTATGGATTGGTGTATCCTCCTTGTCTCCTTCAATAAAATTGGTATTAGAAGTAGTTTCATTACATCAATTTGAATAAATAGTAAATACTCATGGATAGTAAACCAGTTCAGTAAATCCCACACTTTCCTGGACAGGTCCATCACCTAATCTTCATTTCAGCGTCCTGATACCAGGAACCTTGCACTCCTTTAGCTACAGAAATTGATGCATTAAAAGAATAATAATATTCTTTGAAATAAATGTGGTGAAAGCTCCAAAATAATGCATATGGAAGGAGCTGGTGGAAGTTTTAAAATGGGTTGGTTGAATGGTTTTCAATATTTTAGAAAGAGGAGACAAAAAACTAAACAGAGCTGGGGTTTATAAAAACTTCTCTTCAGGGAATCAACTTTGGACCATGCACCCTTGAAGATGGGGTTGTTTTGGATTACTCAGGAAGGAATTGTTACCCAACTAGATGGTAAAAATGGCTGGGAAAGACAGCACACAAGCCAAAGGAATGAGTGAAATAACTTAATTATTTGAGTAATTAATAATCTGGTGCCTGCATAGGTTCACAATTGCAGGTTTGCAGATCAATGGCTGGGGGTTTATTGATTCTTCTTCAAGCAAACAGATATAATGGGTTTTTGGAAATAAAATTAATATTTCAGATTAAGTCATAAATCACTTGCTTATAATCTTTGAAATAATTTCATCATAAATTACATGTTTTCCGATTATAATAAATAAATTCCTGGTGCACTGGTGAAAAATAAGACAAAGAAGGCGCTTTTTAAATAACTTTTTGAGGTGAAAAGAGCTTCTGCATGGAATTTAGAGAGAGTAGGTCTCATAGGCTAAGGCTGGAAGACATCCAGGTATGGCTTATCATCTATTTTTTATGCTTCAAACCAGCTGATCCTGGATCTTGAGGATCAGGACACTATTTCAGCTCCCCAATCTGTTAATGTGTTAATATTTCATTTTGATGATCCTGCACTTATCTTACATTTTTAATATCATTATTTGATCAAATTGATAAGTAGTTTGTTTTGATTGATTTCAAATCACCTTCTGATAACCTTGATGATTTTGATTATTTTTACAACAGCTCCTTGATATGTTTTTTGATCTTTGAAGTTATGGATCTGTTAATATTGTGGAGATCCCTCCAATTGGTTTTCAAACTTAGTATGCTTTATGATTTTATTTATTTTATTTTTATTTGAAGAATCAAATTTTTGGATCATCTACTATGCATTTATCACATAGTTAAATATTCATGGATGATACTAGGGGGTTGTAGTTGTTGGTGATGTTACCTGCCATCATTTTTCTTTTAAAAGATTTGAAGCAGGGTATTTTCAGATCTTCTTTGTGCGGGAATCATGTGCATAGGAATCTTGGCTAATGCATGTGGTTTCCTGGCAAACAAATGCATGGTGGGAAGATAAAGTTGTTTAGGGATGTGGGGAAGTATGCAGGAATTTTGAAAAAAAAACATTTCTGCATGTAACTCCTGAAATATACACAAAACCTCAGTTTTGAATGAAATTTAGGTGTGAAAACTTCATGTGTCAACATGTTTTAAATATTAAAATGGTCAAAGATTCATTGTAGTGGTGATGTGAGCTTTTGGTCAAATTTTTTTAAATAATTTGAAATATGAAGGTGTGAGAATTCACTGGTGGGGTCAATGATTGCCCGTGCCTAGTTTTGGTTTGGGAATCCTCATTTTAAATAATATTTATGGAATTCTCACTCCTTAAAGTTAATTATAAATTATTTTTTTTTGTTTTTATTCTGGTACTATGACGGGTTGGGCTAGTGAATAGTAGAAAGCTGGCATTTTCAGCCACTGCCATCAGTCCAATAAATCAACATGTAATACCATGGAGAAAATGAACCCCAGTAAAATTCACTCAAACTTCAAGGCCTCCTTCTCAGTTCTCACATAAAATGGCCTCTCCTTCCTTCTTGGACTAATTCCCTCAAGGAATTAGTATACTACTTCTTATTGGTTATTTCCCTGCCAATAGATGTAATATCAGCCCAAGAAAACAAACCAGCCTTCCCCTCTGATGTTGATCTCATAAGATTAAATGAATCAGTCTCTTTCAAAGCCTTAATCTGGGATTAATCTCATCCCTTACTTCAAAAAAACCTTTTCCTTGTTTCATCCCTCATCCCTTGCAATAAAATTTTATCTATCTGAGTTCTGTAAGAATTAGTCCCTGTGCCACCTGCCCCTTGCACTCCTGGGGCTGTTTTGTGTTGGGATTTCACTCTGCTGGGATTTCACTCGCTTGATTTCACTCACCAGTCCCAGTTTGCATCTGGTCCTCTCGGGTTCCCCGCATAAAACTCACTCGGGGGAAGCGTTCTTCAAACTCTTCCGGGCAAGGCTCATGGGAGGTCTCATAACAATTATTCACCCTCCCGGGCTCACTCAAACCACCACAACCTTTCTACTTTGCCAACTCCCCCAGCTCCTGCATCACTCAATCACATCTTCCCTCTCAGTTTCTCTTTCCTCTTTTTTTCTTTTTGTTCTCTTCCCTTCCTTCTCTCAAGGACACTTCCGATGTCCTTCTTTAAATCTCCTCCTCACTCGTTGATCATCTCTTGAACATGCCTTTGTGGTGCCCCATCCTGGACACCCTGGCCGCCTTAAGACCTCAATCCATAAACTGTTGCGCAAACGTACCGCCCGGCTGAACAACTTATCCTCAGGCTCATCCAAACCATTATTTACCCGCACGCGCGCACTCCGCTTCCATTATCCGCGTCGCGCGCCGCGCCGCGCTCCTTTCATCCGCGTGCGTCGCGCTTCCTTTATCCGTGTTGCTTGTCATCTCTGCCTTTGTCATAGCACGTCCTCATCTTTGTTGTTGCGTGTCTTCATCTTTGTTGTTGCGCCTCCCAATCTCCTCATTGCTACCGTCGCGCAGCGCTTATCCATGATCTACTGAATCCATCCTGACCGCACCCGCAAGCATTTGGCAAATCCTTGGTCCTTCAAACCTCCCATTGCACTTGATCTATCAGTCGTGGATCTCAAGGCCGTCAGGATTTACTCAACTTTCTCAAACAATCTCCTATCCGCCCATCCGCGCTCTCATGGACTTTATCCGTCACCTTTCCTGGGACTCTCCCACCCGCTTCCGCTTTTGGACAAGGGGTGGGTGACTCTGGTATTGTCACGCGCGCCCATCCACAGACCAACGCGAGTGACCACATGGTTGTCTTCCCTTTTCCACTCTATTTGAAGAATCTGTTGTATATAGTCTAACAGGGCCTCCTGGCCATATAAGGAGGGGCTCTCCCCTGCCTTTTGGCCCAAGGGAGAATCATTGGAGCATCCCATCATTGGATCATCAGAGGATCCATCATCCTATCAGACCATCATCATAAGCAATTTATCCGTGGGCATCCTTCCCCACTTGTCTGAGCAAATTATCCGGGTATATCTATGATTGCCCCTTGATCCTTTGAGCCTCCATACTCAAACTCAGTCCTTTGTGACCTTGATCCTTATCACCAACCAATAGCCTTGCTGGTTGAAGAAGAATTCCTGTCTGCCTGAATTCTTGAGTGTGTTATACCACTCTGATCCCTTTTTCCGACCATACTGGTCTTGATCTCTCCTTGATCATCTTTCTGGAGCCAATCACGTTTGATTGAAGAGGTTTTATTAAGCTTAAAACCTGGAGTGTTATACCTCCCTTCTTCTTTGAGGTTGAATTTTGCCACGCTATTCTTGAGTTCCTTGAGAAGTGTTGGGATATTCTTGCTCAAATTTGTTATTGATTTGCTTCTAGAGCTTCATAAACAAATTGCTTTTGTTTTGTTCAGCCTCCCACAGTTATCTGGTACCCTTCAAGCGCTTGATTGCGGAGAGTTGGGCAGGTTCATTGAGAACCTGGAGGTTGGTTGGGATTGAGTTGATCTTTCCTAATCAGCTGCTGACGACCAGAGTTATTATCTTGTGGGCGTTGTTACTTACAACTGCCTTGTTCTATTGAACTCTTGAACAAACATTGACTTATATGTTCAAGTCTTTCCCTGCACCATCTTGTTTCAGATAGTGTTGTTTCCATCGCTACCAACAACTCTTATCCTCTTCCCTTACGATGATTTCTCATCCATAAGGTTCTGGACCTTGATTCCGGTTACATTTAAATATTATTGTAACTCCTAGGAGGGCAGCCTAAAACAGCACCTTTCCCCTCCACAGAACTGCCACGGCTTAGAACTGTTTGGAGTCTTACATTTTGTCCCCCAGGCCGGGATTGAACCAGCAACCTTGGGATTTACAGTTCCAGCTAGAAGAATCAACTCCGAAATCCTATCTGATTTCTCTTTCTTTTTCTGTTTGTTCTTTTTTTTAGATCTGATCCGTGGAGGCAGCTTGGTCTAGAAGTAAGTCCTCCCAATTTGTGCACCACTTGGGCAAGATACTTGTTGTTTTTGGAGAAACCCTACTCTTGCCACACTCGTGAGCCACTTTGGAAATCTGCTCTTTGGATCCCCTAGGAACTCTGTTATTTGATATGGCATCCCCCGCTACTCCAACCACCTCTGTCCGACCTAAGATGGTAAAGATCAAACCCCAGAACAAGAACTTAGGCTTCAACGGTACAAATGTCGAGCGATTCTTGGACTCCTACGAAATGGCTGCTGAAGTGGATGGAGCTAGTGAATTTGATATGGCTTATCAGTTGCGGTTCTTTATCTCCTCTGATGAAGTTATGGAGGTAATTGAGTCTTTCGAGGGATTTGAATCCCACAACTGGACGCTTCTCAGGGAGGCTATGTTGGCATACTGGGGAAAAATAGATGTGGCTAGGTTTACTCTGCAGGATTTGGATGCTCTGGTTTCTCAGTGGATCTCCAACGGCGGTATTTCTTCAGCCTCTGACTATCAGATTTTTAGGAAGTCTTGGGATCCCATTCAAAACTATCTTATCCAAAACAATCACATTGACACAGTGGACAAAATTTGAGCAAAGTTCTTCCAATCTTTCTCGTTGGCTGTGCAGGAAAGGATTAAAGAAGAACTGGTCAAATATGGATCCATGATTACCACCAGGGATAATCGATTCAAGCTCCCTGTTTTTCTCACCCTTAGGAGTACTGTGGATAAAGTCATGAAAGGTCAAACGGCTCTTACCTTTGAAAAGCCTAGAACTACTGAACCAGTCCATGCTCCTTCTTTTAAAGAGTCAAAAGATATTATGATTAAAATGGAGGCAGATCGTAGGCCTAAAGCAGATCCTAATTCCAATCGAGAACCAACTACTATAGATGAAATCACTAAGTTACTTAGGACTTTTGAGAACAAGATAGATCAAAAGATTTCTTCGCTAGCTGCTCCTAAAACTCCTTCTTCTGTCCCCAAATCAACTCTGGTCTGTTACTACTGTCATAGGGAAGGCCATGGAACCGGATGATGCCAAGAACATCAGAAGGACCTAAAGGAAAAATTGGTAGAGCACAGGGGAAACAATTACTTCCTTCCTAATGGTGCCCTAATCCCTTTTGACTCGTCTCATCCTATCCGACATGTGGTGGCCTCTTACCAGCCATCACCTCCTGTGAAAGAATCTCTTGCTTCCTTTGAATTTCAATCATCCTGTGGTACCCTCCAACCTTGGTATCCTCCAGCTATTTCTTCCTCTAGTCTTGCTGGGACTACTTATCAATCTGATCCAGCCAGGAAACGACATGAGGAACCTAAACCTCATAAGGCTCCTTCCTTGCTAACTTCGATCCTTTGAAAACCTGTTAAACGTCAATCATCACTTGGGCCTCCTTCCTCTGATGTAGAAGACATGGAGGTGGAAAAGGAACCACTCATGGAAAGGTTCCCAGACCACCCTGATCCTTCTCCCTCACCTCAACCTTCTAATCCTATCTTAGATTCTGCGTCACCTGAACATCCTCCCCCCACCCAGCCCAAAGTTCGATTTGAAAGGGGCATCTCCAAGGATCACCCCAATTCTGTGGAGGGAGTATTAAAGAAAATTTCTGATCTCAAAATTCCTGATCTATCTGTGGCTGAACTCCTATCAATCTCTCCATCTGTTGCTGAAGGAATGAAGAAATGGGTCTCTCATTGACGTGTGGAAATTGGCCCTGAAGAACTCAAAGTCTCCTCTGGCACTTTAATTGAGGACTCTGGTGGAACCAGTCCTTCTATAGAATCCAATCTTTATTCCTGTCCCCTTGGCTTTCTTCCTTGTTATCTTGGTGACTCAGCTAAAACTGTTTCTCCTCTTGCGGATTCTGGATCTCAGCTTAACTTAATCTTGGATGCTATGGCCCGCAAGCTCAAACTTAGTCCTAGGGTCAGCTTCAACTCTGCAGTGTATGGGATAGGAAATCAAGCTTGTGAACTGGTTGGTATTGCTGAAGATTTACCGGTCAGGATTGGTCGAAATATTGTTGGAACCTGCCACTTTTGGATCACTCGTTTGGACAGTCCTATGATCTTGGGACGAACCTTCTTAATGGACTTTGGTGCAACCCTGATGTTTTCTGATCAAGTTGGGGAGAGAATTCTTCTCCCTGATGCTGATGGCAGAAAAATTGAAGTTCCTCTTTGCTCCTTGGATTCTGGTCGTTGGGAAAGAGATTTTCCTGATCATTCTCCCAAATCATCTTTTAAAGGGAAGCAGAAGGATAACTCTAGTTCCTCTCATTTTTTAGGGGAATAGTTGATCCTACTAATGGTTGTAGTTCTTTTCAGCCTCAGACTGCAACTCAAGGATCAACTCCCATCCCTCAGGCTTATTTTTCATTCCTTTCATCATTCTCTTCTGAGCTCAAGAATATTAAAAAACAAAAACATATCAAAATAGAAAAATCCAAAGATAATCCTTCTCCATCTCCTTCTCTCTCTGGATCTGTTGTGTCTTCTTTTCCTTCTACTTTTGAGTCTGATCAATCTTCTCTCAGTTCCGGTTCGAATCTCCGCAATGAGCTTAAACTAGATCCTAACTGCAATTCCTTTTTTGGTGGTTTTGGTATGAAGGAATATGGACTTCAGTGGAGGCAATTTGGGGTACAAGTAAGTCCTCCCAATTGTGCACTGCTAGGGCAATCTTTTACCGTCATTTTCAAAACTCTACCTTGTGCCACACATGTGAGCAACGTATTATCTCCTGGTTCTCCTTTTATGGAAAAGGCACCCTTCAAGGATATTGCAGAACATTGGACTTGGAAGATGTTGGAACTTGGACTCAGCTTTTGTAATCAAGTCTCTCTGGTCAACTCTTGGAGGAAACAAGAACATCTCTCTTTTGCCACTAAGTATAAACCAGTTGCTAAGAAGATCCAACCAGTCAACCAGCCTATGCCTCTCAACCTCAATCCTCCCCTTATGCGTCCTCCTCTATCTCGCAATCCTTACTGTGGTCTCCCTCAATCTCTTACTGGCCCCTTTGTGCCCAATGGACGGGTCACTGAAGAACATCTGAAGGTGGTCAACTTTGGTCCAGATGGATGGCTTCTTCCTAATGAGTTAAATTTAATCAAAAATGTCTTATCTCTAAGAGAAAAATCTATTGCTTTCTGTGAAGAAGAGAGAGGTCTCTTGCGGGAATCCTATGGCCTCCCTTATATCATCCCTGTAGTTGAACATGATCCTTGGCAAAAGAAAAAGATCCCTATCCCTGCTGCTAAAGTTGACGAATTCATCAAGTTGGTCCGGGAAAGAGTTCGAACTGGCCTGTATGAACAGTCAACTTCTAGTTACTCCAGCCCCGTCTTCTGTGTCCTCAAGAGTAACGGTAAACTTAGAATAGTTCATGATCTTCAACCTCTTAATAAAGTTACTATTAAAGACTCTGGTATCCCTCCTGCTACTGAAGAATTTGTTGAATCCTTTGTGGGAAGAGCTTGCTATGGTCTAGGGGATATTATGGGTGTCTATGACGAACAATCCTTACATCCTATTTCTTGTCCTCTCACTACTTTCAATACTCCTCTTGGTCGATTTCAACTTACTCGATTGCCTCAAGGAGCCACCAACTCGGTTGCAGTCTATCAGGCTCAGATGATGTGGATCCTCCAGGATGAAATCCCTGATCATGCTGGTATCTTTATTGACAATGGCGGAATTAAAGGTCCAGTATCTGACTATGATAATGAGCTCTTACCTTGGCATTCAGGAATTCGTTGTTTTATCTGGGAATATGCTACTACCTTGGAAAGGATTCTGTTTCGAATTGAGGAATCTGGCCTTACTGTCTCTGGATCCAAACTGGCGGCTTGTGTCCCTGCTCTGGAAATTGTTGGTCATGTGGTCTGCAAGGAAGGAAGAAGGATGGCACCAGCCAAAGTTAACAAGATCATCTCTTGGCCTACCCCAATCAATCCAACTGAAGTTAGGGGCTTTCTAGGTGTTGTCACTTATGTTAGAATCTTTATCCCATCTTTATCCGAAATCTGTGCACCCTTGCGTCGTCTAACCAGAAAAGATGCTGAATGTATTTGGACCCAAGATTGTGAATGTGCTTTCCAGCTACTCAAAAGGATAGTTGGTAAAGACATAGTTTTGAAAAAGATCTCTTACGGACCTGGAGCTGGCAAGATCAAGCTGGCTGTCAATTCTAGTTATCAATCTGTTGGGGCTGTCCTTACTCAGGAAGATGAAAATGGTTGGGACCGTCCTGCTCTTTATGAATCTTTGTTGTTTTTAGATGTAGAATCTAGATACTCCCAGCCCAAACTGGAAATCTGTGGTGTGGCTCAAATGATGAAGAAACTTCAAACCGTTCTCTGGGGCCATCATTTCGAATTGCAAGTTGATGCTCAATCCATCATTGAAATGATCAACGCTCCCAGTCTCCCCAATGCTCCTATGACTCGTTGGGTGGCCTTTATCCAGCTTTTCTCTTTTGATATTGTTCACAGGCCGGGAAAATCTTTCACCATGCCTGACGGTTTATCTCGAAGACCTCTTGGGGACAACAAATCTGATGTTGGAACCAATTTTGATGAAGAGGGACCTTTGATCCAACCTATTTTATCTTTTCCTTCTCAAAATTATTCTGGCTTTCAACAAGGCTTCTGGTTTAAATTAGAGCAGTACCTTTCAGCTCTTCAAAAACCTCCTGATCTCTCTGCTAAGGAATTTCAATCTCTTAAACGAAAGTCTTCTAATTTTTTTGTTCAAGGCTCTAGACTTATGAAGAGGGGCAATCCTTGTGCTCTTATTGTTGTTACTATTCCCTCTAAACAAGATTCTATCCTTGAAAGTCTCCATGAAGGCCTTGGTCATCGTGGGGAAACCAAAACTTATCGACGATTATCCAAACGATTCTGGTGGCCATCTTTGAAGAAATCCGTCTGCCAATGGTGCAAGAGTTGTGAAGTTTGTCAAAAACGTGATATTAGGCGCCCAGCTGAAATTCGTTATCCTACTGGGGAGTCCACTGTCTTTGGAAGGATTGCTATGGATGTGGTTCATATTAAGGCAGGTGGTGCTAAGTACCTCATTGTGGCTAGAGATGATTTTTCTGGATGGGTTGAAGCAAAATTTCTTACGAACCTTAGCTCTGAATCAGTGGCAGCTTTCCTCTACAAGACTTGGACAATGCGTTATGGCCTGGCTTGATCTTACTCTACTGATGGTGGCTATGAATTTGGGGGAAAGCTTGCTGAAATGATCCAATCCCTTCCTGGACAACATAGAGTTACTACTCCTTATTATCCTGAAGGCCAAGGCATGGTGGAACGAGGCCATGCCCCTTTGAAGGCCGCACTTGTTAAACTGGCTGGTGAAAGTGGCAAGAATTGTCGCAAATTCCTTCCTCTTGTTCTCTTCTCTGATCGAATTTCAACCAAAAGAACTACTGGCTACTCACCTTATGAAATCATCTTTGGTCAAAGAGCAGTCCTTCCTTTGGATCTGGAAATGGAATCTTTCTTGGGCATCTCTTGGGAAGAGGTGTCCTCAACCACTGATCTGTTAGTTGCTAGATCCAAGCAACTGGAGCAAAGTGAAGACGTTTGTGATGAAGCTTATCAAACAATGATGGAGGCCAGAGAAAAATCCGTCCAGTATTGGGAGGACAAGCACTCTAATTGAATCAGGGAACCCTTGAACCCTGGTGACCTAGTTTTAGCTTATAATCAATCTTTGGAAACCCAGTGGGGCAAGCTTTTCTCTAATTGTTGGAATGGCCCTTATTGAGTGGTTCATCAAGTTAGAGGTGGATCTTATGTTTTGGAGTAGCTGGATGGTACTCGGTTGGCCAGAAGGTTCTCTGCTGATCAAGTCAAGAAGTTCCATTGTCGTGGGGGCAACTTATCTCAGAAGTAAGTCCTCCCAATTGTGCACCACCAGGGTCTTTGCTGCGTTTTTGTTGTAAAACTCTACTGTATGCCACATATGTGAGCACCTGGGACGCCCTCCTTGTTCTATTCCTGCTGTTTCTAGGGTTCATTTGGAAGAATCAAGATATTTTCCTCAACTCTTCAACCACTCTCAAGATCAAAATGGCCATTCTTTGGTTTCAATCATCTGTCTTTCCTTTTTTTTTTTTCTATGGCATCAAACTCGGGAGCAGACTAGGGACAGTCTGTAAGTTGGGGAGAGATGTGGTGCCCCATCCTGGACACCCTGGCCGCCTTAAGACCTCAATCCATAAACTGTTGCGCAAACGTACCGCCCGGCTGAACAACTTATCCTCAGGCTCATCCAAACCATTATTTACCCGCGCGCGCGCGCCGCGCCGCGCGCACTGCGCTTCCATTATCCGCGTCGCGCGTCCTTTATCCGTGCTGCTTGTCATCTCTGCCGTTGTCATAGCACGTCCTCATCTTTGTTGTTGCGTTTCTTCATCTTTGTCGTTGCGCCTCCCAATCTCCTCATTGCTACCGTTGCGCAGCGCTCATCCATGATCTACTGAATTCATCCTGACCGCACCCGCAAGCATTTGGCAAATCCTTGGTCCGTCAAACCTCCCATTTCACTTGATCTATCAGTTGTGGATCTCAAGGCCGTCAGGATTTACTCAACTTTCTCAAACCAATCTCCTATCCGCCCATCCGCGCTCTCATGGACTTCATCCTTCACCTTTCCTGGGACTCTCCCACCCGCTTCCGCTTTTGGACAAGGGGTGGGTGACTCTGGTATTGTCACGCGCGCCCATCCACAGACCAACGCGAGTGACCACATGGTTGTCTTCCCTTTTCCACTCTATTTGAAGAATCCGTTGTATATAGTCTAACAGGGCCTCCTGGCCATATAAGGAGGGGCTCTCCCCTGCCTTTTTGCCCAAGGGAGAATCATTGGAGCATCCCATCATCGGATCATCAGAGGATCCATCATCCTATCAGACCATCATCATAAGCAATTTATCCGTGGGCATCCTTCCCCACTTATCTGAGCAAATTATCTGGGTATATCTATGATTGCCCCTTGATCCTTTGAGCCTCCATACTCAAACTCAGTCCTTTGTGACCTTGATCCTTATCACCAACCAATAGCCTTGCTGGTTGAAGAATAATTCCTGTCTGCCTGAATTCTTGAGTGTGTTATACCACTCTGATCCCTTTTTCCGACCATACTGGTCTTGATCTCTCCTTGATCATCTTTCTGGAGCCAATCACGTTTGATTGAAGAGGTTTTATTAAGCTTAAAACCTGGAGTGTTATACCTCCCTTCTTCTTTGAGGTTGAATTTTGCCACGCTATTCTTGAGTTCCTTGAGAAGTGTTGGGATATTCTTGCTCAAATTTGTTATTGATTTGCTTCTAGAGCTTCATAAACAAATTGCTTTTGTTTTGTTCAGCCTCCCACAGTTATCTGGTACCCTTCAAGCGCTTGATTGCGGAGAGTTGGGCAGGTTCATTGAGAACCTGGAGGTTGGTTGGGATTGAGTTGATCTTTCCTAATCAGCTGCTGACGACCAGAGTTATTAGCTTGTGGGCGTTGTTACTTACAACTGCCTTGTTCTATTGAACTCTTGAACAAACCTTTACTTATTTGTTCAAGTCTTTCCCTGCACCATCTTGTCTCAGATAGTGTTGTTTCCATCGCTACCGACAACTCTTATCCTCTTCCCTTACGTTGATTTCTCATCCATAAGGTTCTGGACCTTGATTCCGGTTACATTTAAATATTATTGTAACTCCTAGGAGGGCAGCCTAAAACAGCACCTTTCCCCTCCACAGAACTGCCATGGCTTAGCACTGTTTGGAGTCTTACACCGTCAAGTCTCAATATCCCTGTACTGCCTGGTGAGATTTGTTGTCTAAATCCTACCAGGCCTCTGTCTGAACTGTCTCTTTTTGCCCTGCAAATATCAGCCTCCAAATCTCATCTCTTGATTCACCCTCAGACTCAACTCGTTGACTAGGCAGACCCCCTTTTCTGTTGGTTCTGTCTCTCAACTCTGACTCTTCTTTGGTTCTGTGTCATGTCTCTTTTTTCTCCTTATCATATCTTACTCATCGAACTGTCTTCCTTCAGCTCTCAGTCTTTTGGTTAGATCTGTAATCAATAATTGCTTTTCACGGTTAAAAGCCAAAGGTCTCTTGTACAGTTCTGGAGCACTCGAACCAAGGAACCATGGACTGAGGGAGGATTCGATGGCCACAATGGACTTCTGACAGACAATGCTGAAGACGGCTCTCAAAACCATTCCCTTGCTCGGTGATGATAACTATGGCATTTGGTGGGACAAAATGGATGTGATTCTTGATGTCAGGGGTTGCTCTTTTGCCATGAATGACAACACCTCTACTATTGAACCTTCAGTCAACAACGAACTCAAACTCTTGATCATCTCTAAACTCGACTCAACTGCTCATGAGAACATTGTCACCTCCAAAAACAGGAATTCAGCTAAACTCCTGTGGAAGGCGATCATTCAAAAATTTGCCTGATCTCAAGCCTCAAATCGCGCCCAAGTATTCAATGATTTCTTATACCTCACATTCAATCCAGAAGACATTGTTGACTTCATCACTAAGGTCAAGGTTAGTCTCAAGAAGATGGCGGAAGTAGGATTCAAACTTCCAGATGACATTGTGGCATACCTCCTTCTTTTCAAATTTCCCCCTTCCATGGAAGACTTTAAACAACAGATTATGCATTCTGACAAGGAACTCACTGTTGAGTATTTCCTCAACCACCTCACCCAACTGAACAACGAATCCATTGCCCAATCATCTATATCAAGTTAAAAATCTAAGGGAGATGTCGCTCTGTTTGGAGGAAAGCGTTCACCTCGTCCGAATCAATCCAAAGGACCCAAACTCAAAAGATGTATCAAAGGGTTTCACCATCCCGGTCAAGACAAAAATCACCCGGCTGCAGATTGCTGGCATCTTCATCCTCATGTGGCCCCTGAATGGTGGAGAGAGAACCAAGCCAAATGGAAGGCAAAGAAGAATGGATCTAAAGCTTAATTCAAATACCACTTGGCTCACTACCTCGCCTTACTGAATCAATGGATCAAACACGGGGACCACGACTGCCGCTTCTTGCTTGACAGTGGAGCGTCAGTCCACATGATAAACAACTCCCAATTCTTCTGTGAGATGGAACCTTACGCGGGCAATCCTATCAGAACAGGGAAAGAAGGTGCATGTTTAGAGATCAAGGGGAAGGGAACTGCAATTCTACACTGGAACAACATTACAATCAAACTCTCCAAAGCCTTCTACGTGCCGGACGTAACCATCAATCTGATTAGCGCTGGCGCTCTAAATGGCAAGGGTTGCTCCATTGTCTCCCGTGGCAAACGGTTCTCAATTTTGCATAATGACAAGTTCATCCTTGAGGGGTCGATCAAAGACAACCTATATACTCTTCCTACTCCTACATTCACTCCACTCTCTTCTCCTAAATCCTACCATTCTTCTCTCTCTACTACTCCCAAAGACGCACTACTCAAGATTCATCGGAAATATGGCCACGCCTCACTGTTGAGACTTGACCCCTTCATTCGCAACATTCCAAAAGACGTCATTCAGGGGTTCCAATGCGTTGACTGTGTTAAGAGCAAGATCACGAAGGCTTCCTTCCCTCATTCATCTACTCGCAGTTTGAAGACTTTTGATTGAATTCATCTCGATCTTATGGGACCGATCTGACCCTCATCCAAGGCCGGCCACAAATTCATCATGTCGCTCGTGGAC
Organism: Puccinia polysora; assembly: GCA_025617555.3. Lineage (NCBI taxonomy): Eukaryota > Fungi > Basidiomycota > Pucciniomycetes > Pucciniales > Pucciniaceae > Puccinia > Puccinia polysora. The sequence goes on along the minus strand of CM062646.1, from coordinate 25,322,168 downwards.
AACAAGAGTGGTTACCTGGCTGCTTTTCCACTGGCCTCAAAGGACAAAACTGCCAATGTCATCATTAGTCTCCTTGAAAAGGAACATCGACGGCGTGGTGTATATCCCTCTGAGGTCTGTTCAGATGGAGAAACCGAGTTTGTCAACTCGAAACTGTCTACGTACCTTGATGAACAATTCATCACTCACATTGTTTTGGAGCCATACCACCCGGAACACAATGGTCGAGCCAAACATGCTAATCAAACCATTGTCGAATCAACTCGGGCCACTCTCAAGGATGGTAGGCTTCCCTCATTGGTCTGGCATGAAGTCGTCAAAGCGTGCTGCCTAATGCTAAACCAAATCCCTACCAAAGACAAGGATGAAACTCCCTGGGTGAAGATACGCAGTCAATCTCTTCCTTCTTCTTTCCTTAAACCCATCGGCAGCCCGTGTATCTATCTGATCAACAAGAGAGTCAAAGGTTCAAAGTTTGAGTCTAAGGGAGAAGAGGGCACCTTAGTAGGCTTTAATCCTCTCTTGCTTTCATATCGAGTGCTGACAAAGTTCGGTTCTTTTATCTCCACAAAGCACGTGAAGTTCCTGTCCATGCCCCGACCTAACACTTCTGGTCTTGACTTTGATGACAACTCACTGCATGATAATACGGCCAAACCGCTTGACTCTGGCCTACTCCCCAACCAAACTGATCCCTCTCCCCTGTCTCACAATCAGCAACAATCTCCTTGGACAAAGTATTGCAATTGCTTGGATGAGTCCGCGTCTTCATTGGATAGCGGTGAATCTGAATCCGCTGATCTCTCCTCTTCCGAAGACGTCATGAATCCCAACTCAGTGGAGGAACTCACCTCAAGCTCCGCTCGGCCGTCTCAACAAGACAATGGACCAGCTGGAAGGTCCTTGCGTGACCAATCTCACATCAAGCCACCTCAAAGATATGGATTTTATCACTACTACGAACCCAAGTCCTACAATGACGCCCTCAATTGCGAAGAACACCTTGAATGGATTGAAGCTATGGATGCGGAGCTCAATTTGATTGAAGACCTTCTTGTGTGGGAAGACTACGATGGGCCTGAACCGAGGAACATTCTCAAAACCACGTGGATTTACAAAATCAAGCACAACTGCCATGGTGATCCAGTCAGATACAAGGCTTGTCTGTGCGTACAAGGATTCAATCAGATCCATGGACTCGACTACTCCAACACCTTTGCACCGACTGGAAAGCCTTCCACTCTCCGTTTTCTGCTTCTCTACGCCCTCAAATCTAAGCAAAAGATTCGCCAATTCGACGTCAAGAGCGCCTTTTTACATTCACCCATCAACAAAGAAGTCATCATTCAAACTCCGAAAGGTTCCAAGCGAACTGGTAAATTTCTCAAAATCCGAAAGTCTCTCTACGGTCTCAAGAAAGCGCCAAAGAACTGGTACAAAACCCTCACGGCCTGGTTCAAAGAAGTCGGCTTTGAAGAATCCTTGTGCAATCCGTGCCTATACCTCTCTTGCGACAGGAAGTCTCCGCTGTTCTTCCACGTTGACGATCTGGTTCTTGTTGGTGATGGCGATGGATTCAAAAGTAAGTTCCTAGATTGCTTCTCAGGTTCAACTGCAAAAGATCCAGACACGTTCCTCGGGATGAGAATCGAAGTTTTAGAAGATAAGATCCTCCTCAGTCAGCCCAAACACATAGAACGTGGACTTAAGGAGCTAGGCCTCGAGGATGTCAAGCCCAGCAAATATCCTCTTACTCCAAATTTACAACTCAAGCCAGCTTCCAATGACGAGTTTGAGAAGTTCAGGGCTCTAAACATCAACTATCGGTCTGCCATAGGCTTGCTCAATCATATCGCGTGCTACTCACGACCGGACGTAAGCTTTGCCATGTCCAGCCTTGCCAGGTTCAACATCAAGCCCGGCCTTCCCCACTGGAACGAGGTCAAGAAGACCTGGAAGTACCTGAAGGGCACTCCGCACATCAAACTCTGCCTGAACGTGGGAAGCCCCGACTGCCTCATCTCTGCCTACTCGGATGCTTCCTGGGCTGATGATCCAAATACTAGACGATCTCAAACCGGTTATCTATGCGCTGTCTATGGTTGTACTGTATCCTGGAACAGTTGTAAACAGAAAAATATCACGTTCAGTTTGACTGATGCTGAACTGAACGCCTTTGTAGACGCATTTCATGAAGCCACCTGGATCAGAGCACTGGCTTGCAAGATGTTCTCTGTTGACTCAACAGCCATCATCATTCACACCGACAATAGCGGGCTAATTGACAAACTCGAATGATTTGGATCCAATTCAAAGACCCAACACCTGGATTTTAAAACCAAAGGCATGCGTGATGAGCTAAAGTCGGGAAACATCCAGGTCAAGCTGGTTAGATTGGAGGATATGCCCGCTGAAGCTCTCACAAAAAGCGCCGGCATCTCTAGCCTTGAGCTTCTTCGCTCCTTTTCTCAGATCTCCGGGTCCTCGTAGTGCTTCTTCCTCTTGTTATTTCTTGTTTTCTTTTTTTTCTCTTCTTTTTCTCTTTTTGTTGTTCTCTCTTCTTTGCTCAATCCGGTCTCCATAGGCTATAAGCCCTCTCATCTCACCAGGCATGTGGCGTGTTGGGATTTCACTCTGCTGGGATTTCACTCGCTCAATTTCACTCACCAGTCCCAGTTTGCGTCTGGTCCTCTCGGGTTCCCCGCATAAAACTCACTTGGGGGAAGCGTTCTTCAAACTCTTCCGGGCAAGGCTCATGGGAGGTCTCACAACAATGATTCAACCTCCCGGGCTTACTCAAACCACCACAACCTTTCTACTTCGCCAACTCCCCCAGCTCCTGCATCACTCAATCACATCTTCCCTCTCAGTTTCTCTTTCCTCTTTTTTTCTTTTTGTTCTCTTCCCTTCCTTCTTTCAAGACCACTTCCGACTTCCTTCTTTAAATCTCCTCCTCACTCGTCGATCATCTCTTGAACATGCCGTCAAGTCTCAATATCCCTGTACTGCCTGGTGAGATTTGTCGTCTAAATCCTACCAGGCCTCTGTCTGAACTGTCTCTTTTTGCCCTGCAAATATCAGCCTCCAAATTTCATCTCTTGATTCACCCTCAGACTCAACTCGTTGACTAGGCAGACCCCCTTTTCTGTTGGTTCTGTCTCTCAACTCTGACTCTTCTTCGGTTCTGTGTCATGTCTCTTTTTCTCCTTATCATATCTTACTCATCGAACTGTCTTTGTTCATCTCTCAGTCTTGTGGTTAGATCTGTAATCAATAATTGCTTTTCATTTTGACTTTATGAATTCCTTCCCCATAATTAATACACTTCTCTATATCTCTAGTAAATCTCAAAGCCATTCCACTTTGAACTGTGTACATAACTGACTATACATGTTGTGGAGGATTGTGTGATTGAGATTGAAGTATGTAACCCTTCATTTTTCCAAGGGAGTGCTAAAAAGTGTGTTTTTATTCCCTTGGGAACTATTACCCTCAAAAATTTCAATTTTTTTGCTGGATTTTACGAATTTGGACTCAAATATGGCACAATTTGACACAGCTTTGAGGCATTTTGACAGAATTTGACAAGCCTCATTGAACATTGACAAAATTTGATACTTCAATTTTTTTGGAATTTTTTGTCTTTGCTTCAAATCCCTTCAACTCAATTTAATCCTTTTTGAAGAGCTTTAACCAGCTTTGACCCTCTTTGACTAGATTCAGCAAACTTTGACCAAGTTCAATTGGCTTTGGAAAGGTTTTAAAAATTCTCAAGACTTCTGTTTTGGCCAATCCTTTTCTCAAATTCTCTTCTCTGGTTAATCATTTTGGGTCACTTCATCAGGGAATAACTGCAAATAATTCCTCCTTGAAGTGCACAATATTCCATAATCACTGGTCCACCTTTCACTATAGCAGGAAGAGGACGGAGTTTGGTTCTTGAAATTATGGATTATGATCAATCTACCCCTCAACTTTCTGGGAATTTGAGGCCTTTTCCAACCTCCCAATGCAAGCTTCAACCAATCTCATGGACACTGGTATGCTTCCTCCAACTCATTCAAGAGATTCTATGTCCCCATCTCCCCCTGTTTTCAGAACTCTTGCTGATAGTGTGATTGTCCAATATCCTCAAGCAGGCCATGGAAAACATTATTCATTGTAAAATCCAAGAATTATCCCTATTTCTGAAAATGTGGATGAGGAAAAGAGCAAAGAACTAGTTTTTGATTGCACAATCCTTGGTAAACTTAACTCACCCACTGTTGGACGCCAGGAACCAGCTCCTCAAGAATTTGCTTCTAATTCATTTCCTTGCCCTCAAAGTAAAACTCAACCTCAACCATCTGTTGTGGATCCTAACCTCCTAGCCATTCTTCAGAATATGGATTTAGCTGTGTGAAAACCTTCCCATCCTAAAACCACCATTAGTTAACACTCTGGAAATTTCACAGCTCCATCAAAGAAACTTTCTGAAAAATTTGAAGGCAATAACCCCATTAATCTTAGGCCCTTTCTTCAAGGTTGTGAACTTTTCTTTGCAAGAGCAAAAGGAACCATTAATGTGAATTGAAGAAAGTTTTTTTTTGAACTTTCCTAATTATCCTGAAATGAATTTTGTTGGATCCAGCCATACCTGGCTCACCTTTCCAGTCACAAGCGCTTTTTCCTACTCAAAAATTGTTATCACTTCATGGAGCAACTTCATACCCTATTTGGAAACAGACTGGAAGTTTCAAATGCTGAGAAGTAAATTTTGATATTTCAAATGAAGTACTCTGGATACACTTCAACCCATAGCACAGAATTTAGATCCCTTATGACAAAATTATCTGGATGGCTTGATAGAGCCCTCTACTTTGATTTTTGACAAAGTCTCCCTTCTCAAATCCTAGACCTACTCAAGGTTTGTGATGGCTCTGTGCACACTATTTAAGAAATTAGGGACATTTTTTAGATTTAAAACCCCAGTACCAAAAATATGTCAAGGAGAAGTCTTCCCATTCAACCACTCTGAAAAAAATTGTACCTCCCAAACTCACACCAAATCAACAAAGTCTTGAAAGTGCATATAATGCCAAGAAGCAGAACAAATCTGCAAAGGGGAGAGCTTTTTCCACCCAAAAGCACTTGGGCCTAGGTCCTGGTTGAGATCTCAAGGCTGAATAGAAGGAAAGAAGAGAGAAGGAGGTGTTATGTATGTATTTTGGTGGGAAGCACAAGAAGTGAAAATTTAAAAATAAGAATGTCAAAAATGCTCCTTCAAACCCTAACTCTTCCAATTCTCCCAAAAAACCAAAAGCCAATTAGGTAGTATTCATTTTGTACTCAAGGATGATCAATCTATTGATTTGAGGGTACAAAAGACTCAAAAAAGTTACTCTGACCAACTTTCTGAAGGCTTATTTTTCATTCTTCTTCACCAGGGTATGAGTTAAAGTGTTTTGATTGATTACGGTGCTACACAGTATGTAATGGCTAGTAATATGGTTCCAAATTTTTTTATTGCAGCCTTTTACTTTGTGAAACCCCATTCTTCTCCTAAATTTCAGTCCTAAAAATTAACCCTCTCAAATAATTACCCACAAGGTAAACTGGGTGGTCTCCCTTCCTTTTTTTCCCCGATTTGAATGGTTATTCCTCTGAGTCAATGCACCATTCTCTGAAAAAATTATTCTTGGAATTAAATATTTTCTTCAATGAAATCCAGAGGTGAACTGGAAGATGGTGCTGATATCTCCAAGATTCCAGCCAACCAATGAACCTTCCTCAAAATCTTTTGAAATCATAATGGTCAAACTCCCTTTAACTGATTCCTCTAGAACCTTGGCTTTGGCAACGCAGCACAATGCATTCCACTCTACTTCAGAGCCTTTGCATCACCATCAACACAAAATCAAATTCCATTTGAGTTCAACAATGGCCCACCTTGTTTGGATATTCACTGATCCCCTGAACATTTCCCTGGAGGGAAAATAAGGGTATTCATTTTTGCATATCATGCAATTGGTTAATTCTTATAACATTTCAGTTACCGCCCATCAGGATATCTCAGCTGAATGTGACAAGTCCAACATTGTTAAAGGGCCTGAAGAATAAGAAAACATTTTGGAGAAAGTTCCTGCTGATTGAGTTCATTTTCTAGATTTTTTCTCTAATTTCAAAGCAGATAAGCTCCCTCCTCACTGCTATCAAAATGACCATATCAGAGTGGAAGGTCCATTGCCTCCAGTTGGGTCAATCTATTTGCTATGTCAAAATAAAAAGTGAACCTTACAAGCCCACATAGCAGAGAATTTAGAGAAATTTTTTATCCATTCCAGAAATTCAAGCACTGGCAGATGTGCTCTTTTTGTCAAAAAGAAGGATGGGAGTTTGCAGTTATGTGGTGATTATTTCCAATTTAGTTCTTTCAACAGGAAGAATCATTATTGCCTTCCTCCAATGAATTTCTTACTGAATTTCTTTTCATGTTCTTCTATCTTCCACAAAATCAACCTGAGAACTGCTTATAACCTTTTGGGAATCAATCAAGGAGATGAAAACCCTATAGCATCAAGACATCATTCTGGAAGTTACTAATACTTGGTTATGGCTTTTGGGCTGGCTAATTCTCCAGCTTCTTTTCAAAACATTGTAAATGATATCCTTGCTAATTTCCTCATAATTCATGTGGTATTTTACCTTGAAGATAGACTTGTTTTATCCAAGAATTCACAGGAAAATATTGCTCATTTGTGTGTAGTACTGACCAGACTGAGGAAGACTTATTTCTATGCAAAGGCTTCTCAATGAAACTTTAATGCAACTTCTATCAACTGCCTTGGTTATTTGATCTCAAGAGATGGTATATTCATGAAACCTTCCAAAGTGAACACAATAATTTCTTGAAGTGTTCCTCAAAGCAGAAGATCCCGGCAGGATCTTTCCATTGTTTTGCTAAATTCTATTGCAGCTTCATCAAGAACTAATTGAAAGAGGTTTCCCATATTCCTTCTATTGGTGGAAAAAGCTCTCCCTTTTCCCCTCCTGCTCAAGCTTTGCAGAAATTGGGAAAAATAAAGCAATTTTTGGCTCAAGGTCCCATCTTTCTCCATTTTCATTTCCTCCTGAGAGCATATGCTTAAAATGATTCAAGTGATAGTGCCTTGGGTTCTGTCCTGCACCACTTAACTTCTACTAAAACAAAACAACCTATTTCCTTTTACAGCAGAAAAATGACAAGTGATTAACTTAAATATTAAATCCATGATAAATTACCCTTTGCAATTTGACTTGATCTTCAGCAATGGCATGCTTACCTTTTATGCTTTACTGACACTTTTGAAGTTCTAATTGATCATTCTTCTCTTATTACTTCATTTATTCCAAGTTTATCAATAGAATAAAAGATTTTTGGGCAGAATTTCTCTCTGAATTCAATTTGAAAATCACTTACTGGCCTGGAAGCTATTCAAACAAACCAGATATTCTTTCACTTTGGGATGATTTTTATTCAGCAGGGGGAAGACCTTATCCCAAAACAAATCCTGGAAATGTGCAACAGCTTCTGAAACCAAATTAAGATGAGCTTCTAAAATATTTTTTATTTATTCTAAGATTCTTGATGATCAACTGAGTGAATTTATTTCTAGTCAAAAAGCTGGAAAGTTACTTCAAGTTATAATTAACAAATTAATAGGAATGAAGATGAAGAGTTCGAAGATTCTTGATTACCTGAACCAACAGACTGAAAATTAAAGATTAACAACCATCATAGAAATGAAATCAATGACTGAAAACAAATTGAACAGAATTTCACTCAGTGTGTTCACGGACAAGTTAGAGCGCTCAAGTAATAGGAAAGAAAAGATAAATTTATGATAAAGGGAGAACAGGACGGAACAGGTGACTAGGTGACAAGGCATGAGAGTAAACAAGAGAATCAGTAGGATGTCTTGGTTTTGTGATTGAAGAAACCTCACATGCAAACAACATAAGGGAAATCAAGTGAGATGTTTGAGGTTGGAGCTGATTTGCGGAAGTCTTGAATCGTGAGATGTGAGGATTGTTGTTGGCTTTCAAGGCTTGAGTTGGGGAGAATCTTGAAAAGATAAGAGAGGGTAATTGAGGGAGAATTGTAATTGTGATGTGGTTAAATGATGAGGATAAGGGCGAATGAGGTTGAATTTGGTGTGATGATTGAGGTGATGGAGCAATTGAGAATGATGGAGCGATTGAGGATGAATGGATGAGATATGATGTAGCGGAGGAGAGCAATGGAGCGTATATGATGGAGCGGAGGAGAGAACTGAGGAGAGATGGAGGAGCGGTGGAGCGTATATGATGAAGCGGAGGAGAACACTGAGGAGGGATGATGAAACGGAAGGTAGACGGTGGAGCAGAAGAAGGATTGTGAAAGCGGGAATTGTCAAGAGTGACAGATTGGGGAAAGGTTGAAGGGGAGAATGGGAGCGGTGTTGGACTCAGAGATTTCCTCTCAACACGCCGCCGTGTTCAAATGAGAGGTTGCATTATTGTACTGGTGAGACGCTTGACTGCGGGTTTAATAGCAGATTTTGTCAAAGGGTCTGCCAGCATTGATTCCAAAGGAACAAGATTGGTGATAAGAATTTTCGCATCATTTTGTTCTTGCAGCGACTTGATTTGAGTGTCTACGTGTTTGAGTGCGCTGTGATGGGATTCAAAATTAGCAAGATCGTTCAGGGCGTTGTTGTCAACATGTGAACAGTGGGAGAGGGAGATGGACAGATTCAACTCTTTTAGAAGATTTAGGATCCAGATTTTTTCTTGTGTAGCCAGGACCAGTGATTTAAGTTCTCCTTTGGTTGAGGAGAGTGAAACTGTGGGCTGGAGCTTGCTGTGCCACGATACGGCACATCCGTAGATTAAGATCAAATAGCTGGTGTGACTTCTCCTTGAGGTGGGACCGTTGCCTCCGTCCGAGTCACTCCAGGACTTGAGATCAAAGCTGAAAGAGCTGTTCTTCAAGCGAAGAGCAAGATTCTGAGTTGTTTTGACGTATCGCCAGGCATGCTTGGCTTCCGTCCAGTGAGAGAGACCGGGCTTTGTGTTGAATCTGGACAAGGAGGAGACTGTGTAAGAGAGATCTGGTTGGGTTTGGGTGGCTATGAAGTTGAGGTAACCCTTTGCCGAGCGGTAGTTGATGTTCAGGTTGGAGAAAGCAGATGCATTGGCATCAGTTGCGGGTGCAAGAGCAATGCCAGGGGTTGCGGTTGTGTTGATTGGTTTTGACTCAGAAAGCCCAAGTTCAGTGAGGGCGGTATCAATTTGGTCGGGTTCATGTAGGCAAGGTCCATCTGGGGAGTTTACAAGATAGTTGCCAAGGATTTTGGTGAGGGGACCTTCATGCAAAATGGCAAATCTGGACTTCAGTCTTGCTTGAAACTCTTCCAAGTTTCCAATGATAACTAGATCATTGATGTAGCAGAAGATGAAGATTTGAGAGGACTGATTAATGAAAAGACACGGATTGGCAGAAGAAGCGACAAATTGTTGGTCAAGGATCCACTGCTTGAGGGTATTGAACCAACTTTTTGGCGCCTGCTTCAGGCCATACAGGGCCTTATTCAGCTTAAGATAGGGAAAGGGGGTGTTGTATCCGGGAGGGGCCTTGATGTAGATATCTTTGTCTAGCTTGGCATGTAGAAAGGCGGACTTGATGTCCATCTGGGTGATGGGTAGCTTATGGTGAAATGCGTAGACTAGCAGCGTCCGGAGTGTTGTGATTTGCCCTGTGGGTGCATAAGTTTCTCCGTAGTCAAAGAATTCCAGCTGTCTGAGTCCTTGGACACATAATCTGGCTTTGAAGATGAGACTGTTGGCGTCTGGGTCAACTTTGAGTCAATAAACCCATACCGTCAACAGCGCTCTTTTGCCTTCCGGTAGTGCGTGACAACCACTCCAGACGCCCATGGATTGGATTCCATCAAGTTCTTTTTTTCATACCTAGAGTCCAATTTTGACAATTGGGTGAGCTCCTTGCCTCCTCATAGTTTCAAGGAACTGTTCTGGTGAGAAATCCATAACGTTGAGGATGTTTGAGGCTGGAGAAATCCCTGAGGTGGATGCCCAAGGAAGTGAGTTGAGTAGTTAGGTCCTCATTGTCTGAAGACTCAGAGTTTGACTGATTGGTTGGGGTTTATTCTTTAGAATTTTCAAGGTCGGAGGAGGGTTTGTTGGATAGCAATGAGTCCGTGGTTTCAGAGCCGCCAGCGTTCAAGGAGTCAGGTGGAGGCTTATTTTGATTTGTTGAGAGTAGAGTTTCCAGGAGATTGGGACCGGTTTGAAGTAGGGGGTCAAACGGAGGTTTGCATGGGAAAGAAGATTCAGTTAGCCTTACATTTTAAAAAATTTTTACATGTTTAGAACAAATTGTTTCTCCAAGCTCTGCAACAAAGATTTGATAGGAGTTGAATTGTAGGTAATGACCCAAAAGGATTCCTTCCCAACCCTTCTGGTCAAATTTCCCCATGTTGTGATGGAGATTTAGGACTGCAGCTTTGGATCCTAGGGTCCAAATCAGGTTGAGTTTGGGTTTGAATCCATTCCACATTTCTGAAGGGCTCAATTTCAGTTCCTTGGCCGGTAGGAGACTGAGTATTTCGCAGCATCCCACTAGTATTTGATCCCACAGGTTGGTAGGGATAGACATGTCGATTAAAGTGGTCCTAGCAGCTTTGACTAACGTTCGGTTTCTTTGCTCGGCAATGGGATTGTATTGTGGTGTATGGGGTTTGGATGTGGTGTGTACAATACCCAAATCTAAAAGGAAATTTGAGAGTTTGGAGTTAATGAATTCTCCGCCGTTATCAGAATGCAGTGACTTGAGTTGATATCCAAATTGATTTGAGTGTATTTTGATGAACTTGATGATTTTGTCCGTTACGTTGGATTTGAGTTTAATGGGAAGACAGACCTTGAAGTGGGAGAATTCGTTGGTGAGCAGTAGGAAGTACCAATTACCAGTCTTGGAGATGGGATTGATTGGTCCACAAACATTGGCGTGTATTCTGAAAAATGGTTGGGTGCAGCAGGGCATATGACCCTTAGAGGATGATCTATGAATCTTACCCAGGGCGCAGGATTCACACAAAAGATTGTTCCACCTGATCTTTGGAAAGTCCCTAGACAGAAGCTTGTTTTGATCCAGGTGCGTGTGGCCAAAACGCTTGTGCAGAGTAGTGAGAGTAACAAATGCGTGGGACAATTCTGACTGAGAGAGGGAGAGATCTTTGATGACAAGGAGATTGTCTTTGATCAATCTGGAAAGGATTTCTTCTTGCTTGAACTTTACCAAAAAGTTGCTCGGACTTGACAGATGAAGTGAGCAGCCCTTATTCAACAGTTGTCCCAAGGAGACCAGATTCACAGATAGTTGAGGGACGTAGAGTGATTGACTAAGATGAACGTTGCAGCTTTCCAAAATAAGTCTAGCAATTCCGACACCTTCAGCTTACAGTGAAGAGTTTTCCTTTCCCATTTGAATTTGAGTGTTATCTTCTGTAAGAGTTTCAAAGAAATCAGGTGAATTGAACATAGATTGAGATGCGCCAGAGTCCAAGAGGACAGCATTTTTGGTGAGGAGTCTGCAGTTGATCATGGCGAAGTTGTAGGAGGTGCAAGATAAGTTGGCAGATGCAGGTTTGTTTTCATTAGGCTTGGCGTTGTTATTGAAGTTTGGGCGGACGTGAGGATACATCCACCAGCAGGCATGTTTGGGGTGGGATGAATGTGGATTATGCCAGGTTGATTGGCATATGATTACTTCCTGCTTCGCGACCTTGTTCATCATAGCAGAATCGTAGGTACCTGCGGCGATTTTGTTCTTAATCTGATTCAGATGTTGGTGGATCAAGTCGCCGTTGATTTTGGATTCTCCGAGCGAGTGGGTAATTTTTTTCTTGAGATGTTTGAGCTCTGGAGGAAATTTTTAGAGTATGAGATACGCAACTATGTCCTTGTCCATTTTGATTCCAATTTCCAAAATTTGAATGAGGCAGGCCTTGACTTCCGTGATGAACTTGTCAACATGTGTTAAAAAATACTCAAGATCTGTTTGCTGTTTGAGATGAAGCATATAATTCATTGATAGATTTCCAGAGTTCTATCCCATTGGTGAGGTGGTGCTCCTTGACGCAGTTGATGTACGTTTTAAGACTCCAAACGGTGCTAAGCCTTGGCAGTTCTGTGGAGGGGAAAGGTGCTGTTTAGGCTGCCCTCCTAGGAGTTACAATAATATTTAAATGTAACCGGAATCAAGGTCCAGAACCTTATGGATGAGTAATCAAAGTAAGGGAAGAGGATAAGAGTTGTTGGTAGCGATGGAAACAACACTATCTGAGGCAAGATGGTGCAGGTAAAGACTTGAACAAATAATTCAAGGTTTGTTCAGAGTTCAATAGAAAAAGGCAGTTGTAAGTAACAACGCCCACAAGCTAATAACTCTGGTTGTCAGCAGCTGATTAGGAAAGATCAACTCAATCCCAACCAACCTCCAGGTTCTCAATGAAACTGCCCAACTCTCCGCAATCAAGCGCTTGAAGGGTACCAGATAACTGTGGGAGGCTGAACAAAACAAAAGCAATTTGTTTATGAAGCTCTAGAAGCAAATCAATAACGAATTTGAGCAAGAATATCCCAACACTTCTCAAGGGACTCAAGAATAGTGTGGCGAAATTCAACCTTAAAAAAGAAGGGAGGTATAACACTCCAGGTTTTAAGCTTAATAAAACCTCTTCAATCAAACGTGATTGGCTCCAGAAAGATGATCAAGGAGATATCAAGACCAGTATGGTCAGAAAAAGGGATCAGAGTGGTATAACACACTCAAGAATTCAGGCAGACAGGAATTCTTCTTCAACCAGCAAGGCTATTGGTTGGTGATAAGGATCAAGGTCACAAAGGACAGAGTTTGAGTATGGAGGCTCAAAGGATCAAGGGGCAATCATAGATATACCCGGATAATTTGCTCAGATAAGTGGGGAAGGATGCCCATGGATAAATTGCTTATGATGATGGTCTCATTGGATGGATTGGATTCTCTGATGCTCTGATGCTGGGATGCTTTTATGCTGGGCCAAAAGGCAGGGGAGAGCCCCTCCTTTTATAGACATGAGGCCCTGTAAACTATGTACAAGTGAGATTTACAAATAGGTGCGGAAAAAAAAAAAAATTACATGAGAGGAAAAAAAAGATGTCTCCCGCGTCGGGAATGACCGCGGGAAACCAGATGGACACCCGCGACAGCAGTCGCGGGTGTCGAAAACGGTTGTCGTTGCCCAATTGGCAGCGACGACAGAGTGAAGGTTCCGGCAGCCGCAAGCGGTCGCTTGCGGTTGTTGGTCGGATTAGATGATGGGCAGAGATGACGGGTTTGAGCGGTGTAGGCGATGAGGTTGGTCTGAGTCAATTTGGATTGCCCTCAATCCATGTTCCAGAGTTCAGGTTGGATCTCACCGGTGTAGGCTTTGACGGTGAGATGGGTGAGAGATTGAATGGATCAAGCCTGTTGGAAGACGAGAGGACAAGTGGGGACTAGGAAGGCTTGGATGAGATGACGCAGAGGCGAGGGGGGATGGGCGGCAATGGATTTGATGAGCTCGATGGCGACCAAGGTCTTACCGGTACCGGTATCGGCCCGGATGATGACATTCCTACGCTTGGCTTGTTCTAGTAGCTCATCCTGGTAGAGTCAAGTGATCCTGAGTGGGGAGTGAAGCCGATCGACGGCAGGGCTATCATCAAGCTCGGAGATGGGCGGAGGAGGATGGGACATGATGATGAAGGTGAGTTGGAATGGGATCGTCAATTGAAGGAGGGTAGGATGATGAAGGTGAGTGGATAAGTGGGCAAATAAGGGAAGGGAAGATGGATGATGGTGATTATGATGGTGATGAGGATGGATGATCATCGGTGGTGAGATCGATGATGACGTGATGATGAGGAGGATCCGATTGAAGGGATTGTCAAAGGTGGTTCGACGATTGCTCGCGTTGCCAAAAGTCAGGGCCGCGAGCACGACAAGTGGGAGTTGAACATAGAAGGGGGGGATCAAAGCGGAGAGACAGGCAGAGACCTTTCCTAGACCGTTAGGACAGGGAGAAGTTGAGTGATGGGGGGAAATAAAGGTACCCATAGGGGTACAACCGAAAAATATTTATTATTATTATTATTTTTTTTTTTTTTGTGTGGTTTCCCGGATTGGTCACCACATCTCTCCCAACTTACAGACTGTCCCTAGTCTGCATCTAAAATTTGAAGGGATTAAAAAAAATCAGGGAAAAAAGAAATTGAAGCAAAGATTGGCCATTTCTTGATCTTGAGAGCAACTGAGGAGTTGAAGAAAATATCTTGATTCTTCCAAATGAGCACTAGAAGCGGCATGAATAGAACAAGGAGAGCGTCCCAGGTGCTCACATATGTGGCATACAGTAGAGTTTTACAACAAAAATGCAGCAAATGACCCTGGTGGTGCATAATTGGGAGGACTTACTTCTGAGATAATTTGCCCCCACAACAATGAAACTTCTTGACTTGATCAGCAGAGAACCTTCTGGCCAACCGAGTACCATCCAGCTCCTCCAAAACATAAGATCCACCCCTAACTTGATGAATCACTCAATAAGGGCCATTCCAACGATTAGAGAAAAGCTTGCCCCACTGGGTCTCCAAAGATCAATTATAAGCTAAAACTAGGTCACCAGGGTTCAAGGGCTCCCTGATTTGATTAGAGTGCTTGTCCTGCCAATACTGGATGGATTTTGCTCTGGACTCCATCATCTTTTGATAAGCTTCATCACGAACGTCTTCACTTTGCTCCAGTTGCTTGGATCTAGCAACTAACAGATCAGTAGTTGAGGACACCTCTTCCCAAGAGATACCCAAGAAAGATTCCATCTCCAGATCCAAAGGAAGGACTGCTCTTTGACCAAAGATGATTTCATAAGGTGAGTAGCCAGTAGTCCTTTTGGTTGAGATTTGATCACAGAAGAGAACAAGAGGAAGGAATTTGCGACAATTCTTGCCACTTTCACCAGCCAGTTTAACAAGTGCAGCCTTCAAAGGGGCATGGCCTTGTTCCACCATGCCTTGGCCTTCAGGATAATAAGGAGTAGTAACCCTATGTTGTCCAGGAAGGGATTGGATCATTTCAGCAAGCTTGACCCCAAATTCAGAGCCACTATCAGTAGAGTAAGATCAAGCCAGGCCATAACGCATTGTCCAGGTCTTGTAGAGGAAAGCTGCCACTGATTCAGAGCTAAGGTTCTTAAGAAATTTTGCTTCAACCCATCTGGAAAAATCATCTCTAGCCACAATGAGGTACTTAGCACCACCTGCCTTAATATGAACCAAATCCATAGCAATCCTTCCAAAGACAGTGGACTCCCCAGTAGGATAAAGAATTTCAGCTGGGCGCCTAAGATCACATTTTTGACAAACTTCACAACTTTTGCACCATTGGGAGACGGATTTCTTCAAAGATGGCCACCAGAATTGTTTGGATAATCGTCGATAAGTTTAGGTTTCCCCACGATGACCAAGGCCTTCATGGAGACTTTCAAGGATAGAATCTTGTTTAGAGAGAATAGTAACAACAATAAGAGCACAAGGATTGCCCCTCTTCATAAGTCTAGAGCCTTGAACAAAAAAATTAGAAGACTTTTGTTTAAGAGATTGAAATTCCTTAGCAGAGAGATCAGGAGGTTTTTGAAGAGTTGAAAGGTACTGCTCTAATTTAAACCAGAAGCCTTGTTGAAAGCCAGAATAATTTTGAGAAGGAAAAGATAAAATAGGTTGGATCAAAGGTCCCTCTTCATTGAAATTGGTTCCAACATCAGATTCGTTGTGCCCAAGAGGTTGTTGAGATAAACCGTCAGGCATGGTGAAAGATTTTCCCGGCCTGTGAACAAAATCAAAAGAGAAAAGCTGGATGAAGGCCACCCAACAAGTCATAGGAGCATTGGGAAGACTGGGAGCGTTGATCATTTCAATGATGGATCAAGCATCAACTTGCAATTCGAAATGTTGGCCCCAGAGAACAGTTTGAAGTTTCTTCATCATTTGAGCCACACCACAGAGTTCCAGTTTGGGCTGGGAGTATCTAGATTCTACATCTGAAAACAACAAAGATTCATAAAGAGCAGGACGGTCCCAACCATTCTCATCTTCCTGAGTAAGGACAGCCCCAACAGATTGATAACTAGAATCAACAGCCAGCTTGATCTTGCCAGCTCCAGGTCCATAAGAGATCTTTTTCAAAACTATGTCTTTACCAACTATCCTTTTGAGTAGCTGGAAAGCACATTCACAATCTTGGGTCCAAATCCATTCAGCATCTTTTCTGGTTAGTCGACGCAAGGGTGCACAGATTTTGGATAAAGATGGGATAAAGATTCTAACATAATTGACAACACCTAGAAAGCCCCTAACTTCAGTTGGATTGATTGGGGTAGGCCAAGAGATGATCTTGTTGACTTTGGCTGGTGCCATCCTTCTTCCCTCCTTGCAGACCACATGACCAACAATTTCCAGAGCAGGGACACAAGCCGCCAGTTTGGATCCAGAGACAGTAAGGCCAGATTCCTCAATTCAAAACAGAATCCTCTCCAAGGTAGTAGCATATTCCCAGATAAAACAACGAATTCCTGGATGCCAAGGTAAGAGCTCATTATCATAGTCAGATACCGGACCTTTAATTCCGCCATTGTCAATAAAGATACCAGCATGATCAGGGATTTCATCCTGGAGGATCCACATCATCTGAGCCTGATAGACTGCAACCGAGTTGGTGGCTCCTTGAGGTAATTGAGTAAGTTGAAACCAACCAAGAGGAGTATTGAAAGTAGTGAGAGGACGAGAAATAGGATGTAAGGATTGTTTGTCATAGCCACCCATAATATCCCCTAGACCATAGCAAGCTCTTCCCGCAAAGGATTCAACAAATTCTTCAGTAGCAGGAGGGATACCAGAGTCTTTAATAGTAACTTTATTAAGAGGTTGAAGATCATGAACTATTCTAAGTTTACCGTTACAATTGAGGACACAGAAGACGGGGCTGGAGTAACTAGAAGTTGACTGTTCATACAGGCCAGTTTGAACTTGTTCCCGGACCAACTTGATGAATTCGTTGACTTTAGAAGCAGGGATAGGGATCTTTTTCTTTTGCCAAGGATCATGTTCAACTACAGGGATGATATAAGGGAGGCCATAGGATTCCCGCAAGAGACCTCTCTCTTCTTCACAGAAAGCAATGGATTTTTCTCTTAGAGATAAGACATTTTTGATTAAATTTAACTCATCAGGAAGAAGCCATCCATCTGGACCAAAGTTGACCACCTTCAGACGTTCTTCAGTGACCCTTCCATTAGGCACAAAGGGACCAGCAAGAGATTGAGGGAGACCACAGTAAGTATCGCGAGATAGAGGAGGACGCATAAGGGGAGGATTGAGGTTGAGAGGCATAGGCTGGTTGACTGGTTGGATCTTCTTAGCAACTGGTTTATACTTGGTGGCAAAAGGGAGAATTTCTTGTTTCCTCCAAGAGTTGACCAGAGAGACTTGATTACGAAAGCTGAGTCCAAGTTCCAACATCTTCCAAGTCCAATGTTCTGCAATATCCTTGAAAGGTGCCTTTTCCATAAAAGGGGAACCAGGAGATAATACGTTGCTCACATGTGTGGCACAAGGTAGGGATTCAAAAATGAGGGTAAAAGATTGCCCTGGCAGTGCACAATTGGGAGGACTTACTTGTACCCCAAATTGCCTCCACTGAAGGCCATATTCCTTCATACCAAAATCGCCAAAAACGGAATTGCAATTAGGATCTAGTTTAGACTCGTTGCGGAGATTTGAACCCGAACTGAGAGAAGATTGATCAGACTCAAAAGTAGAAGGAAAAGAAGACACGACAGATCCAGAGAGAGAAGGAGATGGAGAAGAAATATTCTTGGATTTTTCTATTTTGATATGTTTTTGATTTTTAGTATTCTTGAGCTCAGAAGAGAATGATGAAAGGAATGAAAAATAAGCCTGAGGAATGGGAGTTGACCCTTGAGTTGCAGTCTGACGCTGAAAAGAGCTACAGCCATTAGTAGGATCAACTATTCCCCTAAAAAATGAGAGGAACTAGAGTTATCCTTCTGCTTCCCCTTAAAAGATGATTTGGGAGAATGACCAGGAAAATCTCTTTCCCAACGACCAGAATCCAAAGAGCAAAGAGGAACTTCAATTTTCCTACCATCAGCATCAGGGAGAAGAATTCTCTCCCCAACTTGATCAGAAAACATCAGTGTTGCACCAAATTTCATTAAGAAGGGTTGTCCCAAGATCATAGGACTGTCCAAACGAGTGATCCAGAAGTGGCAGGTTCCAACAATATTTTGACCAATCCTGACCGGTACATCTTCAGCAATACCAACCAGTTCACAAGCTTGATTTCCTATCCCATACACTGCAGAGTTGAAGCTGACCCTAGGACTAAGTTTGAGCTTGCAGGCCATAGCATCCAAGATTAAGTTAAGCTGAGATCCAGAATCCACAAGAGGAGAAACAGTTTTAGCTGAGTCACCAAGATAACAAGGAAGAAAGCCAAGGGGACAGGAATAAAGGTTGGATTCTATAGAAGGACTGGTTCCACCAGAGTCCTCCATTAAAGTGCCAGAGGAGAATTTGAGTTCTTCAGGGCCAATTTCCACATGTCAACGAGAGACTCATTTCTTTATTCCTTCAGCAACAGATAGAGAGATCAACAGGAGTTCAGCCACAGATAGATCAGGAATTTTGAGATCAGAAATTTTCTTTAATACTCCCTTCACAGCATTGGGGTGATCCTTGGAGATGCCCCTTTCAAATCAAACTTTGGGCTGGGTGGGGGGAGGAAGTTCAGGTGACGCAGAATCTAAGATAGGATTAGAAGGTTGAGGTGAGGGAGAAGGATCAGGGTGATCTGGGAACCTTTCCATGAGTGGTTCCTTTTCCACCTCCATGTCTTCTACATCAGAAGAAGGAGGCTCAAGTGATGATCGACGTTTAACGGGTTTTCAAAGGATTGAAGTTGGCAAGGAAGGAGCCTTATGAGGTTTAGGTTCCTCATGTTGTTTCCTGGCTGGATCAGATTGATAAGTAGTCCCAGCAAGACTAGAGGAAGAAATAGCTGGAGGATTCCAAGGTTGGAGGGTACCACAGGATGATTGAAATTCAAAGGAAGCAAGAGATGCTTTCACAGGAGGTGATGGCTGGTAAGAGGCTACCACATGTTGGATAGGACGAGACGAGTCAAAAGGGATTAGGGCACCATTAGGGAGGAAGTAATTGTTTCCCCTCTGCTCTACCAATTTTTCCTTTAGGTCCTTCTGAAGTTCTTGGCATCGTCCAGTTCCATGGCCTTCCCTATGACAGTAGTAACAGACTAGAGTTGATTTGGGGACAGAAGAAGGAGTTTTAGGAGTAGCTAGCAAAGAAATCTTTTGATCTATTTTGTTTTCAAAGGCTCTAAGTAACTTGGTGATTTCATCTATAGTAGTAGGTTCTCGATTGGAATTAGGATCTGCTTTAGGCCTACAATCTGCCTCCATTTTAATCATAATATTTTTTGACTCTTTAAAAGAAGGAGCATGGACTGGTTCAGTAGTTCTAGGCTTTTCAAAGGTAAGAGCAGTTTGACCTTTCATGACTTTATCCACAGTACTCCTAAGGGTGAGAAAAACAGGGAGCTTGAATCGATTATCCCTGGTGGTAATCATGGATCCAGATTTGACCAGTTCTTCTTTAATCCTTTCCTGCACAGCCGACGAGAAAGATTGGAAGAACTTTGCTCAAATTTTGTCCCCTGTGTCAATGTGATTGTTTTGGATAAGATAGTTTTGAATGGGATCCCAAGACTTTCTAAAAATCTGATAGTCAGAGGCTGAAGAAATACCACCATTGGAGATCCACTGAGAAACCAGAGCATCCAAATCCTGCAGAGTAAACCTAGCCACATCTATTTTACCCCAGTATGCCAACATAGCCTCCCTGAGAAGCGTCCAGTTGTGGGATTTGAATCCCTTGAAAGACTTGATTACCTCCATAACTTCATCAGAGGAGATAAAGAATCGCAACTGATAAGCCATATCAAATTCACTAGCTCCATCCACTTCAGCAGCCATTTTGTAGGAGTCCAAGAATCGCTCAACATTTGTACCGTTGAAGCCTAAGTTCTTGTTCTGAGGATTGATCTTTACCATCTTAGGTTGGACAGGGGTGGTTGGAGTAGCGGAAGATGCCATATTGAATAACAGAGTTCCTAGGGGATCCAAAGAGCAGATTTCCAAAGTGGCTCACGAGTGTGGCAAGAGTAGGGTTTCTCCAAAAACAACAAGTATCTTGCCCAAGTGGTGCACAAATTGGGAGGACTTACTTCTAGGATAAGTTGCCTCCACGGATCAGATTTGAGAAGAGAAAAAAATGGAAAAAAAAGATTGGATTTCGAGGTTGACTTTAAATGTCTTGGGACTGTAAATCCAAAGGTTTCTGGTTCGATCCCGGCCCGGGGGACCAAATGTAAGACTCCAAACGGTGCTAAGCCGTGGCAGTTCTGTGGAGGGGAAAGGTGCTTTTTAGGCTGCCCTCCTAGGAGTTACAATAATATTTAAATGTAACCGGAATCAAGGTCCAGAACCTTATGGATGAGTAATCAAAGTAAGGGAAGAGGATAAGAGTTGTCGGTAGCGATGGAAACAACACTATCTGAGGCAAGATGGTGCACGTAAAGACTTGAACAAATAAGTCAAGGTTTGTTCAGAGTTCAATAGAACAAGGCAGTTGTAAGTAACAACGCCCACAAGCTAATAACTCTGGTTGTCAGCAGCTGATTAGGAAAGATCAACTCAATCCCAACCAACCTCCAGGTTCTCAATGAACCTGCCCAACTCTCCGCAATCAAGCGCTTGAAGGGTACCAGATAACTGCGGGAGGCTGAACAAAACAAAAGCAATTTGTTTATGAAGCTCTAGAAGCAAATCAATAACGAATTTGAGCAAGAATATCCCAACACTTCTCAAGGGACTCAAGAATAGCCTGGCAAAATTCAACCTTAAAGAAGAAGGGAGGTATAACACTCCAGGTTTTAAGCTTAATAAAACCTCTTCAATCAAACGTGATTGGCTCCAGAAAGATGATCAAGGAGAGATCAAGACCAGCATGGTTGGAAAAAGGGATCAGAGTGGTATAACACACTCAAGAATTCAGGCAGACAGGAATTCTTCTTCAACCAGCAAGGCTATTGGTTGGTGATAAGGATCAAGGTCACAAAGGACAGAGTTTGAGTATGGAGGCTCAAAGGATCAAGGGGCAATCATAGATATACCCGGATAATTTGCTCAGATAAGTGGGGAAGGATGCCCACAGATAAATTGCTTATGATGATGATCTTATTGGATGGATTGGATTCTCTGATGCTCTGATGCTGGGATGCTTTTATGCTGGGCCAAAAGGCAGGGGAGAGCCCCTCCTTTTATAGAAATGAGGCCCTGTAAACTATGTACAAGTGAGATTTACAAATAGGTGCGGGAAAAAAAAAACAAAAACAAAAACAAAAAAAAAAAAAAAAATTACATGAGAGGAAAAAAAAGATGTTGCCCGCGTCGAGAAGGACCGCGGGCAACCAGATCAACACCCGCAACAGCGGTCGCGGGTGTTGACAACGGTTGTCGTTGCCCGATCGGCGGCGACAACAGAGTGAAGGTTCCGGCGGCCGCGAGCGGTTGCTCGCGGTCGTCGGTCGGATTAGATGATGGGCAGAGATGACGGGTTTGAGCGGTGTAGGCGATGAGGTTGGTCTGAGTCAATTCAGATTGCCCTTGATGTCGCAGGTGATTCAACGATTGCTCGCGTCGCCAAAAGTCAGGGCCGCGAGCACGACAAGTGGGAGTTGAACATAGAAGGGGGGGATCGAAGCGGAGAGACAGGCAGAGACCTGTCCTAGACCGTTAGGACAGGTAGAAGTTGAGTGATGGGGGGAAATAAAGGTCCCCTTAGGGGTACAACCAAAAAATATTTATTATTATTTTTTTTTTTTTTTTTTTTTTTTTTGCGTGGTGTCCCGGATTGGTCACCACAACGTTTGATTATTGAACTTGGCCAAGATGTATCCAAACAATTTGAGATTTATTTTGGGGGGGCATTTTTCAGATTCAGGTGATTGGAGCCATTTAGCAACACCTTTAAGAGCAAAAATGGTCATGAGCTTTGAGCGCCAAAGTGAAAAAAAGACTCTGAGAGACTGGGGATGGAGTCTGTGAGGGTTTTGGGGAGAGGGGAGTTGAGATCCCTTGGTCCAGGTGAAGAGTTTGAATCCATGTTGTTGCTCAAGATTGTCGGTGGAGTTGCAGCAATTTTGGCTTTTAACCGTGAAGAGTTCAAAGATTCTTGATTACCTGAACCAACAGACTGAAAAGGAAAGATTAACAACCGTCATAGAAATGAAAGCAATGACTGAAAACAAATTGAACACAATTTCACTCAGTGTGGTCAAGGACAAGGTAGAGCGCTCAAGTAATAGGAAAGAAAAGATAAATGGATGATAGAAGGAGAACAGGACAAAACAGGTGACTAGGTGACAAGGAATGAGAGTAAACAAGAGAATCAGTAGGATGTCTTGGTTTCTTGATTGAAGCAACCTCACATGTGAACAAGATAAGGGAAATAGAGTGAGATGTTGGAGGTTGGAGCTGATCTGCGGAATTCTTGAATTGTGAGATGTGAGAATTGTTCTTGGCTTTCAAGGATTGAGTTGGCGAGAATCTTGACAAGATAAGAGAAGGTAATTGAGGGAGAATTGTAATTGTGATATGGTTAAATGATGAGGATAAGGGCGGATGAGGTTGAATTTGGTGTGATGATTGAGGTGATGGAGCAATTGAGAATGATGGAGCAATTGAGGATGAATGGATGAGAGATGATGGAGCGGAGGAGAGCGATGGAGCATATATGATGGAGCAGAGGATAGAACTGAGGAGAGATGGAGGAGCAGTGGAGGGTATATGATGAAGCAGAGGAGAGAAATGAGGAGGGATGATGAAACCGAAGGTAGATGGTGGAGCGGAAGAAGGATTTTGAAAGCGGGAATGGTCACGAGTGACAGATTGGGGAAAGGTTGAAGGGGAGAATGGGAGCGGTGTTGGACTCAGAGATTTCCTCTCAACAGAAGAAGTAGCTGATAATTTCTTAGAACCCTTTAGTGACTTACTCCTGTTTCATGGTAAAGTTGTCATACCCACCCAAGCTAACCATTTAAATTTGAAGCCTTTCATTAATTCCATTAATACCTTCTGGAAGGTTTTACTTTCAAACAGAAGACCCTTAACCTTATCAAAAGAGCCTTCTCCTGGAAAGGAATTTCAACAGATTTGAATAACTTTTTTTCAGCCTGCTAAAATTGTAACAGGACAAAGGCAAGGCATAACAAGAAAGTAGGTCTATTCAAACCTCTTCCATTCCCCAATGGCCCTTGTAATTGAATTTAAATGTAATTCATCTCTCAACTTCCTCCTGCTAATGCATTTGATTCTATCCTTGTTGTTTTGGAAGGTTTCATCTCTCAGATACCAGGAAAATTGCAGTTCTTTATGTACTAGTAGTGCTGGAAGTAAATAACAATAATATTTTATCAAATGAGCACAAACAAATATCAAAAAAAATATATATGATTGGAAATAGTGCAAGTTTTAAATGGTTTGGTTAAATGGTTTTCATTATTATATAATAGATAATAAAAGAGGGGCCACAGTTTAGACATACTCAGGGTCTTCAAAATCTTTTCCTCAGGATATTAACTTTGAATCTGGTAACATGGAATTATGGGGAGCTGATGAATTAATAGTATCGAAGTATTAACCACTAAAATGGTGGTATGGCCGGGCTATGGTAGCACGCAGGCCAGAGCAGGAAGGAAATAGGTTACTAGATTAAGCAGTCACTTTCTGGGTTGCTGCAGAGTTTCAAAGTTGAAGAGCTTCACATCAAATAATGGGTACTTGTTGATTTATCTTCAATGCAAATGGAAAAATGGTGATGAATTAATACTAATATACTTTAAAATGAAGCCATAAATCAATTTCTTATAACTTTTTATAAGAAAATTATCACTTATGCCATGTTGGTTGATGATAAATGATGAATATCTGGTGGAAGAAGAGCCAAATAAAGGGTTGTATAGATAATTTTTTGGGGTTAAGAGAGCCTTCTAAGGGCACATAGAGTGGGTAGGGCTCATGTGCTAAGCCCAGAAAGCCATCCAGAGTTGGATTGAAACATTATCTTGGTGCTTAAGACAACCTGATCCTTGATCTGTAGGATCAGTGTGTTATTATTAACCAGGATCAGTCTTTGTGTTCAGTGGTTAATTTGCTGATCCTGCCCATAATCTACTTTTGTACTATTTATATTTGACTAAAATGATTAGTGGCAAGTTTTTATTTTTTTTCCAGTATCTGCTGATAATTTTGGAGTTTTTCATTATTTTATCTTCAGATCTCTGGGTATGTTTTGTGGGAATAAAATATCCAGATATTTTAATTTCTTGGTATTTTTCTTTTTGTATTTTCAATTTTAAACACTTTTTTGTTTGATTTTTGGCATTTTAATTTGAAATATCACATTTCTGGATCATCCTCTCTGCATATTCAATGTTTTTGCATAAGCAGAATTACCTTGTAGGTTGTAGCAGTTGAGTGTGGTACCTGTGAGGCATTTTAGGTTTGGCCAATCTGAAATGTGCAGATCAGATTTTCTGCATACAGGACCTGACCCGATGCATGCAGAATTGAGGCAAAGGCTTTGAATTTAGGTCCTGGACTAATTTATGCATGCGGGGAAGCTTTGGAGTGTGCAGGCTGCGTGTGAGAATGTGGTGCTGCATGCAGTAATTTTGACAAAGCCTAATGATGCCTTTAACCCCTAAACTAAACCCAACTTTTTAATCCTGACTGAATTTTAGTTGTGAAAACTGTGGGTGAACATTTTTCTTAAATATTTCAATGGAAAAAAAATATATGTTACAATGCGTGTGAAATATTAAAATGACCAAAAAAAACAATTGTTGGGGGAATGATTTCTGGTCCATTTTAAATCTATTATTTTGACTCATTGAGCAGTGAGAATTCAAGTGTGGGGTCAGTGAGTCACCCTACCTAATTTTGGGTGGGAAATTCAAATTTTTTATAATAAAGGGGGCTTTCCTGCTCCTTTGTTACTTTTTTTTATTTTATCATTGTTTTTAATTCAACAGGTTACTCTGTAAATAGTAGAAAGATGAAATTCCCCCACTGAAAGATACTTCTATATCTGAAAAAGATTTCTGGCCGGGTGATAATAATTTCACAACTACCAGTCATATGGGAGTCGTGTAGGGCCCCAAAGAATCTGTGGGAGTTTTTTAGGGCCCCACACAACCTGTGGGAGTCTTTTAGGGCACCACACGACCTGTCGGAGTCTTTTAGGGCACCACACGACCTGTGACAGTCTTGTAGCGCTCTACACGACCTGTGGTAGTTTTTTAGGGCCACAAAACCTGTGGGAGTCGTGTAGGGACCAAGATGACCCAATAAACGCGTGGGGGCCCATAAACTACTCCAAAGGGTTGTTCCAAACACGTGAAACCCCTGGGGGGGCATATACCCCCCATTATGTGAATTTTTGATTTTTTTACCCCCGTACACAACCATTTAGACCTGTGTACGCGGGTATATAACCCCCCCGGTTTTATGAAAGAATTTAATTATTTTTATCAATTATTTTATTTGTTTGCCACCAAACACAACTAGATTTGAGTAATGTAAAACCCCACACAACTTGAATGTAGTTGTGTGTTGTTCCACAACAAACTGAACCGTCATGTGGGGGATACACAACTGAAGTCAATTTTTGTGGAGGCTAAACAACTTGATTGTAGTTGTTTAGCATGCCACAAGACTCAAATGGGCCCTGTGGCACACTAAACGACTCAAATGGGCTGTTTAGAATTCCAAACAAACCATTTTAACCATATAGCATGCCACACAGCCCATTTGAGTCGTGTAGCCTGCCACTCTTCCCATTTTAGTTGTGTACACAACCCTAATGAGTCTTGAATTTATCATTAACCTTTCTGGCCTAATGGCTCTTGCTAGCTCTGTAATTTGTGAATTTTGTAGTCCCATGTGGCATTTTTTTCTTGTAGGCATTCATCTTTTTGCGCCACTTCTCCTTTATATCTGACTAGATAGAGGCCAACATCTTTTGCTTGTATTCTTTCCTTTTTATCCTAAAGAATTTTGCTGACTTTACCTCTCTCTTTTTCAGGTTCAGGTTCAACAGGTAATTAAGGTTTTGGGAATTTCTATCCACTCCTGGAATTAAATCTTTCAATCAGAATTAATGGAAAGACTGGGTTTTTCCTGGAGAGTTCATCACTTAAGATAAACTTCAAAGCATTTTTAACATGGTAATTTTTGATGGTGAATGGTCCCACAAATGCAGGTCTGAGATTTCTGTTACTAGCCAGGGTTCTGGAGTTAGTACTAGAGATTAAGTCTTTTTCTCCTATTTCAAAGTAAGGGCAATTTTGGGTTCTATCCCATCTCTGCTGGTTATACTCAATAAAATCTTGAAAAATTTGGCAGAATCTTTGTTAGCCATATCTTTTATGTTCTTGTAGTGTATGGAGGTTTGATGTATGCTAGCAAACTGGCTTTTCATTCTTCCTTTGGGAAATTTGGGGGTCCAACCTATTTCTAGAGCCTCAGGGGATTTCTTTTTTGTACAGTTTTTAATCCTATGATAAACCATCTCTAGTACAGGTAGCAGGCTTAACCAGGAATGGAAATATCCATCAGCATTTTTTTATTCTAATCCAAAGCAGCAGAATTTTCTGAGATTTTCTTTTAATTTTTGGGGAATTGTTTTGGCTAACCCATCTTTCTGATTATTGTATGCTTTAGAGAAGGATAAGGTAGTTCCTAGTATGTCATGGAGGTTCCTCCAAAATTCAGAAGGGAATTTTGGGTCTCCATCACCTATAATTTTTTGTGGTGCTCCTACATCAGTGATAAGACTTTCTAAGAATAGTAGTGCTCCTTCCATTACAGTATATCCTTTGTGGTTGTGTTGGGGAAACCACCCTCCACTGCCAAACTGGGCTGTGTTTGTACCTGAAATAATAAGTCAAAACCAAGGTTGAAGTCATTTTCTGACTCAAACAATTCAAACAAAAGCTGAAAATCTCACAGAATCAAACAATAACTACTTATTGTGAGGAAAAAGCCACACCTTAAACCCTTATAGAAGGTAAGGGGCCTGACTTCAAATAAATTAAGCTCAAAGGAGCTTTGCTTATAAATAAGCTCACACCCTTTATATTAGTAACACACAGGGGTCACTACTCCAATTAGGGCCTTCCACTCAAAATTGAAGTTGCTGATAAGATGATTAGTTGGATATAATAATAAGTTTGATAGCCCCAGTCAATCCCTTCTTGGGACTAAGGTTGGTGGGCTTGTTAACTCTTGCTGTATTCTTTTACAAATAAATAATCATATATAACTGGTGAGGAAGGGGATATAAGGTGAAGACCCTCCTCTTTTAAGGTAACAGGAGGCTTCAGGGGACTCAAGGAATCATCAGGGGAGTGCTAGCCTCTACCTGGTTTGGTCCTCAAGGGCTCAGAACCCCATCACATCCTTCCCAATGAGAAATAGGGTACTAGTTCTCATTGGGGTGGATTTTCAATGTATAAGGGTCCTATTTGCATACCCCAGAAGTTTTATACTCTGAAACTACGCACAGGACCTTCTGAGTGAACGCTTTCAAGGCTCAGGAGAGTTTATCAAAGTATAATCACATCCCAAGGAAGATAATATTAAGGTTATGTGATTGGTTTATACAGAGTGGAGAGTATAGCTTAAATTGATTACTATAGCTTGTCCCCAAAGCAAAGAAACTTATTGGGAAGCTATTTATAGATAGTTGGGACACACCTGATTCTTCATAACTTAATTCCAAGTTATATTGGATTGCCATCTTGATAATATACATTATCAAGGTTTGAATTCCATACTAAATACTCATAAAAACATACTTATAAAATAATGTAAATATTATGAAAATTATTATAGAACTCTGAAGCTCCTGATCATTAATCATTCTTGTCTCCGTGGTGTTTTGAACCAGTGATCAGTTAATGGGAGGTGATTTTAGTATTTAAACACTATACCAGCAAGACATATGGGTTGTCCAGGCATTTGGACATATCTAATTGTCTCATGGCTGACACTCTCTACCACCAAAATAAAAATTACTATTCAGAGGAATCTTTACCTCTCTTAGAGGCTCTATACTTCCTCAATAATATATTAGAGTTTTTAATGTCTTTAGCTTCTAGCCATTAATCACTATCAGCTAATTTTTTCTTAAGCCTCACCAGATAAAGTCTCACATCTTTGCCGTCTTTCCTAATGATTTTATGGTTCAATACCTTGTGAGGTAGTTCCTCCTCAATCTGTTCCAGATGTGCTATTATAACTACAGGGGTCTTTCTCAATGAAAATTTTTCTGTAGGTTGTATAAATTTCTTCACTAGACTAATTGGGAATGTTGGATGTTTCTTGTCAAATTCTTTGTTCAGAATGAATTCCACTGCATTCTTTACAGGTAAATCCTTTAAACAAAATTGTCCAACTAATGAGTCCTTAAGTTTTCTATGATCTGCTATGTGAGAAAATCTCACAGTTGAAATTAAGGCCATATCTCCAATTTTGATGTCATGGTCTTTGTGAGTTTTATCCCATCTATTTTTGTTGTACTCTACTGCTTCTTTAACACATTTACTTGCAAAGTTTTCAGCCTTCACCATCATTTATCTAAAACAATCAGCAGAGGGGTGCAGTAAAATTCTCTTGCTAAGGAGCATTTCCCGGGGCATATGTGAAATCCAACCCCTTTCCAGTTCAAAAGGTGATATTTTGGTTGTAGAATGCTTTCTAGAGTTATATGCAAATTCCAAAGCTGAAAAAAGTTATACCCAATCATCTTGATAGCCATTGTTGTATTTTGAAATCAATTCCATAAGCACAATAACTCCTGATCATGTGTTCCAAGGTCTGTATTATTCTTTCAGATAGACCATCAGTCTTTGGGTGGTAAGCTGTTGATAAAGATAATTTTGTTCCTACCGGGTCAAACAAACTTTTCCAGAATTCAGAAGTAAATTTAGAGTCTCTGTCACTAATTATGTTCTGTGGGAAACATATGTCACTAAAAATGCTGTTCCAGAATAAAAGAGCCATATCCATTGCAAAAATATCCTTTTAAAACGGTAGAAAACCTGCTCTCTTTGAGAATCTATCAACTATCACTAATACACAATTATGATTTTCTTTCCCTCCAGGTGGTATTCCAGATACAAATTCCATATTGATAGTGGACCACCTTTCCTTTGGTTCTTCTATGGATTGCAACAGTTCATATCTCTTTCCTGTAGGTCTGTTGGAATTTTTGCGCCTCTCACAAGAATCCCAGTACTCTGATACCGTTTTTCTCCAACCTGGCCACCAAGCTATTTTCTTAATTCTTTTGGTTGTTCTTTCTTTAGAGAGATGTCCTGCACAGATGTGTTAATGGCATTCATTCATCAATAATTCTATATGTTCACCTTTGGTCAATACTACAGAACAGCAGTGGGCAGGTTTATGATACAACAAACCGTCCAAAAGCACCAATCTACCATCAAGTAGTTCTTTTTTCCATTCTTTGTCCATTCCTTCAACTAAGTCCTGCCTATTAGTTTTTGATTGTGGAATCTCTACTAGTAATGAAGTATTCTTATTATCAGAATAGGATTCAAAGTGATTTTTACTTCATGTCCTATTATAGAACCAAAAGGTTCATTTACCGTTGCAAAGGCTTTTTGATGGTCAAATAGCAGAGATACTAGGTCATTCCTTTGTTTCTCTGTCAAGGAGCTTTTAATTTTTTAATCTCTGATGAGCTCAATTTCAAAACTTTCCTTCAAAATGTTACTGACATAATCTTCACCAGAGTTGCTGAAATAAAATTTTTGTGCTATTTCCAAAAGTAAAGTATGAACAAATTTTCTCATAAAAAAAACTGATCTGGTATCTTTTCATACAGTCACTGCCAATTATGAAATATTTTGTTTCAATATTTTCAATCACGATAAAATTTATAACTAAAGCCAATTTCTTAAGGACCAATCTAACCTTCACCGTCCCTGATGAACTAAAGTACCAGGACCGCTCCCCAGGTTTATCTTTTTTATCTCTATTAAGTTCTTCTCCCACTGTGGACATAACTTTTCTAAGTACCCTTTTCCTACTAAACATTTTCAAGCACCAGAATATAGAAGCACTTTACAAGATCTATCACAGAATGACATGTCTACTAAGTCATTTGATGCATTAATAGAATTAATGCAACCTATAATCAGTTTATTATCTTCTGCCTCACTATGTTCATTGTAGGACTCATATTCAACTTCTTCCTTGTCAGTTGTCTTAGTATCTATTTTATTGAACTTGTTAGCCTTCTGGGGAAACTTTCTAGAGGTATGTCCCCCTTTACCACAAGTATAGCAAGAAAGATCATTAGTCTGAGGACTCTGCCTCAAAGGGGGCTTACCTTTGCTTAATTTTTCCATGGGAGCATCTTTAGGAACATATGATTTTCTTCTACCCAGAGAGGTTTCTTCTACTATATCTTCAAGTATGCTGATCAACCTTGAGCAATCATGTCAGCTTGCTACTATGTACAGAGCAACATGTCATAGCAACACAAAACTATTAAAAAAAATTAAACAAGAATATCTAAATTCAAAAAAGAAGGAGTGAGAAATCCATAAATATTATTGAAAAAATGGATTCCAAACCAAAAATTAGGTAGGGTCATTCACTGACCCCACCCTTGAAATCCAAGTCCTTAAATTTTTAAAATAATTAAAAAGAAAAGTACTAAAAATTACAACAACAGTATGGCACCTTTTGGCCATTGTAACATTTCACATGTGTTTTCACGTATAGGGTTTACACCTAAAATTCACTCAGAATTGAGGTGTTGTGTATATTTTGGGAGTTACACGCGGAAATGTGTTATGTCACAATTCCCGCGCGCAGCCCCGCATCCTTACATATCCCTACATACTCGTAGTAGCAAATTCCCGCGTACTAGAGATTTGCGCGGAGCCAATTCTGCCACGCACGCAGCGGATCCTACCCCGCGCGCATCTGTACTGACTGATCCCTGCATCTGGATCCGTTGTGACTAATCTGACAACCAGATACCGCCCAGAAGAGCTACAACCTAGTTAGGGTTGCCTGGCATATGTAACAAGTTGACATATTCATTACTAATGATCTAAAAAGATTAAAACTTAAATAAAATTAAGAAAAATTAAGTTTAAACCATTTTTTAATAATAAATCAAAGATCAAGGATTACCATGTAAATCATTGACTCTGATCTTTGAAGACCACAAAACACTAGAAGGAGTGTTCATAAAAATTATTGAAAATTATCTACGTGATCAGCAGATGATGTAAAATTATTAAACATCCACATCTTTCACTTTGAAGCAATACTAATAGTACAAATGAAGGATGAGTGCAGAATAATCAAATTTACGCCATAATAGATTAACAGATCCTGTTGCTAAAATAGTACAGAAATCCAGAAGATCTAAAGTCAGCTGATTGAAAGAACTAAGTGGACGTGCTAATCTTGCCCTGACTGGCCTTTCAGCCGCAGCCAATGAGCAGAAACCTCTCTACGTGCCCTGTGTGAAGGTTTGAAGTGGTCACCAAGACCAGAATAAGATACAATTGCAAATGAGAATCAGTACGTTTTGAAGAAAAAGATAGTTCAGAGACACAGGATTGAGTAAGATGAACCAACGGGGAAGGTAATTGGGTAAACCATGGAGTCAGGATATTTGTGCAAATAATGGTACGTGATATGACTCCTAATTAGTTGAGAACATGAAGAAGAGAATAAGCAGCTGGCAGGAGTGTATATAGAACACAATTGGGATTTATTTACAATTGCAAATTGAAGATAACAACAAAGCCAGCTTTTTTAGAATGTATTTTAACCTTGAGAGCCTTGAACAATCTATTAAAAGGAGAAAATTGAGCAACCAATGATTGTTGAGTTGACCCTGGTACTCTTGCAATTTGATGAACTGGCTGCGTGGGTTGCTTGAAGGCGGTGAGTCAAAAGTTGTCAAACAAGTATTGAGGATGTTGTTGGTTGGTTCAGGTTGATGGTTGAATCAATCAAGTTGAAGTGACTTGAGCACAGATGAATGTTGAGGATTTGTTGAAAGAAGTCCATGCGACTTCTGAGTTAGGGTTTCGGCACCGTTAACAGAAAAAGTGGAACAGAAAATAAGAGAGAGAGAGAGAGGATAACTCAAACAAGCAAAAACAATGATGGAAGCCTAAGAGAGTCAACAAAGGAACATAGCATAATGAGTACAATTTCTAACACCCTTAGAAGCTCAAAATCACCCCAAAAAGGTATTTATACAGACCTCTTGTAAAAATAAAAAGAGAGCTTAAGCTTGAATGAAGTAAAAGATCAAAAAGAAATGAGTGAATGAGGCTTGTAACGTCAAGAGTAACGGACCTGAGATCAGGAGGAAAAGGACACTCCGGTTGATGTGTTGGCTGAACAGATACTTAATTCCAATTGAGAGCAGTCATGTTTATATAGACTAAATACAAATCAGGCTGACAAGTGGTTGAGTACAAAATGAATAAGGTAAAATCAACATAAGCAATTTAAGTGACATGGTAAGTGAAATGCTATGACTAAATAGTCTGATAGCTATGACTAAACTGTCTGATGATCACAATACTACAACACAGCCTAGTTACATTTTACCCATTGTTTTAGTACTTTGAGGTTGACAATAATAACTTCAAATCAATCCAATCAATTTTACTTTAAGCTCCAGTGAAAGTCAAATATATGAAACTCAAATTCTAACACACCCGCTTGACTTGCACTGGAGGAAGTTACTGTCCTAAATAGGAATCTAACTCTTTTTCTTCAATTAACATGATGTTCTACTAACTGTTGGAATAATTCTACATGCAGGTTAGTGACGGATTAATAAGATGAGCTGAATTACTTTGTAATGTTCCTGGGGCTTATTTGAATTCAACTGCTATCTTAAAGTATAATTTCTACTATTTGCTGGAAAATTCTTCAGTTCAAATTGTGAATGACTTATAAGATGCAATGAATTTGTTCAAGGCTGGGTTTGATGGCATAGAATTCATAAAAATGATTGATTTTTGTTCGCTTTCGGGGTTGAGTAGTGAAACAAGTGTTAGATTGATGGATGATTAAAAAAAAGTGTAGGTAGAGTGTTAACGCAGCAGGCAAACTACAGTCCGATCCTCCCAGGACAAATTGACAAGATATTGAGATTGATGGTGACCAGGTTGAGTCGTTGGACTGTAGACCGATCCCCCCAAGTCAACTCGATAGAGAGATATCAAGTTGTTGGTGATCAGGACGAGTATGCAAATTAAAGAGTGCTGGTGATGATGATGAAGGAGATCGGTCCTATCAAAGCAAACAATCTCTGGAGTAATTTGTAGAGGATCGGAGATTGATTTGATGGACTGATAGGTGGGTTCAAAGCGTGAGTAGCGTCTTGTTTGGTTGGAACGGTTGATTCAGTGATGTTCGAACAAGATTGGAAGATGCGATTGCCATGGTGGTGATGAAGAAGATGGTTGATGCTCATTGTGGTCCAACAAGTCTTAAAACAATCAATCAACCAGTCTGTGCAACTTGTCAAGTCCATCAATTTGATATGGCCACTGTTCTGAGCTTGTCGTGGTTGGTCAATAGAAAGATTTAAAGATTTGCCCTCAGGGTTTGCTAACTTCGCTCGGTTGCTTCACTCGATCCTTCTCGCTCCTTCTTTGATGATTGGCG
Organism: Puccinia polysora; assembly: GCA_025617555.3. Lineage (NCBI taxonomy): Eukaryota > Fungi > Basidiomycota > Pucciniomycetes > Pucciniales > Pucciniaceae > Puccinia > Puccinia polysora. The sequence goes on along the minus strand of CM062646.1, from coordinate 25,288,170 downwards.
ATTTGGTTCAATAGCCAGACCGGCTCTCTCTTGACCGATTTGAAGTTGAGGAGAAGGTGAGGGATCTTGAGGATCAAGCTCGATTAACCGCCAGGATTTTTTCTGGTTCTCATTGGGTCTTCTACTCTCACTCGGTTAGTTTTTCACTCAGACGAAGCGCGAGTAGCTTTTCTGTTGACGGAACGATTGAGCTGATAGCTCATGAGACAGAATGAAAGATCTTGTTATCATGATTATGATCATTACCAATGGACTGATGGCCGAAATGAGGAGGGGTAATCGCGTCCAAACTCAAGCCAAGATTCAATGAAGAGATCCAAATCGAGCTTGACACTGATTCCAACCGTCAGAGCGGCATACAATTGTTGACCGATCAGGGCGAGTTTGGCGGCACGTTCATAACCAGGGCTTACGCTCCAGAGATTGTAACCTAGACTCCAGGCGGTTGAAGTAAATGGATCCAAATCAAGATTCCTAGGCCTTGAACTGAAAATTTGAGGATTGATTGAAAAACGTGATCAGCAAGATCCAATTCCAATTTAAGCCTTTCCCGAACGTAAGATTGGAAGTCTTTCCATTTGTATCAGCAACATGAACAACTTGGAATCTTTAGGCGCGGATGATCCAGATAACAAAGTAATTGTCGGATTTGGCCTAGTCAAAGCTTGATGTTTGTCCTATGACATAGCGTCCCCGTGTTGCTGGTGTCGCCGGATTGTTCAATTGAAGTCAATAGCTGATGTCTAGCGTCGAAGTGGATGGATAGGATGAGCATGATTGCTAATGACAAGGCTCATCCCCATCTCACCCCCTTGCCAAAAGAGTCAAAGACCAGTTCCGGATGAGACTATTGAAGGCAAACCAGTTGAATGAGAGACCGTTGGCTCAGGTCAAGCAAAGGCTTTTAACCATGTAAAAATAAAAAGAGCTTAAGCTTGAATGAAGTAAAAGATCAAAAAGAAATGAGTGAATGAGGCTTGTAACGTCAAGCGTAACGGACCTGAGATCAGGAGGAAAAGGACACTCCGGTTGATGTGTTGGCTGAACAGATACTTAATTCCACTTGAGAGCAGTCATGTTTATATAGACTAAATACAAATCAGGCTGACAAGTGGTTGAGTACAAAATGAATAAGGTAAAATCAACATAAGCAATTTAAGTGACATGGTAAGTGAAATGCTATGAATAAATAGTCTGATAGCTATGACTAAACTGTCTGATGATCACAATACTACAACACAGCCTAGTTACATTTTACCCATTGTTTTAGTACTTTGAGGTTCACAATAATAACTTCAAATCAATCCAATCAATTTTACTTTAAACTCCAGTGAAAGTCAAATATATGAAACTCAAATTCTAACACCTCTTTGGATACATTATTCCAGAGATTATCAGTTTCCCGGCAAATTTTATTATCAATTATACACCATGTCATTGTTAGTCAAGTGCTTTTTAAGAGTCTAAGCACGTGATTTATGACTTAGTATGTAGTATTATTATTTCTTTCTTAAACCAATCAACCAATTGAAGTTAAAACAAGCAATCCTCCCCAACTTCTCTGAAACCCTTCTTATTATTGCAGTATTTTTGTGGTAAAGTGCTCAGAGTGAGTGTTTCCCTTCCTGTCTTGGCCCTTGTTCTGTTTAGCGCGGCCATATTAGTGGATAAGCTCTTTCTAAGGCACCCATCTTGAATCCAAGGTTCTTAAACTGCCTAAGGGGGCCCCTTGAAGAGAGGTTGCTTTTTTCTTTAAAGACCCCCAGTAGTATAATACTGTGGCCCCTCTTTTCTATATATACTGAAAACCTTTTATTACCAAACCAATTAAACCTTGCAACTGCTCTTATTATATTATTTATTTGAGCCTCCAAGTGTTTATTTTTGGAATTATTATTATTATTATTCCAGTATTTTTATCACTCTCCGTAGCTAAAGTACTGCAAGGTTCCTGGTATCAGAGAGCTGAAAAATCATCTTTAGTCTTCATACTTGTCTTTACTGCAAACAAAACTTCACCATAAATTAGGAATATCAATTGGAAATTGATACTATCTTGATCCAAGTATGGTTGCATGCTCTAAGCCTTTTTCTTTGCCTGGTAACCCAAGTTGCGGGTGGTATCACTCCCGGAAAAAATTTATCATTTTTGAAAGAACTCAAGCATTTCCTTTTCCAATTTGACGTTCCAAATTTGGAGTTAATATCTCTTCTCCAAAATTCCCATTCAGGTACACCTACTGCACTCCTTCTGTCTCTATACCAATCTGATGCTATTCCCTTCAATAGCATACTTAATCTACTAGTAATCAAGGTATAAGGCAATCCAGTATCTTCTTTCAGGGTGTCAATCCATGAAATAAATTCAGTTTGATCATATTTACCCTCCCCAGAGAAATCAGTCCATTCATTTATTTTTGGCAATCCCTGCAATATCTGCTTAAAAACCTCTCTTTTACTAGAATACTGCACCAGATCATTGTCTTCTGCAACAATCTTTCTCTTTCTTTTCACTTCTGGGGCTCTGTATTCTATAATCTAACTGTGGTTATTTTTGGAAAAGGATAAAAATCTGTCAACAAGTTCCCCTTGTTTCTGTCCTATTGTTCATGTACTTTATCAATTTTGGTACTCAATTTTTCTAGATTCTCTTCTTGACGTTTTAATATATCTTCCTTCACAGAACCCAAGTTTTTATCAAACTTATCCTCCAAAACTTCTAGTGAATGACTTATTTGTAAAACAATTGAGGTCAATCAGCTGACATCCCTTTTGCTACTGACAGATTCTCTGCATGATTGTTTCAAGGTGTTATCAATGTTTGTCAACTTGTCATTCAGATTACTCAAATCGCCTCCTTGTGCTTTCTTCAAGTCTTGTTCTATTGTTTTATTGGTCAAGTCTTCTATCTCTTTCACAGAGCTGGCCAAAATTGATTTAAAGGTCAAACTATCTGAAAAAATACAGGAATAATGTTTATTTATGGCTGCAAAGCCTTATACACAGTACTTTTTTGTGTGGACTACTGCTTTTTTAATATCAAGAGTTTCATTAAAGAAAATTTCTCAAAATCTTCCTAGAAAAATTTTGGATTCTAAGGACAATCTCAGCCCCTCTTGGCTCTCTTGGCTCTCTCTTCCTCCAAGAACTGGAAGCCTCCTTGGAGAGGGCGGGCCATCCTCATCATTTCTCCATAAATTGAGTGCCAGTGCTCTCTCCTCTTCCTCATCCTTGCTCCCTGACTCAGGGTAGGGGATGGTTCCCTTTTCCATAAATGCTCATGGGAGCCTGAAGCCACTGGTCGTGGGCTTGCCCCTTCCAGAAATTTCTTCTTTACATTTGGTTTTGGAACTACTGGCCTCTTTATTTGAGTAGGGTCCCACAATTCCGTCTCCTTCATCAATCTGTCCCTCCCCAACAAGTTGATGAGGGCCCTGTACATTGCCAGGGCTTTGTTCAAGAACTTTAACTGGTTCTCTATGTTTTTTGACGCTACTGCCTCCCGGTAGTTGATCTTGTTCTGACTGTGGCAAGTCAGAAGATTTGCTGTTCCTGGAGGCAGGTCCCTTTCTTTTCCTGATAAATTTTCTGGGGGAACAAGCTCAACCCTCTTGCTCCTGGTATTCATGAAGGCAGGAATGAGCAACTTTCAATTTTTCAATAACTTCACAGATTTCTTTATTTTATTTTATTTTATTTTATTTAATTTTATTTTATTTTATTTTATTTTATTTTATTTTATTTTATTTTATTTTATTTTATTTTATTTTATTTTATTTTATTTTATTTTATTTTATTTTATTTTATTTTATTTTATTTTATTTTATTTTATTTTATTTTATTTTATTTTATTTTATTTTATTTTATTTTATTTTATTTTATTTTATTTTATTTTATTTTATTTTATTTTATTTTACTTTATTTTATTTTATTTTATTTTATTTTATTTTATTTTATTTTATTTTATTTTATTTTATTTTATTTTATTTTATTTTATTTTATTTTATTTTATTTTATTTTATTTTATTTTATTTTATTTTATTTTATTTTATTTTATTTTATTTTATTTTATTTTATTTTATTTTATTTTATTTTATTTTATTTTATTTTATTTTATTTTATTTTATTTTATTTTATTTTATTTTATTTTATTTTATTTTATTTTATTTTATTTTATTTTATTTTATTTTATTTTATTTTATTTTATTTTATTTTATTTTATTTTATTTTATTTTATTTTATTTTATTTTATTTTATTTTATTTTATTTTATTTTATTTTATTTTATTTTATTTTATTTTATTTTATTTTATTTTATTTTATTTTATTTTATTTTATTTTATTTTATTTTATTTTATTTTATTTTATTTTATTTTATTTTATTTTATTTTATTTTATTTTATTTTATTTTATTTTATTTTATTTTATTTCATTTTATTTTATTTTATTTTATTTTATTTTATTTTATTTTATTTTATTTTATTTTATTTTATTTTATTGTATTTTATTTTATTTTATTTTATTTTATTTTATTTTGTTTTGTTTTATTTTATTTTATTTTATTTTATTTTATTTTATTTTATTTTATTTTATTTTATTTTATTTTATTTTATTTTATTTTACTTTATTTTATTTATTTATTTATTGATTTATTTCTTAACTAATTTTTATTTTTATTCTTATACTAAAGGAAAGACTCACTTTGTGGTACAATATCTGTAGTGGGGGATCTCTCCTTCTCTGTTTTCTTGGCACTTCTGATACTGGTGCTGCCAAATTTGCTTCGCGGGACCAAGCTGGCTTCAGAAAAAAAGCTTCAAGCCTTGCTTCTGTTCAAAGCAAGGAAAGAATCAATGGACAGTTGTTTCAACACTGTCGCGGGGGTGGGGCTATATCAGTTTTCTATTTTCAATAGTGATGGCAAGGAAACACTTACTTATTAACTAATATTCAAAGGTAAGGTAAAGTTTTCCTGTACCATTTGATCTAATCTCTTGCCGCCTAGTCTGGACACTAACGCGAAGGATTGTTCCGACAGACACTGCTTATCTTTGCGTTAGACAATACTGTCCTTTGATTATAATTGCGTCGGACTCCGGAAAGTAACTTGAAGGTCTTGCTTATTATTACCCCTGTCCACCTGTCAAAATCAGGACTTTTGCGAGTGAACATGCTACGGTTTCCGCAATTATTCTTTCAATACTCAAGGATGCTCACCCTCTTAGTCTACTCAATCAATTGCCAGCTTGTGGTCCATTGCACTATGACGCAGCTTGCTTTGACCAACCACTTTGAAGACTGATGTTGCTATTGTTGCCATGATAGTTTCCTATAGTATGATTGATGCTTTTTTGAAAATACAAAGGATCTCTATGCTGATTTGGCCGTTTGCTCAAATCAGTCTGCACCCTTGGCTACTCTATAATATGGAAGAAGATAAAAAGTGTTTTTTTAGAAAAAAAATAAAATAATTTTTGATTTTTAAATTGATAACAATCAACAAAAGACACCATAATCAAAGGTTTTCTCAATTTCAAAGCATAAAATCCCGGAATCTTCGAAATTTTACTGCTTGTCTTATTTGTTTCTTATTCAAACAAAAAGATACAAATCAGTAAAAAAGTGGATAAAATACCACAAGAATGCGTACTTTAAGCACTCAAAGCACTCTAAAAGGTCCTTAAATTCGATGAGGCCGCCAATTGTCAGGGATACAACCTCCACTGCCAAACTGGGCTGTGTTTGTACCTGAAATAATAAGTCAAAACCAAGGTTGAAGTCATTTTCTGACTCAAACAATTCAAACAAAAGCTGAAAATCTCACAGAATCAAACAATAACTACTTATTGTGAGGAAAAAGCCACACCTTAAACCCTTATAGAAGGTAAGGGGCCTGACTTCAAATAAATTAAGCTCAAAGGAGCTTTGCTTATAAATAAGCTCACACCCTTTATATTAGTAACACACAGGGGTCACTACTCCAATTAGGGCCTTCCACTCGAAATTGAAGTTGCTGATAAGATGATTAGTTGGATATAATAATAAGGGTGATAGCCCCAGTCAATCCCTTCTTGGGACTAAGGTTGGTGGGCTTGTTAACTCTTGCTGTATTCTTTTACAAATAAATAATCATATATAACTGGTGAGGAAGGGGCTATAGGGTGAAGAACCTCCTCTTTTAAGGTAACAGGAACCTTCAGGAGACTCAAGGAATCATCAGGGGAGTGCTAGCCCCTCCCTGGTCTCGTCCTCAAGGGCTCAGAACCCCATCACATCCTTCCCAATGAGAAATAGGGTACTAGTACCCATTGGGGGGGATTTTCAATGTATAAGGGTCCTATTTGCATACCCCAGAAGTTATATACTCTAAAAATAAGCTCAGGACCTTCTGAGTGGACGCTTTCAAGGCTCAAGAGAGTTTATCAAAGTATAATCGCATCCCAAGGAAGATAATATTAAGATTATGTGATTGGTTTATACAGAGTGGAGAGTATAGCTTAAATTGATTACTATAGCTTTTCCCCAAAGCAAAGGAACTTATTGGGAAGTTATTTATAGATAGTTGGGACGCACCTGAGTCTTTATAACTTAATTCCAAGTTATATTGGATCGCCATCTTGATAATATACATTATCAAGGTTTGAATTCCATGCTAAATACTCATGAAAACATACTTATAAAATAATGTAAATATTATAAAAAATATTATATAATTCTGAAACTCCTGATAATTAATCATTCTTTTCTCCTTGGTGGTTTGAACCAGTGACCTTGGTGTCAGATAATGGGAGGTGAGGTTAGTATTTAAACAATATACCAGCAAGACATATGAGTTGCGCAGGCATTTGGACATATTTAATTATCTCATGGCTGACAGGTTGGGTACAAATTTAGATTTTTGGGGGAAAATTCATAATATCACTAGAACAGAGTTTTAGGAGAAGGCTCCTCCAGGAGGAAGTCCTTTCACAAATTTCATTTTTATGAATCCCCATCTTTTTCTTGGTTCAGAGATCTCTTCTAGGAGGGAAAACCTCTTTCCTGTAGTTCTATTGGATTTTGGCAAGTTTCAAAACTAGTGACATAGTTGATGGTTAGTTCTCCCCAATTTATCCACCATGCATTTTTTTTTCCTTTTAATAGTGTCTTGTCTGAGGAAAGGTTTTCAGAAGGGAAATTATAATGAAATTCAACCAATATGTGCTGAACATGTTCTACTTGAGTGATGAATATGACACTGTATTTTTGATGTGTAGCTTATAGTAGGCCATCCCACAATGTGAAAGTTCCTTCTTTTTAGGTTGTAAAAAGATATTGTTGTTTTCAGCTTCATGATTCAAGAAAACTGGCAATCCTTTAGCTACAGAAATTGAGGCTGTGGAAGAATGATCATATTCTTGAGAATAAACACCATTGAGACTCCAAATCTATGACTATTATTTAATTAAGTGCAGTTTTTATTGTTTTGGTTAGAACCTTTTTAATGTTTTATAAAAGAGAAGCCTCTGCCAGCTTTCTACTTCACACAGAGCAACCTGTCAAAGTGGACAAAATAAAAATAAAAAAACAAAATGAATAAACCAGAAAGAGTGGGAAATCTATTAATATTATGTCAGAAACACATTTCCCACCCAAAATTAGGGTCACGCACTGACCCTACCCTTGTAATATTACCCCTTAATATTTTTAATATATTAGATAAGAAATTACCAAAATACCACAACCCCACTTTGGCAATTTTTGGCCGTTTTAATATGTCACATGTATGGTCACATTTAGGTTTCACACCTAAAAATTGAGTCATAATTCAGTTTTTTTGTATAATTTAGGAGTTACACACAAAATTGTTTTTTTTCACAATCCCTGCATGCAACCCCGCACCTCTACATACAGTCTGCATGCATCTAAGTATGTCATACTTGCATAAGGTTTTCAGAGGCGCATGCATCTGTCAGGAATGTCAAAATTCCTGCACAAAAAATATTCCCACGCATTTGCACAAAGCATATCATCAACTCCCGCATGCTAGAACTTCTGGACAACCAAAATGAAAGAAGTTACAGTCTGTACTAGCTACAACCTACTTGGATCATCTGTGCATATGTAATAAAGAGACATATGCACAGCTAATGATCTTTAAACATAAATTTTCCAATGAAAAACTGAAAAATTACACATAACACCTCATTATTCAAAATACAAATAATAAAGGATCACCATGACTCAGAATGATCCATATCTTCAAGGACCACAATACACATCAAGGATATGTCATAAAAATTATAAAAAACCACAGTTGTGATCAGCAGGTGATGGAAAATCATTAAACACTCACTTTGGATCACATTAGTCTAATAATAATAATAAAGTCAAATTATAAGTGCAGAATCATCAAAATGACAGATTAACTCATTAACAAATCCTGCAGCTAAAATAGTGCATAAATCCAGCAGATCAGTGATTGGCTGGTTGACTAAACCAATTGGACGTGCAAAAATTGCCCTGGCTGGCTTTCTATCCTCAGCCCATGAGCTGAGCCCTCTCTACGTACCCTGAGAAGAGCTCATTTCACCCCAAAAAGGTATTTATACAGAATTTCTGTTGCTTATTCAACCCCACAATTTACCAATTATTATCCAGAAATCTTGCCATCCATGATCAAGTGTTTGAAAGAGTTAAGCAAGTGATGTATGGGCATAGTCTGATTTATTATTTAATACTCCTAAACCCGTTACTTGTTAATTTGAATTTTAGTTAGAAAAAACCCTGAACTCTTGATCTGGAACCATTGAACTGAACCACTTTTATTTCTTGCTGAAAATTAAGTATTCTCTGTATTTTTATCTGGCTTTTATTTCTGTTATTTCCCTGCACGTTTATCTGGATAAAAGCCCTCTAAAGAGGCTGCCATTATTTCCAAGTTCTTATACTGTCCAAAGGTACACCTTGAAGAGAGGTTTTTTGTCTGTAAATATCCCTGGTAGTATAATACTGTGGCCCCTCTTTTTATAACATATTATAAATACTTTTAGCAAAAACAATATAAAACTTGTACCTGATCTTAAAATATCCATTCTAGAGATTTTTACATGTGATTTCATGGAATTACTATTCTTTTAAATATGCAAACAACACTATCACTCTCTGTAGCAAAAGAACTGCAAGGTTCCTGGTATCAGGAAGCTGAAAAGCCACAGTCTGATTCAAACTGGGGGACAGTAACGCCTCTCTTGAGGAGATTAAATTTGAATCTGTACCCTGAAAGATGGGGACCTTTTGAATCAATCAGGAAGGAATTATTACCCAAATATATGGTAAAAATGTCTGGCAAAGACACCATACAAGCCATGGCAGGAGGGAAACAACTGACTTCTTTGAACAATTACTCACAGGGTTCCTGCAGTGATCCAAAATCAAATGGTTTCAGATAAAAGGTGGGGTTCTTGATGAGTTAACTTCAATAAGAATAATAATGTTTTAGGAACAAAAATAACATATTTCAGACTAAATCCATAAATCAATTTCTTCAATCTTTTAAGAACTTGATAACATATGGAGTTTCTGGATAATAACTGACTAATTATGGGGGGAAAACAGCAAAAAGGGTGCTGTATAAATACCCTTTTGTGGTAAAAGCGGAATTTCTCGGGGAAGGTGGAAAGGGTGGGGCTCATAGGCTAAGGCTGGGAAGCTAGCCAGGGCTGATTTAGCACTCCCTCTGGGTGAGTTAAGCCATGCAATACTGGTTCTTTAGGATCTGTACTTTTTCACCTGCAGGATCTGCCATGGTTTAATTTGGTATTTTCAGGATCCTACACATATCTCAATCTAGTGCTATAATTATTTTATAAAGGTGATAAATGGTGGGTTTTTATTGATTTTCCATCAACTGCTTATCACCTTTGTGAATTTAAACAATTCTTACCCAAACTCCTTGCTATGCTTTTTGATATTAAAAGCTCTAGAGCTGTTATTTTTGTGGGGATCTATTATTTGTTTTCTTAATTAACATGCTCTATAATTTTTTTTTATTTATTTTTATTTGACTAATCATGTTTTTAGATCATTTACTATGCACATTTCACTTTACATATGCCTGGGTGATACTAGAGGGTTGTAGTGGTTGCTGGAGGTACCTGTCATCATTTGAGCTTAACCGCTCTGATGTGCAGAGGTTTCAGATCTTCTGCATGCGGGAATCTTGCACACAGGAATATGGCTGATTCATGCGGTTTTTAAGCTAATTTATGCACGCGGGGCAAGATCAAGGCGCACAGAAAGTGTGTAGGGATTCTGGGCTACGTGCTGGAAATCTTAAAAAACACATTTTTGCATTTAAAACCTCAAATATAGAAGAAAACTCATTCCTGACTGATTTTGAGGTGTCAAAAGTATACATTAAAAAAAATTGAAATATTAAAATGGACAAAAATTCACTTTAGTGGTTTTGTGAGTTTTGGGAAAATTTTTGTTAATTTATTTAAAGTATGAAAGAGTTAGAATCCAAGGGTGGGGTAAGTGGGTGACCCCACCTCATATTGGGTGGGGAATACAAATCTTTCATAATATTTCTAGATTTCCTACTAATTCAATCATGTATTATTTTGTTTTATTTTTTTTTGCACTTTGAAAGATTTCTCTGGAAATAGTAGCAAGCTGAAATTCCCCCACTCCAAGATATGTATATATCTGCACAAGATTTTGGGCCTAGTTTCTTTTACTGGCTCTGCAATTTCTCAGGTTTATGTGTCCATCTGGAATTTTTTTTCAGTTAAACACCACAAAAAAAGTAGTGGCACATGCTAGCAAGTGCCATCAAGGAAGCTCTGATTGAAGCTCTGTCCAATCTTTTGTTGAATGTATTTTCATTCTCTAACATGTTTTTGGTTCACAGTGACTGTGCACAATGTAGAGTGACAGTGCACAATGCAGAGTGACTGTGCACAATGCACAGCAACTGTGCACATAGCACAGAAACTGTGCACAATACACAGCAACTGTGCACAATGCACAGCAACTGTGCACAATGCACAGCAACTGTGCACAATGCACAGCAACTGTGCACAATGCACAGCAACTGTGCACAATGCACAGAAACTGTGCACAATGCACAAAAACTGTGCACAATGCACAGCAACTGTGCAAAATGCACAGCAACTGTGCACACTGCAAAGCAACTGTTCAAAATGCACAGCAAGTGGGCAAAATGCACAGCAACTGTGCAAAATGCACAGCAACTGTGCAAAATGAACAGCAACTGTTCAAAATGCACAGCAACTGTGAAAAATGCACAGCAACTGTGCACAATGCACAGCAACTGTGCACAATGCCCAGCAACTGTGCACAATGCCCAGCAACTGTGCAAAATGCACAGCAACTGTGAAAAATGCACAGCAACTGTGCAAAATGCACAGCAACTGTGAAAAATGCACAGCAACTGTGCAAAATGCACAGCAACTGTGCAAAATGCACAGAAACTGTGCAAAATGCACAGCAACTGTGCAAAATGCACAGAAACTGTGCAAAATGCACAGCAACTGTGCAAAATGCACAGCAACTGTGCAAAATGCACAGCAACTGTGCAAAATGCACAGCAACTGTGCAAAATGCACAGCAACTGTGCAAAATGCACAGCAACTGTGCAAAATGCACAGCAACTGTGCAAAATGCACAGCAACTGTGCATTTTGCACAGCAACTGTGCAAAATGCACAGCAACTGTGCAAAATGCACAGCAACTGTGCAAAATGCACAGAAACTATGCAAAATGCATGGCAACTATGCAAAATGCACGGCAACTATGCAAAATGCACAGCAACTGTGCACGATGCACACCCACTGTGCACAATACACAGCAACTGTACACAATGCACAGCAACTGTGCACAATGCACAGCAAATGTACACAATGCACAGCAACTGTGCACAATGCACAGCAGCTGTGCAAAATGCACAGCAACTGTGCAAAATGCACAGAAACTATGCAAAATGCATGGCAACTATGCAAAATGCACGGCAACTATGCAAAATGCACAGCCACTAAGCACAATGCACAGCAACTGTGCACAATGCACACCCACTGTGCACAATACACAGCAACTGTACACAATGCACAGCAACTGTACACAATGCACAGCAACTGTGCACAATGCACAGCAACTGTATACAATGCACATCAACTGTGCACAATGCACAGCAACTGTGCACAATGCACAGCAACTGTGCACAATGCACAGCAACTGTGCACAATGCACAGCAACTGTGCACAATGCACAGCAACAGTGCACAATGCATAGCAACAGTGCACAATGCACAGCAACTGTGCACAATGCATAGCAACTGCGCACAATGCACAGCAACTGTGCATTTGAGCTTGGATAAATATGGTGCACAGTCACTGTGCATTGTGCATTGGAGCTTGGATAAATATTTTGCACAGTTTCTGTGCATTGTGCAGAGTTGTGCATTGTGCACAGTTGCTGTGCATTGTACAAAGTTGCTATGCATTGTAAAAACTTGCTGTGCATTGTGCACAGTTGCTCTGAATTTTGCAAAGTTGCTATGCATTGTGAACAGTTGCTGTGCATCATGCACAGTTGCTGTGTGTTGTGCACAGTTGCTATGCATTGTGCACAGTTGCTATGCATTTTTCACAGTTTCTGTGCATTGTGCATAGTTTCTGTGTATTGTGAACAGTTCCTGTGCATTGTGAACAGTTGCTGTGCATTGGGCACAGTGACTGCGCATTGTGCACAGTCACTATGCATTGTTTGTAGTCACTGTGCATTGTGCACAGTCACTATGCATTGTTTGTAGTCACTGTGCATTGTGCACAGTCACTATGCATTGTGCACAGTCACCGTGCATTGTGCACAGTCACTATGCATTGTGCACAGTCAGTGACTGTGCATTGGAGCGTTCATAAATTGTGACCTGAGCTTGGTAGGAGCTTGACCTGAGCTTGGCCATACATTGGGCAAGAGCTCTTTGATGGCACTTGCTAGCAAGTGACATGCAGATTTCTGTGGTGAAACATTCATTCTTTCCAACTTATTCCCATTTTTATCTGACCAGGTAAACTCTGCCATCTTTTCATTCAATCCTTTATTTCTTATTTTCAAAGATCTTGCTGATTTTTTCTCTTTCCTTTGCAGGGTAAGTTTCAACTGGTATTTCAGGTGAAAATACTTTTTCTCCATCCCTGGGATGAAATTGTTTGATCTGGCTCCCTGGGGAGACTGGGTGCTTCCTGGAGAGTTTGGCACTTGGGATTACTTCTGCAGAATTTTTCCCATGAAGCTTTTTGATGGTAAATTCTCCCACAAAGGAAGGTCTATTTTTCCTGTTGCCTGCTAGATTTTTGCCATTGGTAGCAGAGATTAGGACTTGGTCTCCAATCTTGAAATCAGGCTCCTTGTGATTCTTATCCCATTTCTGTTGATTATAGTCAACAGCATCCTGAAAAAATTTGGAAGAATGTCTGTTAGCCATATATATCCTGTTTTTTAAGTCTGAAGAATTTGGGTGAGTTTTAGCCAAGTTTTTATTCAGTTAATCTATGGGCAATTTAGGTATGCATCCTCTTTCTAAGATATAAGGGGCTTATTTTTTTTTAGATTGTTTGATTCTATTGTAAGCCATTTCTGGTCCAGGTAAGAGGCTGATAAAGTCATGGAAGTATCCATCTGCATTGTTATACTCTAATCCAAATCAGCAGAACTGTCTCAAAATTTCTTCTAGAGTTTGAATCATTCTTTCAGCTAATAAATCTGTTTGGGGATGATAATCTGTAGAGAAGGCTAAGGTAGTTCCCAGAATATAATGGAGGTTTCTCCAAAACCAAGAAGTGAATTCAGGTTCCCTGTTGGGTAGTCTTTCCAATTGATCCAACAAGGTGTTTTTGTTACATTTTCTAGGGCCTTATTGGAATATAAATGACTAGAGGATCAATTGCATTTACATTAATCTAGTATATGGTTGATATGTTCTTCTATTGTTGGGAAAATTACACCACAGTTCTGGTGCCTATAATTTAACAAACTGTCCAATAAGGTGGACCTTCCAGCATTTTAAGATTTAAGAAGAGGTTCTGTCAAGCTTTTAATAATTTCAGTTGGAGGTGAGAGAATTTCCATGATGGATACTAGAGTATTCATATCAGAAATGTATTTTTCTTTTATGGAATCAAACAGAGATTGGTCTAGTTCACAAATGTGTATCCCCAGCATTGTTACTTCAGGTTCAAGAATATTTATGTTGACAATAGGGAATATATAATGATCTTCTGGTTCATGACCAGGGTTTCTAGGATCATTAGGAAAAGAATTGCCACTAAGGCTTTCAGCATTCTGGCTTTTTTCTCCAGCTTTATGGACTATGGTCATTTTTCATCTGAATTGTTTGATGGCTATTTTTCACCTGAAAATATGCCTTCTGGGAGTCTTCATGTTTGAAGGGTACTAAAAGCATTGAAGTCAGTGTTTACTACAAGGTTGATAACTTCCAATTAATAATGGAGTTTCTCTCATTCCCAAAATAGAGAAAGAGATTCCATCTGGCTAGCACCATATATCTTCTTTATATCATTGACTTGTCTGGATATAAAGAGTACAGGCTTTTCTAGAGGTTTTTTATTTTCTATTACATCTTGGTGTAAAACAGCTCCTAGAAATTCAATAATAGCATCTATGTAATGCTTGAGAGGTTGGTTGTAATCTGATGAGATCAACACAGGGGCTGAGGTTACAGCTTTTTTTAATTCCTCATAATTCTTTAGCCTTTCATGAGAATTCTCAAACAGGGTGTTTTTGTTGCAGATTTATAAAATTTCAAATGGATACTATTTACAGAGCAATCTGTAAAATTAATAATAATATAAAAATAAAGTAAAATATTATCATAAAAAAAGAAGGAGTATCAAATCCATAAAATATTATTAAATAAATGAATTCCCCACCCAAAATTAGGTGGGTCACTGACTGACCCCACCCTTGAATTCTTACTCCTTCATATTTAAAATAATTAAACAGAAAGGAAAAAATGGTAATGGCACCACCATGCCACTTTTTGGCCATCTTAATATTTCACACGTGTTGTGACATATGAGTTTCACACATAAAAATCAGTCAAAACTGAGGTTTTGTGTATGTTTTAGAAGTTTCACTAGGAAATATGTTTTTTCACAATTCCTGCGCGCAGCCGCGCATCCCTAAACAAATTCTGCGCTCTTCAATTATGACCTAATGAAATTGTTGTTGGAAACCAAGACCAACTATTTGATTGCATCAACAGAACAGAAAATTTTGAGAATCAACATGAAATGAAACAAGATTTGATCTTTTACTATAAGAATTGAACAACTACCAACAGAGGCTCTTGCAAAAAATTATTTAATCAGAAACATTTCAAGGAGCACATGATACGTGCAAGATAGACAATGTATGATCTGAAAAGAATGTCAGTAGAAAATAGGAACATATGAAAGAAACCATCTTGAGAATAATTTTTTGGTAGGTCTGATTGGTTTTCAAATCTTCCTGAGACATTCTGGATGAAGTGGATGATGATTCTGGAGAATTAATGTTGATTAGTACCATTGGTTTTTATACACATTTTGAATTATAATTTACTAGCTTCAGGGCACTTTGCTGTATGACAAGTATTGGATTGAGTCTTTAATGGGAGTTGAGATAGACTGGTGAGATGGTTGGCAAAGGATCATTTATGAGAAGAAGAATGGAGGTGGGAATAAACAAGCCATTTTCAGAGGGTTGAAAAAATAGACTGGCAAGGGAATATTCATTTCTGGAGTATCACCACTGTTGCTCTTGTTGCCTGGACTTTCTGAGTGATTTGAGATTTGCAGTTGGTCAGCTCAAGCTGTAATTCAGGAATTACCTAAAAAAATGAATCAGATAAATGCACACAAATTAGCCTCAATTCCTGCATGCAGATGATCCTGCTCTGCACACAGCGGATCCAACTTCTCCACATGTCAAAATTGATCAACAGCCAAATGATGGCAGGTACCACCAATAACAACTACAGCCTAAAACAATCAACCATGCATATGTAATAACTTGAAACATGCATTGTAGACAATCCAAAAAATATAATATATCAAATAAAAATATAATAAAATAAATAGTAGTTTATTTTAAATTTTTTAAAAAAAATACCAAGGATCACCACAAAATTAACAGATCCTGAACTTCAAAGATCACAACACATATCAAGGAGTGATCAGAAAAATTAGTAAGATTATCTATGTGATCAGCAGGGTGTGTATAATTAAAAAACACCCAATAATGATCAATTCAATCAAATAATAACAGGAAACATAAAAAATATGTGATGAATCACCAAAATTAAAAATTAACATATTGACAGATCCTGCAGCTAAAAAAATGCAGAAATCAAGAAGATCTGAAATCAGCTGAATGAAAGAACCTTGGGAAATGAAAACCCTGTCTTGGGTTTCTTACTAGCCTTAGACCATGAGCCGTACCCTCTCTATGTGCCCTGAGAATGCTCCTTTCCACCCAAAAAGGCATTTATAAAAACCCATTTTGATTCTTTCCACCACAAAATTCATCATTTACTTTCCAGACTATCTTCCATCCATGATGAGGTGCTTATATGAGATAAGAAAGTGATTTATGGCCTCAATCTAATTTATTATTGAATTATTGTAACATAATTATTCATTCATTGAATTTTATTCAGAAATAACCCCATCTTTTCCCTGAAGCCCTTCATCTAAATCCTTGCTTGTATCCTGAAATTATTTAATCAAATAATAAAGTTATTCCTGTTTTGCCTTGGAATTTTTGCTCAGTTTCCCGGCCATTTCTTCCATTAGTTTGATAATACTTCCTTTTTGAGTTGTTTATTAAGGTCCCCTTTGTTCCAGGGTTTTATAATGTCCAAAGTGACCCCCTCAAGAGAGGTTGTTTATCTGTAAATATCCCCAGTAGTATATGACTTTGGCCACACTTTTAAAAAATATTTAAAACCCTTTAACCAAACCATCATAATCATTGCAATAGCTCTTAACATATTCACTATTAAAGCTTGTTACATGTTTATTTTTGGGAATATTATTATTCCTTTAACTCATCACTCTCTGTAGCTAGAGGAAAGCAAGTTTCCTGTTCTCAGGGAGCTGAAATAAAATATATAATTTCATTCTAATTCTGAGGCATATGCCTATTCATGACTTCTGCTATCTTTCTCTGGTAAGCAGTAAGGGTTAGACCTGAAACTAAATCTCTTAAGGCTTTACCAAAGTCACACTTTTTCATGGATAATTTAAGTCCTACACTAGAGATATTTCTAAGAAATAGTCTTACTTTGTTTATATGGGCTTCCCAATCATCAGATTAAATGATAACATTATCAATATATACCATCATACATCCTTTTCTGATGAGTTGTCCTAAAACTGTGTCCATCTTTCTTTGGAAGTGAAAAGATGCACTCTTGATTTGCAAGGGTATCCTTAAATATTCATATATACCTAAGTGGCATGTAATTCTCATGAATTTCCTACTTTCAGGTCTGAAGGGTATTTGGGGGAATTGTTTCAGCTTGTCCATAGTTTTCATAAGATTAGCCTTAGACAAGTTTTAGAGGGCATGATCAATCCGTGGTATTTGATAGTAGTCAGCTTGAGTATAGTTGTTAAGCATCCTAAAATCTCCAACCATTCTTGATTTTTGTTTATTCTAATCTATGATAACTGACATCTTGATATCCACTTGTTCATTTTGTCCTACGTTCCTTAGTACTTGTATTTCAATTTCACCATCAAAAAAAATGATCACCTGATTACAAGTGACATACCAGGGCACAAAGAATCCCTTTTTCCTCAGGTATGTCACTTTTAATCAAGCAATCATTGTTTTTTCTTGGTTTTTGTTCCTGGATTTAGGTTCCAAGAGCTGCTCTAGGTTTGTGACTAGAAGGGTAAGCAGGTCTCCTGGGGTTCGGAGGGTAAGGAGGTTTGATAAGTAGAATCAGAATCTTATCATTTCCCTTAATGTTACTAATTGGATGGTTGTTAGTGCAGAAAGCACTCTGATTTTCAAACCAGACTTGCATTATTTCCATTTTTTGTTCTTCATTCAGTTGATAACTCAAAACTTCTTGGGAGAAATATTCTTGGTTAAATTTTTCCATGTTTTCTGATAGGTTAGGTCAGAATCTAGAAAACTGATATGACATATCTCAAACTTTTTTTCCAGTCTCCTCCTACTTTAAAATAACTTCCTTTACTCTGGAAAAAATCAAGTTCATAAAGGCAGAGTGTCAGCTTCTTGAAACCAGAACCTTGCAGTCCTTTAGCTACAGAAAGTGATATGGGTTTGGGAATGATAATATTTCCAAGACAAACACATTAAATTCTCATAATAATTTAATAAAAGAAAGCAAAATGTTTATTTTGGTTTGGTTAGGAATGGTTTTTAATATCTTCCCTCACCCCTTAAAATTATGATATTCATAGGGTAGAAAGATCCGGAGCTTCATGGGCCCAAAAACCCCTAGACCCAGTTCCTTCTTCTAAATATCCTTTGTTTGAACCTCTTTAAAATCCTCTTGCTTCTTTTAGTCAACCAGAAGCTCTGGTGTTGTAGACCAAACCTTACCTGTAGCCATCAGACTCAATTTTCTAGTATAAATACAAACTCAATCCTAAAATTGACCTCATAAATTGATGCTCAACCAAAAATAACCTCTAGTCACCCAGTCAAACCACCCCTGTATCTCTCATGGTTTAGAAGGCACATCCAAATCAATTGTGGCCAGCTGTTATCCCACTCAGGTACCACAACAAGTAAAGAGCATATGAATATGCCTTGAAATTCCTAGATGCATACCAGCAACATCTCACCACAACACCTCAACCAAACAAAGAACCAATCACCAGACCTGTATACCCAGCAATGTATGCAGGCAGTCAGACCCATGTAGTACAAAACAAACAACTGGTTCAAGTTTACCACAGGACTACGCAGAATTATATTCAGGCAGTCTGGAACATGTGTAACCAAACAACCACCAGTAAAAGGCATCACATAACTACCCAGAAATATATTCAGGCAGCCAGGAACATGCAGATCCAAACAAACCACCAGTACAAGTTTACCACAGGACTACACATAAATATTTGCAGGCAGTCTGGACCATTTATAAACAAATAACCACCAGTACAAGGCACCACAGAACTACCCAGCAATATATGCAGGCACCTAGGACCATGCAGATTGTAAAATATACAATCAAGATCATTTGGTAACAAACAAACCACCATTACTTCCCCACCCCAGCTCTTCACAGTACTATATACAGGGCTGTGCATGCATGAAGGCCCTGTACAGCCTTTTTCCAACCAGCAGAAATTACTTATGCAACTGTATAAAACTTTGCCCAATCAGCAGAAATGCCTCATTTAGCTGTAAAATATTTTTCTAACCAGCAGAAATACCTCATGTAACTGTACCTTACTGTTCCTCACCAGAAAAGGGGGATCCCCAGGGGCATCCTTGACCACCCCTGGGGGAATTATCTTTCTATTTAAGGACAACCTCTCTTCCCTATCCAGGTTGTATCCCCCACTGATCCGTCACCACCATCCCACTCAACACTATCTTTTCATCCATTCACCACCCAATCATCTGTGGTCCTACCCAGATAAAAAGAAAGGGAGATATCAACAGTGTACCAATAAATAAAAAAACAAAATTAAATCAAAAACCAATCTTATAACCTCATCAACCACTGAAACCACCCCATTAGGTGCTTTTAATAAGGTTTTGTCTGTGACCTAAACTATTCAGCACCAAATTAAAGAAAACAACCCATCACTCTATAATTAACCCTTACAAAGAAAGAGAGAACAAAAAAAGGGAACTACCAACCTTTTTTTCCTCTACCCAGCCCCCTGTGGGTAAAATCATCCTTGGGTCACATCATAAACCATCCCTTTGATAAAAAACTTGAACCCTTTAAAAAATTGGGGTATTGGTTAAGATCAAACATATATGAACAACCACCAACCCATAACCCAATAAATCTGGTCTATTCTTTAAAATATCTACTAATAAAAGTTAGTAACTAATCTAGTTCTGATATGAGACCCATTTTAATTCCCAAAGAAACCAGCCACTAATTTTAAAAAAATTATTTTTTGCACTTACTATAGTACTAGAAGGGCATGCAATTCAAAATCACCTTAGTTTTACTAATACTTCAAAGGAGTAGAAGTAATACTAAATTCCCCTTCAAGTGAATTCCAGAAAGCATTTTGATTAATTATTTACATAATCCCACAGAGTCTCTACACCAGTTGATCCTCTTGAGGAAATAGAAGACTCCTAACACTCTTCCAAAGAAAGCCTTACTTGTGGTATATCAAGGGTTTGCACTAGTGCTCCTGAGGCCAAAACTTTGGCTATTCTCTCTGCTTTTCTCCAGGCTCTTAATCAAAATGCCTTGTGACCTAGCATGAGTGTTCCCAGTTTTTGTACTCCAGGCACAAAGCAGCCTGACCAATTTAAGAGGAAAAACTCCCATAAGCTTAGATCTTACTTACATTCTTGTAAAATTTTATTCTTAAACAATCCCAATAACTTCCCCTCAAACAGACACAACATTATGTATGTGTCTTCCTTCTTAGGAAGTTGATCCTTGCTTTAGTTCAAACCATACCTCAAACTGTTATCAGAAATGAGTCCCACCTGTATTCTCAACAATTGTGAAACGTTCAAGCAACAACTTGTAAACCTGTTTGGCAACCCCAAAAAATTTTGAAACACCAAATACAACTTAATAATCTATTTATTAAGGAGAATAGTAGTTATTTCCTTTTATATATCTCAATTCCAAAGTCTGCAATCATGGATCAAATAGAACAATTCAGCAATTTTATTTTTCTTTCAAAGGGTTTACTGGCATGCCTAATCAAACAGCTATCATTTGGGGGACATAATACAACCTCCCTTTAGCAGCTAATAGATTGGGTGATCAAGCTTGATAATGGCTATCAAGACAAGAACCACTCTTGAAAAAACAATCATGGATCATCAAAATCTGCTCCAAAGCCGGAAGACTCTTCAAAGCAACACTCAAAAAATTTGAAACACTCCAAACCACATCTTGATTTAAACTCAAAACCAAAGGGGAAATCTTTTTCTGAAACTCAAAAGTTTCTGGACAAAGAAACCAGTTTTTTCCAGAACAAGAAAAAACAAACGAGGTAGAAGGAAGTTTTATGTATTTATTGCATGGGCAAACATGATTTTAATACTTGTGCAAAGCGGAAAAGCAGTCAAAACGTTGGCTTGTAGTTTTTCTGATACTTTCAATGAAAACTAAAAATTATCTAAATTACAGCAATTCAATCTTTGGCCTTGCAAGACGCTTGGTTCTAAAATTTCAAAATTTGTCATTTTCCATTCCAACAACACCCCTTATTGTTTTTTACTCAATTCCTGTTGAACTTTGAGATTTAATTATCAAGAACTAAGAACCAGCAAATCTGGACAACGCAGGATAGGTAAGAAAACATGAGAAGACACAAGATCAATTAAGAGAAGAGGATCCTACAGGTCTGATCTATCGCATGAGTTGAGTTAAGAAGCATGGATGAGGAGACGTCTTTGAGATAGATAGAATGGGTCGGGCGAAAGCTGGTGTTTGAGGAACTGAGAGTTAGTTGACCCGGATGATCTTTTGGGAAGTTCCAGATCTTACCAGGCAGAGATCGGTAGCGGATCAGTCTTGACGTGGAGAGTTGTGTCGAAGTCAATCGTTGATAGAATTTAAATAAAGAATAGAAGAAATGCAACAAGATAAAGAATAGAAGAAAAAAATGAAATAAACAATATGAGAGAGAATAGAAATAGGCAAAAAGAAAATAGAGACGGGTTTGATTTGATCTTGATGAATTTGGTCGTTGTCTTGTATTGAGGTGTAGAGATTTGTCTGTGATTTGTTTTTGTTGAGAATGAGGAGGAAGTTGCTCCGCCCCCAACCAATGGGGAAGAGGGGAGGCGCGGAAAGAGGTAAGTTGGGGGACCGTTGGGGTTGCGCGGAGCTTTGAGTGTGTGCGCTGTAGAACAAGTAGAGAGAGAAGTGTCACGGAAGTGCTTCATATCTTAACACCCCTTGTGGCTGGTAAGAGGAGAAGTCAAGTGGCGGTCACTGTTGACTCCGCAGAATATCTTTTTGCGGAGAGATTTGAGTATTTGGACTGAGGTTGCTTTGGTTAGGGAATCCCCCATCATTCTGTCTGAAGGAATTAGCCGTAGTTTGTATTTCTCAAGCAAAAGATCTTCTCTTAAGCCCTTAGTTTTGATATCTATATGCTGAGATTTTGAGTAAGACCCAAACTTCTTTATTTTATCTTTGAGCCCCTTATTTTCTACGTAGATTGCGGGGTTAACTGAGGTGATAGAGTAGATCTCACCAACTAGATGGCAAATCCACTTCAATTCTAAGTAACAGTCCAGAATAGCATTCAGTTTGGACTCGGTGGACAAGTAGGTTATGTTTTGTTGTCTTGACAAGTTCCAGATGATGGAGCTTCCGTAGTTCAAAATGATATAACCCGTCTGAGACTTGCAAAACACAGGGTTGTTGGCCCAAGTTGCGTTGCTAAAGCCGGAGATAATCTCCTGATTGGGGTCATATTGGAGGACCAGATTGAGATTTCTCATTGTCTTGAGATACTTCCAAACCTTCCTGACCTCTCTCCAGTGCATGAGGCCTGGCTTGGCATTAAACCTTGCTAGGCTAGATATGGCAAAGGAGACGTCCGGTTGAGTGTATTGAGAGATGTGATTCAAGAGGCCAATTGCAGATTGGTAATTGATGTTGAGCTGGAAAAATTTGGCGTGATCTTCATCAGTAGCGGGTTCAAGGTGTGTATTTTGAGTCAGTGGGGAGTTGACCTCCCTGCAGTCGGTAAGACCCAATTCTTCAAGTCCTTGGTTGATATGATTTGGTTGGCGGAGCAGAATGTTATTGCCTTCAAATTCCACCAGCATTCCAAGAATTGTATTGGGGGAATGGCAAAAAGAATTGGCAAATCTTTTTAGAAAATTTGACGCAAAGTCGTCAGTCCTTCCCACTAAAATCAGGTCATCTACGTGGAAATAGATGCCCTTGCCCAAATCGGAATTAAGAAACAAGCATGGGTTTCTGGTAGACCCATGGAATCCTTGCAACTTGATCCAGGCAGTCAGAGTATCGTACCAGTTCTTTGGTGATTGTTGGAGGCCGTATAGGGATTTCTTCAACTTTAAGAAGGGAGACTTTCTATATGATCCTTTGGGAGTTTTGATTATGACTGTTTCATTCAGAGGAGCATGTAAGAAGGCTCCCTTTACGTCAAATTGTGTAAAATTCATCTTATTTTTGAGACCGTACAAGAGAGCCAGGCGGAGAGATCTGAGTTTACCAGTAGGTGCCCAAGTTTTGTCAAAATCAATGCCTTGAATCTGGTTGAAACCTTGTACGCATAACCTGGCTTTGTATTTAACCGGTTCTCCATGACCATTCTCTTTTATCTTGAATACCCAAGTAGTATTGAGGATGTTGTCCGGAGTGTCATAATATTCTTCCCAGACGTGTTGAGATTCAATTGATAGTAATTCATCCTTCGACGCTTTCTCCCATTTTGGCCATTTGGGACATTTTTGGGCGGCTTTATAGGAGGGTGGTTCGTAGTAGTGACGAAATCCATATCTTTGCGGTTTTTGAGTTTCTCGTTTGGGTCGCAATGGTATATTGGGAGCGGGAACCATTTGAGTTGGAGAGCTTGGTGATAGGGGATTTGAGGAGTTATCTTCTTCCTCAAGTTAAGAGTCTGATCCTAGAGATTCAGAACTCGCGTCGCGGATGGCGTATTGTTTGTCTGAAGTGGAGAAGTCTGATTCTTGTAGATCTGAGTTAGATTGGGAGAAGATGTCCAAGCCGGATGATTTGAGGAGTGGGAACTTGCTCAAGCTTGTCTTGAGGAATTTGACGTGCTTTGTCTCTATGACGGCCCCAAGAGAGTTGAGGACAAGGTAAGAGTGAAAGACTGGATTGAAACCGATCAAGATTCCTTCGAGACCTTTTTTTTCAAACTTACGTCCCTTTTTCATAAGTTTTTCAAGGTATATTACCAAGGTACCTACGGGTTTTAAATAATTAGTTGGTAGTTTCTTGCCAAACATAAGCTCCCATGGAGATTGATTTTTACCTTCCCGCAGAATTTGGTTGAGCATGAAGCAGCAACTTCTGACCACAATGTGCCAGTATTTCTTGGGTAGCCTTGAAGACGAAAACGTGGCTCGGGCAGATTCTACAATGGTTCAATTAGCCCTTTCAGCGCGGCCATTATGTTGGGAGTGGTACGGTTTGGAGGTTAAGAGCTTGATATGTTTCGAATTAGCAAAATCTTTGAGAGTTTCGTTGGTGAATTCAGTCCCTTTATCTGAAAATATTTTGGTTGGATAGTAGTTTAGTCTTTTGTGTTCTGTTTTGAGTATGTGGATGATCGTGTCAGGGGTTTTGTCCTTGGATTTGAGGGGAAAAGCCGCCAAATAACCAGTATAGTTGTCAACAAGGGTGAGAATATAGTGATGGCCAGATTTGGATTGGGGAGAGATTGGGCCGATCAGATCAAGATTAATTTGTTCCAGAGGCTTGTTAGAGGAAGTAGAGACACTAGTAAATGGAGCTTTGGTGATTTTACTTTTAACACAGCTCTCACATTGGAATTTGAGCAGTTCCTCATTTGGATAGAGATCTTTCAAGAGAGGTTTGAGAGTGGAAATTGAAGCATGCCCATAAGTTTGATGGAGTTTGACTAAGGAAGGAAGAGCAGTGGGAGATTGATTGGAGAGATTCACAATCTGGTTATTCCCAGCGGTTCTGGGTTTTTCAATGACAAAGAGGAGATCTTGGATGAGTCCTTTCAAGACTATCTTGTTGTTTTTGGTGACGGTGAAATTGTCGTTTTGTTGAGTGAGGTTGTACCCTTTCTTAGCTAGGAGACCTGGGCTGATTAGGTTTATCACAATATTGGGCACGTATACGCAGTCTTCAAGGGTGATTTTTGATTCTTTCCATTCTAGCTGGACCGTGCCAGTTCCTCCAATCTTGAGGTTAGCTTCCAGTTTCCCAGTTTTAATTTCCTCAATGTTTTCTTGCATTTTGATTGAGGTGAAGTACTTGAGGTCCTTGAAGATGTGGACATTGGCTCCAGTGTCCAGAAGGAGATTAGGATTGCTGTTGGAGTTGATCCAGAGAGTGAGGAGAGCGTGGTAGTTCATTGTTGGGTTCTTTTTGTTTTTATTCTTCCATTCCATTTGTTGTTCAATCCACCAGTCTGGGGCGGTCTCGGGATGTAGGTGGTAACAGGATGACTTGGGATGTGGAGCATTAGGATTGTGGTAGCCTTCTCTACAGCGCATCTTGACTTTGCATTCATCTTTATTGGGTTTTGCCTTAGTCGTCACAAGGGACACATTGACCGATGGTTTTGTGACCTTGATCTGCGCTTTTCTTTTGTTGTTGTACTGAGTGAGGTGATTGAAAACGACGTCTACGGTCAGATTCTTCTCAACGTGCATAATCTGTTGTTTAAGGTTCTCGAGAATAGGAAGAAATTTAAAGAGAAGTAAGGAGGCTATTATGTCCTTTGGAAGTTCAATTCCCATGTCTGTCATTCTTGTGATGGCTTTTTGCATCTTGGTGATGAATCCATTGATAGCATGTTTGTTAAATGTTGAGTTGAGAAATTAATTAAAAACCCTAGCTCTGTTGGCAGTCTCCGATGATGCAAATCTCCGCGTGATTTTGGCCCATACAAGTTTAGATGACGTTATGTTAGTCGAGTTGACTACATTTTAATGAGTGATACTGTTGAGTTTTGAGAGGATGATTGCCCGTATCTCTTGGTCTTGCTTAGTTGAAATCTGTCCAGAATTCCTTGTAATGGCGTCTTTGATGTCCTTGAGATCAAAGAGCATGAGAATCTTGTCACCCAAATTGAGTTGTTTTCTTCATTTAACTGGGGTATGGCATCAACCAAGGCTTTTAGAGACACTTGGTGGAAATAGTTGGACGCTCCCGCTGGTTTGTTCATGTCTTGAATTTGTCTGGTTGAGGTTGTCATATTTGTCTTTTAACCGTGTTGAACTTTGAGATTTAATTATCAAGAACTAAGAACCAGCAAAGCTGGACAACGTAGGATAGGTAAGAAAACATGAGAAGACACAAGATCAATAAAGAGAAGAGGATCCTACAGGTCTGATCTATCGCACAAGTTGAGTTAAGAAGCATGGATGAGGAGATGTCTTTGAGATAGATAGAATGGGTTGGGCAAAAGCTGGTTTTTGAGGAACTGAGAGTTAGTTGACCCGGATGATCTTTTGGGAAGTTTGAGATCTTACCAGGCAGAGATTGGTAGCGGATCAGTCTTGACGCGGCGAGTTGTGTCAATGTTGATTGTTGATAGAATTTAAATAAAGAATAGAAAAAATGGAACAAAATAAAGAATAGAAGAAAAAAATGAAATAAATGATATGAGAGAGAATAGAAATAGGCAAAAAGAAAATAGAGACTGGTTTGATTTGATCTTGATTAATTTGGTTGTCATCTTGTATTGAGGTGTTGATATTTGTCTGTGATTTGTTTTTATTGAGAATGAGGAGGAAGTTGCTCCTCCCCCAACCAATGGGGAAGAGGGGAGGCGCGGAAAGAGGTAATTTGGGGGACCGTTGGGGTTGCGCAGAGCTTTGAGTGGGTGCGCTGTAGAACAAGTAGAGAGAGAAGTGTCACGGAAGTGCTTCATATCTTAACAATTCCAGAGCTAATATTTCTTTTCTAAGTTAATCTTTTTCCAATTCCAAAAATCTTGCATGTTCCAAGATAGATAAATTTAATGTCTATTTAGTAAGTAGTGAAACCAAACCATATCATTGGGTTACCCATAACAAAAAATGGGCCTTTGTATTTTTCAATTTCCCCAGCTTGGAATGGGACTTATTTGTTTTGGATATCCCCAGAATGGACAAGACCATTCTAGGCCACAACTTCTCACTTGACTGGAACCCAGATGTTAATTGGCAAGAAGGAGTAATTAAGCTTCAATCCTTGCAACCCCAGGATACAAACCCTTCTTTAAAACAGGAATTAAACAGCCTACCAGGCACTGTCATTGAGTTGGATGACAACTTTCATCCAGGAAATTTTTAATATATTCCCAAATTCCCTCTTCAGACGTAGGAGTTATTGCTTATTTTTCCAACTTACTGTCAGAGGTACCGGTGCCAGGGTCAAGCTGCCACCGCGGCGTTGTCCACATTCAGGGGTTGCAAGCGCCCAAGGACAAACCAGTACAAATTTCACCATCCTGACTACCGGTAAGAACCTACATTCTGATTGAATCTGAAAACTTCTCCACTCAAATTGCATCAGTATCCTGATCTAAAATGTGTCATCTTATCTGCAGGCAACCTGGCCTAAAATTGCCCACAACACCACAACCTCATCTCAATTCTTTGGGATGTGTCCACCCAGGCATTCAAAAACTGGTATCAAATGGCTCCTCCCCCATCTCATACTAGGATGACAATTGGGGCTCCATAATCTCATTGAGAAATACTTAAGCAGTATCCCATTCCCTGCTCCTCTAACCATCAGCTAAAAAACACAAGCAGGAACACTGTGAAAAGAAATTCCAGGCTAAACATCATCTCATACAAACGGCTGCCCAAAGACATCTTCTTGTGAAAGATCTCCTTTTCACACTTGTTGGATCAATCTAATCCCCTCATACTTAGCTCTGGAAGCAGCAGGTCACATTCGTAATTTTTCATGCCAACACAAGAGACATTATTAGGCCAGTCATTGGCCCTTTACACTTCCTCATTTCATTTATCCCTTCCCTCTTTCTCCTTTTTCTCTCTCTTCTTTTCTTTTTTTATTGTTATTTCTTTTCCTCTTTCTAGATTTTTGTCTCTCTTTTCAAACATGTTCCACCAGCCCCTAAGATCCAGAGGACCATCTCCTTCTGTTAGTTTTGCATAAGAATCTAACACTTATATCTTCATTTTTTCTTCAAAGAGAAACAGCCACCTACCAAAAGGGGTATTTTGTGCTCCCTAATTCTCTTGCATTATTCAAGCACTTTAAATATGGTGCTTTAAGTTGATGAGATTGAAGGTTTAAAAATCATTCAAGATTATTTACCTTTGGTTGACCATGACTTTGCAGACATCTTTTCAGCTGTTGAGGCAGATAAACTACCTTCTTCCTGTTCTTATTATCACATGATGTAGCTCAATGGCCCACCCCCAGCACCTGGAGCATTCAGGGCTATCTCAAAGCAAGAATTGATTATGCTTCAAGAATAGATTGCAGAAAATTTATTGAAAGGATTTCTTTGACCAAGCAATTCAAACACCTGATCACCCATCCTATTCCTTCCAAAGAAAGAGGTTGGCCTTCAACTTTCTTTTTACTACAGGAAACTGAACCAGGTAACCTGAAAGAATGCCTAATTGGTACTGCTTATGTTGCATCTCCTCACTCTTTTCCATGGAGCTGCTTTTTTCTCCAAGTTAGACCTTTGAGGTGCCTATAACCTATTTTGCATTTAAAAATACCATGATCATTTGACTGAAATAAGAGCACAGTTGGAAAGTTATGAATATACTGTCATGCCTTTTGGCCTCTGCATTTCTCCTTCTAATTTTCAACATTTTTTCAATGAAATTTTGTCTGACCTTTTATAGAAATACCTTGTGGTTTACCATGATGATATACTTTTCTACTCAAAAAATATTGAGGATCACATTGCACATGTGCAAGAGGTTCAGAAGTAACTTTGAAGGAATAAACTGTTTTCAAAAGCCTCCAAATTCAAATTTCATACTCATTCTCTTCATTTTTAAGGTGTTATGGTCTCACAGCAAGGACTATCAATTGAACCAGTCAAAATCCAAAGCATTATGGATAGGCCCACACCTTCTTCAGTCAAATCCCTTCAAGATTTCCTTGGATTTAGTAATTTTTTCAGGAGGTTTATTGAGCATTAGGCCAATAAGACGGTTATTCTTACTAATCTTCTTCAAAAAGAAAATCATTTTGTTTTTACCAAAAAATCTGCTTTGGATTTTGAAGCTCTGAAGAAATCCTTTCCCACTGCTCCAATACTTGCTCATTTTAATAAGCTTTCTTTCACTATTGTGGAAACTGACACATGGGGCTTTGCAGTTGCAGGAGCAATCTTGCAGTATTCTTCTTCTTCTTCTCTTTTTCATCTTGTATACTTTGATTCTTGCAAAATGCTTGCTGCAGAGCTTAATTAAAACATTCATGACAATGAACTTCTTACCATTTTTTGCTGCTTGAAGAAATGACTTTCATACCTTTTGAGTCTTATGGAACCCTTTGAAGTCTTAAATGATCACAATTCTCTTACGTATTTCATGATCTCAAAACACCTTACACGCAGACAGGCACTTTTGGAAAAATACCTCTTTCAGCTCAACTTTACAATCACATACGGTGTGAAAAGAATAAAGGGTTATCCCCCTATAATTGTCCCAAGGTTTGGAAGTTAATGGTTCCCTGCGTTTGAAAGGAGATGAGGATGTCCAAAGTTGCACTTAAATGAGAAATAGAAATAAGGAGATAAAGAGATGAAGAAAAGTAGAGAGAGAGAGAGAAATTGCCAATCCTTCAATCCTAAGAACTTTCCACCTGGATGTGTATCCAGTATGAGTTCCTCTAATCTTCTGGTGAGATGAGTGATCCAATCTGATGATGTGATGTGCTTCTTCCTCCTCTGCATCCATGCATGCATCTCCTCTAACCCAGAGTTGGGAGTGAGGATAAGTCCTCCCCCTCAACCCTAACCTAAGTACACGCTCAAATGACAGTATGACAAAGAAACAGAAAACAATCCCAAAACAGAAACCCTAGCCTCCTCTCCCCACCTCCTTCGTACCAAACTCCCCCCGTCGTCCGTTGTGGTGCCCCATCCTGGACACCCTGGCCGCCTTAAGACCTCAATCCATAAACTGTTGCGCAAACGTACCGCCCGGCTGCAAAACTTATCCTCAGGCTCATCCAAACCATTCTTTACCCGCGCGCGCTGCGCTTCCATTATCTGCGTCGCGCGTCCTTTATCCCTGTTGCTTGTCATCTCCGCCGTTGTCATAGCACGTCCTCATCTTTGTCGTTGCGTGTCTTCATCTTTGTCGTTGCGCCTCCCAATCTCCTCATTGCTACCGTGGCGCGGCGCTCATCCATGATTTACTGAATCCATCCCAACCGCACCCGCAAGCATTTGGCAAATCCTTGGATCCGTCAAACCTCCCATCGCACTTGATCTATCAGTCGTGGATCTCAAGGCCGTCAGGATTTACTCAACTTTCTCAAACCAATCTCCTATCCGCCCATCTGCGCTCTCATGGACTTCATCCGACACCTTTCCTGGGACTCTCCCACCCGCTTCCGCCTTTGGAAGAGTGCCAATGACCGCCCGCGGACATCCGCGGCGGTTTGGTTCATTTCTCTCTCCCACCCGCTTCCCCCTTTGGACAAGGGGTGGGTGACTCTGGTATTGTTAAGCGCGCCCATCCACAGACCAACGCAAGTGACCACATGGTTGCCTTCCCTTTTCCTCTCTATTTGTAGAATCCGTTGTATATAGTCTAACAGGGCCTCCTGCCCATATAAGGAGGGGCTCTCCCATGCCTTTTGGCCAAGTATCCCAGCAGCGGGGCATGAGAGGATCCCATCATCCTATCAGACCATCATCATAAGCAATTTATCTGTGGGCATCCTTCCCCACCCATCTGAGCCATTTATCCGGGTATATCTATGATTGCCCCTTGATCCTTTGAGCCTCCATACTCAAACTCTGTCCCTTGTGACCTTGATACTTATCACCAACCAATAGCCTTGCTGGTTGAAGAAGAATTCCTGTCTGTCTGAATTCTTGAGTGTGTTATACCACTCTGATCCCTTTTTTTCCGACCATACTGGTCTTGATCTCTCCTTGATAATCTTTCTGGAGCCAATCACGTTTGATTGAAGAGGTTTTATTAAGCTTAAAACCTGGATTGTTATACCTCCCTTCTTCTTTGAGGTTGAATTTTGCCACGCTATTCTTGAGTCCCTTGAGAAGTGTTGGGATATTCTTGCTCAAATTCGTTATTGATTTGCTTCTTGAGTTTCATAAACAAATTGCTTTTTTTTTGTTCAGCCTCCCACAGTTATCTGGTACCCTTCAAGCGCTTGATTGCGGAGAGTTGGGCAGGTTCATTGAGAACCTGGAGGTTGGTTGGGATTGAGTTGATCTTTCCTAATCAGCTGCTGACGACCAGAGTTATTAGCTTGTGGGCGTTGTTACTTACAACTGCCTTGTTCTATTGAAATCTGAACAAACCTTGACTTATTTGTTCAAGTCTTTCCCTGCACCATCTTGCCTCAGATAGTGTTGTTTCCATTGCTACCGACAACTCTTATCCTCTTCCCTTAGTTTGATTTCTCATCCATAAGGTTCTGGACCTTGATTCCGGTTACATTTAAATATTATTGTAACTCCTAGGAGGGAAGCCTAAACAGCACCTTTCCCCTCCACAGAACTGCCACGGCTTAGCACCGTTTGGAGTCTTACACCGTACGCCGTCCCGTCCGTCCGGTTCGTCCTTCTCATGACGCGGTCCTTGCACCGCGCCCTACTTGGAGCCCCCCACGCCTGTCCGCGCCCTTTGTGGGTGTTTGATAATATCCGGCATGATCTGCGCACTTGCGCGCGTGCTCCATCCATTCCTTCATAGCCTGCAGATTGCTCCGCCCCTACGTATCCAAACCGGCGCGCCCGCAAACCTAGTCAAGCGCACTACCTTCCAAATCCAATCTCTGGGGCGGATTGCCGCCCATGCCGCATTCAATGCTGAGCCCAACCCGTCCACTAGGTGCAAAGCCAAACAGCGGCTGCTGCTGAGCACTCCGCATACCCCAATGCTGAGCCCGCTTGCCTCCAATGCTGAGCGCGCAGCCGCAACGCAGTCCCCAATCCGTGTCTATCAATTGACATCACAACGGCCCTGGGAAACAAGTGGTATTCCCTGATGCTTTATCAATTTGGGGCAATTTTTAACCAGTAGGGGAGCACCTTTTCCAATAAAAAACCTGAAAAAATTAGGATACTCTTTTTCAGCTTGCTACTGTTACAGAGAAACCTGAAAAAGTACCAAAAACAATGAAAAACCTATAAATAATGAAAATTAAACTAAGGAGTAAGAAATAATAAAGCATTTTAAAAAAATTGGATTTCCCATTCAAATTAAGGTAGGGTCACCCACTGATGCCTACCCTGATTTCTCACTCCTTATATTTTGAAATATACAATAAAAAATAATAAGATCCCAAAATCACAACAACCAGATTCCCTTATTTGGTCATTTCACATAATGTCTCATGTATATGTTTCACAATTGAAATTCAGTCAAAATTGATGAATTCTGTATATTTTAAGAGTTATGTGTGGGAATATTATCTGTCACAATTCACGCACACATCTGGGGCTTCTATGCACCCATGCATATTTTGAAAGGCAGGAATGCTTCCCCGTGGAGTTGACCAGAGCGCAGCTGCAACAGCCTTGACTGCCACTGCCAAAATAAGTGCAACAGCATTGAGGTGAGGCTAAGACATGCTACTACCCCAATGGAGACATGCAGAATATTTAATTAATGTCTCTGTGAGTAGAGTATGATGAAAAAAGGTACATAAATTGATAAAATAAACAAAAAGAACAAATTTACATATTTCTATAAATTATATTGATAATATCAGGGAAATTTGAAAATAACTAGTACCAACTTGAGAGGCCTGATAAACTAGCCTAAAGTTGAATATGTGGGAACTACTAGACACAAAAGTTTCAGTGAAATCCCAGGGAAGTTGAATATTTAAAAAGATTACATAATTTCTCTGAGGAATTATTTTCAATCAATTATTCTAAAAGATAGCCAAATTTTTTGAAAATAACTATCACAAGCATTATAATGCTTTTATTCCCACTTATGATTACATAACTGAGACTATTATGGCATCAAAATACCTGTAGAAAGTCTATTTATAAGTATTGTTTGACAGATATGTGAAACACTCAAGCTTAATTGCTAAAAGAAGATCATGAGAATAAATAAGATTTTTTTCTCATAATAAGTAATAAATTGATAATGAAATAATTCCCATAAACTGTGAAGTTAGCTCTCACCCCTTTTACAGCATCAAGAATGCATGTTGGAAAACCACTAGCTACCCTGCTGGCCTTATCATATGTCCCCTTTGATCCCTATAGCCCTCAAAAGAACAGAATGGAACCCAAAAGTTGTAAATAAGGAGCTCTTCTGATGGTATTGATACCCCAGATCAAGTAAGATATATATCCAGACACCTTTCCAAATTAATCAAATACTTATAAAAGATAGGAAAGTGAATTATGGCTTTATTCTGATTAATTTTTATCCATCCAAACCATTATAAAACCAATTTAATCTTTTGAAAGTCTTCTAAACCCCAGGAAACAGTCTCAAAACATTCATTATAAGTTATCACAGTTACATAAGTAATGTAATAATATAAAATAAAGTTATTTATCTCCTTTTGTTTTGTAGTTGTTCTGCTCCAATTTTCTGCCAAACTACCATATGATATATATATATATATATATATATATATCTTTTGGAAATAATCCCTTTAATAATTATTATTAAATTTTCTGAAGTAACCAGGTATATGGATTAAAAATTTAATTTCCTGAAGAAGAGGTTACAAATATCCTCAATTTATTATTGTGGCCCCTCTTTTTATTTATTTAATAATTAATTTATTATTATTATTCATTAATAGTCAAACCACCTTACCTTGAGTTTTCTTTATCCATATTTGTAATAATAATTGCTTCATATTTTTCAATAATTTGGTTATTCTCTGTTACATCATCTCTGGTAGCTAAAAGGTAGCAAGGATCTTGGCATCCAGGAGGCTGAAAATCTTCTCCAATCAGTCTGACCAACTCAGCTCAATCATCACCCACCTTTGAGACAAAGCTTCCAAACTTTGACAAGCTCAACTCGATGGCTCCAAGTGTAACAAGCATTGCAAGGGTGATAAATTATTAAATATTTATTACAGTATTGGAAAAAATGGTTATTGAGTTCATAAAGATTTTATGGTAGTAACTGATAATCCTTGCATTAAGGCAGATATTTTAAAGTCTTGGAATGACTCCTGGCTTGCTGGTCATCATGGACAGGATTAAACCTACCAGTTGATTGCACAAGACTTCCATTTGCCTGGTATGACCAAGGAATTAAAATAATATTTTATCCCATGCCATGATTCCAATCATAAAAAGTCCTCCAAAAACCAGAAGTATGGGCTGCTCCAGCCACTTCCTGTTCTCCCTATTACTTGGCACTTTTTTTGATGGATTTTATTTTTCAATTACCTATTTCCAGTGGCTATGATGCTATTTTGGTAGTAGTAGGGTCAGCTTGCTACTATTTACAGAGCAATCTGTCAAAGTAACAAAAATAAAACAAATAAATGAAAATATAAATATAGCCAAAGAATTAGCGTTAAATTTATAAATATTATTACAGAAATGGATTCACACCCAAAAGTAGGTAGGGTCACTCACTGACCCCACCCTTGAATTATAACTTCTTCAAATTTTTAATTATTGAATAAAAATTGACCAGAAAGTCACAGAATCACTATGGCACTTTTTATCAAAACTAATATTTGACATACATTATCAAATGTTGGTTTTACACCTAAATTTCAGTTGAAACTTAGGTTTTGTGTATATTTTATGAGTTACACATGAAAATGTGTTTTGTCACATTTCCCGCACACAGCCCTGCGTCCCTATACAGCCCCAGAGCAACTGCTTTACCTTGTACACACCATATTCCCACGCGCAGTTTATCTTGCCATGCACACAGCAGATCCTACCCCGCGCACAGTTGAATGGACTGATCTCCATGTCAGGATCCATCATGACTAATCTGACAACAGTTACTGCTCAGAATAGTTACAGCCTAGTAATGTCTACCTGGTGTATGTAATATAATGACATAAGCATGAACAATGATCTAAAAACCTTAAAAATCAAATAAAATTATTAATTAACTAATTTTAAAGAATTTTGAATTAAAAATAAAATGTTGAGAATCACCACAACAATGACTGATCCTAATCTTTGAAGACCAAAAAACATGCCAAGAATTGGTTGTAAAAATTATTGAAAATTATTATCATGATCAAACATTGATGAAAAATCCATAAACATACACTTCTGATTACTTTAGCTCAATAATAATAGGAAAAATCAGAGATCAGTGCAGAATGATTATATTAACAGATTAACTTATTAATTGCTCCTTCAGCTAAAAAAATGCAGAAAGACATCAGATCTGAGATCAGCAGAATTAAAGCACCCTGAGGATGTGCAAATTCTGCCCTGGCTGGCTTACTAGCCTTAGCCCTTGAGCCTCACCCTCTCTACACTCCCTGAGGAGGCTCTTTTCCACCTCAAAAAGGTATTTATACAGACCTCTTTGGACCTAGTGTTCCCCATCAGTTTTACCAGGAATTTATTATTATCAATCAGGCACTGTTTCATTCTTAATCAAGTGTTCATAAAGAGATAAGGAAGTATTTATGACTTAGTCTGAAGTATTATTATTATTTCAAAAACCAATCAACCTAATTCATTAAATTATGGTCAAGCAATCAACTCCATCTGCTCTGAAACCCTTTATCTGAACCTTTGCAGACTTTCTGTGGAATTATTGCTCAGAGTGAGTTTTTTACTTTCTTCCTTGGCCTTTCTGCTGTTTTTCCCAGCCATATTAGTGGATAGGTCCTTAGAAGGCACCCATCATCATTCCAACTTTTTTACACCGCCTAAGAAGGCCCCTTGAAAAGAGGTTGTTTGGCTGTAACAATCCCCAGTAGTAGAATACTGTGGCCAATAATTTTATAAAATATCAAAAACTCTTTTTAACCAAAACAAGTAAGCCTTGCACTAGCTCTCAAACTATCTATTATTTGAGCTTTTTAAGTGTTCATTTTTGGAATACTATTATTCAAGTATTTTATCAATCTCTGTAGTTAAAGGATTGTAAGTTTGCTGGTATCAGAGAGCTGAAAAGTAGATTGCTTCTAAAAGATGGCTTTATTTCTTTGCAGTACTGTGACCTCCTCCTCAGAAGACTTAGCTAATTTATTCATGGAATATTTATTTTTGAAACATGGTTTCCCCAACAATATAGTTAATGATCATGGATCTTTGTTTTTCTCTAGCTTCAGCAACTTGCTATGCCAGCATTTGAAGATCACTTGCAACTTATTGATGGCTTACCACCTGGAAAAAAATGGTAAAACAAAGAAATTAAATAATATACTCAAACAGAATCTTTGAATGCAAGTCTCCTATAACAGGACAACTGGTTGCAATGGCTTCCACTAGCCAAGTTTGCTGAAACAACTCCACTCATTCCTCCAGCAAACAGTTGCGCTGTTGGACTCTTTATGGAAGGACCCCAAATTTTAATTTTATTCATGTATCAACTTCTTAAACCGCTAACAATATCCCACTCTCAAACAATCTCTCAAATTGAAACTTGGATACAACCTTGAAGCAGTAAACAAGAAAACCAGCGCTTCAAGGAGCAAGCAGACCAAGTTTGCATTAAGGGACCAACCTTTGCAGTAGGAGATCAGGTATGGCTTGATGCTTGCAAAATTTGCAGTAATCAACCAGCCCCAAAACTCTCTGAGAATAAACTTGTTCCCTTCAATGTCAAATCAGTCATCTCTCCCAACGCTTTTGAAATTTCCTTACCTGGAAAATGGAAATGTATCCACCAGGTCTTTCATGTGTCTCTCCTAGAGCCAGCCCAAGTCCTATACCTGTGCAAGACTCATCCCCCTCCTGAACCAGTCAACGTCCAAGATAATTTAGAGTGGGAAGTAATTGATATTCTGGATTCCAGGTTACACAAAGAAAAACTTCAATACCTTCTCAAAAAGACTGGTCGAACAAAGATTTCACCTTGTGGGAACCAGCCCATCACCTTTGCAACTCCCCCAACTTGGTCCAAGACTTCCATGAAAACTATCCTTGCAAACCTTTCCAAGCTTAATTCTATCCCATCCAATCCCATTCCATTCCACATCTCCATTCCATTTCATACCTCAAAATTCCATCACATTTCCTATTTCATTCTTGTTTTTCATTTAATTTCTTTTGTTTTTTCATAACAATTCTTTATTTTTTAATTTCTAAAGCCTAACACTTTCTTGTTCCCTACCTTATTAAAAAAACATGTTTTCACTTCCCAAAAAAAATTATGTAATAACAATAATAATCAAAATCACTTATTCCAGTAAATATATATATATATATATAATACATGATAAATTTTCCTTAATCTATCATTTCAACTGTTCCAAATTCTCAGTCAACTCTCTTAACATTGATGTGAATTCTTCAAGATCTTCATCATTTGATAATCCAGACATCCATGGCAAAACATGAACCTGTGCAACCAACACCTCCCCAAAGATCTCCTCACAGCTTGCAATTTGATCCCTCTTTGGTTGGGCATTCCATTCATCCACTTCCAAGAGTTCTTTTTGGGCTCTCTCCCTTTGAATTTTCAACAAACCCTATCCAATATTTTCAGTCAACCATCTTGCATCAGTCTCAATTTATACCACAAATTTCAATTGGGCTCCCTTTCTTTGACCTTCCATTCCATTGCCCTCCATTCCCCCCTTTCCATTCCATTTCCTTCATCCCATTCCATCCAATTTCCTTCTTCATTTCCATTTCCTTCTTCCTGTTCCATCCTTTTTCCTTCTTCATTTACATTTCCTTCCTTCCTTGTTCCCTCTGCAATTTCTTTGACCCACCCTTTGCCTTGCACCTTGGATTCCACTTGATTCATCTGAAATTTGGTTGGTGGTGTATTGGTAGTTTACCTCCAGAATTGTGGAAATACTAAGAAGGACAACAATTTCATTTCATTAGTTTCATTCATTTATTTAGTTTTTCTCTAAAATCACTCACCTTTGTTCTGCACTCCAAGAAACGCAGCCTCTGATACTGGCAGAATGTGGTAATTCACACGCAGAGAAGACCTTTGACTTTTTAATTCACTTTTAGGCACCTAAGGATTATTGGACAAAGGCTTGCTATTTAACGGAAACAAGAAATTCACTTTCCAAAGACAACACTGCTTGAACTTGCCTCAAATACCATGGGCAGCCGTGCTTGTAACTAACCTCTCATTTTGAAGGATACATTTTTCACAATGGCAAGAGGAGGATGAAAAAATAATTAATTGAAATTTTTTCTAGCAATTAAGTATAATTAATAAGGTTATACAGCAAGTTAAATACTTTTGGAATAAATAGGAATTCATCTAGATGCTTGCAGGAGCTTGGGGCTTTATACCCAGGCAACTGTCACACTCCAAGGTTAAGGGTCAGTGTCTTCAACATTTCAAAATATCCCATTCCTCAGTACCATCTACCTCAGTCCATAATCATGACACAAATAAATCACAACATCAATGGTACCTTCCACTTACTACCTCTGGCTTGCGTGAAAACCTTTCAATCTTGTCAGCCCATTCTATACTTGAAAATATTTGCAGTTAACTTTAATCCAGTCAACCATCCATTCAAGCTTTGCTCTTCTACCTCTGGGTATCTCTAGCCCTTGGACTTTCAATCTTTGTCATGCAACTAAACCAGCTTGCACCCATGTCTAGATAGCCACATAAAATTTTAAGTTCTGCAAATGGATTAGCTTCCTTCTCTGAATAACTACATCCATCCATTTGCATGACTTTCAAATTTTGCTCCTTCAATTTCTCATCCATTACAGTCATGTACTCCAAGATTTTGATTGTCTTGCACCTGAACTAGGAACTTGGAAAAAATTGTACAGTTTATTTCATTTTCACAATTTTTTCTTTTCATTCATTGCATAATTTATCTTTAGCTGTAGACAACATTCCATTAGGTTGTATCTAGTCACCATTGGATTACCTTATAAGGACTATGCCTTCCTCCTGAAGGTTTTTTCCTCAGTTAGTTGATTTCATATGTTCTTGCATTTTATAAAACAATTTATCACATTGGGATTTGCCTGAGGTTCTGTTCATCAGAACATTTCATCCCTCTTGCTGTTTTTGAAGCCCTCAAACCATCCATTTTTTACTTTGTAGTTAGCCTTACTACTTTGCACTCAGCCTTGCATTTGCGCTCAAAATCATCTAAATATTTTCTAAAGTATTTGGGGTTATTTTGTGACACCAAAAATAACTTCATTATTTATTTTAAGCACTTGATCACTGATGAAAGTGTTTCTTGATAATAACTGATCAATTTTTGGGGGGAAACGCCAAAAAGGTGCAGGTGAAAAGGGATGGTGGAGAGGGTAAGGATTATAGGATAAGGCTGGAAAGCTATCCAGGGCTGATTTAGCACGTCTTTTTGGTGCTTTAAGCCAGCTAATCCTGGATATGTAGGATCTGTACATTATTTTACCTGAAGGATCTGTCATGTATTAATTTGGTATTTTGAGGATCCCACATGTATCTCAACTTTGTGCTATCATTATTTCATAAAAGTAATAATTTTTTTCTGTTCATTGATTTTCAATCACCTGCTTAACATTTTGATTATTTTTAATAATTTTTAAACAAACTCCTTGCTATGGTTTATAACCTTTAAAGTTTTAGATCTGTTAATTGTATGGGGATCTCTATTATTTGTTTTCTAAATCAATATAATCTATGATTTGCTTTTCTTTATTTTTATTTGAATAATCATATTTTTATATAATTCAATATGCATATGTCATGTTTTTACATATTCATGGGTTATCCTAGAGGCTTCTAGTGGTTACTGGGGGTACCTTCCATCATTTGAATTTAACAGCTCTGAAGTGTGGAGCTGTCTGATGTGCTGTGTGCAGGGATGGATCTTCTGTGTGTTGGAATCTTTCATGTGGGAATATGGCTAATTCAGACAGATTTTTAGCTAATTTATGCATGAATTTGAAGATTAAGTTGTGCAGAATGTGTGTAGGAATGCGGGGCTGCGTGTGGGAATTCCAACAAAACACATTTTTTCACTTAACTCTTAAAATATACACAACACCTCAGTTCTGAATTTTTTTTAGATGTGAAATCTATAAATTAGAACACATGTGAAATATTAAAGTTGCCAAAAGGTTACTGTAGTTGTGTTGTGGGATTTTGGGCAAATTTTGTTAATTTATTTAAAATATGGAGGAGTAATAATTCAGGGGTGAGGTCAGTGAGTGAACCTACTTAATTTTAGATGGGGAATCTAAATTTGTAATAATATTTATGAGATTCCTACTCATTTTTTGTAATTATGAATTATTTTGTGTTTTTTTTTTTCATTTTGGAACCTAGGCTGATTGCTCTGTAAAAAGTAGCAAGCTGACACTGGTAAGCTGTTTATTGATTTAGTAGGGGGTGTACTGCTTTCCATGATGGATATAAGAGTCTTTGTATCTGAATTATAATTTTTCTGATGTAATTGAATAAGTATTGATCAATTTCACAGATGCGCATTCATCCATCTCAAGCATATGTATAATATAGGAAATATGTCATGAGCTCCTGGTTCATAAGAAGGATCACTAGTATCACTAGGTAGAGCAGTCATGCTCATTCTTTCAGCAGTCTGGCGCTTTTCTCCGAATTTGTTGACTATGGTTATTTGTCCTACATACTGCTGTATAGCTATTTTTGCCTGAGAATATGCCTTCTTGGAGTTTTAATATCAATTAGAGTCCTAACAGCATTTCAATCAGTGATCACCAAAAAATTAGTACCTTCTAGGTAATGGTTAATTTTTTGCAGTCCCCAAGCCAGTGAAAGACATTCCATCTGACTGGCACCATATCTCTTCTCTGTATCTTTCACTTGTCTGTACAGGAAGAGTATGGCTCTTTCTGAAGGTTTTTCATTTACCACTACCTCTTGGTGTAAGGCAGCTCCTAGTCATTTCATACTAGCATCTATATAAATCTTAAATTGTTTATTGCAGTCAGTTTGAATTGAAACTGGAGCTGTTTTTATTGATTTCTTGAGTTCCTCATAGTTCTTTTGTATTTCATGAGTCATCTCAAACAGGATTATTTTGCAGATTTTGTATAAACTCTTTGTAAGTAAGGCATATTGGGGTATGTACTACCTGTAGTAACTGCAAAAACTTACAAAAGATAGGATTTCAGTTTTATTTCTGGGAATAGGTCTGTTCGTGACTACTGCTATCTTGCTTTTATCAGCTGTAAGGTTTAAATCAGAGACTATATTTCCTAAAGCTCTCAGTTCTCCTTATGCAAATTTGCACTTTTTCATTGATAATTTGAGTCCTAAAGCAGAATTATTCTTAAGGACTAGTCTTACCTTTTCCATTTGAGTTTCCCAATAATCAGAGTACATGATTAAATCATCAATACATACTATCATCCATCCTTTTCCGATTTATTTTCCTAGGACAATCTCCATCATCCTTTGAATGTGAGAAGGAGCATTCTTTTTTCAAAAGGGCATCCTGAATTATTAATGCATACTTCATTGGAATATGATTCTCAGGAACTTTCTGCTATCCAGAATGAATGATATCTGTTGGATCTCCAATTCCAGGAAACTTTCAGTCTTTTAGCTGCAGAGAGTGATTCAGTGGAAGAATATTAATATTCTTGAGAATAAACACATTTAAGACTCCCAGAAAGTAAATATGATTGGAGTAAGTGCAAGTTTTATATGTTTTGGTTAAATTTTTTTCATTATAATTAATAAATAATTTTT
This sequence comes from Puccinia polysora, assembly GCA_025617555.3. NCBI lineage: Eukaryota > Fungi > Basidiomycota > Pucciniomycetes > Pucciniales > Pucciniaceae > Puccinia > Puccinia polysora. The sequence continues at coordinate 25,246,219 of CM062646.1, read as the reverse complement.
AAATTAAGAGCAAAATTTTATACAGACTGATGTTCATTAACAGAACTCTTAAGGAGATCAACTTTGTACCTTGTACCCTGGAACAATGGGTTCCTTGTGACTTAAAAAATAGGGGTGATACCCAATAAAATGGTGGATATCTCTGGGCTATGGTAGCACCCAAGGCAAACCAGAAATGAAAAAATTACCAATCTGAGCATTAACCTTCTGGGTACCTGAAATTTTTCACATTTCCAGGGTTTCAGTTCAAAGTTTGTGGGTTTATTTATTTATATCAAAAGCAAATAGGAAAAATGATAATGAATTAAAAAAATACTTTCAGAGTTAGTCCATAAATACCTTTCTTATTGATTTATAAGAGCATCAAAACATTTTTCATGGGGTCTGGATTAGAACCGATGAATTTGGAGGGAAAAACATTGAAAAAGGTGCTGTATAGATACCTTTTTGGGGTAAAGAGAGTATTCTCAGGGCACATAGAGAGGTTCAGGCTCATTTTCTGAGGCTTGAAAGCCAGCCAGAGTTAGTTTAACATTTAATCTTGGTGCTATAGCTCAGCGTATCCTGGATCTGTAGGATATGTGCATCATTATAGCTGCAGAGTCAGGCTTTGTGTTAATTTTTTAATTTGATGATTCTGCACAAAACTCAATTTTGGGTCATTTTTAATCAAAAAGAGTGATTATTGATGGATTTTTATTGAATTTCTGTCATCTTTTGATAATTATGATGGTTTTCAATAATTCTCAGGCAGACTTCTTGATATATTTTGTGGTCTTCAAAGTTCTATATCTGTTAATTTTGTGGTGATCATTATTATTTTTTTTCAAGTATTTAAACTTTATAAGGTTAATTGATTCATTTTTTATATGAATTTTTAAGGCTTCAAAACCTCCTGCATGTGTATTTCACGTCATTACATATGCATGGTGGATCCAAGTGTGATGTAATTACTATGTGGTGAACCTTTTCAACACTGAAAGGTGTTGCGGGTCTGAAAGCTCCATTTGTGATCCTGTTGTGCATTGTGCATGTGACTCTTTGGATAATTTATGCATTACCTTCTCAATTTTTTCCAATTGGGAAAAATCCACTATGCATGCAGGATCCTATCTACTTTTGAAATGCACAGTTTAAGATACCAAGCTCACTTTGCATGCAAATCCTTGAATAATTTATGCATTTTCTTCTCAATTTATTCCAATTGGGACAAATCCACTAAGCATGCAGGATCTTGGCTACTTTTGGAGTGCACAGGTTGTGATTCCAAGCTTCTTGGGGGAATTTAGACAAAAGACATTTCCAAGTGTAACTCCTGAAATATAAAAAACACTCCAAATCTGACTGGACTTTAGTTTTGAAACATATATTTGAAAACACACATGCATTATTAAAATGGACAAAAAATCACAATGTTTTTGTTGTGGTTTTTGCACCAATTTTTATCAAATTATTAAAAATAATGAGGAGTTTTTGGAGTGCACAGGTTGTGATGCCAAGCTTCTTGGGGCAATTTAGACAAAAGACATTTCCAAGTGTAACTCCTGAAATATAAAAAACACTCCAAATCTGACTGGACTTTAGTTTTGAAACATATATTTGAAAACACACATGCATTATTAAAATGGACAAAAAATCACAATGTTTTTGTTGTGGTTTTTGCACCAATTTTTATCAAATTATTAAAAATAATGAGGAGTGAGAATTCAATGGTGGGTTCAGTGAGTGACCCTACCTACTTTTTGTTGGGAAATTCAAATATTTAATAATATTCATCAATCTACTAATCTTTCTTTGTTTTTATCATTTTTTATTACTTTTATTTCTTTTTTTCTTGTTTTGTTGGTACTTTGACAGATTTCTCTGTACATATTAGCAAGCTGAAATTAATTAACTCCAAGATATTTCTAGATCTGAAAAAAAATGAGCCTAGTATCTTTGACTTGCTTGGCAGATTCTCATTTGTATAGGTCAACCTTTAATGTTATTTTATTGTGGGCATTCATCTTTTTCAGCTGATTCATATTTGTATCTAAATAGTTAGAGTCTGAAATATTCTCCTTGAATCCTTTAATTTTTATTTTCAGGATCTTGCTGACTTTCCCTTTATCTTTTCTGTGGTCAGATTGAATAGGTATTTCATGTGAATGGAATTTTTCTCCAGTCCTGGGGTGAAAGTGTTTAATCAGGATTACTGGGCAGACTGGCTGTTTCCTGGAGAGTTCATCACTTAAGATAAATTCTACATCACTCTTTCCATGAAGCTTCTAGATGGTAAATTTTCCCACAATGGCAGTTCTGAGCTTCCTTTTGCCTGCTAGGTTGTTGAATTTGGTGGTGGAGACTAGGACTTGGTCTCTAATTTTGAAATCAGGATCCTTGTGATTTTTATTCCATCTCCATTGATTATACTCAAAAGAATCTTGAACACATCTTTCTGCATTTCTGCTAGACATGTCTTTCCTTTTCTTGAATTCTATGGAATTTGTGTGCATTCTAGCCAATTTTGTATGGAATTCATCATTTGGTAGTTTAGGGATCCATCCTATTTCTCAGATCTCAGGAGCTTCTTTTGTTGAAGAGTTTTTGCTACTGTTGTAAGTCATTTCTAGTAAATTCAAGAGGATGGCTCAGTCACAGCAGTATCATTCTTCATTTTTGTTTTCTAATCCAAAGCAGAAGAACCTTCTAGGCATTTCTTCTGAGGTTTGAATCATTCTTTCAGAAAATACATCTGTTTGAGAGTGATAGGCTGTTGAGAATTCCAGAGTGGTTCCTAAGATATCATGGAGATTTCTCCTAAGCTCAGAGTGAACTTGGGGTCTCCATCACTGATGATTATCTTGGGAACTCCTTCATCAGCAATAAGTCTATTCCAGAAGAGAAAATATACTTCCATTTCACTTTCTTCCTTGTGCTTGGTAGCTTTTTGAGGGAATCTGTCTATTATGAAGGGAACAGATTTATAGTAAGAAGCTCATCCAGGAGGTAATCCTGTCACAAATTCCATGTTGAGGACTTCCCATCGGTTTCTGGGTTCATAAATTGTTTGTAGAAGGCGGAATCTTTTTCCAGTAGTTCTGTTCAACCTTTGGAAAGTTTCACAACTGGAGACATATTGGATGATTAATTTTCTCTGATTGATCCCCCAAGAAGTTTTTTTTGACTTTGTAATAAATTCTCTGGGAAGAGAAGTGACCAGAGTAACAGTTATTGTGAAACTTGGCTAGCATGTGCTTGATACAACTGTTCCTGGTACACAATTCCAGTTGATTAGTAAACCATGTCCAGTTGTCAAGTGAGGAAGGACACAAAACAAGCAATCAAGACCCCTCTTCAATTGATTCAAGGCCACTCATGAATAGAATAAGGCCTCTCAAAAGGGGGTTGAAGGCCCCTTGACAATTGCTCAAGTGCACCCAAAAAGGGTAGGAAGTCCCCAGGACAAGTCAAGCGGCCACTGGGTTTTTTCACCCCCCCCCCCAAAAAAAAACAAGTTTGTGGGTGTAACTTTTTGTAGTAGGTTAAAAAAACTTTGATTCAATAAAACATAAAAAAAAAGTGAATTTCTTGGAAAACCTGGTAAAAAAACTGAGAACCAGTAAAAAAACCAGTGAGCCCAGAAATTCAAAAAATCATTCAGGATGTTTTAATATTGGAACAGTAATTGGTTGCATCTCTGAACTAACTCTGTAAAACTTTTGAAAATGATGAAACCATTTTAAGCTATGTTCTTCAGTAATTGTTTCATCAATAGCATGTTTGATGAGATCAACTAGTCGGGAACGTTGAAGCAAGGGTTTTCCTTTGACAAATGCTTTAAGAGTGTTAAAACTCAGCTCAATGGGGTTCAGAAATGGTGAGTAGGGTGGAAGAAATTCAAAATCAATATCATTGGTGGCCTTCAAAATATTTTCAAAATTTTCAACCTCTTCTCCTTTGTGAATTGGTGCATTATCAAGGATTAAAAGAGATGCTTTTTGGCATTTGGGTTGTAATCTGACCAGGAATCTAGAGAAGTCACTTTCATTCACACCTTGTTGCAGTTTTCCATCACTGTTGAAAATTTCATAGTAGATTTATCCTGTTTTGGAAAGTGCAGAAACCAAGGTGATCTGACTGAGCGTGGGGACTAGATTTAATACTTCTGGTTCACTTGTATGTACAAAATCAAGAAACCAATCAAAATTCAGTACACAAATTTAAAAATTCTTTAAAATAACTTGACTAGTGATTTAAATAAGGAATACCAGCAGATTAATATCCATGAGACCTTTGGGTATGAAGATCAAACCCAGTTTCATCAATAAAAACCACTTGTCTTTTCACATCAGTTGCACAATGGAGGATATAATCATGTCTTCTTTTTAAGTTTGAAATTTCATTCCATTTTTTGGGAATTGGATGGGCAACCTTCCAAGTTATATCAAATTCTTTGAGAACTCTTTGGATAGCTTGAGGTTAGCAAAATATTCCATTTTCAGTTTCAAGGTAGGCAGCCATTTACTTCAAAGTGATTGCTGATTGTTGTTCAATGTGTAAGAGTAAGTCAGAGAGAACATCCACTGTTATTTTTTTCTGGGCCCCTTGTGAACATTGACTATCTGGATTTCTTTGATTTTCATTATTGATGATGCATTGTACAGTGCTTTCAGAAACATCAAAGGTTTGGGAACCTTGCTTCTCAGTTTCTCCCTTCTTTAGAACATTCTCCTGGATGAGATTTTTCACTTTTTTGGTAACAGTCTGCTGTTTCAACCATGGCTTGGGCATATGGTCAGGTGGCTTTGAGCAATGGTCTTGAAGCCTCTCCAATCAGCTTTGAATTAACGTACGTGATCAGAGCTCTTCATTTTTCTTCTTGAGCTTGGAAGCAAGATGATTGATTTCCTCTTGAACTGCGTTTATTGAATCCAACTGCTGGGTTTCCATTGTTTCAACCAATTCAAGGCAAGAGATGGAGTTGGGATGAGACATTGTTTGGTATGTATTGATGAGTAATATTGCTAAGGATGGTGGCACACCTCATGGCCAATCCTGTTGACCACCAGCCTTTGCACCCTGGTCAACAGGCATTATTTTCTTGAAATCATGACATCATTTTTCACCTGAGCAAGACCCATCATCAAGCAAGCAAGGCTGCGAGACCCAGTAAACAAGTCTGCCCGACTCAATCAACTTGTCTTGTGGACATGTTTACCAGGAACAGTTTTATTTTTGTCTTGAGCTAGGACACTGACACTAGAGTGTTGGTTCCTATAGTATACCAAACCATCCCATAATTTCAATTAAACATCCCTAGATCTTGAATTCAAACAAACAAAACAGCTCAACCCCTCCAGAAAATTCAGAAATAAAACCAACACCTCAGAATCAGACAGCAAATGCAAAGAATCTTTGGAAAACAGTGAAGAAAAACTCAGTCAAGGATCAGTTGCAGAAAATGGTGAAGATAAATTTTCAAGCCAAAAACCAGGACAGGAAAGCCCCAAGAGCTCTCCAAATCCAGAAAGACAGTCTAATCCTTCCAGATAAAACCTTAGAGAAAGATATTCAAGATTCAAACCAGTCAAGTACACTTATCTCAGCACTCCCAATGAATTTTCAGAATACATCAAAACCAAGTTCAATACCATTGAGAAAATGGAAGTATGGGAAGATGCAACTATAATCCCTGACTCCTATCTGAATCCTTCATTATTCTCAATACCAAGCCTGCCACAGCCTCTTCCCCCAAAAAGAGAAAAGCCAGACAATTCATCCAGGGATTCAAACAGGTTCTGGGAATTGGCTTTGATGAAACTTTTTCTCCAACTGAAAAATTTACCACTCTTCTGAAACTTCTCATTCTTTCCATCTCCAAAAAGCTCTCCCACAGACAGTTTTATGTGAAGGATGAATTCCTGTATGCACCACTGAAGGAAAAAATATAAATCAAAACTCCCTCAGGCTTCCCAAGAACCTTCCCCTTCCTCAAACTGAAGAAATCTTTCTATGTTCTGAAGCAAGCTCCAGCCAACTGGCACAGTACTCTCACCAGCTGTCTCAAAGAAATCAAATATTCTCCATAAAAATCCAATCCCTTTCTCTATATCCACCAAGACTCCTCTTTCAGCTCCCTGATTCCAGGGAACTTGCTTTCCTTTAGCTACAGAAAGTGATATTGGTTTTGGAATAATAATATTTCAAAGAAATCACATAAAACTGTCGAATAATAAAAATGTGGTAAGAGCAAGTGTAAGGATTGTATTGGTTTGGTTAAAGGGTGATGTTAAATTCACAAATCCCAGTTGTGTGGGAGTTTTGTAGGGCCCTACAAGGCCCAATGAACGCTTGGGGGCCCATAAACGCGTCCAAGACGCCCGTGCAGACAAAAACACACGTCTAGATGCGCCCAAGTGGTTGTCTCAAACACATGCAACCCCTGGGGGGCATAAAAACCCTGTAAAAAGCGTATTTGAGCCGTGTACCCCCGTACATGGCGGTTTTGAGCCATTTTCAGGGGCACGCGGCCCCCTGGGGGTTGTGCCAAACTTTTTGGGTCCCCCTGGATCACATTTGGTTTCCATCAACCCAAATTTGGGATCAAAACTTACTATGTGGGACTGTTTTTCCACATCTAGCAATCATAAAGTGACACTAAAGTGAAATTAAAGTGAAGTCAAGTGAATTTAAAGTTACACTAGGAAACCGTGAATAAAAAATCCCTCAAAATTGATCTTTCTCAACTTGAAATTTTTCAAACTTGGTAGTTTTTTGATTTAAAGTTTGATTGAATACTGAAGTAGCATTGCATTTTTTTGCATTATTGGAACAGTGGCAAGCCCTCCTTTTAACATGGCCGTTTTCAATTTCTACATTAGTGCAATGAACAAAGCTGCGGAAAAGAAGAATTTGGGTAATAAATCATTGGAAGCCCCAATTGCATCCGCATAAAGGCTGAAAATTGAGGAACAAAATGTTTCACAAATGGACATGACCTCCAGTGGTGAGTAAAATTTTATGTTACTTGTCTTTGCCATGTTTAATTTGATTGAAACTGATGGAGTGCATTCCATAAAAAGAACCATGAAAATGTAACTATGACTATGTAAAAATGGTAGATCCACTTTCCCCACTTCCTGTGAGAGCTTTTCCTACTAGGGAGGATACACAAAAGTATTGTCAAACATGGGCAATGAAGCATGTTTACGCTTTAAACGTTTTCAACTCAAAGCGTGATATTAATGTGGATATAGCCTTTGATAGACATGGTTTGTACTCTGGGCAATTTCTTTCTAAATTTTCAAGGCAAAATCACACAAGATAGGTTGGTTGCAAGTTTTTAATTCATGAGAGTCACACAAAGGCGGATCCCGTGTGGAAAATCTCCTACAAAAATGAACAAAATAACAATGAACCATCTCCACACCCCTCAGTGCATCCTCACCTGAGGAGAATCTCTGGGGTAGCCTTAAAAATCTAAAAAAAGGCATGAATGAGGGCTAAATACAATTCAACTCAAAAGAAAATTGAGCAAGATTAATGGTGGCAAATATGTTGATGACCAAACAATTGATAACACTAAGTGTAAGGTAAAGCTTGAAGAACTGAATAGAAAAAGGGTTATGGTTGTCCTCTTTGAACAACTTGGTAATTCATTTTGGGTTCATTGAGCAAAATTCAGTGGAGAGGGTCACTTGGAGGCCCTATTCTTGGCTCACCCAGAGTCATTAAAGCTTTGCAAGAAATTCCATCATATAGCTGTGATGGATTTTACTTATAAGAAAGATAGTGAAAAATCCCCCTTTTGCATGTTGTAGGAATTACTTCCAACAAGAAAAATTTCACAAAAGCTCTTTTTTTTATAACAAGAGAAACGTTTGAGTTGTAAAGTTGGTCTGTAAATGCGCTAAAGGAGTTGGCTTATGATCCTGAGAGACTTCCCAAATTCTTTGTGATGGACCATGAAAAAGCTTTGATCTATGCTCTAGAAAAAAAACCTTCCCTGAGTCAAAAATACAGTGCTGTCAATGGAACTTTTCTAAAAACATACAAGCAAACTGTAAAGTGCACTTTAATAATGACATTGAAGGGTGGCAACACTTTATGTATCTGTGGGCTAAGTATGGGGTCTCAAAAACCAAGGAGGAGGAAAAGGGCAAGGATGCAGAACTTAAAGTAACTGCCAAATCACTTCCTCTAATTTTAATCTTCCTGTTTTTGGTTTGCTTAAATTATCACTTGTATAAAGTGTTTTTTGGAAGACCATGAGGATGTACTCAAGTATATGGATCATAATATCTTCTGCATAAAAGAGATGTTTTTAATGTCTTGGACTTGCAAAAACCCAGACTTTGTAAATAAAAAAACATCTTGGGTTGAAGGGGCCCATGCTACTCTCAAACAATTCCTTGCAAACGTTTTGGGAGACATGTTGGATGTTTGGCAAAACCTAGAGGGCACTGTTTCCAATCAAATTGAATTGTTTTGGGATGAGCTTTATAACTCTCAAAAAAACAGTTGAATAGTTATTCCTACTGAACTTTTATCATTGGGATACAAGGTGCCTTCACAAGAAATCAAACTTTTTGGGGATCAATTAGAGAGTTTAAAGCGGAACCATGATGGGGAAGTGTGCACCAAGTCATACTCAATGACTATGGTTTTGCCCTTTTCCCACCAAATAGGGGACCTACTAGTGTCAAGAGGCTCCGTTTTGTCTGAAGATTTTCATCCTCAGTGGAGGTTGGATTATGACCCTTGTAGCTCTAGTTCTGTAATGTGGTTTAAGTTGGATTGTTCAAATCACTTTGTGTTTAATGTTTTTTGATAAATGCTTTTTGAATGATGATTCCTACTTGACTAAAATGATGATTCCAACTTGACTAATATGTGATCCTTTTGAATTTTTAAAGGTTCATGTTGATAAAATGCTCAATGATTCTCAGTTACATGAGAACCTCAATGCAATGATCTTCAATAATCCTGATCAAGATTATTGTGGGCTGTTGAGCACTTGATGAAGGAGAAAGCCAATTATCAATCAAAGCCAAGACTTGGACCTGAAGTCTTGCAATCAAGCAGAGGCTTTCTGAAATTGACAGATACCCAGAAAGATCTTTCTCAATTTTAAAACATTGAAAAGGAACTTAAGCGGGCACCAAAGAAGAAAAGAAGAATTATTGTAAGTCTTTTCTTTTGTGAAAGGTTCATTTTTTGGGTTTAATGAACAGATTGAGAAATTTTTATAGTGAAAGTCAGGATTTTCATCTGAATTTTATAGTTCAGGGGAAGAGAAGGAAAGTTCATTGGGTTTGGTGCTATTGGAATCCAATTTCTTTAAAAAAAAAGAAGCAGATTCTGGCAGCTTGCTACTATTGCAGATCAAGGTGCAGAAGTAACAGAAATAACATGAAAATAATAATATTAAAATTAACCTCAGAAGCAGTAGGGAAACCATTAATATTATTGCAGAAATGGATTCTCCACCCAAAATTAGGTAGGGTCACTTTCCAACCCCACCCTTGAAATCCAAATCCTTACAGTTTTAAATAATTAAGAAAAGACAGACCAAAATACCACAGCATCAGTATGGTACCTTTTTGGCCAATTAGATATTTCACATTTATTGTCACGTATAGGTTTCACAACTAAAATTCAGTCAGAATTGAGGTGTTGTGTATATTTTAGGAGTTACAGACGTAAATGTGTTCTGTCACAATTGCCGCAAAAAGACGCGTCAGCCAATGCACCTGCGCAGGGCTGAGCTACAGCACTGTCACCCTTTCAAAGCCTTGTACACAGCCCCAGGCCTCTGACAAGTATGCAGCCGCGGGACTACAAGTTGACAAAGTGACAGGCGGCCTGAGAAACCTAGGTACTGCGTAAACATGCTACAACCTAAACGGGAACATTCTAAATATGTAATAAATGTTCCCCTGGATATTAGATAATCTTAAAATACATAAAATTATATAAAAATAACTAAATAACCTTTACACATATTTTTTATTAAATATAATTTAAAATACCAAGAATGTCGAAAATGAGATAATGACTACTTCTAAAAATATATTAAAATACTTTAATATTCAATTATGAGAACTACAAGACATCAGTATTTTCATGACATACTAAGAAAGCCAATGATGTAAAAATATCACATAAATACGCATGACTTATATTTTTAAATAATTATTTTAGTAAATCAACTAAAATTCGAAAATAAGGAGTAAAATCAATGTCATGAGTTTACTCCAATTATTTCATACATAATGAGAACTCACCTGACATCAGACTATCCATAGAAATGTCTATTAAATAATTATTAACTTACTGGGAACATTTGCTGAGGATAATTAATTAAATAATAAATAAAATGGAAAAATTAGTGTTATTCACATGTCCAAACATCAACTATAAAGTAGAATAATTCCCATACCCTGTGGAATTAGATGTGACCCGTGCTTTAGCACCAAGAAAACGTGAGAGGCCGCCACTGGTTACACTTCCAGCCTCAGTGTCTGTCCCTTTGAGCCCCTGTACCCCTCAGAAGGACAATATTAGGAATCAAAAATCTATAGATAAAGATCTCTTTTGAGGATATTGATACCCAGAGACCCAGTTATATTTACATCCAGACACCATGCCAAGGTAATCGAATACTTATAACAGATAATTAAGTGATTTATGGCCTTAGTCTGATTAATAATATTCATCCACAACCCTTTTGATCAATTTAAAACTGCTGAAAAACCTTTTAACCCCAGTAACAGGTTTAACCCATCAGTGCACGTCCCAAAAAGGTACCCAAAGGATTTAATAACATACCATTGAGTCTTATTATCCTTTCTCTGCTTTTTCAGCTAATTTACAAAGCCCTGCCACTCCACCGTGTATTTTATATACATATTATGTTTGGGCAATATATCCTTTAATATAAATTAAAGGTTCCAAAGTAACCAGATCTACTTGTTTTCTTGCTGAAATCCCTGAAGATGTTGGAATTCTGGCAACTTGTGACCTCATTCCTATCTCAATGAATTACAAAATAAATCACTAAATAAAAACTACTTCAAGTCTAAGTTGTTCTCCGGTATTACGGGACTCATAAATGTAGTATGTTATGATTAAAAATGTCTCTCATATCTCTAATCAGTTGTCCCTCTTGCTGTTTGAATATTTCAAGGTCAAGTTATGAATATGTCTGAAGGAATGCTAGTCTGAGTAGTCTGATTATCCTTCTATGATCAAATCTTGTAGCCATGAGCCCTGGTAACTGTTCATCTATAGGTCTTCTTATCTCTAATGACCTCCTTTCATTTCATAGTCTCTCTTAACTATAATGTCTGTTTGATGTGTCAGATCAACTTGAATTAACGCCTCATCTGTCTGTGATCTCCACTCTTCTTTTGTCACTCTCATGTCCTGTCTTATGTCCTTGAAGTGTCTCTGACTTGTGCTTTGTGTGTCACTGATTATGTGGTATCTCTCTGATCATTATTTCATTCATTATTCATCATATTTCTTATTGCCCGTACCACAAGTTGGTCTGTGCTTCTTTGGCTTGTATCTAGTCTATTTTAAACCAAGTACTAGTCCAGCCAATTGATCTTTATCTGTTCTTCCCTACATTGAACCGGAGTGCCCCCTTGACTCCCAAGATCCGCTCCTCTTGGCTTCACAAGATCTTTCCTCACCTCCTCTTAAGTGTTTCAACCGGAGCCTCAAACTCAAAACTCCACAGAAGAGAGGTGTTAAAGATCCCCAATTTAATTGTGGGCCCTCTGTTAAATTATTTAAAAATCAATTCATTAATATTGATTTATAACATTAAACCATATCCAAACAAATTAACCTTGCAATAAGCTTTATCCAAATATTCTTTAGATTTTTGCTGAATTTATTGAATAATATATCTATTATTTATTCTATCACCTCTGGTAGCTAAAGGATAGCAATGAGGTTGGCATCCAGGAGGCTGACAGATGCAATGGAGGATTGAAACAGAAGCTCATCATTGGTGAGTTGTGATTCCTTTAATGAAATCAGAATTTTGGCTGACTACTTTTTGATTTTAAGAAGTAAATTCACTCAATCAAATACCTGAGAAATTAAATAAGTTCTTAGGTGAGACTTGGGACCCAGTTTGTGAAGGAAATTGTGGTTTTAGAGTCATTGATAAATCACTTGGGTATGATGATGATGGATGGTTCAAATTTCTAAAAGCAATGCTTGAAACATTGAGGGAAAATAAAGGGTGCTATTCTATGATCCTTGGCGGCATTAAAGATTTTGAAAAGATAGAACAAATACTTGATATCAATGACATCAATGGAAGATTCCCTGTTTGAAATGGCTTTCAAATCTTGACATGGTTCAAATAACAGCTGATTCTTATGGAAGAACAATATGTTTCATTTCATTGGAATCATGTTTTTCTTTTCCTCCTATGAAAATTTGTGTAAAAGAACAATCAGATCCTATGCTCATTTGCTTTGTTAACAATAACCATTGGGTCCAGCTTTTACTTAAGGGAGATGTGATTCCAATCCTGCCCATAGTTTCCAAACCACATTTCATTATTTCTAAAAAAGCAGCTTTTTGGGTTGATCACCTCAAAGATCAAATTGAGTTTTATTCTAACTTATGGATTAATTTCATCATTTGGGTTGGGTCTAAAATTCTGATGTTGCAATTCTATTAATATAAAAGGTTATCACCATTTGAACATCCTTATGTTGATTGTTTTGAGTTGAAATAATTATCAAGAGTGTTTTGAATTAAATTTTAGAGGTAAGTCAAATCAAGTTGTGTTGGGCTGATACCATCACAAGCTCAACTTGTGTTTAAGCTTGTGATGGGATCTGCTTAACACAATTTGAACTTGTTTTTTTTTGGTGTTTTTACTTTAGGGCTGGTCAAAATACTTTTATTTTTTTGGCACTTTTACTTTAGGGCTGGTCAAAAGACTTCTTATATTTTTTGGCTGGTCAAAAGACTGTTATTTTTTGTAAATTTTACTTGAGGGCTGGTCAAAAGACTTCTTGCATTTTTTGGCACTTTTACTTTAGGGATAGTCAGGTTGGACTTGAATTTTTTACTTGAATCTGAAGACAACCAGTTGGTTGTCTTCAGTGTTTATTGTTTTTATTTTTATTTATTTATCTTTAATTATTTTTATTTATTTTTTGGTTGATTTCTGTTTTTTTTTTTTTTTTGTATTTTTATTCAGTTTATTTAGGTTTATTTTATACCATTTATTTATTTTGATTTTTGATTTTTTCTGCTCACCAGACTGGTAGCTGTGTGGCATGGCTACACAACTACATTTGAGCTGTGTAGAGCCCCACACGACTTGAATGTGGTTGGTATGGCCGTGTGGAATGGTAACGCGACTACATTTGAGCCATTTGGGGCTCTACATGGCTTGAATTTATCCTTGCGGCCACCACATGGTGAACCAGTGCCATGTGGAGTACAGCCCAACCACACTCAAATTGTGTGGGGTCTGCACAACTCAGGTGTAGCTGTGTAGCCATGCCACAAGGCTCAAATGAGCCATGAATTCAATATCACCCTTGGTTAAAACGTTTTTCAATATTTTTTCAAGAGGGGCCACAGTTTAGAAAAAACTGGGGATCTTTAAAGTTACACAACCTCTCTTCAGGGGGTCACTTTTTGTCAGCTCTCTGATACCAGGAAGATTGCAGTCCTTTAGCTACAGAGAGTGATAAAAATACTGGAATAATAATAATAATAATAATTCCAAAACTAAACGCTTAGAGGGTCAAATAAACAATATAATTAGAGCAGTTGCAAGGTTTAATTGCTTTGGTAATAGAAGGTTTTCAATATGTATATAAAAGAGGGGCCACAGTATTATACTACTGGGGGTCTTTACAGACAAAGCAACCTCTCTTCAAGGGGCCTCCTTAGGCAGTTTAAGAACCTTGGAATGAAGATGGGTGCCTTAGAATGGGCTTATTCCACTAATGACCGGGCATAACACCAAACTGGCCTAGACAGGAAGGGAAACATTCACTCTGAGCACTATATCACAAAAATCCTGCAATAATAGGAAGGGTTTCAGAGCAGATGGAGTGGATTGCCTGACTAAACTTCAAGGGTTGATTGGTTTTTAAGAAATGAATAATAATACTACAGACTTGGTCATAAATCACTTGCTTAGACTCTTCATAAGCACTTGAATAACAATGACACCGTGTCTGATTGATGATAATAATTCCTGATAAACGAATGATGGAATAATGGATCCAAAGAGGTCTGTATCAATATCTTTTTGGGGTGATTTTGAGCTTCTCAGGGCGCGTAAAGAGAGTTCTGCCCATGGGCTGAGGCTGGAAAGCCAGTCAGAGAAAGATAAGCACGTCCACTTGGTGCTGTTAATCAGCTAACCTTAGATCTGCTGGATTTATTTAATATTTTAGCCACAGGATCTGTTAATCTATTATGGCTTAAGTTTGATCATTCTGCACTCATCCTTCATTTGTACTACTATTATTGCTTTAAAGTGAACAGATGTGGATGCTTACTGATTTTTCATCATCTGCGTATTACTTAGATAGTTTTTAATAATTTTTATGAAAACTCCTTGTAGTGTTTTGTGGTCTTCAAAGATCACAGTCAATTATTTACGTGGTAATCCTTGATCTGTTAATTTATTATTAATAAATGTTCTAAACTTAATTTTTATTAATTTTAATTAAGTGTTGATATTTTTAGATTATTACTAATGCATATTTCAACTTGTAAAATATGCCAGGCAACCCTAATTTGGTTTTAGCTCTTCTGAGTGGTACCTGGTTGTCAGATTAGTCACAATGGATCCAGACGCGGGGATCAGTCAGTTAAGATGCGCGCGGGGTAGGATCCGCTGCGTGGGTGGCAGAACTTAGCTGCGCGCGGGTCTCTAGTACGCGGGAAACTGCTACTATGAGTACGTAGGGGTATGTAATGATGCGGGGCTGCGCGCGGGAATTGTGACATAACACATTTCCGCATGTAACTCCTAAAATATACACAACACCTCAATTCTGAGTGAATTTTAGGTGTAAACCCTATACGTGACAACACGTGTGAAATGTTAGAATGGCCAAAAGGTGCCATACTAGTGTTGTAATTTTTAATACTTTTCTTTTTAATTATTTTAAAAATGTAAGGACTTGGATTTCAAGGGTGGGGTCAGTGAGTGACCCTACCTAATTTTGGGTGAGGAATCCATTTCTGTAATAATATTCATGGATTTCTCACTCCTTTTTTTTTAATTTATATTTTCTTATTTTTTATAGTTTTGTGTTTCTATGACAGGTTGCTCTGTACATTGTAGCAATCTGACATTCCCCCACTCCATGATATGTCTATATCTGAAAAAAAATTCTGTTTCAATGGCTTCTGCTGGCTCTGTAGTTCCTTAGGTGTATGGGTCCATCAGGGATATTGTGTTCAGGAAACCATTCAGCATTCTACAATCTCCAACTATCCTTGACTTATCATTATGCCAAGCTATAATTACTGGGGTAGTGATATCCACTTGTTCATTGGGTCCTACTTTCCTTAAGACTTGTAAGTCAATCAACTCTTGAATATGAGTTTCCAGAGCAGCTCTAGATTCTGGAATACAAGGGTAAGCAGGTCTCCTGAGGTTAAGTTGGTAAGGAGGCTTAATGGTTAGAGTCAGAATCATATCATGTCCTTTGATGTTACCAATGGGGTGATCCTTGGTACAGGAATCATTCTGATTTTCAAAGAATACTTGTAGGATGTCCTTTTCTTGTTCTTCATTAAGCAGAGAATTCAAATCTGCTTGAGAGAAGTATTCTTATGTCCAGAGAAGACTCAATACTTCCTTCAATAAAATTGATGGGGTTAGTGATCATCAAATCATACTCAGAAAGTGATCCATCAGTATCATCAAGGTGAGGGTCAGGATTATAATACCCTTTTCCTTCAATAGGATTAATCTTTTTCCTAGGTAGAGGACAATCAGGTTTTACATGTCCTGTTTGTTTACAGTTCCAACATGCTTTTTACTTTGACTCTAAAGTCTTCTTGACCTCAAAGTTGGTTGGATTAGTGGCAGGGTACTCCTTAGTTTTGGCAGTATACCCTTCCCTATCCCTAGTATTTTGTTCCCTGGGGAGTCTGTTGACTCTCTTATCAAGACCATTCATATCAATAGTCTCTTCAAACACATCTATTAGGGTAGAAAGATAAGAATCCATAGGCATCCTGCACCTTACACTTTGGTTGATTTGTCCAGGACATAAGTTGAGAAGTCTTTCATTGACTTCTTCTTTATTTTTATCCCGGTAAAAACAGTCTAACCTCATTTTCTGGTCTAAGAACCACTTATGAGTTTTGTCCTTGGATGGATCAAAATGGGAGGTTTCAAAAGTTTTCATCATCTTTCTTTTCCAAATCCTGGTACCAAATTGTACTTTGATCAATTCTTTCAAAAGGATAAAGTTCCAACTTCTTCCCTTTTATTTATAAACCAATCAAGAGCCACTCCTTCAAACAGTCTGGGCAATCTTACCACAGCTATTGCATCAGGGAGTTCATAAGAAGCAAGGTTGTAATAAATAAATTTAATGAAACTGACATGGTTGTATTCTCCTTCTCCAGATAATTTAGGCCATTCAGTAATGGGAGGAAGTAACTTCAAAGCCTGTTCCACTTCAGGAGTAGGACTTTGCCTAAAATATTTATCCCTAGTTGTCCTAGTTCTTGCAGGAACACTAGGAGTACTGGTGAACCTAGTAGGTCTAGTTTCTTCCGGGTCAATGACTGGGGAGTTAGTAGAATTGACTTTAAGATCTCTGAGATCATTCTTAATCATACCTAACTCTAAATCAAGTTTGTTGTTTAGTAAATCAATTTTGTTAATCAGGTGAGCTGAAGGATTAGGACTAGTTTTCTTAAATTCCTCCTTAAGCTGGTTCATGGTTGCAAGAATATTTTCCTGAAGAATTGATTGGTTATCATCAATATGTTTCATCAGGTCCAACTTTCTAGATTTTATACTATCCTTGTTTGCTGTATTTCTAACTCATCAATTCTCATAGTCTGAGACTGGGTATCAATCACTCTGAAAATACTCAGACTCAATTTGTCCAATTGTTGATAAACTTTGTCAAAACATTGGCTTATAACCCTATAACTGTGAGACACATTTACAGAAAAGCTATTAAGAGCTTCTACATCTAATTGTGGTACACCTTTTTCCACTTCTGGTCTAGGGATATTATGCTGTCCCAATCCTTGGGGTTCCTTAACTTCTGATGGGCTGAGGACCTCTTCTTTTTGAGGTCCTTTCCTGTTTAAGGAAGCTAACTGATCACAAGGATTCCAGTTCTGCACGTAGCCTTCTACCTCTTTTGTTTGGATCAACCTTTGCAGAGAAGTCTGAGATTTCTTTTCCAGAGAAATAGCTCTTCTCATACCTGGCTGATCCTCCTGAGTCTGAGCCAGTTTGAATTTTTCCCAATAGCTTACGTGCTCTTTCACTAATACCTTGACTCGTTCCTCCTTGGTTGAGTCCAGATGGGGTGGCATAGGAGGACCAGTATCCTCCTGGGATAACTTGTTGGGCAATGGATGGTTCTCCAACGCTCTGTTGGTCGAGTTGGTGGCCGCGGGTGTTGCCATTGTTGTCCCTTGTGATGCTATGGTCACTGTTTCAAGCCCCCTCATTGTTCTCACAACTGGATTCCTTGCGCGTACAGGTTCCTCCGGGCAGAGATCCATACAATGGGGCTTTACCTGTTGCACCTGTTTTGGTACATAGCACCAAAATAAATGAGTAAGTCTTTTTGTCAAAACTTTTGAGAAAAGACTTAAAAATATAAAAAACAATATTTTTTGTGTATTTATATTTTTAATAATTTTTTTATGTATATTTTAACTCACTTGAAGTTAAATTCAAGGGTACCAACACTTGGTTGGGATCACAACTGTCCTTGGGGGGTATTCCAATGGGGTCTGAGTGAGTTCCAATCAGATCCTGGGATAAATCCAAGGGTAAGTCCAAGGTTACATTGTCTGGGACGTCCTCTAGGAGTTCCTGGTCAATGAGATCACCAAATACCAAATCAACTGAGATGGATAAAGACAAAAAATATGAGTTTAATATTCTTTTTGTGTTTTTACGTGGCAAGATGATGGTTTTAGAAAAATAATCACTTATATTAGTTTTGGATTTTTCTTTATCTTCAGGATACTTTAGTTTATAAATATAAAGCTTCCTTTTATAAATTTTCCACTCCTTATATTGCCTTAATAAAGAATTGAAATTGATAATTCTTTCAAGCTCAAGTTCTTTGTCCTTTTTAACCTGCTTTTTATAATAAAGCAATTTCTCTTGTTGTTGCTCAAGAGTTATAATAACTGGGACAAAGTTACAGAGTTTTTCTTCTTTTTTCTTTTTAAGAAGGTTCAAATAATAATTGATCAATTCTCCATTGGTCTTAAGATCCACTAGAGAAACAAATTATCAAAAATATATGTTATAAGTATTTTAACTTATTTTTTTTTAAAAAAAATAGACTGGTCCAAGGAATAAATAATGAAAGATTAATTATTTAAGGATAATTCCCGGCCAGACCCCCAGTTGTTAGCTCTCTAATACCAGGAACCTTGCAGTCCTTTAGCTACAGAGAGTGATAAAAATACTGGAATAATAATAATAATAATTCCAAAATAAATGCTTAGAGGCTCAAATGAATAATATAATAAGAGCAGTTGCAAGGTTTAATTGGTTTGGTAATAAACGGTTTTCAATATGTATATAAATGAGGGGCCACATTATTATACTACTGGGGGTCTTTACAGACAAAGCAACCTCTCTTCAAGGGGCCTCCTTAGGCACTTTAAGAACCTTGGAATGAAGATGGGTGCCTTAGAAAGGGCTTAATCCACTAATGGCCAGGCATAACACCACACTGGCCTAGATGGGAAGGGAAACACTCACTCTGAGCACTTTATCACGAAAATCCTTCAATAATAGGAAGGGTTTCAGAGCAGATGGAGTGGATTGCCTGACTAAACTTCAAGGGTTGATTGGTTTTTAAGAAATGAATAATAATACTACAGACTTGGTCATAAATCACTTGCTTAGACTCTTCATAAGCACTTGAATAACAATGACACCGTGTCTGATTGATAATAATAATTCCTGAAAAACTGATGATGGAATAATGGATCCAAAGAGGTCTGTATAAATACCTTTTTGGGGTGATTTTGAGCTTCTCACGGCGTGTAGAGAGAGTTATGCTCATGGGCTGAGGCTGGAAAGCCAGTCAGAGAAAGATTGGCACTTCCACTTGGTGCTTTTAATCAGCTAACCTTAGATCTGCTGGATTTCTGTACTATTTTAGCCACAGGATCTGTTCATACATTATGGCGTAAATTTGATCATTCTGCACTCATCCTTCATTTTTACTATTATTATTGCTTTAAAGTGAACATATGTGGATGTTTACTGATTTTTCATCATCTGCGGATCACGTAGAGAGTTTTTAATAATTTTTATGAACACTCCTTGTAGTGTTTTGTGGTCTTCAAAGATCAGAGTCAATGATTTACATGGTAATCCTTGATCTTTTAATTTATTATTAAAATATGTTCTAAACTTAATTTTTATTAATTTTAATTAAGTTTTGATCTTTTTAGATCATTACTAATGCATATGTCAACTTGTTACATATGCCAGGCAACCCTAATTTGGTTTTAGCTCTTCTGAGTGGTACCTGGTTGTCAGATTAGTCACAATGGATCCAGACGCGGGGATCAGTCAGTTAAGATGCGCGCGGGGTAGGATCCGCTGCGTGCGTGGCAGAACTTAGCTTCGCGCAGGTCTCTAGTACGCGGGAAACTGCTACTATGAGTACGTAGGGGTATGTAATGATGCAGGGCTGCGCGCGGGAATGGTGACATAACACATTTCCGCGTGTAACTCCTAAAATATACACAACACCTCAATTCTGAGTGAATTTTAGGTGTAAACCCTATAATTGACAGCATGTGTGAAATTTTAGAATGGCCAAAAGGTGCCATACTGGTGTTGTAATTTTTAGTACTTTTCTTTTTAATTATTTTAAAAATTTAAGGACTTGGATTTAAAGGGTGGAGTCAGTGAGTGACCCTACCTAATTTTGGGTGAGGAATCTACTTCTGTAAAAATATTTATTGATTCCTCACTTCTTCTTTTTTTAATTGAGATATTCTTATTTTTTATAGTTTTGTGTTGCTATGACAGGTTGCTCTGTACATAGTAGCAAGCTGACTCTTTGGAAAGTATAAGACCCTGGACAATGGGTTCCTTCAGAATTACTTAAAAGGGTTAACACCCAAGGGACTGGCCCTGTTTCTGGGCACAATGAAACAGAGGAATATGTAGGGAGTAATAGACTGACTTTGAATTAATTGGTGTAACACTCCAAATGGTGCTGGTTTTTGGCAGTTCTGCGGAGGGGAAAGGTGCTTTTTTAGGCTGCCCTCCTGAGTGTTACAAAAATATTTATATGTAAACAGACTCAAGATCCAGAACCTTGTATATGTAGAATCAGGGAGAAGGGATAACTTTGTAGTTAAAAACAGCAAGGAAGAAAAAACACTCTGAGACAAGAGGGTAAGGGAAATGCTTGAAAAAAATACGTTTTAGTCTGTTTCAGAGTTCAATAGAACAGTGCAGTTGAAAGTAACAGCACCCACAAGTCAATAGCTCTGGTTATAACAAGAGGCTCATGAAAGATCAACTCAATCCAAACCCTCCTCCAAGGTCTCAATGAACCTTCCCAACTTAGACAATCAATTGCTTGAAGGTACAAGGAGGGTACCAGATAACTGTGGGAGGCTGTACTTACAATGCAACTTGTCTATGAAGTTCCAAAGCAGGACAATGACACAGTTGATCAAAAATAACCCAACACTTCTCAAGGGACTTAAGAGTAGTGTGTTGGAATGCAACTATCACAAAAATACAGGGAGGCTTAATACTCCGGGTTAAAACTTAATAGACCTCTTAATCAAACATGACTGTTTCAAAAAGAAAATCAAATGAATTATCAAGACCAAAGTGGTCTGAGAAAAGGATCAAAGGAGTGATTTAACACACTCAATAATTCAACCAAATGAATTCTTCTTCAACCAGAAAGGCTATTGGTTGGTGATAAGGATGAGGAACAGGTGATAATCAATAGATATATCCAGCTTTATGATGATGATGATGATGAAAATGATGAGACACACAGGGGGATACCCTTATTTATTGATCACGAGATTAGAAAATGGAGGGATAAATAGATAGATGTTCCTGGAAAAAGCGGGGGAGAGCCCCTGCTTTTATGCGCAAAAGGCCCTGCAAACTTCTTAGAAGATATAACTACAAATGAGGGTTTATTTTTTTTTTTTTTGGGTGATGTTAAATTCACGGCTCCAACCTCACGGTAGTTTTTCAGGGACCTCCAGGGCTCAAATGAGTTGTGGGGGCCCAAAGACGACTACAAAGGGCCGTTTCAAACGCGCGGTACCCCCAAGTGGTCGTGTAGGAGCCGTGTTTGGTGGCGCATGACCCCCCCGGAAGTTGTGCCAGAATTTTGGGCACTGTCAGCTTGCTACTATTGCAGAGCAAGCTGCAAAAGTGACAGAAATAACATAATAATAATAATAAAATTAACCTAAGAAGGAATAGAGAAGCCATAAATATTATTACAAAAATGGATTCTCCAACCAGAATAAGGTAGGGTCACTCACTGACCCCACCCTTGAAATCCAACTCCTTATATTTTTAAATAATTAAGGAATAAAAGACCAAAATACCATGGCACCACAATTGATTTTTTTGGAAAATTTAATATTTCACGTGTATTGTCACGTATAGGTTTCACACCTAAAATTCAGTCAGAATTGAGGTGTTTTGTATATTTTAGGAGTTACAGACAGAAATTTGTTCTGTCACAATTCCCGCATGCAGCCGCGGCAGCCAATGAATACGCGCGCGGATGAGCTACAGCTCTGTCACTCCATCAAAGTTGTGTATGCAGCACCAGGCCTCTGACAAGTACGCAGCCGCGGGACTATGGGTTGAAAAAGTGATAGGCAGCCTGAGAGACTTAGGTACTGCGTAAACATGCTACAACCCACACAGGAACATTCTAAATATGTAATAAATGTTCCCATGGATAGTAGATAGTCTAAAAGTAAATAAAATCATATAAAAATACTTAAATATCCTGTATACATATTTTTTATTGAATATATAATTCAAAGTACCAAAAATGTCTAAAATAAGACAATGACAAATTCTAAAAATATATTAAAATACTTTAATATACTATTATAAGAATTTCTAGACATCAATATTTTTTTGACATACTAAGAAAACTAATGATGTAAAAATATTTCATGAATACCCAAGACTTATATTTTGAAGTAATTATTTTAGTAAATCAACGTAAATATGAAAATAAGGAGTAAAATCAATATCATGACTTTACTCCAATTATTTAATACATAATGAGAACTCACCTCACATCACAATATCCGTAGGAATGTCTATTAAAATAATGATTAACTTACTGGGAACATTTACTAAGGATAATTAATTAAATAATACATTAAAAGGACAGATTATTGTTATTCACACGCCCAAACATCAATTATAAAGTAGAATAATTCCCATACCCTGTGGAATTAGATGCTACCCGTGCTACTGCACCAAGAAGACGTGACAGGCTACCATTGAGTACCCCGCTAGCCTCAGTGTTGGTCCCTTTGAGCCCCTGTACCCCTCAGAAGGACAATATTGGGATTTCAAAAGCTATAAATAAAGAGCTCTTTTGAGGATATTGATAACCAGAGAACCAGTTCTATTTATATCCAGAAACCATGCTAAGGTAATCAAATACTTATAAGAGATAAGCAAGTGATTTATGGCTTAGTCTGATTAATAATATCGGTCCTGAACCTCTTTTTATTAATTTAAACTGCTGAACAACCTTATAAGCCCAGTATACAGGTTTAACCCATCAGTGCATGTCCCAAACAGATACCCTAAGGATTTGATAATAAACCAGTGAGTTTTATCATCCTTTCTCTGTCGTGGCAGCTTGGTTACAAAGCCCTGCCACTCCACCTTGTATTTTATATACATATTATCTTTGGGAAAAATATCCTTTAAACTAAAGAGTCCAAAGTAACCAGGACTATGTGTTTTCAAACTGAATTCCCTGAAGAGAGGTGTTAAGGATCCCCAATATAATTGTGGCCCATCTATAAAAATATTTAATAATCAATTTAACTATATTGATTTACAACAATAAACCATAACCAAACCAATTAACCTTGCAATAAGCTTTATCCAGATATTTTATGGATTTTTTCTGCATTTATTAAATAATATATTTATTACTTATTCTATCACCTCTGGTAGCTAAAGGATAGCAAGTTTCTTGGCATCCAGAAGGCTCACAGGCACCCCCTGGACCACACTTGGGTTCTGTCAACCCAAATTATGGATTAACGCATACTTTGTGGGACTGTTGTTCCACACCTAGCAATCCCAAAGAGACATTAAAGTGAAAACAATTTGAAATTAAAGCAAAAAATGAAATCATAAATCATATGAAATTCTGCAAACAATTCTTTGTCAACTTGAAAGTGAGAAAACTTTGTTTGTTCAATTGAAAGTTGGATTGAATACTGAAGTATACCATTGCATTTTTTTGCATGTGAACATTTGCAAGCCCTCCTTCTTCTGACAAGGCTTTGTTGAAGGTCTACATTGATAGTACCATCAACAAAGCTTTGGAAGAAGAAAAAAAGGATTTGGGTAATGAAACATTGGAAGCCCCAATTGCATCCTCATCAAGGGCGACAATTGAGGAACAAAATTTTTCACAGTTGGATTTGACTTCTGGTCATGAGTCACATTTTATGTTACTTCATCTTTGCCTTATTTAATTTCATTGAAACTGATGGAGTGTATTCCATCAATATAACTATTCAACTATGGAAGATCCACTTGACCCACCTCCCTTGAGAGCTTTTCCTACTAGGGAAGAGGCAAAAAACTATTTTCAAACATGGGCAATTAGCATGGTTATGCTTTAACAGTTTTCAACTCAAAGAGTGACCAATATGTGGATTTAGCCTATGATAGACGTGGTTCCTGTTCAGGAAATTTTCTTACCAAACGGTCTAGACAAACTCACAAAAGGAAGTTTGGGTACAAGTTTTTAATCCATGAAATTCACAGAAAGGCAGACCCCTTGTGGCGCCTCTCCTACAAAGAAACACAAAATAACCATCAACCATCTGAATATCCCTCTGTGAATCCTCAACTGAGGAGAATCTTGGGGGTGGCCTTAGACAATCTAGTAGAAGGCATGAATGATTGGCTCAATATTTTACAACTGAAGGGAAATTTGAGCAAACTTGATGGGGGGGATTATGTTGATGACCAAACAATCTATAACACTAAGCAGAAGGTAACCCTTGCAGAACTAAAGGTAAAAAGTGTTATGGAGGTACTCTATGAACAGCTTGAAGAAACAAGTTGGATTCACTGGTCAAAGTTCAGTGGAGTGGGTCACTTGGAGGCCCTGTACTTAGCACATCCTGAGGCAGTAAAGCTTTCAAAACAATTCCATCATATTGCTATTTTGGATTGTACTTAAAAGACAAATAAGTACAAAAACCCACTATTGTATGTTGTAGTAATGACAGCCAATTGCAAAACTTTCACAAAAGTTCTTGTTTTTATAACAAAAGAAATTTTTGAGTTCTACAGTTGGTCTGTAAATGCATTAAATTAGTTGGCTTATGATCCTGAGAGACTTCCAAAAGTCTTTGTGAAGGACAGTTAAAAAGCTCTGATTTGTGCTATTGAATCTAGTTTCCCTGAGTCATCAAGACAATGTTGCACTTGGCACTTGTCTAAAAAAATCCAAGAAAACTGTAAATTGTGCTTTGTTAATGAAGTTGAAGGATGGAAAAGCTTTATGACTCTGTGGGCAAAGTATGGGGCCTCAAAGACCAAGGAGGAGGCGGAGTTCAATGATGCGGGACTCAGAGTAAGTCCAAATCACTGCTTCTTATTCTTCCTAGTTTTGGTGTCTGATCTTTTGACTTGTATAGTGTTTCTTGAAATACTATGAGGATGTACTTGAGTATATGAAAAATAACATTTTCCCTATCAAAGAGACGTCTGTAACAGCTTGGACTTGTATAAACCCAGATTTTGGAAACAAAACAACATCTTGGGTTGAAGGGGCCCATGAAACTCTCAAGCAATTCCTTGCAAACTCTTTGGGAAACCTGTTGGATGTTTTGAAAAGCCTTGAAAGAACATTTTTGAATCAAATTAAATCAGTTCATGCATCACTTTATAAATCTCAAATTAAGTTAGGGAAAGTTCTTCCTCCTGAACTGTTACCATTGGGTTACAAATTGTCTTTAGAGGCAATTCATCTTATTAGGGAAAAATTCAAGAAGTTCAGACGTTATCATGATGGAAAAGTGTTCACCAATTCATATTCCAAGACTATGAGTTTGCCCTGTTCCCACCAAATAGATGACCGTCTAGCATTCAGAGGATCCATGGTACCCAAAGATTTTCATGCTCAGTGGAGTTTGGACTATGAACATTGCACTTCTAGTTCTGTAAGTTGGCTTAAGTTGGATTTTTCAAATCACTATGTGATTAATGCTTTTTGATTAATGATTCCTAATTCACTAATGGTTGATCCTTTTGAATTTTTCAAGTGTTATTTCAATGAAATGATAAGCATTCCTCAGCTACATGAACAAGTCAATTCAATGATCTTAGAATATCCAGATCATGGGCAAAGCAGACTATTGAATTATATCATTCAGAAGATTACAAAATATTGATCAAAGGCAAGACTTGAACCTAAAGTCTTACAATCAAGTAGGGGCAGGAAAATAAGGGCAGATACGCGGCAAGAACCATCTCATTTCAAGCATGTTGAAAAACAACTCAAGGGGGAATAAAGAACTAGAAGGGCTCCAAAAAAGAAAACACAAAATATTCTAAGTCTTTTCTTTTGGGATATTTTCATTTTTTTGGTTTAATGAACTTAGTTACTAACTAATGATGAATTTTTAGTCAAATTTGGAAGAATATGAATCTGAATTTCATATTTCAGAGGAAGAGACTGAAAGTGAATCAGGATCACCTAATTTGGAATCAGAATACTCTTCAGAGGAAGAGGAAGTGCAGCAAAGCTCAACCAGAAGCTCATCTTTGGTGAGTATTCATTTCATTGATCCAATTAAAGAAATGAATACTAAGTTAGTTTTAATGATAGGAACCAAACTTGAAATACCTCAATCAAATACCCAAGAAATTCCATAAGTTCTTGGGTGAGGTTTGGGATCCAATTGGAGATAGGAATTGCGGATTTAGAGTCATTTCTAAATATCTTGGTTATGAAGAACATGGTTGGTTTAAAGTTAGGAGGAAAATGATTGAAACATTATAGAAAAATAAATAATGCTACATTAAGATGCTTTGTGGTGCAAAGGAGGTTGAAAATATTAAAAAAAGACTTGATTTTGAGGACATCAATGAAAATATTCCTTCCTCAAAATGGCTGGCTAAATTAGACATGGGTCAAATCATAGCAGACACATATTCCATTATATATGTTTCATTTCATTGGAGTCATGTGTTAATTATACTCCAGTGAAAAATGGTGTTACTGATCAATCAGATACAATGTTCATTTCCTTTGTAAAAAATAACCACTGGGTTGTATTAGTTCTTGAGGGAGAAATGATTCCAATCCCACCCATTATAGCAAAACTATGTTCCTTGATTTCTAAAAAAGCCTCTGGTTGGTTTTATCATCTCAAAGATCAACTGAAAATGTATTCTAGATTATAGAGATTATAGAATTTAACTTAATTTCATCATTGGGTTTCACATAAATTGTAATTCTAATGCAGCTAACAAGTTCTATTAATATAAAGGGTTATCACATTTTGAACATCATTATGTTGAGTGTTTTGAGTTAACATCATTATATTGAGTGTTTTGAATGAGATTTCAATGCTAAGTTGGTTCAACTTGTGTTGGGCTGATTCCATCACAAGCTTAACTTATTTTAAGCTTGGGATGGGATCACCTTAACACAAGTTGAACTTGTTTTTTTTTGGTTTTTTCACTTTAGGGCTGGTCAAAAGACTTGTATTTTCTTGGGCACTTTTACTATAGGGCTGGTCAAAAGACTTTTACTTTTTTTGGACAATTTTACTTCAGGGCTGGTCAAAAGACTTCTTTAATTTTTGGGCCCTTTTACTTTAGGGCTAGTCAAGTTAAAATTACTATAGGGCTTGTCAAGTTAGTTTTATTTTTTTTTGGTGTTCTTACTTTAGGGCTTTTCAAGTTACTTGTCTTTTTTTTGGTATTTTTACTTTAGGGCTAGTCCATTTACTTGTGTTTTTTTGGGTCTTTTCACTTTAGGGATAGTCCATTGGATATTACCAGTTTTTTTATTTTGATTTATTTATTAATTTATGTGTTTTTTTTGAACCAAAAAATGAAAATTCTTTGATTTTTTGGTTGATTTATGTTTTTTGGAAGGTTTATTTAGTTTATGGGTTGTGTTAGTACCCTTTCATTCCTTTTCCCTTTTTTTATTTTTTTCTTTCTCACCGCGGTCCAGTGCCATGTGGGATGCCACACAACTACATTTGAGCCGTGTACAACTCCACATGGGTTGAATGTAGTCGTGTGGAAGTCCACACGGCGGCGGACCAGGCTGGGTGGGCCGCACAACTCCTTTAGCAATGGGGGGTGGTACACGGCTCATAATAGACCATTTGGGGTGCCACACGGCCCTTTTTTAACAGTGTTCATGGCTCAATGAGCCGTGAATTTAACATTAACCTTTTTTTTGATGAGATGATAGTAATGAAAATAACAAGCAAATGAAGGCAAAAGGAAAATAATGACATGTAAAAAAATTAGATGAGAGATGATAAAGGGAAACCAGCCCCACGTCAAGGATGAAGGCAGGTGGTAGATGAAAATGAGATGAGTGGCAGGTGGATAAATTTTCACAGCTTTGAGGATGCAAGGCAGCAACAGGCAACAGTCAGGCGGAGATGAGATTTGACAGGTTTTCAGCAAGTTGTCAAGTGGCCACAACAATTGCTCCAGACAGCAATGAGGATAGGGGGATGACTGGTGGCCTGATGTAGGATGAACAGAGAGGGGATTGATGGTGGCAGGATAGAATTGGTGATGGCGGGTTGCAAGAACTCCAATGGTCTCCTGGTGATGACCAACAGCAGTTTCTGATGGGTGTCAGAAGGTTGGTGGACAACCATTTGCAATGGATGATTGAGAGCAAGGGTGGATGCGTCAATTTCAGGAGGTGATGATGCTGGCAATGAGGATAAGGATGAAAATGTTGGCAGGATGAAAGGGAGCATTGTTGAAAGCAAATGGCAAATGGCCATCTGTTTTTCATTTCTGCAATTTTGGCGGTTATGTTGATACATTGAAAGTTGAGGAAGGAAATCAAGTGTGGATGATGGCAACGGATTGGGTGTGCTCTTCCAAAAATTGGGGCTGCAAGCGCACCAAGAAGGGGTTTAATGGAGGATCTGGCAATTGGAGCATCCTGGAGAAGTCTCCCTAGACTGCTAGGAAAACAACTAGGTGTGAGAAAGAAAAATAGAAGGGTTGCCATAGTAACACAGGAAATAATTTTTTTTTGGATAAGATAATTTTTTTTAAAAAAAAAAATTGCCCCTTTTCTTGAGGTGTACCAAATTGGTCACCACATTGGCTCACAAGTTTTCTGCAGCAATTCACAGTTGAAAGGGTCTCAGATCAAAGGTTGGGGTTATTTTGCTTATTTTCTTCAATGGAATCAATAATGGGTTAGAATTAATAATCATACTGTCAGGATGGGGCCATATATCACTTTTTTATTCCTTATAAACACTTGATCACAGATGGCAATGGGAAATGGATTTATACAAAAACTTACTACTGTTTAAAATGAACAAAAGTTACTGTATATATACCTTTTGGGTGAAGGGGCCTTCTCAGGGCATGTAGAGAGGGTTGTGCTTGAGGCCTAAGTCTAGCAGGCTGGCCAGGGCTATTTTTGAACACATTTGTAATGCTTTCACTCAGCTTTACCTGTCTGTGACATATTTATTCGTGAAATAATTTTCAGAAACTGTCTCAATGTTAATTTTTTATTTCTGTAGTTTGGAGATATTCCCTAATTTAGTACTATATTCTTTTGAGTAAAGTGGTCAGAGGTGTATGTAGATTTGCCGTCATATTCTGATCATTTTTAATCATTTTTAAGGGAACTCTTGATATGTTTTTTGGTTCATAAATAGTTGATAATGTTCTTTTTTTTACAACCTTTATTATTGCTTTAACTAATTTGTCTATTTCATAATTTTACTTTTATATGTTTTATTCATTTTTGAGAGGTTTCAAATCATTCTCTATCCATTTGCTACATCATTACATATGCATTATGCATGCATATAGGTTGTAGCAGGTTCCTGCTGTACCTGGTCAACAGAAGTTGACCTGGCAGTTTTGAAACGCGCATTCTTGACAGCTGCAGGCATGAATATGGAATCCGCTGCAAGAAGCATATTTAATGCGGTTTTCCTGATAGTTGCTGCATTTTTGATTGTCAGACGCATGCAACCTGCACTTTATGGATGCAGGGCTGCATGCGGGAATTGTGACAGAACACAAAACCAGCTGTAGCTCCTAAAATATACACAACACTCAAATTCTGAGTCAATTTTAAGTTTGAAACCTAAACATGAAATATTACAATGACCAAAAAATTGTTTTTAGTGGTCTTGTGGTTTTTGGCCTTTTTCTTGTTAAATTATTTAAAAATATAAGTAGTTTGAATTCAAGGGTGGGGTCAGTGAGTGAACCTACCTTATTTTAGCTGAGAAATCCAAATTGTTAATAATTCTTTGGGAGTTCTCACTCTTTCTGGTAGTTTATAATTTATTTTTTTTATTTTACTTTGACAGGTTACTCTGTAAAAGTAGAAAGCTGAAATCCTATTCCATTCTATTTTTTCATGTAGGCAACCTAATTTTGGCCAGAAAAACCCAAGAATTTGAAACTCTTTTCCTCAAACACTCCTCAATTCCTCAGCTCATAGTCCAGTCACTCTTCTAGGAATGGACCTGACCATCTCAGACTCCAACATGACTCTCTCTCAAAAGAAACTCATAAAAAAGAGACTCAAAATTCTTGGGATCTCAGAATTAAAACCTGTCCTCACTCCTCTTACCATAAGCATCCAGCTTCTGAAGGCAACAAAGGAAGAAAAATAAAATTTCAAAAGGCTCAAGATAAACTACAGAACCTATACTCAAATGCTGAACTACTTCTCCTGCAGAACACATCCTGATATAGCCCCAGCAGTGTCCATACTATCCCAGTTCAACAAAATTCCAGGAATAAATCACCAGAAGTAAGTTCTTTGCTGCTGGAAATACCTGGCCAGAACCACCTCAGACTCTCTCTCTCTCTTTCTCCTTCCTCCTTCTCTTCTTCCTCTAGACTCAAATAATTCAGTTATGCTACCTGGGCCAAAAATCTTCACTCTAGAAAATCATGAATTGGATACATCTTTTTCTGGCTCAACTCCCCCATCTCCTGGAATAGCTGCAAACATAAAAATATCACTATGTCATCCACCAAAGCCAAATTCAACTCCCTTGCCAAATGCCACCAAGAGAGCCTGTGGATATCAGAAATAGTCCAAGAATTATGGCCCACTGATTCTCTCACTCCCATCTTCAATTTTTACAACAAAAAATTGACCAAAAAAGTCAAAAACATTTTGTTGGACTCCAAGACCAAACACCTAGAAATTAAAATTAAATATCTCAGAAATCTATACAAAAACAAGAAACTAGAAGTAACATTGATTCCTGTTACAACTGCCCCTTGAGTGCATGGGGTTGAAGGCACAGGCACTAATACTCATAGACCTCCAGGATTATTTGTTGGGATTGCAATGAAAAATATGAGAGGAGGATTAAAAGTGATGAGAAGATGGAAGGATGGAATGGAGAAGTCCAGGAGGAGATTTTTGAATCCTATAAGAGTAAAACCAGGAAGGTACAAGGTGATAGGAGTTAAGCAGGCTGGTTGAAGGATTTCTTGTGCTGAGATGACACCTACTGGCAGAGGAACTAACCAGTAAGAAGTAGTATATTAATTTATTGGGAGGAAGTATTCCAGGAGTGAAGGGGAGGCCAGTATATGTGAGAGCCAAGAAGGAGGCCTTGAGAGATGAGTGGCTGGTGTTTGAGGTTGTAGTTCCCATGGTATTATGTGTTGACTGATTGAGTGATGGGCCTATACAGGAAGGTTTGACATATACTGATCTGGATTCCTGAGAGTATGGGCTGAACAAAAAGTGGAGAGTATGTGATATGCATATACTAAGTTTAATATGTACTAACTCCTATACCAATTGGTTTGAGTAGAGATACAGGATTCACCAAGCAATAGAATAGATAGGTAGAAAGCCTGGGAAGGTTGACTGAATCACATGAAACAGTAGTGAGGTGTTCATGGACATGGAGCTTATACCATAAAATCAGGGGTGAACCTGGTAGGAGAAGATGGAGACTGCAAGGTATGCAGGAGTAATATCCAGTGGAAGGTACAGGATTAAGTAAAGTTGGGTTTGATATGAGGGTGAATCTGATTAATATGCTGGATGGGTTTAGTTGAAGGGGTGTCAGAACTACAGTCACAACAATTCCCTCCAAAGACATCATAGTTTCCATTGCTCTGGCCAAGGCCTGAAGCTCAACATCTCTCACTAGAATCAACAGTAGGCTCTCTTCATCAAGGCATGGGGGTGTTTAAATTTCATCAGATCAATAATTAAAAAAAACCCACAGTTGATTTGAAGTATTTTTTTCTCAAACTACATGTTGTGGTTCTTCAAAAGCTAACCTGTAGCCATCAGACTCACTTTTTCCAATATAAGGAGATAATCAACCCTCAAAATAAACTCTTAAATGGATTCTTCACCAAAAATAACCTATATTCACTCACCCAAAGTACCCCTCTATCTCTCATGGATTAGAAGATACAGCTCAAAACAACCCTGGCCTACCAATATCCCCATCAGGTCTCACCAATCAGTGAAGGCCACATGGAAATACCAGTGAAATTCTCAGAAAAAGCAAGTGAAAGCTTAAATCAACAAAAACCACAAATTTGCCAAACTATCAGCATGAAAAAAAGGCTGCACCTGCAAGCAGGTGTAGCACCTGGGATGTTGAGTGGAACCTATTTTGACTTTGTTTTGGTTTTTAATTCAAACATAAAATTGATTTCTGGATGGTACCAGAAGATTCATGCACCATATTTATGTAATTCATGAATTAAATTGAAAATTTTTACATAAAAAGAAAAATTTAGAATTAATGTATTTACTTTTAATGCCATATTTATTTTACCGCTGTTAAGAAATTTGGTTCCGAGCTATGTTACATGATATTTTTTTTATTGGTATCAAGCTAAAAAATGAAATTTTATCAATTCTATCAATTAAAAGGAAATTCAATCATTATTTATAAAATTTTTATTTATCCTCAATGAAGAAATTTCATGTCAGTTGTAGGAATCAATCTGATTTGGAGACTTTTTTTTCAGAAGATCTTTGCCAAACTTTTTTTGAAAACATGGACTGGATGCGCTCACACCCATTGACCATGTGGGAAAATGGATAAGGGGCATGAAAAATACCTCTAACTTCCTCAAAATGTATGCTTACACATTCTTTTTTAAAAAAATTGTTTTTTTATTGAAATTTTTCTGAAATTTTTGAATGGTTAAATTGTTATTTTTATTTTTATTTTAATTAAAAAAATATTTATTTTTTCCTTTTTCTGATTCCCTTTTGATTTTTTTATTTTCTTGAATATCATTTGATATTTTTTCATATTTTTTTTGAAAAAAAAATTATTTTTTGGGCATTATTTTTTTCATGAGTGCTACCCTTAAACTCACGGGGGTACTATGTCCCCGCAACATCCAGTATACATGGAAAAATCCTTGTTTACATGTGCTTTTCAAGGACTTTTTTTGACATTCTAACACAGCAGGCCTGTAGATAGGTGTATTCAACCCTTATGGCTAAGCTTTTTAATTTTGGGACCAGTTAAACCCCTTCAAAAATCCAGTCAAAAAATCAGCAAAATCCAAAAAAAAAATAAATAAATAAATAAACCTCATTTTTGGAGCTATTCCTTTGGCTTTTGGCTTAGGTTTTTTTGGCACTTTGAACTCTCACAATATTTATCAATTAGCTGAAGAGCTTCAAAATATTTTTTTGAGATTGTTTGAATGTATCCTTGGCCTCCAAAAATTGGATCCAACGTAAAAACACTTCAAAATAGCATATCCTTTTCAAGATTTTTTTTCACTTCTTGAATCAATGTTTCTCTCAAATGGTTTTGGAAAAAATTAAGATTAATATCCAAAAATTGAAGTAAAAATTTGGATTAGCTTTGATTACAGTGTTTACCCCACAAATTATTCAGAATAATTAAGATAATTGAAAATAAAAGATGTGGTCCACATTTTTGGTTCTAATTTTTTTTCTGTTTTAATAAATACAAATACAATACTTTATGAAAAATATTATATCAATACTTTTAGTTTACATTATTCCGCTACTATTTGTTTTATTTTTCTGCAGGATTTCCTCCTTGGGAACAAAGCCTCATCACCAAGCTCCAAATTCTTCTGAATAATGGTCTCCAAGCTTTGGAATCATTGGTCACAGAGCTTTTCCACAGTGGATTCAATTTGGGGGCTGGCCAATGATCAGACCTGAACTTGAATGAGACTATATTTTTGAAATCTTGTAAAAGAAATAAGCAAATAGGAGATGATTTAGGATTTGGAGTGGGAGGGGAATTCAGAGGAAGATAAGTGCAAGGCATTAAAGAAGAAAACAGAACCACTGGACACTTATAATTTTCAGCAAGAAGAAACCCATGGCATTGGAACTTCATCCACATGTTTATTGGAGCTGGTCCAGAGAGGTGTTTGAGTTTCTTCCTTGCATCTTGAAAGTTTTCACCCCAGATTTCATGCATTAATTTTGAAACTTGGAAGATTGTGTTGGTTTCCAGCTCTTTGATCATTTCTTTCCTGATTTAAATCCAATCTTCAAATTTCTGTCTCAAACCAACAGCTGCTGCTCTGAAACCACAGTTACCATCTCCCAAAACATCTTGACAGTTTAATATTTGGGCAATGAAGTCTTTTTATTGGAACTAAAAGAAAAATCAGAATTTATTCTAAAATGAAGTATGTTGGAAAAATTCCACTCACTTGTTCCATTGAAACTTGCTCAAAGATTCAAGAAGAAGAATATGATAATTTGCAGGAAACTTATAAAAAATTCCAAAAAAAATCAGAAAAACTGAATAAATCAGGTATTATCAAATTCACTCACTTTCTCACTTATTGTTGTTGCTGTTTGAGCCAAAAAAATCCTTTCCAGGTGGATGGTAAGGGGCTTCATCCTCTTGACTTTTGTGCTTTTTTCTCTTGATTTTAGTTGCAGGATTGTGATTGGGGGAAGGAGCCCTTTTAGTGAAAACACTTCCACACCTCTAAAAAAATTAAATGGGAAAATTAATAAAAATTCACTCAATAAAAAAAGAAAATGTAATCTCACCATCTTAATAACATCCAAATCTGGGAGCTCCTCATCATCTGAAGTATCTTCTTTTGTCAGAAAATCCTCCTATGTTGAAAAAAATACATATTCAGTTAATATAGAAAAATATATTTGAAACCTTGAGAGGCCTGTATTAAACTTTAAAGTTTAAATACTTCAAATTCTCATACGTAAACAAAACAAAGAATGCAGAAATAAGGAAATATAACCCCTTTTATTTTCAATTATTTTCATTGAGATGAATATTTTGTGGGGAAAAACCCATAATTAAAGCTTAGCCAAATTGTTTCATTCAATTTTTGGATGTTAATCTTAATTTTTGCCAAAAAAAATTGAGAGAAACATTGATTCAAGAAGTGAAAAAAAAATTTTGAAAAGGATATGTTATTTTGAAGTGTTTTCACATTGGATCCAATTTTCGGAGGCCAAGGATACATCCAAAAAAATTCAAAAAAATATTTTGAAGCTCTTCAGCTAATTGATGAATATTGTGAGAGTTCAAAGTGCTAAAAAAACTTAAGCCAAAAGCCAAAGGAATAGCTCCAAAAATTAGTTTTTTTTTGGATTTTGTTAATTTTTTGACTGGATTTTTGAAGGGGTTTAACTGGTCCTAAAATTATAAAATATTAGCCATGAAGATTTTAGACACCTATCTACAGGCCTGCTGTGTTGGAATGTCAAAAAAAAAGTCCTTGAAACGCCCGTTGTGGAAACAAGAGGGAGCAATACTCCCCTAGTTGTCCTCAAGTTCCAGAATCAATGTTCCTAGCATCTGTAAGGTTAAGGATGCTCCAGTAAAGTGAGATAGAGAGATAGAGATGAATAGAGATTTCAGTATCCTTCCCCTATCCTTTTCCATCCATTCATCCATCCATGTATGAATCAATTTCCTACAAGCTGGGGTTGAGAGTGCAGACTTTATACCCACCCTCTCAAACCTATCCTAAGTACAAGCGCAATGACAGCCCAACAACAAATAGAAAAGAAACCCTAAAAAACAGAACCCTAGCCTAACCTTAACCCTTTCCCATGCCGCAATCACCCTCCAGCCCACCTACTGTTACACACACCCAGTTCTTCCTTCTCATGACGGGGACCTCCGCCGCGCCCTGCTCGGAGCCCCCCGCCTTGTCTGTATCCGCCCGGTGCGCCACATGATTTCCTGCCCCATGGGTTGGCCTGCGCTTGCGCGCGCCCGCCCTCCTCCTATAGCCCTGATTTCCCCGCTCTATCTTCCCAAACCAGGTGCCCGCAAACCTGGTTGGGCTGGCTCCTTTCTTGGGTCTCTGATGTCTGAGTGGGCCCTGATGAGCGCGCCAACCGCAGCACAGTTCCTGATCCAAGGCTATATAACAACACCACAAACCCCCCCCCCCAACTTGAGTTCTGTGCCCAGAGGTCTTCCCACCGTTTCCTTGACCATACCTGCCCATAACCATTACACCCATTTGTAGAGAAGAAAACAGATAATAAAGAGAAGCCAACCAAGACCAGAGAAGGAAAGAGAAGAAAAAGTTTTTTTTGCAGTGCTTTGCTCCTCTTCCTGCCTTGTATTCTGCAATTTGTTGCGGGGCTTGTCCTTGCATATATGGACCCGGCATTGCGCTGCACCTGCGTTCCTTCAATACTATCCTTTCTGTTTCCCCCCCCCCCCACGCCTAGCCGCTGTCCACAGTGGTTTTCAACCTTCCACTCGGCCAGGAGAGAGATTTGCACGGCCTCATCCAATCCCACAGGGGTTTTGTCCACATTCAATTGTGCCAAACTTCCTTCCAGGCCCGCCTTCTGTTGTCAAAGCCCTTGCAAACACAACCTCCTTCTCCCCAGCCATACCGTTGACACCCAATACCTCCCCGTTCCGCACCTGAAGCCCCGCCACGCATGTCCATTGCACCAATGCCAAAATCTCCGCTAGCCGTGATGTCAATGGGCCCATTGTTGGCCCATCCATCCCGCACTCCCCGCGGTCCATTTCCTTCCATTCCGCATGCATTCTCCCCGCCATCAAAGGTGTCTGACTCCGGTTGCAATCCTTCAATGCCTGGTCCGTTCCTTTCTCCGCAAGACTTGCCTGCGGCCCATTGGTTCCCAAGCTGCAGGCAATATCTGCTTCCCGTTCCCTTGTCCTTGCTTGCTTCATAGCAACGGGATGACCCAACTACGCCAAGACCCGCTTTCCCAACACGTATCCTGTCTCTGCTGGGGAAACCAATCCTGCGTTTGAATCCATTGTCTGGTTCTTGCGTCCAAACTGCCAATAGCAGTTATCATCACCATACCTGCACACCCCGGGCGCAGGCACGCTTGGGAGCTGAAGACCCTTCAAATAGATCTTGAGGTCCCTTGCAAACTCTGTGAGTTCACTAACCCAAGGGATGGTTTCCGGTGGTCGGGCTAGAGCACATGCTGCCGCGTAATCTGATTCCGCTTGCAACTGGACAATGCGGGGCGCACCTGCCTTGTAATTCCATTCGGCTTGCAAACGGACCCCACCATGCGCGCCTGCCTTGTAATCCAATTCCGCTTGCAACCGGACCCTGCCGTGTATTGTTTGAAATTGCCTTCCCAGAGACAAGGCTTGCGCTTCCCCTATCTTGCCAGCATGTCCCCCTTCAGTTTGGGCCAATCAAGTTTTTGTTAGCCTTCCATCTCTTCCACATTGCAAAGCTCTTCCGCGTCCATGATGAACAGGACAGCATGGTGTTCCTTTTTGAAATCCAATGCGCCTTTGGAGTCTGCAATCACTTCATATCCACATCTGCCATGTTGAGTCAAATTTGAGATTGATCCTTGGGGTGGATGCAGGAATGGCAGGAGGAGGAAGAAGAAGGAGAAGTTACTTCTGGTAGCACCTTTAGTACCTTCCAGAGACTTGAGACAAAAAATGGTTCCCGCCCAGACCCCCAGATGTGGAAAAAAAAGGGAGCAATACTCCCCTAGTTGTTCTCAAGCTCC
Source organism: Puccinia polysora (assembly GCA_025617555.3). Taxonomy (NCBI): domain Eukaryota; kingdom Fungi; phylum Basidiomycota; class Pucciniomycetes; order Pucciniales; family Pucciniaceae; genus Puccinia; species Puccinia polysora. The sequence goes on along the minus strand of CM062646.1, from coordinate 25,208,510 downwards.
AGAATCAATGGTCCTAGAGTCTTTAAGATTAAGGATGCTCCAGTGAAGTGAGAGAGAGAGATAGAGATGAATAGAGATTTCCATATCCCTCCCGTATCCTTTGCCATCCATCCATCCATTGATGTATTAATCAATTTCCTACAAGCTGGGGTTGAGAGCGCAGACTTTATACCCACCCTCTCAAACATATCCTAAGTACAAGCGCAATGACAGCCTAAAAACAAATAGAAAAGAAACCCTAGCCTAAACCTGACCCTTTCCCATTCCGCAATCACCCTCCAGCCCGCCTACCCTTACACACACCCAGTTCATCCTTCTCATGAGGTTTCTCTCTGCCGCTCCCTACTTGGACCCCCCACATTTTCTGTATCCGCCCAATGTGCCGCATGATTTCCTGCCCCGTGGGTTGGCCTGCGCTTGCGCATCCCAGCCCACTCCTATAGCCTTTCCCATACTGCAACCACCCTCAAGCCCTGCCTACCATTACACACACCCCTTTTGTCCTGCTCATGATGCGGCCCTCTGCTGCCCCCTACATGGAGCCCCCTGCATTGTCTGTATCTTCCCAGTGCGCCACGTGATTTCCTGCCCTGCAGGTTGGCCCACGCTTGTGCACACCCACCCTGATTTCCCCTGTCTATCTTCCCAAACTAGCTGCCTGCAAACCAGGTCAGGCTGGCTCCATTCTTGAGTCTCCAATTTCAAAGCGGGCTGCAATTACCATGCAAACCGCGGCACAGTTCCCAATCCAAGGCTATATAACAACACCTGTCAGCTTGCTACTATGTACAAAGAAACTTGCCAAAGTAACAGGAGAAATGTGATAGAAACAATCAAATAAGAAAAGTAAAATTGACTAAAGAAGGAGTGAGAAATCCATAAATATTATTGCAGAAATGGATTCCTCACCCAAATTTATGTAGGGTCACTCACTGACCCCACCCTGAAAATCCAAATCCTTCTAGTTTTAAATAATTAAATGGATAACGGACCAAAAGCCACAAGACCAATATAGCACTTTTTGGCCATTTCAATATTTCACATGTTGTCACGTATAGGTTTTACAACTAAATTTCACTTAGAATTGGATTGTTTTGTATATTTTAGGAGTTAAACATGGAAATGTGTTATGTCACAATTCCCACATGCAGCCCCGCATCCTTACACAACCCTATGTACCCGTAGCTGCACATTCCTGCGTACAAAGGTACCGCGTGCAGCTAATTTTTCCACGCACGCAGTGGATCCTAATCCCCGCAAATCTGAATTGACTGATACCCAATCCTGGATCAGTCGTGACAAATCTGACAACCAGGTACCGCTCAAGATAGCTACAACCTAGTAAGGGTTAGCTAGCATATGTAATAACCTGACATATGCATTAGTAATAGTCTAAAAACTATAAAACTTAAATAAAATTAATAAGAAACTAAGTTTAAGTATTTTTTTAATAATAAACCAAATATTGAGGATTACCACATAAGTCACTTATCCTGATCTTCAAAGACCACAAAACAATACTAGAAGTCATCATAAAAATTATTAAAAATTACCTACGCGTGCTCAGCAGATAATGGACAATCATTAACCGTCCACATCTGTATACTTTAAAACAATATTAATAGTACAAATGAAGGATGAGTGCAGAATGATCACATTTACGCCATAACAGATTAACATATTCTGTGGCTAATATATCACAGAAATCCAGCAGATCTGATTTCAGCTGATTTACTGCACCAAGTGGAAAAGCTACTCTTGCCCTAAATGGCTTTCTAGCCTCAGCCCAAAAGCATAACCCTCTCTACGTACCCTGAGAAGCTCATAGTCACTCCAAAAAAGGTATTTATACAGACCTCTTTGGACCTATTATTCCCTATCAGTTTACCAGGAATTATTATTATCAATCAGACACCATGTCATTGTTAGTCGTGTGCTTATAGAAGAGATAAGCAAGTGATTTATGACCTAGTCTGTAGTATTATTATTTATTTCTCAAAAAAACCAATCAACCCATTGAAGTTAGTCAAGCAAATCCGCCCCATCTGCTCTGAAACCCTTCCTATTATTGCAGGATTTTTGTGGTAAAGTGCTCAGAGTGATGTTTCCCTTCCTGTCTTGGCAATTGTGCTGTTTTGCCCAGCCATATTGTCAGCTCTCTGATACCAGGAACCTTGCAGTCCTTTAGCTACAGAGAGTGATAAAAGAACTTGGAGCAATAATATTCCAAAGAATAAACACTTTAAGGCTCCAATAATGGTACGGTATGAGCAAGTGCAAGGTTTATTTGGTTTGGTTATAAATATTTTAAATATAAAATATAAAGAGGGGCCACAGTATTATACTACTGGGGATCTTTACAGACTAGCAACCTCTCTTCAAGGGGCCTCCTTAGGCAGTTTAAGAACCTTGGAATAAATATGGGTGCCTTATAAAGGACTTATTCCACTAATGGCCGGGCTTAACAGCACACGTGGCCTAGACAGGAAGGGAAACACTCACTCTGAGTACTTGACCACGAAAATCCTGGAGTAATTGGAAGGGTTTCAGAGCAGATGGGGTTGATTGCCTGACTAAACTTCAATGGTTGATTGGTTAATAAAGGTAAATAATACTACTGCAGACTAAGTCATAAATCACTTGCTTATCTTCATATAAGCACTTGATTAACAATGACACCGTGTCTGATTGATAATAAATAATTCCTGATAACTGATTAACTGATTGGAAACAAGAGGGCAAAAGAGCCTGTTTAAATATTCCTTTTTGGGTGCTTGAGGACCTCTAGAAGGGGTACTAGCTATGGGCTGAGGCTAGGGGGGCAATCAGGGCAAGATTGGCACGTCCTCAAGGTGCTGTCAGCCTGCTGGCCTTAGATCTGTCAAGGAACAGCTCCTTTTTAGCTGCAGGATCTGTTAATCAATAGATTAGTCATTTTGCTGATCCTGCACTGATCCTTAATTTGTACAGTAAGTACTGGTCCAAAGTGAGCAGACGTAGATTCTTATTGATTCTCCATCCTCTGCTGATCCTGTATGTAATTTTTAATAATTTTTACGACCACTCCTTATGTAGTTTCGTGGTCTTTGAAGGTTCTGATCAACTTACTTCGTGGTGAGTCTGGATCTTTATTTAATTAATAAAAAATACTAAAAATTAGTTATTAACTAATTTCAATTGATTTTCAAGGTTTTTGAACCTTAATCTGTGCTCGTGTGTTGGCTTTACATATGTAGTGTATATCCTACTATGTTGTAGCTTCTCTGAGCGGTACCTGATTGTCATAGGAGGCGCGGGGATCAGTCCATTCAAATGCGCGCGGGGACTGATCCGCTGCTCAGATGCGCGCGGGAGTTCAGCGCTGTAGGGACGCGGGGCTGCGTGCGGGAGTTGGCGTACGCGGGAGTCCCATGCTGTAGGGACGCGGAGCTGCGTGCGGGAATTCAGCGTACGCGGGAGACTGGAGCTAGGGACGCGGGGCTGCGTGCGGGAATTGTGACAAAACACAATTTCCCGTGTAACTCCTAAACTACACACAACACCTGAATTTCGACTGAAATTTAGGTGTGAAACCTATACATGACATATCATGTGAAATATTAAAATGGCTAAAAAGTGCCATACTGGTGCCGTGGTCATTTACCATTCTGTATTAAATTAATTAAAAAATATAAGGAGTACGAATTCAAGGGTGGGGTCAGTGAGTGACCCTACCTTATTTTGGGTGGGGAATCCATTTCTGCAATAATATTTATGGATTTCCTACTCCTTCATTTTATAATGATTTTATTTATTCATTTATCTTTATTTTGTTAATATTATTATTGTTGCTGCTTTGTCAGGTTGCTCTGTGCTAAGTAGCAGGCTGACATTCCCCCACTCCAAGATATGACTATATCTGAAAAAAAAATTTTGGGGTTCAGTGTCTTTTACTGGCTCTGTAGTTTCTCAGGTGTATAGGTCCATCTGGGATGTTGTTCTCAGGTAGCCATTCATCTTTATCAGCTGATTCTCCTTTGTATCTGACTAAGTAAAGTCTAACATCTTTTCCTTGGATCCTTTCTTTTTTATATTTAAGGATTTTACTAACTTTTCCTTTGTCCTTCTCAGGCTCATCTAAGACTGGTATTTTAAGTGAAGGGGTCTTTTCTCCTTCTCTGGGATGGTAGTGTTTGACAAGGCTAACTGGGAAGACTGGGTGTTTCTTAGAGAGTTCATTACTGAGGATGACTTCTACGGCATTTTTCCCATGGAGTTTCTTGATAGTGAAAGGCCCAACAAAGGCTGGTCTGAGTTTTCTGTTTCCAGCCAAATTGTTGAAATTGGCGGTTGAAATTAGAACTTGATCTCCTATTCTGAAATCAGGTTCTTTGTGAGTTTTATCCCACCTCTGTTGGTTGTATTCAACAGCATCTTGTACACACTTAGCAGCGTGCTTTTTTGCCATATCTATCATGTTTTTGAAGTCCAGTGATGTTGGATGGATATTAGTCAACTCCTGATTGAGGCTATCTTTGGGCAATTTGGGGATCCATCCTCTTTCCAGTATGTAAGGAGCTTCTTTGGTAGTAGAGTGTTTACTACTGTTATAGGCCATTTCTAGTGCAGGTAAGAGGCTAACCCAGTCATGGTAATATCCGTCTGTATTTTTGTACTCCATCCCAAAGCAACAGAACCTTCTGAGCATATCCTCTAGAGTCTGGATCATTCTTTCAGCTAATCCGTCTGTCTGAGGGTGATAAGCTGTAGAAAAGGCTAAGGTAGTTCCTAACATATCATGGAGGTTTCTCCAGAATTCAGACGTGAATTTGGGGTCTCTATCACTGATAATAATCTTAGGGATTCCTACATCAGCAATTAGTCTGTTCCAGAAGAGTAAGGCTACTTCCATAGCGGTGTCTTCCTTATGGTTAGGTAGAAACTTGGCTTTCTTAGAAAATCTGTCTACAATGACCAGGACTGAGTTGTAAGAGTAAGCTCCACCAGGGGGCAGTCCTGTTACAAAGTCCATGTTGATAACTTCCCATCTTTTCCTGGGCTCAGCTATCCTTTGGAGTAGTCCAAACCTTTTCCCAGTGGTCCTGTTGGACTTCTGACAGATCTCACAGCTTGAAACATACTTGATAGTGGAGTCTCTCCAGTTGATCCACCAGGCAGTCTGTTTTACTTTATCTAGAGTTCTATCAATAGACAGGTGACCCGAAGAGCAATTATCATGACATTCAGCTAAAACAAGTTTGATATGCTCTGCTTTGGTCAAGACTATAACACTAGAGTGTTTATGCCGGTAATATAGTATCCCATCCCACAGTGTGAATCTTCCTTCTTTATAGGACTTCAGTAGGGGTTCAGGTAAACTGTTTATGAGTTCAGATGGAGGGGAAGTACTTTCTATGATGTTAATCAAAGTCTTCATGTCAGAGTTGTATGCTTCTCTGATGGAGCTGAACAGTGATTCTTCTAGTTCACATATGTGAATTCCTATGATGGGAGCTTCCAGATTAAACAGATTAATGTTTAGTATAGGAAATATATCATGATCTTCTGGGTCATGAGCAGGATTGCTAGTATCATTTGGTAGAGCATTTCTGCTAAGACTGTCAGCATTCTGATGTTTAACTCCAGCTTGGTGGACTATTGTCATCTGACCTCTGTACTGTTGTATGGCTATCTGCCATCTTAACATATGCCTGCTAGGAGTTTTCATGTTCATGAGAGTCCTAACAGCATTGCAATCAGTGATTACCACGAAGTTTGTACCTTCCAAATAATAGTGGAGTTTTTCTAATGCCCATACTAGAGCAAGGCATTCCATTTGGCTGGCACCATATCTCTTTTCAGTATCTTTGACTTGTCTAGATATGAAGAGTATAGGTTTCTCTACTGGTTTATCCTCTTCTATTACTTCTTGATGTAATGCAGCTCCTAATCCTTCCATGCTAGCATCTATGTAAAGTTTGAAAGGTTTAGAATAATCTGGTTGTATCAACACTGGGGCAGTAGTCATAGCTACTTTGAGTTCCTCATAATTCTTCAATCTTTCATGAGTCATTTCGAACAAAGTGTTGTTGTTGCAGATCTCATATAAACACTTGGTGAGGTTAGCAAATTTAGGTATGTACTTCCTGTAATAGCTGCAGAAGCTTATAAAGAATAAGAGTTCCGTTTTGTTCTGGGGCATAGGTCTGTTCATTACTGCTGCTATCTTACTTTGGTCAGCAGTTAAGGTTAGTCCAGAAACAATGTGTCCTAGAGCTTTAAGTTCTCCGTATCCAAAGTTGCACTTTTTCATAGATACTTTTAATCCTACTGAAGCAATTGTTTTAAGGACTAGCCTTACTTTGTCCATGTGAGTATCCCAATCGTCTGAATAAATGATAACATCATCTATGTATACCATCATCCAACCTTGCCTGATGAACATTCCTAAGACTGTATCCATCATTCTTTGGAAGTGGGAAGGAGCATTTTTAATACCAAATGGCATTCTGAGATACTCATATATGCCTAAATGACATATAATTCTCATAAATTTCCTACTATCCGGACTGATAGGTATTTGGTGAAAGCCTTTCAACATGTCCATAGTAGTAATGAACTTAGCTTTAGAAAGATTATGTAGAGCGTGGTCAATCCTTGGGATAGGATAATAGTCAGCTTGGGTATAGTTGTTGAGCATTCTAAAGTCTCCAACCATCCTAGACTTATCATTGTGCCAAGCTATTATCACGGGGGTAGTTACGTCTACTTGCTCATTATGCCCTACTTTCCGTAAGACTTGTAAGTCCACTAGTTCTTGGATGTGGCTTTCTAGAGCAGTCCTAGATTTTGGACTAGAAGGGTAAGCTGGTCTCCTGAGATTAGGAGGGTAAGGAGGCTTAATAGTCAAAGTTAAGACCATGTCATGACCTCTGATATTACCAATGGGATGATCTTTAGTGCAAAAAGCATTCTGGTTCTCAAAGCATACTTGGAGAATATCTCTTTTCTGGTTTTCACTAAGCTGGGAATTCAAGGCAGCTTGGGAAAAGTATTCCTGGTTAAAAGTTTCTAAGTGTCTCTCATAAGTGGAATCAGCAGCTTTAGCGTTGATATGGCATATTTGGAACTTCTTGTTCCAATCTCCTCCTATAGTGAAATATCTCCCTTTACTCTGGAAGACATCTATCCCGTACAGGCAAAGAGAATCATTTCCTATAATAAAATAATCACATACTCCATTCTGAAGTACTACAAATTCAATCTTTATCCTGATTGATCCTTTAGAGTGGGGGAGTATGATTTCTGTTGGCCATACTCCAATAGCATTGAGAGGTGAGTTACAGCTGCTAAACTTGGCTCGAGGTACAGGTAGTAAGTTTTTCTTCCAGTTGGAATCCTGTTTATCTAAGTAGTCAGTTCCAACACAAGAGCAGAAGGCTCCACTGTCTAGAAGCAATTTTACGGGAGAACCTTGTATCAAGCCAGTGGCATAACAAGTTTTACCACTGGTGTACCCTTTTCCAATAGAAGGTTTGAGGGTTAAGGTCTTAGCTTCAGAAACATGTTGGATTTTCATGTTGGGTGTCCATTTTTGAGGCAAATTGCTATCTTCATTAACAGGGTTAATATCTAGGGAAGATTCCATGTTGCCTTCGATGACATTAATGGGATTAGTGATAATTAGGTCACATTCAGAGATGGAACCATCAGTGTCATCTAGTTGAGGGTCAGGATTAATGTCATCCTCTTCTCCTTCAATAGGATTAATCTTTCTCCTGGGTAAAGGACAGTCAGGTCTTACATGCCCTGTTTGGTTGCAATTCCAACATGTCTTTTCTTTGGTCACCAAAGTATTCTTGGCTTCTGAGTTGTTAGGTAGAAGTTCTTTGTTCTTGTTATTATAATCTTCCTTATTCCTAGTAGTTGGTTCTCTGGGTTTATTAAGCTTTTTGTCTAAGCCATTCATGTCAATAGTTTCTTCTAATACTCCTATGAGAGTGGAAAGGTCAGAGTTCATGGGCATTCTGCACCTTACGCTATGGTTAAGTTGTCCGGGACATAGGTTGAGGAGTCTTTCATTGACTTCTTCTTTATCAGCATTTGGGTAGAAGCAGTCTAGTCTTCTCTTCTGGTCAAGGCACCATTTGTGAGGTTTGTCTTTAGATGGATCAAACAAAGAAGTTTCGAAAGTTTTCATCATTTTTCTCTTCCAAATTCTGGTACCAAATTGTTCCTTAATCAAATCTTTCCATGAATTCCATGACAAAGATCCTACCTCTTCTCTCTTATTGATGAACCAGTCAAGGGCTACTCCTTCAAATAGTCTAGGTAGTCTTACTACGGCTATGTTATCAGGAAGTTCATAAGAGGCCAGAGTATAGTCAATAAACTTAATAAAACTGACATGATTGTATTCTCCTTCTCCGGAGAATTTAGGCCACTCAGTGATAGGGGGAAGTAATTTTAATGCTTGTTCTACTTCAGGAGTGGGACTAGGTCTGAAAGATTCAAGCCTTGTTAGTCTTGGTCTAGAAGGTAGTTGGGGCGTACTGTGGTACCTGGAAGGTCTGATTTCATCAGAGTCTGCAATGGGTTGCGATAAGTTTATCTTTAGATCTCTGAGATCATTCTTAATCATACCTAATTCAAGGTCAAGTTTGTTACTTAATGAATCAATTTTATTAATAATATGAGTGGGTGAAGTGTGGTCTATTTTATTAATACTTTCTTTGATTTGTTCAATTGATAGAAGAATTTCTTCTTGGATAGCTGAAGTATTGTTTTCTAGGTAATTTATTAGTTCTCCTTTACTCAAACTAATGCTGTCTCTTATTTGTTTTACTTCTAACTCATTGATTTTGATCAAGTTGGATTGGGATTGCATGACTTTACCAAAATTGGTATTTACTTTATCCAATTGCTCATATACTTTATCAAAACATTTGCCAATGATATCAAAGTTATGAGAAACATTTATGGAAAACAAATTGAAAGTTTCTACGTCTAATTGCGGTAAACTTTCTTCCATTTTCTTGCCAAAGATATTATGTTGTCCCACTCTTTGGGACTCTTTAACTTCTGATGGGCTAGAGATCTCTTCTTCTTGTTGTTGTTGTTTCCTCTTAAGGAAACTAATTGGTCCCAAGGATTCCAATTCTTCACGTAACTTTCTACTTCTTTCTTGGGAATTAACTTTTGGAGGGTTATTTGAGTCTTCTTTGCCAAATATATGGCTTTTCTCATACCCTGATGGTCTTCCTGGGTCTGAGCCTGTTTGAACAGTTCCCAATGACCCACGTGTTCTTTCACTAATACCTTTATTTTCTCCTCCTTGGAGGAGTCCGGCTGGGGTGGCGTAGGTGGAACGGTATCCTCCGGGGATTTCACGTTCAACAAGGGACGACCCTCCAACGGTGAGTTGGTCGAGTCGGCGGCCGCGGTCGTTGTCACGGTTGCTCGGATCGGAGCGATCACTGGCTCGATCCTCATTGCGGTCGCGACTGGCGTCCTTGCGCACACGGGTTCCTCCGGGCAAAGATCCATATGATGGGGCGCGTCCACTGGCACGGGTGTTGCTTCTGTTTTGAAGCATTTTAAAGGTTATATAAGTTTTTGTCGAAACTTTATAAAAATAATTTTCTTTCGAGTAATATATTTTTTTTTTAAAAAAAAATATTTCTTACTTATATGAAGGTTTAAAGGCACTAAGTCCTTGTTGGGGTCAGGTCCGTCCTTGGAGGGTATTCCGACGGGATCTGAGTGGGTTCCAATCAAATCTTGGGACAAATCCAAGGGTCCACAGTCTGGGACGTCCTCTAAGAGGTCTTGGTCAATAAGATCACCAAAGACAAAGTCCACTAGAAAGGATTAAATAATAAAAAATATAATTTATATATTTATTTATTTTATAATAATTTTTATTATAATTTTCGAGTTTTTGTGATTTTTTTATAAAAAAAATAAAAAGGAGATCAAAGCTCACTTTTATAATTTGGATACCGTCTCTTAAAAGCAGAAAGCTTTCTTTGATAGGTTTTCCACTCTTTGTGCTGTCTTAATAAGGAGTTAAAATTGATAATTCTTTCTAACTCTTGTTCCTTTTCTTTTGAGATTTGTTCTCTATAATAAAGAAGTCTCTCTTGTTTCTGCTCAGGAGTTATAACAACAGGCACAAAGTTACGTAATTTTTCTTCTTTTTTCTGTTTAAGAAGATTTAAATAATAATTGATCAATTCTCCGTTGGTTTTTAAATCCACTGGACGAATTAAAAGATCAAGATAAATGATAAGTATTTCTACTTATATAATTTTTATATAAATAACTGGTCCAGGAGATAATTAATTAAATAATTAATTATTGAAGATATTTCCCGGCCAGACCCCCAGTTGTCAGCTCTCTGATACCAGGAACCTTGCAGTCCTTTAGCTACAGAGAGTGATAAAAGAACTTGGAGCAATAATATTCCAAAGAATAAACACTTTAAGGCTCCAATAATGGTACGGTATGAGCAAGTGCAAGGTTTATTTGGTTTGGTTATAAATATTTTAAATATAAAATATAAAGAGGGGCCACAGTATTATACTACTGGGGATCTTTACAGACTAGCAACCTCTCTTCAAGGGGCCTCCTTAGGCAGTTTAAGAACCTTGGAATAAATATGGGTGCCTTATAAAGGACTTATTCCACTAATGGCCGGGCTTAACAGCACACGTGGCCTAGACAGGAAGGGAAACACTCACTCTGAGTACTTGACCACGAAAATCCTGGAGTAATTGGAAGGGTTTCAGAGCAGATGGGGTTGATTGCCTGACTAAACTTCAATGGTTGATTGGTTAATAAAGGTAAATAATACTACTGCAGACTAAGTCATAAATCACTTGCTTATCTTCATATAAGCACTTGATTAACAATGACACCGTGTCTGATTGATAATAAATAATTCCTGATAACTGATTAACTGATTGGAAACAAGAGGGCAAAAGAGCCTGTTTAAATATTCCTTTTTGGGTGCTTGAGGACCTCTAGAAGGGGGTACTAGCTATGGGCTGAGGCTAGGGGGGCAATCAGGGCAAGATTGGCACGTCCTCAAGGTGCTGTCAGCCTGCTGGCCTTAGATCTGTCAAGGAACAGCTCCTTTTTAGCTGCAGGATCTGTTAATCAATAGATTAGTCATTTTGCTGATCCTGCACTGATCCTTAATTTGTACAGTAAGTACTGGTCCAAAGTGAGCAGACGTAGATTCTTATTGATTCTCCATCCTCTGCTGATCCTGTATGTAATTTTTAATAATTTTTACGACCACTCCTTATGTAGTTTCGTGGTCTTTGAAGGTTCTGATCAACTTACTTCGTGGTGAGTCTGGATCTTTATTTAATTAATAAAAAATACTAAAAATTAGTTATTAACTAATTTCAATTGATTTTCAAGGTTTTTGAACCTTAATCTGTGCTCGTGTGTTGGCTTTACATATGTAGTGTATATCCTACTATGTTGTAGCTTCTCTGAGCGGTACCTGATTGTCATAGGAGGCGCGGGGATCAGTCCATTCAAATGCGCGCGGGGACTGATCCGCTGCTCAGATGCGCGCGGGAGTTCAGCGCTGTAGGGACGCGGGGCTGCGTGCGGGAGTTGGCGTACGCGGGAGTCCCATGCTGTAGGGACGCGGAGCTGCGTGCGGGAATTCAGCGTACGCGGGAGACTGGAGCTAGGGACGCGGGGCTGCGTGCGGGAATTGTGACAAAACACAATTTCCCGTGTAACTCCTAAACTACACACAACACCTGAATTTCGACTGAAATTTAGGTGTGAAACCTATACATGACATATCATGTGAAATATTAAAATGGCTAAAAAGTGCCATACTGGTGCCGTGGTCATTTACCATTCTGTATTAAATTAATTAAAAAATATAAGGAGTACGAATTCAAGGGTGGGGTCAGTGAGTGACCCTACCTTATTTTGGGTGGGGAATCCATTTCTGCAATAATATTTATGGATTTCCTACTCCTTCATTTTATAATGATTTTATTTATTCATTTATCTTTATTTTGTTAATATTATTATTGTTGCTGCTTTGTCAGGTTGCTCTGTGCTAAGTAGCAGGCTGACACATATCAGTGGAATAAGCCCTTTCTAAGGCACCCATCTTCATTCCAAGGTTCTTAAACTGCTAAAGGAGGCCCCTTGAAGAGGGGTTGTTTGTCTGTAAAGACCCCCAGTAGTATAATATGGTGGCCCCTCTTCTATAACAAATTGAAAACCCTTTTAAACAAACCAATTAAACCTTGCACTAGCTCTTAACATATTCATTGTTTGAGCTTTTTATGTGTTTATCATTGTGTTAAGTATTTGATGTTAGAGGAATAACTGAGAGTCCGCGCAGAGACTAAACCCTGGAGGATGTTGATACTCCAATCTAAGAGTGTGACTTCACTCACACGGGTAGTCCCTTCTACATCTAACACTCTCATCAGAGTAAATTGACACCACAACAAAACCTCATCACAACAATGATCATTGTCACCACGAGGACACTCATCCATCAACCCTAACTCCTCATAATCAGAACTCTTAATCATTACCTCAATTCTCTCATCTCTTTTCACAACTTCTTTCTATTCATCACTCAGATTTCCTCCCCAAACTCATTCTCTTTAAGTCTCATACCCTCCGTCGTAATCCATGTGCCCGGTGAGATCTTAACTCATTCTGTCTTCCTTCCATTCATTAATCATGATTGTAACTCATAGAAGCTCTTACTCTCTAGTCTCACTCTCTGTCACTTCCTCAAAAATCCTGGATCCTGTGATCCTCATGTCCACTGTCATCAAGATCCTCAAGGCCTGATTTTGGTTCTCATATACTTTCACATCTCATACGAACTAGTTGTTGATTCTTCCTTTATTCCTCAGTTTCCATTTTCTCTTGTGCAATCAATCTCTGCAACTCATTACGGTTAAAAGCCAAAGGAACAAAAAGGCTCCCTCAACCTCAACCCCAAAAAACAGAGAAACTGGAAAATGGCGGCTTCAGAAGGGTTTTGTCAAGCCATGCTGAAAACCGCTCTGGACACAATTCCAAGACTAAGCAAGGATAACTATGGCGTCTGGAAAGACAAGATAGAAGCTATATTAGACGTACAAGGATGTGTAAGGGCCCTAAATTATGAAACCTCAACCCTAGAAGGAGACGTAAAAGATGAGATCAAATTGCTCATTATCTCTTGTCTAGAGCCATCTACGCACAACAACATTGTGACCCCATCAAACAAAAACTCAGCTCAATTACTATGGAAAGCAACAATAGAAAAATATGCGTCTTCTCAAGCATCAAACAGGGCCAGGATATTCAACAATTTCCTTTATATTAGATTCAAACCTGATGAAATAGAAGAATTCATTACTTGGACCAAGGTGTGCTTAAAGAAAATGTTGGAGGTGGGAATCACACTACCTAACAACATTCTTGCATACCTGATTCTTTTCAAATTCCCCAAAAATATGAAGGACTTCAAGAGACAAATCATGCACACAGACAAAGAGCTCTCAGTCAAATATGTACTCAATCATCTTACGCAACTAAATAATGAATCAAAAGCTCAACAATCACGGGGAAATCCAACTGATCGAACCGAGATAGCTCTAGCAAATACTAAACTCTTGACTGCAAACTCATCCAACGGAGAGAGACGAAGAGGCACGGAGGGATGGCATAATCCCAAACAAGATAAGTTACATACTGCAGACAAATGCTGGCACCTACACCCCCAACTAGCACCAGACTGGTGGAGAGAAGATCAAACCAAATGGAAAGCTTGAAAAACCAAAACAAATGCCTCAGCTCATTATCTTGCATTACTCATGTCATGGATCGACCACGGGGATCCAAAATCCAAGTTTATACTCAACAGCAGAGCTTCACTGCATATGGTCAACGATAGTCAATACTTCAAGGAGATGTCTCCCTGCAAAGAAGAGAATATTAAGACTGGCAAGAAAGGAGCAGAGCTAGAAATAAAGGGGAAAGGTACAGCCATCTTTAACTGGAGTAACTTCACTCTGGAACTATCAAACGTGTACTACATACCAAGCCTAACAATAAATCTACTGAGCGCCGGTGCACTCAATCAAGCCAGATTTACTCTGAAGGGAGAGAGAGAAAAATTCCATGTCACAAGGGAAGATCAAATACTGTTCAGCGGAAAAATAGATGGCAACCTATATACGCTAGAAACACCTACATTCAATCAACTCTATCCAAAATTGGCAAATCTGACTTACTCACTAGAGGATGATCTGATGGAGATTCATCGGAATCATGGACATGCTTCAATTACCATACTCAAGAGAATCACAAATCATATTCCGAAAGAGGTCAAAAAGAATTTCGAATGCATACACTGCATTAAAAGCAAGATCACCAAGACACCCTTCAAGGAAACATCAAAACCGGTGAGCAAAGTTTTTGAAAGAATCCACCTAGATCTTATGGGACCTCTTATGCCCCAATCAAAGGGTGGACACCGGTTCATTCTAACCCTAGTAGATAACGCCTCCGGATATATTGGAGCATTTCCAATGGGATCAAAGGATGAAACGCCTGACATCCTAATAGACATCATAGAAAAACAACATAGAAAGAGAGGATATTACCCAACCAATGTATGTTCAGACGGTGGCTTGGAATTTTTCAATCAAAAGCTCAAGACGTTCTACAAAAAAAATCATATACATCAGGTAATATCAGAACCATACCACCTGGAACATAATGGAAGAGCGGAATGGGCCAACAGAACCATAATTGAATCAACCAGAACGATACTCAAGGACGCTCAACTTCCTGCAAATCTATGGCATGAGATAATTAAGGCGAGCTCTCTCATGTTGAATCAAATTTGTAGGAACAACCAAGACAAATCACCATGGGCAGCAATTCATGGATATGAACTACCCCCAAACTTCCTGAAACCAATTGGAAACCCATGTGTCTTTCTCCTGTCCAGGCGGGAGAAGGGTCACAAGTTCAAGGAAAAGGGAGAAGAAGGAACCCTTGTAGGCTTCAACCCTCTCCTTTGTTCCTATTGTATTCTGACCAAATCTAATTCCATCATGCACACTAAGCACGTCAAGTTTCTCAAGATGACAAACCCCCAGCACTTGAATCTTCTTCTATCAGAGGAAGAAGTACTAGGAGACTATGGCAAGGAGGGAAGCAAAAATTTGCTCAGCAATCAACCTCAACCTCCTACAACCATCACGAATAACCCTGCATATACAGAGTACAGGGAGTCAACTGAAGAATCTTCCTCTGGAGAATCTGAAGAGTACTCTAACTTGTACTCAGTCTCCTTGGAGGATATTAACTCGCACACTCAGCCAAGACTCACACCTGAAAGTCATCAACCAGAAATAATAGACTACCCAACTTCTCAAGCAGAAACAACACATTCGGCACAGCCTCCTAGGACTCTCCAAGAACAATCATCATTACAACCCCCACAAAGGTACGGTTTCTTTCATTACTATGAACCAAAGAACTAAGAGGAAGCCACAACCTGCGAAGAAGGGGAAAAATGGATCAAATCCATGGACACCAAACTGGGCTTGATAGAATCTTTAGAAGTCTGGGAAGATTACAATGGACCAGAACCTGCAAATCCCCTGGAAACTGTCTGGACGTATAAGCTCAAACAAAACTGCCATGGCAATCCCGTCAAGTACAAAGCCAGGCTATGTGTGCAAGGTTTCAACCAGATTGAAGGATTAGATTACTTCAAAACCTTCGCACCAACGGGAAAACCATCTTCTCTTCAAATGTTACTAGTATACGCCCTGAAATCAAAACAACACATCCGTCAATTTGATGTCAAGAGCGCGTTCCTACACTCAAAAATAGACAAGGAGGTTATCATTCAAACCCCAAAAGGCTCAAATTGGAAATCACGATTTCTCAAACTCAAGAAATCATTGTATGGATTGAAACAAGCTCCTAAAAACTGGTATGAAACACTTACAACTTGGTTTAACAAGATTGGATTCCAAGAATCAATGTGCGATCCATGTCTATATCTATCCAAAGAGGGCCGTTCAAGACTTTTCTTTCACGTGGACGACTTGATCTTGGTTGGTGATGGACAGGACTTCAAAAAGAAGTTTCTTAATAAATTTAATGGATCTGAAAGCAGAAATCCCAATACACTACTAGGCATGAGGATACAAGTTGAACAAGATAGAATATTGCTTAGTCAACCCAACCACATACAACATGGTCTTGAAGAGCTAGGGCTATGCGACTGCAGAGACAAAATTACACCACTCACGCAAAACCTACAGCTCAAACCAGCAACAGACGAAGAACACGAGGCATTTAAGAGGTTAAACATAAACTACCGCTCAGCAATCGGCATGTTAAATCATATTGCATGCTACACTCGTCCAGATGTTAGCTTTGCAGTTTTGAGTCTTGCGAGGTTCAATGCTAAACCAGGACTCACTCACTGGAACAAGCTGAAGAACACATGGAAGTACTTGAAGACAACCAGAAATCAATGTCTTCAACTCACCTGTCAACCGGAATCTGATCCACTACAAGTATACTCAGACTCTTCATGGGCAGACAATCCGGATACTTGAAATCTCAAAAAGGATATTTGTGCATGGTATTTGGGAGTCTTGTCTCATGGAACAGCTGCAAACAGCAAAACATAACCTGGTTGTCTACCGACGCAGAACTTAACCCCCTAGTCAAATCATATCATGAAGCCACGTGGATAAAGGCTCTTCTACTTGACATCTTTGCACAACCTATCAAAACTATCTCAATGAACATTGACAACAGCGGGCTAGATGACAAGATCAGAAAGTTTGGTTTGAACTCAAAGACGAGACACCTAGACCTAAAGACAAAAGGAATGAGAGACAAACTCAAGGCCAACAACATAAAGCTGACGCTAGTTAAATCTTCAACGATGATTGCAGATTCATTAACTAAGGCAGCCTTGAGTCAAAGTATAGCTCTGTTATCTTGCTTTTTCTTCTCGCCATAATCCCACTAGATAGTATCTTCATGATACTCTCACAACTCTTTCACAGTTTTTTGTTTATATATATAATTCTCTCATTTTCTCTTAATTCTTTTATTTCTTTCATCTCACCGGGCATGGAGGGGTGTTAAGTATTTGAGGTTAGAGGAATAACTGAGAGTCCGCGCAGAGACTAAACCCTGGAGGATGTAGATACTCCAATCTAAGAGTGTGACTTTACTCACAAGGGTAGTCCCTTCTACATCTAACACTCTCATCAGAGTAAATTGACACCACAACAAAACCTCATCACAACAATGATCATTGTCACCACGAGGACACTCATCCATCAACCCTAACTCCTCATAATCAGAACTCTTAATCATTACCTCAATTCTCTCATCTCTTTTCACAACTTCTTCCTATTCATCACTCAGATTTCCTCCCCAAACTCATTCTCTTTAATTCTCATACCCTCCGTTGTAATCCGTGTGCCCGGTGAGATCTTAACTCATTCTGTCTTCCTTCCATTCATTAATCATGATTGTAACTCATAGAAGCTCTTACTCTCTAGTCTCACTCTCTGTCACTTGCTCAAAGATCCTGGATCCTGTGATCCTCATGTCCACTGTCATCAAGATCCTCAAGGCCTGATGTTGGTTCTCATATACTTTCACATCTCATACAAACTAGTTGTTGATTCTTCCTTTATTCCTCAGGTTCCAGTTTCTCTTGTGCAATCAATCTCTGCAACTCATTACATTGGAATACTATTATTATTATTATTCCAGTATCTTCTATCACTCTCTGTATCTAAAGGACTGCAAGGTTCCTGGTATCAGATTATTCCAGTATCTTCTATCACTCTCTGTAGCTAAAGGACTCCAAGGTTCCTGGTATCAGAGAGCTGACAACTGGGGGTCTGGCCGGGAAATATCCTTAAATGATTAATTTTTAATTATTTATTCCTTGGACAAGTCTATTTATTTTTAAAATAATAATTTAAAATACTTATAACATATATTTTTAATTCTTTATTTCTCTAGTGGATCTTAAGACCAACGCAGAATTGATCAATTATTATTTGGACCTGCTTAAACAGAAAAAAGAAGAAAAAATCCATAACTTTGTGCCTATCATTATAATTCCTGAGCAAAAACAGGAAAATATTCTTTGTTATAAGCAACAAGCTTTAAAAGAAAAGGAGCTTGAGTTAGAAAGAATTATCAATTTTAATTCTTTATTGAGGCAACAGAAGGAGTGTATAATTTATCAAAGGAAGCTTTATATTTATAATATAAACAACCCAGAAGATAAAGAAAAATCCAAAAATAACAAAAATAACAAAAATGAGATTAAAAACTATTTTCTTTTGAAATATCATCTTACCATGTAAAAATTATAAAAAAATATTAATTTTTTTTTTAATTGTTTTATCCTTCTTAGTGGATTTTTTGTTTGGTGACCTTATTGAACAGGATCTTCTGGAGGACGTCCTGGACAGTGTACCTTTGGACTTGCCCTTGGATTTATACCAAGATCTGATTGGAACCCATCCAGACCCCATCGGAATACTCCACAAGGAGGGTAGTGACCCCAACCAAGTGTTTTTACCTTTAAATTTGACTATAAGTAAGTCAAAATATATATAAAAAAACTATTAAAAGTATAAAAACTCAAAATAAATGTATAAAAAATAATAATTTTTGAGTTTTTATAATGTATAAAAAATAATAATTTTTAATTCTTTTTCAAACATTTTGACAAAGACTTATAACTTTTTTGTGCTATGAATCAAAACGGGCGCAACACCAAAGCAACCAGCAGAGCGCTGTGGAGACTCCTTTGGGATTGGGTAAAGTTTAGCAAATAGCTTGCTGGCAGTCACTTGAGGGGGAATATAGTATTACAACTTCAAATAAGATAGAGGAATACTAAGGGTGGTTTGAAATTGCCTGCCCCTCTGAGTACTATAGTAGTCTCACAACAATAAAAGAAAAGAGAAATGTTGGCTTATTTTCAAATAGAGTTGCTACTATAGTATTCTCTATCAGACCTAGGATCAATGTATTCAAGCTTGATAAGGAAGAAATGGTGGAACAGATAGGTGACCTAGTGGATAGAAGCTGAGTGAGAGAATAATCCTCTCTCTATTCTTCTCCTTTATATATATTTTTTATATTTATTTTATTGGTTACTGATTGATACTCCTTTGGTGATACAGGTGATGATTTGAATAAAGGTTGAAATGGTTTGGCGTATAGTTGATGATTGATGGTGATGTTTGATGATGATGATGATTGATGAAGTAGGTGATGATGATGGATGAGTTAGGTGATTCTGAAGACTGATGATGGTGAAGGTAGGTGGTGATGATGATGGATGATGATGGATGAGGTAGGTGATGCTGATGACTGATGATGGTCAAGGTAGGTGATGATGATGATGGTAAGTGATGATGATGATTGATGATGGTCAAGGAAGGTGATGATGATGATGGATGATGATGATGACCAATGAATGATGATGGTAAGGGATGATGATGATGACTGATGACAATGATGGTAAGTGATGATGAGGATGGATGATGATGATGATGGTAGGTGATGATGATGATGACTGATGAAGATGATGGTAGGTGATGATGATGACTGATGATGATGATGGTAGGTGATGATGTTCAGGTTATGGGCACATGGTGATGATGTTCAAAGGTATGGGGTATGGAGTAAATAATGGTAGAGGTGGATGGTCAAAAGTATGGGTTACTGGGTTGGGTCATGGTCAAAACTATTTGCTGATGATGGTGGAGGATCCAGGGTAATGGTGGTGGTTGATGATGATGATGATGGTGATGGTGATGGTGATGTTATGGGATATGAGATTGGTGATGATGATAGTATGGGTTATGGGATAATGGTTGAGAGTAGTAAAAGTATGGGTTAAGGGTGCCTAGGAGGCATGGTGATCCCCTGGAGGGGAGGATGGGGGGAAACTGATGGTGCCTGGATGGGGGAGAGAGGCCCTCTATTTATAGAAAATCCTGCCCTCAGGGCTGCCCCTGAGGGTCTCCCTGGTACAGTGAATACAGTTCATGAGGAATTTTGGCTGGTAAGAGGAGGAGGCTGTGCAGGATCTACATGCATGTACACCCTTGCATGCATTGCTGTGCTGCATTGATACAGGTGCCCCCTGAATAAACTACTTCTGTATAGTGGTGTTTGGTCATTTGTTTGGTCCTGTATGCAGTGCCTTGCATATATTGCTCCTGTATACAGCTGTTTGTTTGGTGCTGCATGCAGGGTCTTGCATATATTAATTATGTATACTGCTGCAGGTTTATTTGGTGATGTATGGTTTTACTGTATGTGTTATTTACTTGGAGGCTTCCAGGGCATGGTATGTGGTATGTACTTGGAGACTTCCAGGATATGTTGATGAACCTTCATTGCTCTGTGACACCTGGTAGGGATATTGGTAGGCCAGGGTTGATTTGAGCTGTATCTTCTAAACCATGAGAGATAGGGGGTACTTTGGCGGAGTGACTAGAGGTTATTTTTGGTGTAGAATCCATTTTTTAGTTCTTTTTGATGATTGGAGCCATCCTTATACTAGAAAAGTGAGTCTGATGGCTATAGGTTAGGTTTTGGAGCACCACAGCGCCATCCTATGGATCTTTTCCTGGAAGAACCCATGCGCGCAAGGACTCCAGTTGCAAGCGCAATGAGGGGGCTCAAACCCGTGACAATAGCCTCACGTGAGATGACAACAGCAAGAACCGGGGCTGCCAACTCAACCAACATACCATTGGTGAGACAGCCATTGCCCAACGTATTATCCCAGGAGGATACAGGTCCCCCTACACCACCCCAGCTGGACTCAACCAAGGAGGAAAGAGTCAAATTGTTAGTGAAAGAGCACATGAGCTACTGGGAACAATTCAAGTTGGCTCAGACCCAGGGGGATCAGCCAGGTATGAGAAAAGCTATCTCTCTGGAAAAAAAATCTCAGATTTCTCTGCAAAAGTTTATCCCAAAGAAAGAAGTGGAAGGCTACGTGCAGAGCTGGAATTACTGGGATCAGTTAGTTTCCTTAAAGGGAAAGTACCCCAAAAAGAGGAGGTCCTCAGCTCATCAGAAGTTAAGGAACCCAAAGGATTGGGACAAAATAATCTATCTAGCCCAGAAGTGGAAAAAGGTGTACCACAATTAGAATTAGAAGCCCTTAACATCTTTTCTGTAAATGCTTCTCACAATTTTACAATTATTAGCAAGTGCTTTGACAAAGTTAATGAACAATTGGTCAAGTTGAGTCTGAGTGTTTTCAGAGTTATTTACACCCAATCCCAGACTATGAGGATTGATGAGTTGGAAATACAACAAATCAAGGACAGTATCAAATCTAGTAAGTTGGATCTGATGAAGCATATTGATGATAGTCAATCAATCCTTTGGGAAGAAATGATTGCAACTATGGATCAACTTAAGGAAGAAGTTAAGAAACTAGCCCTAATTCTTCAGCTCCTTTGATTAACAAAATTTATTTATGAAACAACAAGCTTGACTTGGAGTTATGTATGATTAAGAATGATCTTAGAGATCTTAAGGTCAATGTCAGTAACTCTCCAGCCACTGACTTGGAAGAAGCTAGACCTGCCAGGTTCACTAGCACTCCTAGTATTCTGTCACGCTTTGCACTTAAGGATTATTGTCTTCACCACTTTGACATATCCTCTCCTCAGTACCATCTACCTCAGTCTAAAAGCATGACACAAATAAAAGCACAACATCAATGGTGCAATCCGCTATTTCCTCTGGCTCGCTCTGACCTTCCAATCTTGGCGACCAACTCAGTATATACTTGCAAACTTTGCAGTTAACCCCATACCGGTCAACCATCCATTATGAGATCCAATCTCCTTCCCTGGCCAATCAACAGCCTTGGACTTCCATCTTCGGTCATGCATTGTTTGTTAGTTTGCATCTACGTCTAACCAAGCCATCACTACTGTATAGCTCGCAATTGGACTAGTCCCTACCCTGCATACACTATTACCTCTCATTTGCATTACCTTCAACGTCACTTGCTCTTATCTCAAATTTGTCATGCAATTGTACGCTCAGATTCTATTGTCTTGCACTTATGCTAAGACCTTGGATCCATAGCACTGCTTCATTTCCTATTCCGTTCCTGTCATTCATTGCCTCACCGCTTTGCCTGTAGTTAGCTCATCACCCGGTTGTATCTAGTCACTTCAGATTACCTTATAAGGGCTATCCCCTTGCCTGATGATTGTCTCCTCAGTTAGTTAATTTCATACGTTCTTGCATTTTGCTGCAACCTAGTTATCACATTGGACTCAGGTTGAGTTTCCTTCTTTGGAACACTTTCCATTCATCTCACCGTTTTTTGAGTGGCATAACCAAGTTTGCACTTTGCAACTGGGTCTTGCTATTTGCACTTGCCCTTGCACTTGGTATTCCTTTGTGCTCACGATCATCTAAGAATTGCCCTATAGTACATGGGGGATCACGTACCGTCCTGGGAAACAAGCGGTAGTTCCTGATGCTTTATCACGTTGGGACAACGTTTACCCAGGGGGGGGGGGAGCACCTTTGCCAAAAACAACCCTGAAAACGTTAGGACACTCTTCTCAACCCAATCTGCCCAACTCAGTTCGATCATTGCTCGCTTACAAGATTTGGCTTCCAAACTCCGACAACCTCAACGCGACAATTCCAAGTGCATTGAACTTTGCAAAAGTGCAAACTTATTAGATAGTAGTTACAGTATAGATGATAATGACTTTTTAGTTTATGATAATTGTATAGTAGTACCAGATAATTCTTGCATTAAGTTAGTTATCTTTGAGTCATGGCATGATTCTCCGCTTGCTGGTCATTATGGGAAGGATAAAACCTACCAATTGATAGCACAAGACTTCTACTGGCCTGGTATGACCAAAGAAGTAAAAGACTATGTTAGCGCGTGCTATGATTGCAATTGTAAAAAGTCCTCAAAACACCGGAAGTATGGGCTGCTCCAGCCACTTCCAATTCCGCCTTGTCCTTGGCACTTGCTGTCTATGGATTTCATCTCTCAATTACCTTCTTCTAGTGGATATGATGCTATTCTAGTAATAGTAGATTGCTTCTCAAAGATGGCTTTATTTTTACGCAGTAATGTGATGGCCTCTTCAGAATACTTGGCTAACTTGTTCATAGAATATGTATTTTCGAAACATGGTCTCCCTGATAATATAGTTAGTGATCGTGGATCTCTGTTTGTCTCAAGCTTCTGGAACTCCCCATGCCAACATTTGAAGATCACTCGCAATTTATCAACAGCTTACCACCCAGAAACGGATGGGCAAACCAAGAGAGTTAATCAGATCCTCAAACAATATCTTTGAATGTATGTTGCATATCAACAAGACGACTGGTCGCAATGGCTCCCACTAGCCAAATTTTCCTACAACAATTCCACTCATTCCTCCACCAAACAGTTGCCCTTCCAAACTCTTTATGGTAGAAACCCAACTTTCTCTTCCCTTCACGTAGCACCTTCTCAACCTGCTACCAATTACCTTGAACAAATTCAATCCCTTCAATTGCAACTTTGAACCAACCTTGAAGAAGCAAACCAGCGCTATAAGGAGCAAGCAGACCAATCTCGCACTTTGGCTCCAACCTTCGCAGTAGGAGATCAAGTATGGCTTGATGCTTGCAACATTTGCAGTACTTGCCCAACTTGAAAACTCTCCAAAAGAAAACTTGGTCCCTTTAAAGTAGAATCAGTCATCTCCCCTAACGCCTTTAAACTTACTTTACCTGCAAAATGGCAAGGTATCCACCCGGTCTTTCATGTGTCTCTCCTAGAGCCAGCTCAAATCCTATACCCGGGCAAGACTCATCCCCCTCCTGAACCGGTCACTGTCCTCAATCATCAAGAGTGGGAAGTAAGCCGTATTCTGGATTCCAGGTTACGCAAAGGAAAACTTCAATACCTTGTTGAATGGTCTGGCTTCCAGTCCGACAAAGATTGCACCTTGTGGGAACCAGCCCATCACCTTTGCAATTCACCCAATCTGATTCAAGAATTCCATGCAAGCTACCCTTGCAAACCTCGGCAATCATGATTCTTCCTCATCCAATCCCATCCAATTCCATTCTATTCCATTCCACATTCCATTCCATCCAATTCATTCCATTCCACTCCACATTCAATCCCATCCAATTCCATTCCATTCCATTCCACATTCCATCCCATCCAATTCCATTCCATTCCACTCCACATTTCATCCCATCCAATCCCATTTCATTCCATTTTACATTTATCTGACTTAATCACATTCCATCCCATATTCCATATCATTAAAACTTATCTTATTTCACCATCATTTCATCATTTAATTCCTCCATCTCACTGTTTTATTCTTTTCTAATTTTTCCCTTCATTTTCACTTATTATTAAAAAAAATAATAATAATAATAATATACATTACAATTACAAAGTTTCTTTTATCTCTTCTTCTGCATCCTCCCAATTCGCCATCAATTCTGCAACCATGGACCAAAAGTTATCAAGGTCTTCATTGTTGATCAATGCGGACATTCTTCAAAGTAGCAGCACTTCCGTTACGATGTGCCTTTCAAAAATCTCTTCGCATCTCGCAACCCAAGCTTGCTTTGGCCAAGCATTCCATCCACCTTCCTCCAAGAGCTCTTCATACGCTCTCTTCCTTTGGCCACCCGACGTGCCTTCTCCGATATCATCCGTCAGGTGCCTCGCATCCGTTTCCACCGGCAAAACAATTTGCACTGGATCCGCTTTGCCTTGGCCCTCCATTCCTTCCGTCCCAGTCAATTCCTCCCTTCCATCTCCTTCATTTCCTTCTTCCAATTCACCTGCTTCCTCTTTGTTCTCTCCACTTCCATTTCCTCCATTTTCCCCTTCTTGTTCCGCTGTTTTTTCTTCCTCCCTTGCTTCCTTGGCAATAACTCCTACTGGTTCTGCACCAGATACCTCGCCTTGCACCTCGGCATTCATCTGGGTCCCCGGGTTTTCAGTCGGCGGCCCCCAGTAAGGTGGTGGTGGTGGTGGTGTGTTAGTAGTATATCTTTGAAAACAAGGCAACACTAGAAAACAAGCAAATAATTAGTTACTATTTCAAGTTCATTAGTTTTTCCTGATTAGTACTCACCAGGAACTTGCGTCCCCAAGTATTTGATCTCCCGCAATGGTGATATTTCATAATTGACCCTTGGTGCGGACCTATGACTTTGCATCTCCCTCGATGATTCTGAAGGACCCTCAACGGTTGACTCGACATTTATAGGGAAGTTGCACGCCACCTTGCGAAGGCAACATTTCTCGCATTTGCCTCAAAGACCTTGGACATCAGTACTGGGAATACAACGCTCGTTGCGGAAAATACAGTTTTTGCAATGGCGGGATGAAGATGACAACATTCTTATAAACATTTTTCTATTGGGTAATAAATTAAGTAACGTATAAAGGGTATACGGTAATAATTAACAACTTAAGATTGATGGGAAAATTTACCTGAACGCTTGCAGGAGCTTGCGTCTTTATACCCGGGCAACTGTCACGCTTTGCACTTAAGGATTATTTTCTTCACCACTTTGACATATCCTCTCCTCAGTACCATCTACCTCAGTCTAAAAGCGTGACACAAATAAAAGCACAACATCAATGGTGCAATCCGCTATTTCCTCTTGCTTGCGCTGACCTTCCAATCTTGGCGACCAACTCAGTATATACTTGCAAACTTTGCAGTTAACCCCATACCGGTCAACCATCCATTATGAGATCCAATCTCCTTCCCTGGCCAATCAACAGCCTTGGACTTCCATCTTTGGTCATGCATTGTTTGTTAGTTTGCATCTATGTCTAACCAAGCCATCACTACTGTATAGTTTGCAATTGGACTAGTCCCTACCCTGCATACACTATTACCTCTCATTTGCATTACCTTCAACGTCACTTGCTCTTATCTCAAATTTGTCATGCAATTGTACGCTCAGATTCTATTGTCTTGCACTTACGCTAAGACCTTGGATCCATACCACTGCTTCATTTCCTATTCCGTTCCTGTCATTCATTGCCTCACCGCTTTGCCTGTAGTTAGCTCATCACCAGGTTGTATCTAGTCGCTTTGGATTACCTTATAAGGGCTATCCCCTTGCCTGATGATTGTCTCCTCAGTTAGTTAATTTCATACGTTCTTGCATTTTGCTGCAACCTAGTTATCACATCGGACTCAGGTTGAGTTTCCTTCTTTGGAACACTTTCCATTCATCTCACCGTTTGTTGAGTGGCATAACCAAGTTCTCACTTTGCAACTGGGTCTTGCTATTTGCACTTGCCCTTGCACTTGGTATTCCTTTGCGCTCACAATCATCTAAGAATTGCCCTATAGTACGTGGGGTGGTCGTGTGACATATTCCTCCTATAACCAGAATAACTAGGAATGAATCTTTTAGACCAAGCCCTACACTGGAAATGGAGCAAGCTTTGAAGTTACTTCCCCCCATCACTGAATGGCCTAAATTCTCTAGAGAAGGAGAGTATAACCATGTCAGTTTTATTAATTTTATTGATTACACTATTGCTTCTTATGAACTCCCTGATGCAATAG
Source organism: Puccinia polysora (assembly GCA_025617555.3). Lineage (NCBI taxonomy): Eukaryota > Fungi > Basidiomycota > Pucciniomycetes > Pucciniales > Pucciniaceae > Puccinia > Puccinia polysora. The sequence goes on along the minus strand of CM062646.1, from coordinate 25,181,847 downwards.
CTGTGGTAATATTACACAGACTGTTTGAGGGAGTGGCTCTTGATTGGTTCATCAATAAGATGGAAGAAGTGGGATCTTTACCCTGGAATTCTTGGAAGGAATGATCAGAGAACAATTTTGTACCAGGATTTTTAAAAGAAAGATGATGAAAATTTTTGAAACCTTCCAGTTTGATCCATCCAAGGACAAACCTCATAAGTGGTTTTTAGACCAGAAAATGAGGTTAGACTTTTCCTACCTGGATGCTGATAAGGAAGAGGTCAATGAGAGACTTCTCAACTTGTGTCCTGGACAAATCAACCATAGTGTAAGGTGCAGAATGCCCTTGAACTCTGATCTCTCTACCTTGATAGGTATATTGGAAGAAACCATTGACATGAATGGTCTCAAAAAAAGAATTAACAGACTCCCCAGGGAGCAAAATGCTAGGAGTAGAGAAGATTAAACTGCCAAAACTAAAGATTCCCCTGCTGCTAATCCAACCAACTTGGAAGTCAAGAAGACTTCAGATTCCAAGGAAAAGGTATGTTGGAACTTCAACCAAACAGGACATTTTAGACCTGACTGTCCTTGGCCCAGGAGAAGAATTAATCCTATTGAAGGAGAAGAGTATGACAATCCTGACCCACAACTTGATGATACTGATGGATCACTCTCTGACTGTGATTTAATGATCACTAACCCCATCAATGTTATTGAAGGAAATATAGAGTCCTTCCTGGAAATAAACTCTGTTAATGAGGATTCCAACTTACCTCAAAAATGGAATTCTAACATGAAGATTCTCCATGTCTCAGAGGCTAAGGCCTTGACTCTGAAACCTTCTGCCAGTAAAACTTACACTTCTGGCAAAACATGCTACGCTACTGTTTTGATCCAAGGTTCCCCTGTTAAGTTACTCTTGGACAGTGGAGCTTTCTGCTCTTGGGTTGGTTCAAATTATTTGGATGAAAAAGACCCCAATTGGAGGCTGAAACTATTACCAGTACCTCAGGCTAAGTTTAGAAGTTGTAATTCTTCTCTCAATATTGTTTTAGTATGGTCTTATGATATCATACTCCCTCACTCTAAAGGATCACTCAAACTGAAAATTGAATTTGTAGTGCTTCAAAATGGAGTATGTGATTACTTTATTCTTTGAAATTATTCTCTTTTCTTGTATGGTATAGATGTGTTCCAAAGCAAGCGTAGATACTTTACTATAGGTGGATACTGGAACAAGAAGTTCCAAATATGCCATGTTAATGCTCAGACTTCTGATTCAACCTATGAGAAACACTTGGGAAGTTTTAAACAAGAATACTTCTCTCAAGCAGCTTTGAATTCCCTACTCAAGGAAGAACACAAATGTGACATCTTGAAAGTTTGCTTTGAAAATTGGAATTCTTTCTGTACCAAGGATCACCCCATTGGTAATATCAAAGGAAATGACATGATTCTAACTTTAACCATTAAACCTCCTTACCCACCTAACCTCAGGAGACCTGCTTACCCTTCTAGTCCAAAATCTAGAGCTGCTCTGGACACTCATAGCCAGGATTTAGTTGACTTACAAGTCTTAAGGAAAGTAGGACACAATGAACAAGTGGATATTACTACCCCAGTAATCATAGCCTGGCATAATGATAAGTCAAGAATGGTTGGAGACTTTAGAATGCTGAATGACTATACTGAAGCTGATTACTATCCTATTCCAAGGATTGACCATGCTCTGCATAACCTCTCAAAGGCTAAATATATCACTACTATGGACATGCTGAAAGGTTTTCATCAAATACCTATCAACCCTGATAGCCAGAAATTCATGATAATTATCTGTCATTTGGGAATTTATGATTATCTTAGGATTCCTTATGTTATAAAAAATTCTCCTTCTCATTTTCAAAGGATGATGGACACATTTCTAGGATTATTCATCAGAAAAGGATGGATTATGGTGTACATTGATGATTTTATCATTTACTCTGATAATTGGGATACTCACATGGAGAAAGTAAGGCTAGTCGTCAAAACTATCTCTGCTGTGATATTAAAGGTATCAATTAAAAAATGAAACTTTGGCTATGGAGAACTCAAAGCCTTAGGACACATTGTCTCTGGACTAACTTTAGCTGCTGACCAAAGCAAGATAGCAGCCGTGATGAACAGGCCAATGCCTCAGAATAAAACTGAACATCTGTCTTTTATTAGCTTCTGCAGCTACTATAGGAATTACTTACCAAATTTTGCTCTTCTAACCAAGTGTCTGTATGAAATCTGCAAAAACATGACCTCTTTTGAAATGACTCATCATAGAGTCAAGAACTATGATGAACTCAAGATGGCTATGACCTCAGCTCCATTACTGATTCAGAGAGACTATTCTCAACCTTTCAAGCTCTATATAGATGCCAGTATGGATGGGCTAGGAGCTTCTTTACACCAAGAAGTCATAGAGGATGAAAAACCAGTGGAAAAACCTATACTCTTCATATTGAGAAAAGTTAAAGACACTGAGAAAAGGTATGGTGCAAGTCAAATGGAATGTCTTGCCTTAGTATGGGCTCTGGAGAAACTCCATTACTACCTGGAAGGCACCAAGTTCACTGTTATTACTGACTGCAATGCTTTCAGGAGATTGATTAACATGAAGACCCCTAGTAGGCAAATGTTAAGGTGGCAGATAGCCATACAACAGAACAGAGGTCAGATGACCATAGTTCACCAAGCTGGTACTAAACATCAGAATGCTGATAGCTTGAGTAGGAATGCTTTGCCCAATGATCCAAGTAACCCTGCTTATGACCCAGAGGATAATGATATATTTCCTATACTGAATATTAACATACTTGATATTGAGGATCCTATTCTAGGAATCCACATCTGTGAACTGGGTGAATCTTTGTTCAAATCTATTAAGGAGGCTTACAGCTCTGATATGAAGACTCTAATCACCATTATGGAAAGTAATTCTCCACCATCTGAACTGATTAATAGTCTACCTGACCCTCTTCTGAAACATTACAAAGCTGGAAGGTTCACCTTATGGGATGGTCTAGTATACTACAGGCACCAGAATTTGAGTGTCATTCTCTTAACTAAGATAGACCATATCAAACATATCCTGGCTGAGTGCCATGATAACTGCTATTCCAGCCACTTATCTACTTATAGGACCTTAGACAATGTCAAAAAAACTGCTTGGTGGATCAATTGGAGAGATTCCACTATCCAATATTTCACAAGTTGTGAAACTTGTCAGAAGTCCAATAGGACCACTGGGAAAAAGTTTGGTCTACTACAGAAGATTTCTGAACCCAATAAAAGATGGGAAATCATCAATATGGATTTTGTAACTGGATTACCCCCAGGAGGTGCTTATTCCTACAACTCAGTCCTGGTTATAGTAGATAGGTTCTCAAAGAAAGAAAAGTTTCTACCTAATCACAAGTAAGACACTGCTATGGAATTTGCCTTGTTATTCTGGAATAGACTCATTGCTGATGTTGAAGTACCCAAGATTATTATCAGTGATATATACCCCATATTACCTCTGAGTTCTGGAGAAATCTTCATGAAATGCTAGGAACTACCTTAGCTTTCTCTACAGCTTATCACCCTCAGATGGATGGTTTAGCAGAAAGAATGATTCAGACTCTAGAAGATATGCTCAGAAGGTTCTGTTTCTTTGTTCTAGAATATAAGAATTCTGATGGTTACTGCCATGACTGGGTTATTCTTTTACCCACATTGGAGATGGCTTACAACAGTAGCAAGCACTCCACTACTAAAGAAGCACCCTACATACTGGAAAGGGGTTGGATCCCTAAATTACCCAAGGATAACATTAACCAGTAGCTAACAAATATCCACCCTACGTCACTTGATTTCAAGAACATGATAGATGTAGCAAATAAACATTCTGTTAAATGTGTTCAGGATGCTGTTGATTATAACCAACAGAGGTGGGATAAAACCCATAAAGAACCTGATTTCAAGATTGGAGATCAAGTCTTAGTTTCTACCACTAACTTTACTAACCTAGCTGGTAACAGGAAGCTCAGACAAGCTTTCTTAGGACCTTTCACTATCAAGAAGCTTCATGGTAAAAATTCTGTGGAAGTAATCTTGAGTGATGAACTCTCTAGGAAACACCCAGTCTTCCCAGTAAGTCTCATCAAAGACTACCACCCAAGAGAGGGAGAACATACCCCTTCACCAGAAATACCTGTTGCAGAAGAATCTGGAAAAAACAGAGGAAAAGTTAGCAAGATCCTTAAGGATAAGAAAGACAGGATCAATGGAAAAGATGTTAGACTCTACCTAGTCATATACAAGGGAGATTCAGCTGATAAAGATGAGTGGTTTCCTGAACACAATATCCCAGATGGACCCATACACTTGAGAAATTACAGAGCTAGCAGAAGGCATGAGACCCAGGAATTTTTTTTCAGATATAGACATATCTTGGAGTGGGGGAATTTCAGCTTGCTACTATGTACAGAGCAACCTGTCAAAGTAACAGAAGAAATGCAATAGAAACAATTAAATAATAAAAGTAAAATTGACTGAAGAAGGAGTGAGAAATCCATAAATATTATTGCAGAAATAAATTCCTCACCCAAAATTAGGTAGGGTCACTCACTGACCCCACCCTGGAAATCCAACTCCTTCTAGTTTTAAATAATTTGATGAAAAAAGGGAACAAAGGCCATGACACCAATATGGCACTTTTTGGCCATTTCAATATTTCACATGTATTGTCACATATAGGTTTTACAACTAAATTTCACTTAGAATTGGAGTGTTTTGTATATTTTAGGAGTTACACATGGAAATGTGTTATGTCACAATTCCCGCACGCAGCCCCGCATCCTTACACAACCCTATTTACCCGTAGCTACACATTCCTGTGTACAGAGGTACTGCGCGCAGCTAATTTTGCCACAAACACAGCCAATCCTAACCTGCGTGCATCTGAATTGACTGATCCCCAAGCCTGGATCAGTTGTGACAAATCTGACAACCAGGTACCTCTCAAGATAGCTACAACCTAGTTAGGGTTAGCTAGCATATGTAATAACCTGACATATGCATTAGTAATTGTCTCAAAACTTTAAAACTTAAATAAAATTAATAAGAAACTAATTTTAAGTATATTTTTATAATAAACCAAATATTGAGGATTACCATGTAAATCACTTATCCTGATCTTCAAAGACCACAAAAAAATACTAGAAGTCATCATAAAAATTATTGAAAATTACCTACGCGTGCTTAGCAGATGATGGAAAATCAGCAAACTTCCACATCTTTCCACTTTAAAACAATATTAATATTACAAATGAAGGATGAGTGCAGAATGATCACATTTACGCCATAACAGATTAACAGATTCTGTGGCCAAAATAGCACAGAAATCCAGCAGATCTGATATCAGCTAATTGAAAGTACCAAGTGGATGGGCTAATCTTTCCCTGACTGGCTTTCAAGCCTCAGCCCAAGAGCAGAACCCTCTCTACATACCCTGAGAAGCTCATAGTCACCCCAAAAAGGTATTTATACAGACCTCTTTGGACCTATTATGCCCCATCAGTTTACCAGGAATTATTATTATCAATCAAACACTGTTTCATTGTTATTCAAGTGCTTATAGAAGAGATAAGCAAGTGATTTATGACCTAGTCTGTATTATTATTATTTATTTCTCAAAAAAACCAATCAACCCATTGATGTTAGTCAATCAAATCCGCCCCATCTGCTCTGAAACCCTTCCTATTATTGCAGGATTTTCTTGGTCAAGTGCTCAGAGTGAGTGTTTCCCTTCCTTTCTTGGCCATTGTGCTGCTTTTTCTGGCCATATCAGTGGAATAAGCCCTTTCTAAGGCACCCATCTTCATTCCAAGGCTCTTATACTGCCTAAGGAGGCCCCTTGAATAGGGTTTGTTTGTCTGTAAAGACCCCCAGTAGTATAATACTGTGGCCCCTCTTTTATAAAAAATTGAAAACCCTTTTAAACATACCAATTAAAAATTTCACCAGCTCTTAATATATTCATTGTTTGAGCTTTTTACGTGTTTATCATTGGAATACTATTATTATTATTATTCCAGTATCTTCTATCACTCTCTGTAGCTAAAGGACTGCAAGGTTCCTGGTATCAGACAGCTGACAACACCACACTGCGTAAACAAGGATTTTTCCGTGTATATGGGAAATATCAGGGATTTAGTACCCCTGTGAGTTTAAGGGTAGCACTGGTTAAAAAAATAATGCCCTTTTTTGATTTTTTTCATTTTTTAAGGTTCTTTTTTTTTGATTTGTTTTTTCTTTTGTTTTGGGGATTTTTGATTTTTCTTATTTTCATTTTTTGGTTTTGTTTTCCACTACTCTCCCTTTTGGCACAATGGACAACTTAGGCAAAGTTTTCCACTCTGCCAGGAGTTGTTTGCAGCAAGATCAACCTCCATGCAACTCCCCCTGCTGGTAAAGGAGGCATGCAAGGGAACAACTGTTGGAATGATGGACAAATTTTCCTAAGTTTTCCAGCGTGCTAATGGTTTCTTGTGGAAAGATCAACCCCCATGCAACTCTTCTGGTCGGTAGAGGAGGGGCACAGGGGAACAAATGTTGAAACAATGGACAACTTAAGCTAAGTTGTCCATTGTGCCAACAGGGAGGGGTTAAAAAAATCAAAAAAAAATCCCAAAAAAGCCTCCTCTGCAAAGGGAAAGAAAAATGCCTCCAATTCCATCAACATCAACCTAATAGATTTCAAAAAAAATTAAAAAAAACAACAACAACAACAAAAATTAAAAAAAAAGGATAAAAATAAAAAAAGGGTAATGATAAATTCACAACCCATTTGAGTCATGTAAAAAGCTCAAATTGGTTTTGTGTCCTCTACACAGCTCCGCCTAGTTGTGTAGCATTCCACACAACAGTTTGTAGTTGTGTGGCACCACACACAGCTAGGGGGGGGGGGGTTGTAACTGGTGGAGATGCCCCCCCTCTTTCTGTCAATTCCCTGGAGGGGGAAGTCAAATCCCCCTACCAGGGCCCTGGGGATTGATGCCCCCAGTGAGTTGCTATTGGAAGATGGGCTGTGGGGTGGTCAGATCCACCAGAAATTTTGATCCTCCACCTTGGTAAAGGGGGGGGAATGCCCCTTGATTTGCTCCTCCCCCTTGGTAAAGGGGGGGGAGAGTGTCCCTCAACGGTGGGAAAGTGATGTGGTCCCCCCCACCCCCTGTTGCCTTGCTTTTGAAAAACTAGGCTTTGACAGGCCTATTTTTTCATGGCTGGTGGTATTCCTTGACAATCATCACCATCATCACTACCCATCATTGTCCATCATCCATCATCATTATCACCTACCCTGAACATCATCAATCATCATCATCATCATCACTACCCATCATCATCCATTTTCAGTCATCATAATCAACCACCTTGATCATCATCATCCACCATCATCATCCATAGTATCAACATCATCCATCCATACTGCCATCATTGTCCATCCATGCTATCATCATCTACATTCACCACCATCAGTTATCAATTATAGGCTCAACCATTTCAACCGTGTTCAATCATCACCTGTAACATCAAATTAGTATCCATCAGTAACCAATAAAACAAGATAAAGTATATTAAGGATCAGACTACATAAAGGATTCTTCCCTTAATCAGCTCCTATCCTTCAATTCACCCATCTGTTCCACCACCTCTTTCTTACCAAGCTTGAACATGTTGATCCTAGGTCTGATAGAGACTACTATAGTAGCAACTCTATCTGAAAATGAGCCACAAAATTTATTTGATTTTATTGTTGTGATACTAAATATAGTACTTAGAGGGGAAGGAAATTTGAAACCACCCTTGGTATTTCTCTATCACTTCAATAGTTGTAGTACTGAATTCCCCCTCAAGTGACTGCCAGCAAGCTCTTTGATAAACTTTACCCAACCCAAAATGAGTCTCTAAAGTGCACTGAATTTGAGGGTTGCTGTGTTGATACCTGCCAATCTGAAAGTAAAAGGCTGCACCAGTACTGAAGAAAATAAAAATAATGATAAAAAAGTAAAAAATTAAAAAAATCCTACCAAGTGCAAATTTGATCATAGTCAGGATAGTGAAAGGTTGAATGCAAGTTGAAGGCTTATTTGAATATCTTGAAGAAAAACTCTCCAGGCTGAGATTCTGAAATTTCGGTTTGCCCACTACTGATGTGGATCCAGGATATCACAAGTTTTTTCTTCTTCCTGTGGCAGCCAATTCCGGGATCTTTTTCTTTTTCTTTTTTATTGTAATTTTTTGAGACATTTCCAGAGGAAAAGTTGAATCCATTGGATGGGGGAGAAGATCAGGTGAAGGGAGAAGTTTAGCAGTTCAAATAAGATGAAAGATGGGGGGGAAGCTCCAAGAAATCTTCTAGGCAATATTGAAAAATGGATTGGGACAGAATGAAAGGAAGGGAGAGGGCTTTTAAATTTGACTGATATGAGGAGTTGATAGAATATATGTTTTCTTGAATTGTTAGGCATTTGTTGGATTGATTGGGAAGCAATGAAAAGAAGGGGAAAAGCTTTGAAAAGGGAAAGGTTGATCAATATGAGTGGATATAATATATATGTGGTCTTGATGGGTAGGTGTTTTTTGGAAGAAATTGGAAGGGGGGGTGGGGTGTATGATTGAGTGGAGTCATGGAGGGGAGGCCAGCAGGAGACAAGCTTGAGTGAGGCTTGACAGTATTTTGCTTGTAAATCCTCAACAAGGATCCATAAATTTATGGCTTGCTTTCAAGGATTTTTTTCCAATGGACAACTATCAAGTGCACAATGG